>CM057455.1:750765000-751365000 GCA_016271365.2 Neoceratodus forsteri
CCATCATCAGCCGCATCTGCCTCTAACCAGTCGGTGACCGCATCTTCTTGCAAATGCAGTTGTACAGCAATTTCTTGGATCTCATCTCTAGCCTCCTCATGCTGCTGTACTATGACTGGGACTGATGCAGGTAACAACACCTGCAAGCGAATCCAGCATTTCGCCAGTGTCAGTATGGACCTCACCCAGAAGGTAACAATCGTTTACGTTTAGACACTCGATGTCTGTGAGTGACAGCTCCTCATTCTCCTCTGCCAACACCTGTGTTAATAATTTTCCATGGTAGATTTTTATTTTAGGTTGCCAGGATACCTTGATCCATAGGTTGGAGCTTTGCTGTGGTGTTTGTGAGTAAAAAAACACACTTTACGGCACCATCCCATTTTTAGACTGTCAGCATCAGGATGTGCTCCTGCGTTGTCAGTGAGGAGAATAGCCCTAGGAGTTAGTCCAAGTGCGAGCAGGTGAGCGTGTACAGTGGGAACAAAGTCCTGGAAAAAACATGCTTTGAACAGGGTTGCTGACATCCAAGCACTGCTCTGAGCTCCGTACAGTACTGGGAGGTTGTCCATGTTGCAATGTTTGAAGCAACGAGGGCGTAATGATTTGCCAATCACTAGTAACTTAAGTTTGTGAACACCGATTGCATTTGTGCAGCCGAGCACTGTAAGTCGTTCCTTGTTTTTCTTGTAACCAGGCACCAACTTCTCTGATGAGCTGGCCAACGTCTTTTCTGGCAACAACTTCTAGAAACACCCGGTCTTGTTAGCATTATAAATTTGTTCGGGACATAAACCTTCATCTAGCATTTGTAATGTTAGCCTGTCCCAAAATGGAGCAATAGAGTCGTCACTGGTAGACAGTAGCTCTCTGGCCACTGACAACTGCCTTATACCATACCTTGCTTTGAACCTCTGGAGCCATCCCTCACTTGCAGTGAAGCTATCATCTGCACTGTTGATGTTCTGGTGAAATTGCAAGGCTTTTTGTTTCATTATGGGTCCAGAAATAGGTGTTCCACGTACCCGGTTCTGTACAAACCATATGTAGAGGGCAAGATCTAGCTGTTCGTCGTTGCATTTTTTCATTGTCTTTCTAAGCTCAGTCCAACGCTTGCTCTCCATAGTAACAGCGTATTCTCTGAGCTTCTCTTTGGTCTTCTGAATATCGGACACAGTAGATTTGCTGATGCCAAACTGTTTGGCAACATCAACCGCTTTCTGCCCCTGTTCAAGGCAGTCTAAAATTCTTATTTTCTGCTGGATATTGAGCACACACTGCTTCCACTTTCTCTCAGCCATGTTCTGAGTTTCTGAGCATCTAGCTGCACTGTAATTGATTACTGCAATAAATACTGTATGTAATTTACCTAATTGATTGTAATGAAATGAAATTGACTGTATGTGATGAGGATTAAGTCATGTGGAAATTCACTCAATGTAGCAGACAATGTTATGACAGCACTAACATGAAAATGCGGGATACATGATCGCGGTTCGGTTAATCCGGAGGTTGGATACTCAAGGTTTGACTGTATTGTATTCTTTGCAGGAAGTGTGCAGCTATTTACATCAGAGAGACTGGTAGACACCTTGCTGACCGTTTCAGGGAACATTACAGGGCAGTCAGAAATGGAGACACTTATAAACCCATTGTATCCCACTTTATCTCCAGGAACCACAGTGTCAATGACCTTTCTGTTTGCGTCCTTCAGCAGGGCTTCTGGGATTCTGACCACAGAAAAAACATGGAAACCAAGATGATCATCTGCCTTGCTCCCAGCAGCCTTCTGGTTTAAATGATAAGACTTATTTTCTACTAACATCTTTCAGCCACCCCTTGTTTTCCCTAAAGTCTGTATCTGTACACATTTTATTTCTTTTTTCATTCTCACCAATTGTCTCCATATATGTCTTCTTCCCCCACATTTGTCACCTTTCAGCCTTTTTACTAGGCCCTGTTAATTAGTTCACACCTGGGGACTTCTCTAGCTCATTCACTCCTATTATGCTTTGTCTTTCCCATCATCACCTTTTTGTTTCACAGATTCTCTCTTAATCTTGCCATTTATCACTTCTTCTCCCTGAGCTTTCCCCTTTTTTCTTTCCCCACAGCTGGATGCTTTGATGAAGTAGACTTGAAAGATTTGTCTTAGCTGGTTTTCTGTGTGTTTCCAGCAGACAATTTGGTGTTTGTGGGTGTTTAAAAGCAGGAGGCTGTGAGGGTAAGTGGACTTGAAAGATTTTCTTAGCTGGTTTTCTGTTTGTTTCTAGCAGACTATTTGGGGTGTGTGTGTGTGTGTGTGTGTGTGTGTGTGTGTATGTTTAAAAGCTGCTGTCTGGCCTGTAGGTACAGGCATCATATTACAGGGGATTAGTGCTGTTTGAAAGTAAGGTGGGACTCTCAACTGAGGCAGTGTTCAGTTAGAGGTGAATGGGTACAGAAGCTTCTAGCTGGATGCTGTGGGAAAGTAGACTTGAAAGATTTGTCTTAGCTGGTAGTGCTTGGAGGTGCAGTGAGGGGCAGTCACAGGGCTGATACACTCGTGAGAGTCGGGTGTAGCCCTAGTCCACCCCCACCCCTCCTCCCCAGAGCTAGGCTGATTTATGGGGAACACCTGCCCTGTAACTGGAGGAAAATGCTTCAGGTGCAGCTCATGTAGTTCTAGCCACTGGGGGCTGGGTTTAAGGGCTGAGAGAGAGCAGCTTAGGGAGTTGTACACTTTCCCTATAAGTTAACTGTGTAGTACTGCACCTAGTAACGGGGGTACCTGTATACTGTGGGACTATATCTAGGTTTAGTGGGTGACCTGATTAGTGGGTAGGGGTGTATCTTGGACTAGTGGGGAACTTGGTAGTTCACCCAAGGAAACCTACTTGGAGGGGGGATGGGACCACACGTCATTAGGACCAGCATCTTTGGGAGGGTGGTGGGGTGCACAGGGTCTGGGGCGGCCATGATACTGGACTGGGCTTGGAAGTTCAGTGGTTGCCCAGTGTGCCGCCAGCTGGCACAGCTTAGGGAGGAGGTTGAGGGGATTAGGAGACAGCTGGAGAGAGGGGGGAGGTATGGTTAGGGAATAGGGCAGGGGCTCTTCCATGGGGTTGCACCAAGCACTAGGGGCGGGGGCATAGGGAAAGGAGTGCAGGAGAGTACTCTGGGGTCACATAGGGACCCTGACAGAGGGGGCCCAAAAGGAGGACACTACCAAGGAAGCAGGCAGGTATCTGGGAACCCACACAGAGGGGGGGCCAAAGGGAGGACATTCTCAGGGAAGTAGGCAGATGGCTGGGGCAGGACAGAAGAAAGCAAGGGGGGGGAGGTGGATCAGACCTTAAGCTCAGTAACCGCTTCAATTCTCTTCTTCTGCTTGAGGATGAGGGAGGTGATGTAGTCATAACAGGGGTGGTTGGAGATGGAAAGGGAGTGGAGGGCAGGAGGCAGGGGCAGGATAGCAGGAAGAACAGGGGGGAACTTGGAATGTGGGAAAATGGGGGGAGCGGTGGATCAGAGCAGGAGGAGGAGGAGGAGTGGGTAGAGAGAGGAAAGTGCTAGGAGAAGGACCAGTTGGGAGGAAAGGGCAAGGAGAGGGACCAGAAGTACAAGAAGGATACAGTAAAGGCAGCTGAGGGTTTATGCCAGGGGAGCACAACAGGTAAAGAGGGACTGAATGGAGACGGGAAGGAAGGGAGGACAAGCCAGGCAAGTTTAGCAGATGGGAGTGAAGGACCAGTTGCGAGTAGCGACGGGGGGTAGTGGGGTACAAAAGGATACTCGGGAGGAGGAGGCATAGGATCAGAGGGAGGGTGGCCAGGGTAAATAAGGAGGTGGCGGCAGAGGGCACCCAGATAGGGGGAGGAGCAAAGAGCCAGCTGGGGGGAGGGGCCGGTAGAAAGGATGAGGGACATGGAAGAGGGGGAAATGGAGAAAAAGGGGTGGTCAGAGTGATCCTGTTGGGTGATTCCATGATCAGGGGTATCAAATGGGATAGGCAGGGGGAAGCCTGCCCAGTTAGAACAACATGCTTCCCTGGACTAACGGTGCACAGGGCCAAGCATGAGGTATATCAGCTGGCAAAGGATTGTGGAGGTTCCCTGGATATACTGGTCCACCTGGGTACCAATGACATTGAGGGAGATAGTGAGCTAGAGATACAGGCAAGGTTCAGAGAGCTTGCCAGGGTTTGTCATGACATAGGATGCGCGATTTCCTTCTTGGAAATCCTGCCAGTGCCAAGGGCTAGTGGGGAACACAAGAGGAAGATTAGGGAGGTAAACCAGTGGCTCAGGGAGTGGTGTGGGGCTAGAGGGTATGGGTTGATGGGGGACTTGGGGGAGACCTGGGAGGATAAGGGGCTATATGCTAGAGATAGACTCCATTTCAATTTGGAGGGGAGGACAATCCTTAAGTTGAAAATAGAGGGGTTCGTTGGTGAAAAGTGGGGTTTAAACTTGTGAACGGAGGAGGGATGGGAGAGAAGGCTGTCGAGGGGGTCTGATAAAGGAGGGACTCTGTCTTCACCCCCCTGGGGAGCTGGAGGAATGTGGGAAACGGCCGACTGGTAAGGTGCTGACCGGGGGAAGACAGAATCCCCATGTGAATGCGAGCAGGGGAAATGGAAGTATATGGAAAGGGTGGAAGGTTGTCCTGCTAAATGCCAGGAGCTTGGGCAATAAAATGCCTGAGCTCCAGGTGATGCTAACTGAGGGAGAGGTGGATGTGGCAGCGGTCACTGAGACCTGGGCCACCGCAGGGCACGTCTGGGACCTGAACCTGGAGGGTTACACCACGTTCAGGAAGGACAGGGGGGAGGGAAGGGGAGGAGGGGTAGCAATAATAGTCAAAAACTGCATCGGCATAGGAGGAGTGGAGAAGGCAGAGGGAACTGTGGAGGCGATTTGGGTCACCTTAATAACAAATGGGGGCAAGAGAATAAAAATAGGAGTGGTGTATAGACCCCCTGCACTGGTGAAGGAGCTGGAGAAGAGTCTGGTGGCAGATGTTGGGAGACACTGCAAACTGGGCAGGGGAAGGGTGGTGGTGTTGGGGGACTTAAACATGCCAGGAACAGACTGGGAGACTATGAAATCCTTGGTGGCCAGGAACAGATGTTGTTGGATGTCTTTCAGGATGCGTTCCTAGCTCAGCAGGTGGGGGAACCAACCAGGGAGGTGCAGATACTGGATGTGGTCCTGACAGACAGTGACCAGATTGGGGGCCAGGAGGTAAGGGACCCATTGGCGGGAGCGACCATGCCACAGTCTGGTTCTGCCTGGACCCAAGAGGGGTAGAAGGCTGCACAAAGACGAAGATAACCTACTTCAGGGGGGCGGATTTCAAGGAAATGGGAAGGATCCTTGAGAAGCATTTGGATGGGATTGGGCCAGACATGGACGCTGACAGTAGGTGGGAAATCATCAGGAGGGGGTGCAGGATGCTACCAGCACCTGTGCAAGAGTAAGATGAAAATGTGGTAGGGCCTGTAAACCCTGCTGGTGGACCAGGGAGGTTCAAGAGGTGGTGACGGGAAAGAAGGCGGCTTATAGGCATTTCAAGTGCTCAGGGAGTGAAAGGGATAGAGGGGAGTATGAGCTGATGGCCAGAAGGACCACTAGGGTGGTGAGGGTGGCTAAGGCAAGGAAGGAGCAAAACCTGGCCAGGGAAATTAGGAGAGGGAATAAGGGGTTCTTTAGATAAACTGGGGAAAATCGAAGAGTGAAGGGGCAGATTAGCAGGATTAAAACAGGGGAGGGATGGGCACAAGATCCAGGGGAGCAGGCTGAGGTACTAAATGAGTACTTTGCCTCAGTTTCCTGAGGAAAGAAATGGGGGGCTGCATCATACATGGGAAGAGAAGGTGAAACTGAGGGGGACCCTTGCCGATCGTCGGGTCTGGGGAGAGGATGGGCTATCATTGGCTGGAGGGGAGAAGGCAAGGCAGGGGGAAGAGGTAGCGAAGGTGGAAACCATGGCAGAGAGAGAGTGAGGGAAGCCCTCAGGTCCCTTAAGACGGAGAAAGCACTGGGGCCAGATAAATTACATCCCAGAGTGCTGAAGGAACTGGCAGATGTCCTGGCGAAACCCCTGGTGGAGCTTTTCAGCATCTCTCTGAGGACAGGGTGGGTGCCGCAGGACTGGAAGGTGGCGCATATAGTGCCTATCCACAAGGGGGGATCAAGGGAGGTGGCAAGGAACTACGGGCCCATCAGCTTGACATCGGTGGTGGGCAAGGTGATGGAGGGCATTGTCAAGGAGAGGTTGGGGGGGGACCTGGAAAAGTCAGGGTGCCTGGACGATAGACAGAATGGATTCATCCCAGGGAACTCGTGCCAGACAAACCTTGTGGAGTTCTATGACTGGGTGACGAGAGCCTTGGACCTGGGTAGACTGGTGGACGTCCTCTATCTTGACTTCAGCAAGGCGTTTGACTCTGTTCCTCACAGAGGCCTATTGAATAAGCTGGGAGAAATGGGTGTGGGGAACCAGATGATCAGATGGATAGGCAATTGGCTCCAGGACCGGACCCAGAGGGTCATGGTTGGCGGGATAGTCTCATCCTCAAGGAGGGTCATTAGTGGGGTCCCTCAGGGATCAGTCCTTGGGCCCCTCCTGTTCAATGCCTAAGTCTCTGACATAAGGAAGGGTATCAGGAGTGAGATAAGTCTCTTTGTGGATGCCTCAAAACTGGGGGTGCTGGTGGATGGGGAGGAGGGAAGGGTGGCCCTACAGGGGGACCTGGAGGCTCTGGAAAGGTGGTCTAGAAAGTGGAAGCTGAGGTTTAGTGCAGGGAAATGCAAGGTACTGCATCTGGGAGCCAGAAACCTGGGCCAAGAATACACCCTGTGGGGGGGGAATGCTACAAGTCTCAATGGCTGAGAGGGACCTGGGGGTGGTGGTGGATGTCAAGTTGAACAACTCTGAGACTTGTAGGAGGGCAGCGGCCAAGGCCAACAGGATGCTGGGATGCATCGCTAGGGGGATCACTTCCAGAAGGAGGGAAGTGATACTCCCTCTGTATAACTGCGTGGTGAGACTACACCTCAAGTACTGCGTGCAGTTTTGGAGGCCACATTTAAAAAGGACATTGAACTCCTGGAAAGGGACCAGAGTAGGGCAACCAAAATGATCTGGGGCATGGGGGACAGGACCTATGGCGAGAGGCTTGAAGAGCTACATATGTACACACTGGAAGAGAGAAGGGACCGGGGGGGACATGATAGATGTCTTCAAGTACATGAAGGGGTTAAATAGGGGAGAAGCAGTCAAGGTGCTCCGAAGGAAGGAGGGGGGGCAACTAGAGGGCATGGGTGGAAGCTGGAAGGGTGGAGATTCAGGAGAGAAAGGAGGAGGTGCTACTTCACTGAAAGGGTGGTGGAGCCAAGGAATGCGCTGCCCAGGGGGCTGGTGGAGGCAGAGACGGTGGAGGGGTTCAAGAGGGGGTGGGACAGGTACAGGGGAAGGGTTCTGGATGCAAAGTCCTGTGCAGTGGGAATATCAGGGACTGGGAAGGGAGAAGCCAGAGAGGACGAGGGGGGCAGCAAGATCAGCTCCCAGGGTGGGAGCTGACCAAACGAGCAGACACGAAAGACCGTTTGGCCTCTTCTGCTGGCATTTTAGTATGTTAGTATATATATCCCTTATTTTACCTCCCATCTACACTAATTTTGTTTTGTTTTCTCTTTTAGATTTTTCCTGAAGAAGACCTAAGGTTGAAACGTAGATTTTTAACTCTATTTTCAGCATGCATTTATTATAACCATTTTGTTTCGCTTTCAGACCACATGCTGATGTATCACCTTATTTTTGCTGTTACTTCATTTTAAGTTTCCTTAACTACACTGTGACTTCTGTATAACTATACTGTACCTGCTCTGTGACTACTGTGTAGTTACATGTAACTGCTATGCAGTTAACTAGTTTCACATTTGCATGCATACTTACAATTTGCATGAAGTAACTACAATGTAACAACTGTGCAGTTACATCTAACTACTATGTAGTAGTTAAATAGTGTCACATTTGCGTGGTGTAGTTACACAATTTGCATACACGTGCAACTACTACTGTCTCCCTTTCAACACAAATCATTTCATTCTGACGAGTATAACTACACATTTAATAGCTGTTGCAAAGTGTAACAGAAAATCTGTTGTGCAACTACCACTGTATCTCTTCTAGCATTATGTAATTTGTTCTTACAAGGGCAACTACATATGTGATAGCTATTGAAAACTGTAACAGCAAATCTATTGTGTAACTACTACGTTACTACTTTTAGCATTACTAAATTTGTTCTTACATGTGTAACTACGTACGACTGCAGGTCTTGTGCACTGTTTCAACAGTCTATGTCTGTCTGACATTTATTTAAATGGTAATCACACAGAAAAACTTAAAAGTGTAATCAAAATAGTAACTAAAACATGATTACAATGTAACTTTGGTCTGCTACACTTAAATGCACTGACTGGCAACCCTTTAGATGATGATCTATGTCTGCATTCCAGTTTTTCATGAACTTACAGGTTAATAAACATGCAGTCTGATATTGTGAATTGATGTATAACTACTAAAATGCTGTTGTACCACAGCTCAAAAGTCATGGAATGCTGTTCAACCCTTCTGTGGTACAACAGTGTTCAAACTGATTTCAGGAGCACACGAGTCACACCAACAGAAACCACAGGATCAACCACATCAAAGGAGGCAGCACAGAAGGAACAGACAGTTCTGGAGATGCAGGATCAACCAGATATATATATTTACTTATGGAAAACACTTGCGTCATCCACATACTCTCACTAAGCGAAAAATACAGCCACCATTGTTTTTTTCTTAAAAATCCCTCACAATCCGATTTTCAACCAGTGGAAGTGCATGACACAAATGTAGGGATGTCTGGTCCCTAACAATTGCACCACTCATCCTAGCAACCAGATGTAACTCTCAGAAGAAGACACGGATGTCAAATTCTTCAACTTAAAAATAAAAATTTTAAAAACTGCTAATAGTGGATGGGCAACTCTATACAGAACCATTGGGTTCTGCCACCTCAGGGTTATGATTCCTATAGACCTCCCAGGGAATCCGAACCACTCTGTGGCAGAACATACTGGTTCTGCATGGTTGTCCATCCACTATTCTCTATGTTTTCACAGTTAATGCCTAGGTAACATGTATTTGCAAGTGTGCACACTTACATTTACCAAATGTCAGTCCTGTAGCTGTGATGTAAGTTATTCAGAAATCAGTCCCTCACGAATGTACTGCTTACTGAACATGCAATCTAATACTGGACCTATGCATCAATGGCGCACCGGGTATGCACAAAAGAAGCATACCTGGCATGCACAGCTGCATGCCTGTGGATGGCTGTGCAGTGGCTGGCCTTCATGATTGCTGGCCACTGTGCACCTCCCGTCCACGGCCCTGGTGTGCTAGTGCATGGGGGGGGCAGATCGATGGACATGTGCGGGCATCTAATGTGATGCTCGTTTCCCTGCTCCATACAGAGCAGGGGATTCTGGGTGGAATGCAGGACTGAAATGCTCCAAATGCCAGAAATGTTTTAAAAATCACCGGCACTTGCCCAAGCGGCCGTCCCCAGCCCTCCCTGTAGTTCCTGAGAAGTTTCCATAAGTTGCTGCACACTAGCAAAGCACTGAACTGTCCACACATAGGAGAAGATTTCAAAGGTAGTCTTTATTTCATTAAAGGATGAGTGCTGCCACACATAAAAGTCAGAACTACTCACCCCAGCACTTTGCCAGAAAGGCTTCAACAAGGGGCCGCTAACCCCCTACATCTCAACAGTTTCTACAATTTGTTGCACTCTAGCAAAGCACTGCACTGTCCATACATAGGAAAATATTTCAAAAGTAGTCTTTATTTCATCAAATGACAAGTGCTGCCACACATACAAGTCAGATCTACTCACCCCCGAGTTTCACTAGAAAGGCTTCATCAACTGAGATACTGCTGGTTTGATCTGGGACTGTTGACTGGGGTAGCATGGTGGGGGTGACAGCACATGTCCACCACAGCTGGTGACTGTACCTTGCATAGGCACATAAGAGTTATGGCAGGGTCCCCCCTGCTGTAGCTTGTGCTCCCTCACCCAGCACTCCATGCCTTAGTGAATGGCGTGGAGTGCGAACATATACCTCCTGACTGGTCCCTGCATAGACCTCCCTGGCCAGTCAGTGGATTGGGTGCACAAGGGACACATGCTTTGGAGCATACTGCCAGGGGTCCATTAGACCCCTGCTGCACAGCTTTCCAACTTTGGGTCCTCTACACCTGTGCACAGACCCCAAAGGCAGTAGGGAATGTGACAAATGTGCATACCCCAGCCTGGTGATTAACAGCAACCACCCAGATGGGCTGCACACCAACAGACTGGATCCTGCACTCTTTGTGGAGTGGAGAATTGTGGGATATGGCTGGTCCTCCCCGCACTGCTGATCTTTGGGGGTATCTCAGTCATCAAGTCACACCGTAGGAACTTCACCAGCTGTAAAGCAGGATCCACACTGAGGATTTTCAGCAGTACAACTGGGGCCACCCACACTGTCTGTCATCAACCCTATAAAGGCATGAGCGGCCCCGTTCCCTCCTCAGTTCTTTCCCGCCATCAACTTGTTCGCCAGGTCTCCGCAGACACTCAAACGCAGTTTCGCGCCATTTTTGCCTACGGCTTTTTCTTTCTCATTTCTTTTAGAATCTCTTTTTTTCATAAGAGATTCACTTATTTTATGCATGTTGAGAGTTAATTCTTCAACCTCTCTCTTCCACCGCTGCCACTGTAGAAAGAAGATTGCCTCCATAGACAAACACTCTGTGTCTGCTGTCCTGGGCCTGACCACAAAGTCACTGACTGTGAGCTCTGCCAGAAGTTTAATCAAACAACCCTCAGGTGATACAAAAAGGCTTTAAAAAATGTCCTAATGGAGCATCAGGTAGCTAGTTCCGGGCGGAGATCCTCCAGGGTCCCAGCCTCTCAATTACCAGCAGGGACATTGAGCTCCCAGGCCTCTAAGGCCTGAGACAAGTCCTAGGGGAAAACTGATAAAAAGGACCAAGATCAGGACCGCCCCCACAATGGTCTCATTCCTAGATGGCCTCTCCTCCTTCGTCCAGGGGTTCCTCATCGACTGCTGCTGCACCGATGCATAAAGTCACTGTCCAGGTCTCTATGCCCCCCAGACCCATACCGACAGCACATCTGACTGATTCACAAGGGGGCCAGTCATCAATCTCCGGATCATCTGCCCCTCCTTCATCGACAATGGGCTTGTCATTGATGGCCCTGCTGTCGAGGCCTGACCCCTCTCCTACCCGGGCAACAGGCAATGTTGGGTAAGTTACTTTTTCTGTTACTTTCTTGTTCCAGAAACCTCTGTGCAGGCACTAGCAAAGATGTAGACGTGCTGGAAAATATAACACACCTTACAGTTACAGTTACTTATGTCTTTTTATACAAAAGAAACACGTAACTGTAACTGATTACATTTATTTGAAATGAACTAGTAACTAACCTATTACTTTCAAAAAATGTAATCTTTTATAGTTTATTATTTTTGTATAAAAAAGAAATAAGTAACTATAATTGTAAGGTGTATTACTTTTTCTAGTACTCATCCATCCTTACTAGTGACTGCACAGAGCTTCCTGGAACAAGTTTCTAAACGTAATAGAAAAAGTAACTTACTCAACACTGGCAACAGGCTCTTCATGTTTGTAGGGCCCTTCGACCAGGTTGTCGATTCCTGCACTGTCGGCCCCGTTAATGCAACTTTCAACAGTCATCTACCAGAACAAAATACTCACCAAGTTTACCTCAGTGATTGTTCATCAATTAGGCGCATATAGGCCCACATCACTGGCGCTGTCAACAGCAGCTTCATTGTCGACGCCTCCCAGTTGGCCGCGGGAAGCTCCCCTCAAGCCATCAGCAGTGCCTCTGACATCAGACCTGGACTTAGAAGAGGTCAACTTTGAGTACCACCTGACCTCTTTCTTCTTCATGAGGAGGAAGAGGAGATCTTCACCTCAGACAGGTCTACAGCCTCCTCTGTTAGTGAGGATTCTGTTAAGCACACCCCCCAGGTCTCCTCCTGAGGACCCCACATTTTTCAATATGATGAAACAATTGTCTTCAGCCATGGGTTTTCACACTGAGGAGAAGGATGTCACCAGAAAGGATCTAGCAGAGTTTCTAGAGATCCCCCAAGTCTTCCCCCCCAAAATCATTCCTCCTATTTTACCTGCCTTAAGGAATGCTGCTGCAGCCTGACACAGGCCAGACATGGTATCAGCTATGCCCTGCAGAGCAGCTAAGCCCTACCATGCCCCCCAGAGGTTTCCTTACTATGCTGCCCAGTCTCAAACCAATTCAGTGGTTATTAAAGCAGCTCATGACAGGTCTAAGGCAGCTAAGCACCTTAGTTCTCTTCCCCCTGACAAGAGGGTTTATGCCTCCTCCATCCTTGGGTTAAGGATTGTTAAATCTTATCTGTGTCAATCTTCACCATTCATCACCTTTGGGTATAGTGGCCAGAGGTCATGACCCCGCTGGAGTTTTTTTTTTTTTGGAGGGGCGGAGTTGACGCACCATCAGTGCTGCCCTTGAGGTTGACGCACTGTGTAGTGCTCAAGGGTTGGCCATTGGCTGTTGTTGACTCCACCCTCCCACCAGTTCTTCATCTCCCGCCATTGAGGTCGCACCTCGTGGGTAGCTCTGCTGCATGAGAGGCCTGTTGTCCACTTTGAAGCCTTCGGCTCCGTTCCCATTCGAAGTCCGTCAACTCCGTTGAATTTAAAGTTTATCCTGCCGGTTCTGCTGTTCGCTCCACTCGACATCGCCTGGTAAGACTGTTCCTTTTTTTTTTTATTTTGCGACGTTGAGTCTTGTTTGGTGTTCTTTTTCCGTAGGTCACGCCTCGGTCAGGGGGCAAGAAAACTATGAAGACGGGACAGCCCCCTATGCACCGGTGCCTGTGCGGCAGATAAGTATTCCGTCACAGACCAACATGACTGTTGCCTCTTGTGTCTTGGCCCACTACACGACATGGATTCATGCGACGCCTGCTTCACCATGGACCACTGTGTCATCGAACAACACACATGGAAAGTTGGACAAAGCGCCGTCGACTTTCGGAAGATGGGCGCGCACTCGACGGGCCAAGCCACGGTTTCTCAGTCTTTCCTCCGGGTCCCTTCCCGGCTCTATATGGGCCGTGGAGGAGGGGGCTTCTGCTTCTAGTAGCCTCGCCGCTGCAGAAGCCCCTTCCGTGGTGCAGGAGGCCCAGTCCATTCCCCTTGGGGGACAGACAGGAGACACCGCCTTGGCAATCGCCCCTTCAGGGGTGAATGCTCCCCCGGTATCACAACCTCGGCTCATAAGGCCTGGGTCGGCACCATCTTGGGCCTCGGCACCGTGGGCGCCAGTGCATCACTCTGCGCCATTTCTGCTGTTGGCTCCGTGGTGCAGATGGTGCTGATGGCACCGTGGGAGGCTCTACAGCACCATCTCTTACTGTTTCTCACCTCAGCACCATCTGTGGTGCCGTGGTTGAGCATGGTGCAGTGTCCAGCTCTGGAGCCGCTTGTGGTGCCAAGCGAGGACTCGGCACTGTGGGGTTTCGGATCTCGGCACTGTTTGCGCAGTCAGAGCTGTCGTCGGTGCCATCTCTGGCCTCAGTGCTGCGAGCTGCACTGTGGGTCGGGATGATGCCATGGGGGTTTCCAGCCTCGGTGCCAAGAGTGCAGTCAGAGCCATCATCGGCACCGTCTTTGGCCTTGGCAGGTCAGGAGGGTGCCATAACAGGCTCTGATGCTGCTGCCGTGTCTTCTTCCCGCACCATTCATGGTACAGCTGAGGACATCGGCGCCAACTCTGGTGCAATCACTCGGTCTGGTGCCCCATTCAGTTGGGATGGCAGCGGGCATCCATGTACCATTTGGCACAGAACTTCGATCTCCACCTCGGAAGAGGAGGAATCGGATTCTGAGTCAGACAGGTAGTCTGACTGTCTGAAGTTGGCTGCTTACGTGGACACCTTGGTAGTGTCCTCAACAGGCCAGAGCCAGCCCCCCTCTGAAGAGCGGACGGTGGCCCCCGAGTCCAAGGTTCTGACCAGCAGGCGGTGGTGCAGGCCACCACTGCCCTGCAACCTGGTCTCTGAGGGTTTTCTGACCCCTCAGTGGTGGTACCCCATTGGGTGGTGTTCCTGGATCACCCAACTTTGGGGCAGATCGGAGCACCCACAGGACGGGAGGGTGCTGCTCCCTGGATAGTCCCTTTGGGGACTGACCAGGGCTGCCAGCTTTCTAGGATGGCTTTTTTGAGGAGAAGGGCTCTTTCGGACTCCAAGGGGTTGAGGGGTAGGGGTTCGACACAGCTGCCCTTTTCTGGGACCCACCCGGGTTCTGGAAGGAGTCGTAGTGCAGATATCTGCCCTTCCTTTTTGGTTTCCCCAAGAGGGCCCTGTTCTTTGGAGGTAGGGGACCATCCTTTTGGACCTTCATGGCCCTGGTCACCTCACAGGGGGGAAACTTCAGGGCGCAGCCTGGGTAGTTCCAGTATGGTTGACCAGCTGTCAGCTGTTGAGTGTTCCGGAGCTCCCTTTTCCCTTGGAGCTCCAGGTGCGCTCTCTGGCTCAGGCAGAGGACAGCCGATTCCTACTGTCAGCTCTGTCCCTTCTCCTCTGCCACCTTCTCCTGCTCTCCCAGGTATTCTTGGTCCTAACAGACCTCTCTCCTGGGAGCAGTTCAGAGCTGTAGCTGCTCAATTTCCCCTCTTATGTCAGGGTTATGGACAGACATGTTTTTCAACCTCCCCCTGAGCAGCCAGCTTCTGAACTCTTGAGGTCCTCTGACTCTTCATACCCCTCTTCTGGAGGAGAGAAACCATCTGTACCCATCTCCCCAGCTGCTGATTTCACAGAGATTCACCCCACCCACGCAGCACAATCCAGAGCACTCTGATTTCAGTGCGGACACCCTTGTGGTGCCCCCTGGCGTGCTAGCTTTTGGAAGGCATCACTGCGTTTCTGGCACAGACCCTTTTCCGGAGTCCCAGCCCCTATGGATCTCTGCCAGAGGTATTGTGCCCCCCCAGAGTCTCCAGGTTCTATGCCTCATCCTCAGTCAGGATTGACACAGCTGGACACTCCTGATGGGCTTTGTGCCCCTCACCGTGACCGGCTCCCAGATCAAGATTCTATGGATTTTGATTTCTGGGGAAGGAGGACTTTTTACTCGGCACGGTTGTTGCTCTCTATTTCAGCAAATCAGGCCCACTATGCTACCTATGATAGGTTCCTGTAGTCCAGAGACAAGCCATTGCACACTCTGCACGTGGCCTGGAGCTAGCAAGGCACCAAGCGAGAGCATCTTACGACATCAATGAGGTAGCTTCCAGGGTCGTAGGGACAGCGATCTGCACTAGGCAGATGGCATGGCTGCATCTTTCCCGGTTGTCACCCTTGGCCCAGCATAGGGTGATTTCCTCCCCCTACCAGAGAACCCATCTTTTCTCCCGTAGGGTGAGATGGCATCTGTCGGGGCAAATTCCTACTCCTTTCGAGGAGTCCCCATCTCACTCTCCCCACTTCTGGGCCTCTCCAGTTCATGAAGGTTCTCTCTCTCTTGGTGTGACACCCACTGAGAGCTAAGGGACTTAGTCCTTTAGGGTCTAGGGCCCCCTTCGGGGGGGGGGGCTCTGCACTTACCCAAAGGTAATGAATGAAGATTGACACAGATAAAATATGAAAATTACGTACCTACTGTAATTCTGATCTTTCTGTGTATCGTCATCATTCATCACAATCCCACCCTCCATCTCCCTGGGGCCTCAGTCTCTGGGTACCCCTCCTCTCTGTGCCCTCTTTTTGCTCCCCTCTTTCTGTTAGTCAGGGTGGGGTAACCTTGGGCACATAGGGGATATTTTTCTATAAGGGAGAGGATGGGGGGGCACTCCTTCCTCAGTGCCTCGGCTCCACCCCTGTGGGGTGGGGGTTGCTAGTTGCCCTCTTTTCTGCTCTTTCCTTCTCCCCATCAGCCTTACTTTGATTTCCTTGTTCTTTAGATACAACTTCAATTTAATTTAAGAAACTAGGTTTCTTACACCAAAAATTTTATTTTGAAGGAGGGGGGTAATCCTGTATCCTGACTTTTCTTCCAGAGTAGCCAGTTCTGCTTATGTGGGAGTTATTGCCAGTGATTCTGTGCCTTAAATTCTGGCAGTTTAGCCTTCTGGCTACTCCTTTGCAGTTCCTATACAATCTGGAGGCAGGTCAAGGTTCCAGGGTGTGTTCCCTTCTCTCCTCCACCCTCACATCCTTATCTCTAAATTCCTTAACCCTCCCTACTTCCTCCTTTCTACTCCAGAGATTGGGGCCCTTCCCAATCCCGTTAGTTTTCTACCTTATTCTGACCTCTCAGTTGTTTATTCTCCTTTTAGTTTATATATCGTTTCCTTTGTCTGTTCTTTGGACTTCCTTGTCCCTCCCTCCCCAACCCTTTCTTACTCTTTGGCGACACAGAACTGGCGGGAAGGCGGAGTCGACAACACCTAACGGCCAACCAGCGAGCACTATGTGGTGCGTCGGCCTCGAGGACAGCGCTGATGGTGCATCGACTCCGCCCATCCCCCCCAAAAAAACTCCCGCAGGGTCGTAACTTCCAGTCACTATACCCAAAGGTGATGAATGGTGAAGATACACAGAAAGATCAGAATTACGGTAAGTACATAATTTTCATTTACTTGTCTCATATGGTCAAATATCAGAACTCCAACTGGAAGAAGGGCAAAGCTGCCGCTCAGGCCCTCCCAGATGGCACTCAGAAGCAGGAGGTTCTCAAGTACTTGCAGACTGCTGAGAATGTTAGCAAGCGCCTCCTCAGTGATATCTCTGACACTATTGCCAGGGTTGCTGCCACCAGCATCTGTTTACATAGGCACTCCTGGCTTAGGGTCTTTGGCTTTGCTGCTGACGTTCAGCAGAAGGTGCTTAGTGCCCCTTTCAATTGCACTAAGCTCTATGGGCCTGATGTCCTAGACAACGATTTGCAGGCATCTGGCAAGGCTATAAAATCTGTCCACTTCCTCTACCATATGCAGCCTAGGGGTAAACAGCACCCTTACTTTTTCAAGGCGTCCAACAAACCTGGTGCAGCCTCTTGGCTCCGGAGCAAACGAAGATCCCCCACTGCTTACCACCCTTCCAATGCAGGAGCCACGGCCAAGCAGCGATCAGTTCACCTCACTAATTTTGTGTCACCTGCACATTTTGAACACCCAGTTTTTACCTTCTTATTGAGGTCACTTAGGTATATACTGAATAACATTAGTCCCAATACAGACCTTTGGGTACCTCACTTGTCACTCTGTCTTTGCTAGAATAGAAGCCATTAATCAGAACGTGTTTATCTGTTACTTAGCCAATGTGCCACCCACTGTATTATAGTGTGCAGTATACGTACTGTTTCAAGTTTACTGAACAGTCTGATGTGATTAAAGGGACACTATCAACCATTTTTGCAGCAAATTATTTGTAGTTGAAAATCCACATTTTATTATTACTTACCTTCTCTAAAATTCATTGCTGTTGCTGGTTGTTTTATCTGCTTCATTTCTTAGAACTGAAAGGCATGCTAATAGTGTAATTGCACCCAATCTTGTTCTGTTTCAGATCATCAATCTATTCTTATTGCATTTGTTTTTTAACATTAGGAACATAGAAACATAAATTTGTCAGTAGATAAGGACCACATCACCCACCTAGCTAGCCCATTTTTCCCTGCCTACAGTATCACCGCAGATATTACTTGATCTCTGGTCTAGTCACCCTTCCTTCCCTTTCTCTGCAGAAACATATAATTAACAACACTCCCAAACAGCGCAGCCACTCATGATGCAATAGTTTCCTGTACTCCCACTGCATCATAAGTGGCTAGACTGTGTCGGGGTTGTTGCCTAGTCCAGGAAAGATGGAGTGGGAGCTGATTAAGGATTGTAAACAAACATGTTTTTATGTGGTAGCACCAGTACGGTGGACAGTCTATTTTTCACTTTAAAAAGCAAAATGAATCAGTATCAAACTACCAGCCACATCAGCTACATCTAAATAATGTGACTAATCATAAAACATGTGCTTTAAACTAGGCACACTTTGAGACTTAAGGGGGGCAGTGTCCCTTTAACAACATCAAATGCTTTACAGAAAACAGATCACATCAGCTGGGACACCAGTATCCAGTGATTCAGTTATTGGCTCATAAAAAGCCATCACAGTTGTTACACACGCCCTACCACATTTGAACTCATCCTGTGCGTTGTCAAGAACTCCTAGCTTATTTGCTGGTTTATTAGATCTCTGATGTGATGCTTCGAAATCTTTAAAATTAGAGAATACAGATAGGTCTATAATTATATACTTGAGACTTACTACCTTTTTTGAAAATGGGCCACACATCAGTGGTGTTACAATCCCTGGGCATGATAACCGTGGAAAGCGATAAACAGACGAATTAAAGGTAGAGCCAGTTCATTGGCAACCTCCTTTAGAATCCTTGCTGGTACTACTACTCCCCTATTTATGCCAGAACCTCAGCTACTGCCTTGGCTAAACTCTCCGCTGCCTACAACAGCACCTGTCACTTTGCTTTATTGGCCCCGTTCTCCACCCACCACTGTACCCTCTATAACCCTTGGATGGCTACCAATGCAAGGTCGCTTTGACCTAGTCCTCTGCTGCACGGTGGACAATGTCATCCGCACAGCTCCAGAATCCCAAATGCCCTTCTGAAAACCCGAACGCTCCTCCGCAACCTCCGCTCTAATGGTATTCCCCCTCTAGCTGTTCCTAGGGTATCCACCAACATGGGTAGCAGAGCTTGGTCTGCAGCTGCCCCTTTGCAGTGGAACAAACTACCGTCTGAACTCCGTTCCATTGACACACACTCCAGTTTCAAGTCCCGCCTTAAGTCTGGTTCCTGGCAAACTCATCCTTCCGCTGCTCCCAGGGGTCTGACACTAACCCACAATAGTTAACTCCCCAGCCCAGGGGTTACCCACCTACCCACACTAGTCAACTCCCCTGCTTACAACTGTTATATTGTATTTTTCACAGTAATATTTGACTTCCTTGCCTGTACATATTGTATATATATTTTTTACTGAATATTCTGTGTATTACTTGCTCACTGGACGATGCAGTTACACATTGTACACTGTGCCTACGATTTGTTTGTTTTGTATGAAATCTCATGTCTGATATTGAAACCTTGTATTCACTGTTCTCAAATGGACCTATGCATCAAACCTGTATATTGCACTTACTATTGTTGCTTGTATCAAATTTGTTTCATGTGTATTACTGTTATCTTGTATTCCACTGTCACCCTGTGCCATGTGTTATGGCCCGGGTCGTGCCTGAAAACGGTCCCTGGGATCAGTGCACTCACCCGGTTATCAAAGTCATAAATAAATAAAAATGTTGTCTAGCTCCATAGACTTGTGAATGTCTAATGACTTTAGTATCAACACACCAAAGACACTATCATTTTAGAAGGTTTTAGATTCTCTTACTGTTCCAGTCATGTTGTTAAGAACTTCTTCTTGTGGCGAAAATAAGAATGAAAACAATCTATCATATGCTTGGGATCTGAAATCTTTTTACCTTCGACCTCTAACAGCCCTACTATATTAACCATTGCATTTTTCTCACAAGTGACATACTGATAAAAGGATTTTGTATTCTTTTTTTGTTGCTAACATTATCATATTCACACTTTTCTTTAAAGATTTTTGTTTGCAATCTTGACTCTGTCTACATTTTGAAACTTGTCATATGAAATACCCTGAATGAAGTGTCTGGGGTGGGAACTCATAGCTCTTTATAAGGTGCTACTCGAACTGGGTTTACAGTAGCTTTCAGTTTGCACTGTGCCAACTTCCACTAAGTTTAAGATCTAAGAAACTGGTCACAGTCAGATGCTAGGTCTGGGTAAACCTAAGGTTCCACTCACTGTTGTTGATGAGGGTAATAACATTTTGCACTTTTCAAAGTCCCTACATGGTTGAAGCGCCAGGGCTGATACCAACCACTGTTTCCTTGAATGCTCACCAATAAAATATTTGAATGTGGATACTTTTTTCAATTTCATCATATTTTTTTTTTTGTAGACTTTATTCCTCCTCCTCATTCGCTGGTCACATAGGTCTCTCTCCAGCTCTGCCACCAATCCTGACCCATTGTCCCACTCTGTCTAAGACCCCCTTACCTCCGACCTGACCCATCCTCCAGTTCCTCTTCCAGCTGACCAACTACCCGGCCAGTGCCTAGATGCCGCCAGAGGGAATGGAGGAGCCAGAGTTCAGACAGGGCGGGCCTGACATTGAGCATGGGTGGGTCAGGTGGGGCAGGCCTTCACCTACCAGGGTGCCAGGGTTTTTCTTGTTTCCTTGGTTCCCGGGCACTCGGACGTGCAATGACATCCAGCGCAAGATGGGCACACTCCCGCACCTGCCCACAGGACGTCCGCCATATCTCCCATACCCCACTGTTGTGGTCTCCACAGTGCACAACCCCCATCCACCACCAGAGGTTGCCCAAGCTGCGGAAGACTGTACCACCCACCCCCAGGACAGGAGAGCAGTCCTACGGATGTTCAATCCTCTACTGCCTCTGCCAACCCCCGACGACTCACAACAGTTCCCGAACCCGGGTCACCAGCGTGGTGCAAGGTGTGGCATCCAGCACCTCAACCCTCTTATTTTTATTTATTGAAATGTTTCACCAGGAGGGTACACTGAACAACAAGTTGGTCGTCTCACGGTGCGACCTGGGGGAAGGGGGTTACATGGAGTTGTGAAGGATGATCAGTTACAATAGTATGTGAGTAGTACAAACAATACAACATTGTAAGATTAGTGGAACATTGGGTAAATTACAATACATGTCCAAAATCATACAAAAGAACATATAAACGTACAAAACAGTAATAATACAACTGGGCCACTACAGAAAAGGGTTGTTGGTGAAGTTATAGATGGCCACCTTCTCTCACCAACAAGCTGGTGTATGAGGGGGCCAGACAACCCTATTACAGTATCATATACTTGAAGACAGACTTGTTTGTGGAACGTAACATAGTGTTAAGAATGAGACAGGACTGTTATGACAAATTCAGGTTTCAAAGTAGAACTGGTATCAAATTTATCAATAAGAAAAATGGACAGCATTGATCCGCAGATTATGTTGAATGATGGTGTAAAGCAACGTCACTTCTACTGTGAGCCATGAGAAACCAGCATTCCATTCAAATCCATCCAAGGTCTCCAACACCACCATGGTATCACATAAGAATGATGGAAACTAGTAAACAACGGTTTGTAAGAATGTGTATATGAACTTTGAAGGGTGCTCAGTCAGAAATCCTATGGATGGCACAATGTGATGACCCAGCAGATCCTGGAGGTGTTTGTGGACTTCAAGGAGTGTGTAAAAAGTTGGAATTGTAGAAGAATCTTGCATTCAATACTGAAATCCCAGCTTACCTATAAAACTGGAGTTAAAGGATATGTGGAGAAAATCAGCCAGTTAGTGTTCAAAGAAAGACATTTGGTCTTGTTTAAGCTTTCTGTAGTGACACTCATTGGTTGGCTAAGGGGTTCCTTCAGGAAGTAGCTAGTGTCAATCACCACTATTTGTACCTCTCATCAGTCGGTATGTCAAATGAAGCAATTTTTGTAATTCTACCAAAGCTTGAATTTTAGTGAGTGTGAAATTGTGATGCTGAAACTTTGCAGCTATCTGCTTCTCAATCTCTTGATGAACCAGCCTTTCAAATGTCACAACAGGTGGTAACAGTCCCTTGTTAGAGCAAAAAATAGATGTTGGTTTTGACGGAATGCTGTAGCGTTGAATAATCCTTGATAGGATACTGATCACCGCAGCAGTTCAGATACACCTTCTCAAACCACTCAAGAGCCAGTTCCAGATTCCAGTTACAGTCAGGAAGACTAGAGGTGGGGAATGATGATACTCTGTACCCATGGGTGGTTCACTGTTAACTGAGTTAAAGGGGTGATTGCTCGCTGGGTCCAGTGCTAGAACAACCGTGGTGTACCCCATTCTCTTCTTTCAAAATGTTTCCTGAGGTGTACCTTCTTTAAAGATTTTTTCAAGATCTACTTGCAGAGAAACCTTGTCCACCTGGGGCTCTGGAACAAAAAAAAAAAAAGGCCTCTAAGACCCTTATGGGTCAATGAGGGGACCAAAGGAGATATTTACTATAGGTGTCAGCCCCTCAAATTGTGTTGATTGCCTTTTGGCGATGGTTTTGTGCCTTCTGCTGCTCCTGCAACCTCTGAATATTTCTCTTTTCATTTGATGGTAGCCTCAGTTGATGGGTTAACACTGTTGCTGGCTTTAACAAAAGACACTGTTCTCTGGGTTGGTCCATGCTAATCAGTGTCCCATGCCTGGCTGCTGGTGTTTCGCTGTTAAGGAGAAGGGTGACATTCATACCTTCCCCTTGACTGATAGAAATATTCAATTTGTCAGCAGAAAAGGACTGCTTGGCCCACCAAGATGGTCCCTGCCTAGACTGCCACTATAGACCCTAACTGATCTCCAGCGACCCTCCCTGCCTATTCACCAATATTCTCTTATGTCTAGTCCCCCCCTTCCCCCAATGCTTGAAGCACCCTACTGTTATCACCGCCACCACTTTTGCTGGCAGTCTATTCCATGAGTATACCACTCTTTCAGTGAAGTAGTACTTCCTTACATTCCTCTTTAACTCACGCCCCAGTTTAATTGCATGTCCTCTGGTCCTGGTGCTCTTCCTCCATTGAAAGAGTCCCCTCCTGCACCCTGTTCATCCCTGTGAGATTCTTGTAGGTCTCCTATCATGTCTTCTCTCACCCTCCTCTCTTCCAGGGTGTACATACTGACATCCCTCAATCTCTGCTCATAAGGTTTTTGGTGCAACCCCTGTACCATTCTAGCTGCCCTCTTCTGGACTGCCTCCACTCTATGTCCTTTCTGAAGTGCGACCTCCAGAACTTGATACAATATTCCAGGTGGGTTCTCACTAGCGAGTGAGACAGTAGCACCACCACCTCCCTCTTTCTGTTGGACATACCTCTTCCAATGCATCCTAACATCACACTGGCCTGCCACTCTGAGGTCATCAGATATAACCCCAAGGTCCCTTTCCTGCTTAGTGACTGACAGTACCTCCCCCCATGCTGTACTCAGTTCATGGGTTCCTATGCCCTAGGTGCATAATTTTGCACTTTTTGGCGTGGAACACCAACTGCCATGATCTTGCAAGAATCAAGCTTTACCACGATTCATACTTATGGGTCTAAGACCAGAGGCACTGGGACACTAGAAGCTTTTTCTCCTACAGGGAGGGAGCAGATGTTGACTACTGATGTTGCCTGCACGCCTCACATGGTGCTGTGTGCTAGCAAATAACTGTCATTGGCTCCCTCATGCACCTCAGTCCTATTCTTCCTGCAGTCAAGTGCACAACATGGGAGCGACAGTGCCTCAGTTTGACCATTGTCGCAATTTCTACTTCATCACTGCCCTTTAGTTTTCTGTCATAGTGCCACCTTTCATTTTATTTTTTCCCCCCATGATGTCTGATAAAATTAAAAAGGGGCCTAAACAGGACCCCACTATGTGTTGTTCTCCATGTGGAAAGCAGATTGTGGTGAAAGGCTGACATCAAGTCTGCTGGACCTGCCTTGGCCCATCATATGATATGGATTCTTGCTTTTCCATGGACCGCTGCACCCTTGAAGTTGAGTTGCCCGATTCCCACCTTCGGAGGCAGGCAGCAAACCAATGTCACCAATCACAGGTCTTTGAGCCCTTTTACTGGGCCCTTTCCTAGTACCTCTAAGTACTTTGGAAGCACAGGGTCCTTCTTGACCTCGCCTAGGCATCAGAGGCCCGGGGGGTGGGCCTTAAGGACAGTTGGCTCCTTCTGGGTGGCCAGCTGTGCACCCCCCAGTCTGTCTGCCCTGGGCAGCAGACATCCCCTGTATTGAGGTCAAAGCTATATGATCAGTCTACCCTGGCAGACACCTCACTGCTGTGGCCTGGTGCTGCCCTGGCTCCTGACACCATCCACAGTTTAAGTCAGCAGGGTTGTGCCCATCATGACTTTGAGCTCCCTCCTGGTACTCGGAGAGGGACCAACACTCAGGCCATGCAGTGTCTGGTGGCTGAGGTGCTGGCGTTGATGTTTTGCTGTGTAGCCCTTGCAGCTCCAGGGGTGGCATCAGCCATGATGTCTCTGGGCCTGACAAAGTGCCACTTTTGGGTCAGTTCCTGGTTTCACTGAACCAGCCTCAGACACCACTTGCAGCATCGGTAGCGTGGATGAGCCCAAGGTCAGCATTAGAACCAAAACCAGGCCTGGCACCAAGGATACAGCTGGACATAGGGCCAGGAGGAGCCCTACAACTAGGCCAGTCACTGACCCTAAGCTTGGTGCTGGAGGTGGTGCCACCTCAGAGTAGGAGGGTAGCCTGGTCATGGTGTTTTCCCCAGGACTGCTTGATTGAACCTATGACCAGTGAGGACTGGAACTGCCCTGAGGGGACTTAATGACTCCGCTTTCCTCCTCGGGCATTCACCCCATGGGCATTGACCTGTTTGTTTCTCTTCAGTAGACCAACCTTGTTTGGACAGATTCGCTATTCCTCCCCTAGGGCAAGGTCCACTGAGCGTTCCTGCAGATCAAATATAGCAGACTCCTCCTGGAAACTAAATGCATTTGCAGAACACAGAAATTTATCCTTGCTGGAATCTGAGGCCCCACTGACAAGTTTGGAACCAACAGAAAAGGAAATTACGGTAAGTATGAAGGAATTTTTTCTTTCTGTATCACTCCACGTTGTCAACAGGGAGTTAAAACATAGGAGTTCTAAGAAGCAGTACCGATTGCACAACTGGGTGGGGGAGAATGTTCCATATATAACCCTTAAGAGCCAAAATAGCACTCATCTGCTAACCACCGCCTGTAAAAGTCTGCACCTGAAGACTGCATCAGTGGAGCTCTGAACACCATCTTTAGTGGTTAGTGAATGTGTGCAAGGAGGATTATGTCACCACCTTGCAGAGTTCCCATACTGAGGCCCCTCCTTCTCCACCCAGGACATAGCAAGTGCCCATTTATAGTGGGCCTTAATCAGGGTGGGAACTTTTTTTCTGTTCTGACACATACACTCTGGCAATGCAAGTTCTTACCACTGGCTAAAATGGCCTTAGAAATGTTATGAACTTTCTTCCCTGCTCCAAATAGGACAGACAATCAGACTTTCTGAACTCCTATGTTCTTTTCAGATAAGTCTTAACAGCCCTGTGCAAGTCCAGTTTATGAAGCTCCTTCTCCTTCAGATTTATCAGCTTTGTACACAATGAAGGCAGACAAACCTGGTTTACAGGGAAGGGTGTAGGAACCATAAGTAAAAAGGGGGACTGTTCTCATCACCACCTTGTCTTCACACATTATAAGGTATAGTTACTTGTGTGACAGGGTTCTAAGCTCACTAATCCTTCTAGCTGAGTAGACAGCAATCGGGAAACACACTTTGTAAGACAAGATGTCCAAAGGAACCAATGAAAGTGGTTCAAAAGGTACCCTACACAAGGTGTTTAACATCAAATTCAGATCCCATGATGGGACTGGTGAATGGAATGGTACTTGCTGTGTCAGGTTCTCTAGGTTGGAGAACTATGGTCTTCTTGGCCACTCTGGAGCTATAAGAAGGAAGACTCTTCAGAACTGTCTGATTTTTTGCAGGACCTTGGACACCAGCAGTAGTGGAGGGAACAAGTAAGCTCTGTGGAACTCCCACTGCTAAGACAGGGTATCCACCGTCTCCACTTGAGAGTACCAATATTGACTGAAGAACCTTGGGACCTGAGCATTTTCCTTTGATGCAAAGAGGTCAATCTGTGGATGGCTGACTCTTCTGTACAGTAGATCAAACACCACTGCATTCAGAGACCACTCTCCTGGGTGAACCCTTTTACAGCTCAACCACTCTGCCTGCACATTCAGTTCCCCCACTAGTTGTAGCGCAGAAAGTGCCAGAAGGCTGGTTTCTGCCCACAGCAGAACCCTACTTGTTTATGCTAGCATGCCTGTGCTTCTTGTGCCTCCCTTGCTGTTTATGTAAGCCACAGTGACAGCGTTGTCCAGTCTCACCTTCTTCATAGCTCTTTCCAGAATCAAGTTCTGATAGTGAAGCAGAGCAGGGTACATTGCCTTCATTTCCAACACATTTATCTGGAGCATCTGTTCCTGTGTACTCCAGACCCCTTCAACTAGGATTTGGTCTAGAACCACACCTTAGCCTGTCAGGCTGGCATCGGTCATAATCATTTCCAGCAGTTCCTCCAGGAAACTCCCTTGCTGAGATTTTCAGGGTTCTCCCACCACACCAGGGACTTTCACACTGACTGTGATAGCAGAATCAGGGCATGGTGGTCCTATGAGAGTGGGGATCAGACCTCCAGGATCCTGTTCTACAGAGGCTGCATGTGGAGACATGCCCACATAACTAGCTCTATGGCTGCAGTCATCAGGTCTAAAAGCAGAAGAAATCTGTGAGCAGAGATCACAGGTTGGCCCTTTAGCCACTGGGACTCTCAGATTAATGTTTCCTTACAGGATGTGGAGAGGAACTCGCTCCCAAGGTTTATGAAGCATCACACACCTCTAGTGTGTATTACATTCATGTAATGCACACCACCCCATGTATTATTATCTATAAGACTTTAGTTTTTGTTGACCAGGTAAGTGCACTAGACAGTAGTGCTAGTTTCTGTAGCACTCCACATTGTCAATGAGTAATCATAACAACTGGGTATAGTGCACCCCTACCAGGGGAATGGCACAGACCAAACTTTAGAATGTTGGGCACATGAGGATTCTCATGCAGTAGCAGCAACTCCCCAGTTAAGTTGTGCCATTCAAAGGGGTCAGAGCTACTTTTCTCTTCTCTGAAGAATTCAAGATTCAAGACCAGTTTGGGGCTGCAATTCTGCTTTGCAGGGTGGGGCTACCTGTTTCAGGCAGCACCCCTAAATTTAAATTGTGCCTATTAAGCTGTGGCTTTCAACTGGCCCAGTGTCGCAGAGAGTTGAGGTGCTGGATGCCACACTGGTGACCTGGGTTCGGGAATGAGCGTGGGTCATCGGAGGTCGGCCGGGGGGGTGAGAGGATGCAAACGGCTGCTGGCTGGTGGCCCTCTGCCTTGGGAGGAACAGGTGTCCTCGGAGCTTGACCGCCCCCTGCTGTAGGCTGGAGTGGCTGCATCACTTCGAAGACTGCCGGCAGTAGGCCGAGGGAGGGTTGAAGAGACTGGCACTGGAGCTGTGGTGCACATGTGCACCTCCACGTGCACGCGCTACCACTTCCAGTGTCTTGGAAGTAGGGCCATCATGGGGAGTTAACCAAGGAAAACAGCGGGGGCCACTGAGGATGATGTCTCTGGACCAGCTCAAGGGATCTGCCAGGGCTCGCATAGCGCCTAAAGAACCAGAAGGACCCCGAGACCGGTAGGGTTGGGGGATGAAGAAGGTGACCCGATGCAGGAGGATAAATAGAGTTGTAAAAAAAAAAAGCTGCAGCTTTCAAACTGGATAACCTGCCTTTTTTCTCTTTCCCTGTGTGGATTGGGAGCCACTTCTACCTTGCTAGGCTGTTTTTAATGGTATCCTGTTAAAAACTGATAAAAGGGAAAGAAAAAAACATGCCACAGGTAGGTACATATTTAAATTATTGGGAGCTTAGGGTTTCTTGGGGGTCACTCATCTTTAATGTCGGTTCCTTGCCCCCCCCAACTTGAGGTTTTGTGTGTTTTTTACTGTTACAGGGCAAACTTGTGATTTTGGGACACATGGGAGGTTTTCTGGTGATTTTTCACTTCAACTCCCATTTTGATCGTTTGCACGGCCACCATTGGGACTGGTCGCATGCTTCTTCATCCCCTCAGCTTCCTGCCAGTGTCCTGAGCGTGTGCCCATGTGGATGGCATTGTGCAGCACTGAGCGCCATTGACTTGTATTGTGCAAGTGTGTGCACGCATAGAACAGTTGTGCGCTTGCTTGCACACGTGCTAGCACCTCCATGAGCCCGAGGGCGTGCATACCCAGTTAGAGCTTGTTGAAGCTCCTGGAACATTTTTACAGTTAGTTGACTGTTGTGGGGAAACAATGATCAACAACATAGTCAGAATCTGGGATTTTTTCCTTTCACAGTTTTCAGTTATTGACACCATAGCTTACAGAAGACCATTAATTATGAAAAGATGTGAGACCTGTAAAAGGGTGATGAGGCCCTCTCCTGTGGGTGCATATTGCCTTCACTGTGTTGCCCAGCATAATATTTCTCACAAGGTACTCCCCAGCTGGTCCTCCGAGCTTTGGGGGGGGCACCTGGTCTGTCTCTTTGCAGTGGCAAAGCAGAATTGCGAAAATCTCTTTTACTGCTCCTCTGTGAGCTTCTGAGCCCTGATGTCCCGCAGGACATCCCAATGGATACACCCAACTCAAAACCCATCCCCTCGCATCTGGGGGGCTTACACAGGTGTGTCCAGGTGTGACACAGCAAGAGCAGGCTGCAGAATCAGATATGCAGGCAGACCCTGACCCTGACCTATTTGAAGGCCAAGATGTGGATTACGGGGATCTTGAGGAAGTTCCCCACCTTAAAAAATTACTTTCAGGAGAGGAGGACACCCCCTCTGAGGAGGAGTTAGAGGAAGGAGACTGGACGGAGACCAAAACCAGGATTCCTATTCCACCCCTCTTTGATAAGTCCTTGTTCTTTCTGATAGCTGAGGAGTGTAGATCCTTACAGCTCAAGAAGGGAGAGTCTGTGGAGACACTGGATGTTAATCTGATTCTGTCAGCGTCCTCCTCTGCTCCAAAATGTTTCCCATGTTTTTTCCATTGTGACCAAATTATTGAGCAAGAATGGGTAGGTGGATGAGAGAAAAAATCTTCCCAAAACAAAAACTAGGAATTATCCTTTTTAAGGGGAAAGGTTTTGCAAGTGGGAAACACACCCTGTGGCAGACAAGGCTGTTTATAATTCTATAAAACATACCACCATTCCATTCAGATTCACATGACAAGCGGATGGATACACCTTCCTTTATTGTTGCCAGAGCCTTAAACCTCTGGGTCACTACGCTGACCGACTTCATTCCTCCTGATTCGGAAGGTACAAGCATTTTGCAGGTGGTGGCCATGGCATCCTCCTTCATTGGTGATTCCTCAGTGGACAATTTACGCATGTCAGCCCGCACAGCCTACCACGTTGCCTCAGCCATGAGTGCCTTGTGGCTCAGACATTGATCTGCTGATCAGTCTTCAAAGACGAGACTGTTTAGCCTTCCTTTTGAAGGAAGTTTATCATTTGGTTCTGGCCTGGATTCCATCTTGCGGGACATGCAGGATAAGAAGGCCACCTCCCAGTGTCATAACAGTAACTCAAGGCCACAGCTCCTCAACGAGGTTAGGGCAATGGTCGGCACAGGCAGTCCCGGGGAGTGCATCATCCCTTTCAGAATTTTGATACCCAAAGAAACAGAGGTATCTATTCAGGCAATAGAGTTTACAGCAACAGAGGATCCTTTCCCAGGCGCTGTGGAGGAGGAGCACAAAGGCCTAGTACTTCACAACGAAGGTACATGGGCCCATCCCTGTCCCCACCCTTCTCTTGGTGGAAGAATACAGGAATTTCTTGCAAGATGGGCCCAAATGACAGACACCTGGGTTCTGGAAATCTTCAGTTGGGCTAAGCCATAGAATTCTTAATGATTCCCTCAAGGGGACATTTTCTGCTGTTCCCCAGTCTCAAACCAAGAGAAGAAATGCTAGGCAGTGTCAGACACTCTGACCCACCTCATTCAAATCAGGGTTATTGTACCAGTTCCCCTAACTGAGCAGGGTCAAGGGTCCTACTCTGTTTCGTAGTTCCCAAGGAGTCCAGGGGTTTCAGGCCCATTCTGGATCTGAAGCATCTGAATAAGTTTGTTCACCACAAGACATTCAAGATGGAGTCTCTGAGGTCAATAATCTGGATTGTTCAACCGGGGGACTTCTTAGCCTTAACAGATTTGATGGATGCTTACTTTCACATCCCCATCCGTCAGTCCCACCAGAAGTACCTCAGGTTCTCAATACTGGGCCAACATTTCTAGTACAAGGCACTTCTGTTCTGCCTTGCAACAGCCCGAGTTTTCTTGAAGGTGTTGATAGTTCTGGTGGCTCAACTACGACAACAGGGTTATCATGTCTACCCTTACCTGGATGACCTCCTCATTCAGGCACTGACATTGTCCCTTGCAAAGAAGTTGGTGTCCAGGACCCTGGAGATCCTGGAATCACATGGCTGGATAGTGAACAGGGAAAAGAGCTCCTTCGAACCATCTCAGTCCATGGAGCACTTGGGGGTAGTCTTCGACACAAAAGTAGGGAGGATATTCCTATCACTGTCATGGGAGGAGGCGATGCTGCAGGAGATATGGTGGCTCAGGAATCAATCCTCAGCATTGGTCCACAGTCTGCTGCAGACAGATTTAGTTCCCTGGACCTGCTTCCACATGCAGTCCCTTCAGACGGGGTTGCTGCCAGCTTGGAACCTGTCATCAGAGGACTATCAAGCTAAGATTCTCCTCGCTTGCATCACTCCCTGAGTTGGTGGATGAATGTGCAGAATCACAAGGGGGTTGCATTAGAACTACCACTGGAGGTGATTCTCACAACAGACGCAAGTCTGCACAGGTGGGAGACAGTTCCGGATCAACTTCCCGCTCAGGGGATTTTGTCCCTACAGGAACAGCGTCTCCATATAAATGTCCTGGAGATGCGGGCAGTTCACTTAGCTCTGCTTCATTTTCATTCCAGACTAAGAAACACTGCAGTAAAGGTACGGTCAGACAATGCCATCACAGTGGCATACATACATAACCAAGGAGGCATAAAAAGCAGGGCAATGCTTCAGGAGGCTTCTGAACTCCTGAGCTGGGCAGATGAGAACCTTCTCTCTCTCTCTCTGTTGGCAGTACATCTAGTGGGGGAATTGAACATTCAGGCAGACTGGCTAAGTCGTGAAAATGTTCACCCCGGAGAGTGGCAGCTGAACCCAGAAGTGTTCACACTATTAAGCAATCGGTTCAGACAGCCGCAGATAGATCTGTTTGCTTCAAGACAAAATGCTCAGGCCCACAGGTAATTCAGTCGGTATCAGTGTCTATAGGCAGAGGCAGTGGACACTCTGACTCAGGAGTGGTCCATCCGCAGAGCGTAATACTTTTCCTCCACTGCCTCCCTTTCAGAAAGTCTTGAGAAAAATAAGACACCCAAGCAGAAACATTCTAATGACAGCCCCGGAGTGGCCAAGAAGACCGTGGTTCTCAGATCTAGTGAACCTAGCCCAGCAAGTATCCTTCCACCTTCCAGTACGAAGGGACTTCCTGCTGAAAATCCCCACTCTCTGCCCAAACCCAGGTGCAATGCAACTCGCAGCCTGGCTCCTGAAAGGAGGAGGCTCCTAAAGTTAGGTTTTTCAACAAAGGTAGTTGAAAACTTGATGGCGGCAAGAAAAACCTCTACTTTGGCTACTTATGCACCAGTCTGGACAATACTTTTCTATTGGTCCAGAGGGAAAGGATTTAAACCTTCTAAAGTCTGTGTTCCTCAAATCCTGGACTTCCTTCAGGAAGGCACGGCTAAGGGGCTGGCATTGAGAACACTGAGAGGTCAGGTTTCTGCTCTCTGAGCTTCCTTGGGGTGTTCCCTAGGAACAAATAAGAGAGATTATTCATTTTTTGCGAGCAGTTGGTAGGAGCCAACTGTTTCGATCCCCGGTTCCTCTGTGGGATCTTAACTTTGTTCTGAATGCTCTCTGTGTTGAACCCTTTGAGCCACTGGCATCCATGCCACTGGATGTGTTGTCCTACAAGGTCTGTTTCTCAGTGGCCATGTGTTCAGCCAGGAGAGTGGGCGAACTCTGGCCTTGTCTCTTAAACAGCCTTACCTTAGCATGCATAAGGACAAAGTGGTGCTTAGGACGGTTTCATCTTTCACCCTAAAGTGCCCTCGGCTTTCCATGTGAACCAGGAAATTTGCCTTCCATCCTTCTGTCCACATCCTTCTCATTCCAAGGACAGGGGTGTGCAAATCCTATTGCCCCCTGTCCAGGGCATATAAATTTCCTTGAAGGGCAAGTACAAACAGAAAGCTAATTTCATTATAATGAATAGTGGCAAGTGAAAATTCAGCTACAGCCATGGCTGGGCAAGTCCTAAAAGTTTTGATCTGAACACCCCTACCTAAGAAGAAGGAGTTGCACAAACTGTACCCGAGGTGGGTAGTTAGGATCTACCTTAAATGTACGTCTGAATTCCGTAAGTCGGAAACTCTTGTTGTGCTTTTCGGGGCAGCCAAACAAGGACAAAAGGCCTTTAAATCCACCCTAGCTAGGTGGGTACGGGCCTGTATTGCTAAGGCCTATGTGGTGGCAAAAAAGAAGAGGCCTCTGGCTCTTCTCAAGGCTCACTACACCAGGGTGATGGCAACTTCCTGGGCAGAGAGGGATGAAGCCACAGTTTCAGAACTATATAAGGCAGCTACGTGGTCCTCAGTCCACACATTCATGAAGCATTATAAATTGGAAGTTCAGAGTTCTGCTGATGCAGCTTTTGGTCATAGAGTGTTGCAGGCAGCAGTTCGTAAGTAATTCTGAAGCATCTGGGGTATGGGATTTTATCCCCCTCCTGTTTTTTGTCTGGGTACTGCTTCTTAGAACCCAGTTGTTACGATTACCCATTGATAATGTGGAGCGCTACTGAAAGAAGAAATTAACTTCATGCTTACCATAATTTCCTTTTCTGTTAGCTCCAACACTGTCAATGGGACCCGCCCAGGAGCTTGGCTCCTGAGGGAGAATCTTATCCTGCACGATAGGAGAGGTCTATTTTTCATAAAATTCCCTTATTTGGACCTTTCTCTATTCTGCTGCACTGTACTCTGATATTTATATATTTATAGGCTGATTTGTCACTTATCTGCGACCGCAGGTTCACAGGTTTCGTTGGTTAATTTGAGGTGTGTTTCTTATTGCAGATTAGTTCTCTGCATTTAAAACAACAAAAAGAATGAAAAACAAAGACAGGAGGACATGTCTCAATGTTTATTAATTTCAGTTCACAGATTGGTGGTTCTTATGAAGTTCCACAGTTTTTTCTTCAAGAAGAACTGAATACTTCAGGCCTTCTTTTCGGTCCTTGAAATTCATCCCTTCCCCGAATGTCGGCTAGAAAAGTAAGACAGGATTTTATTATTACAAGTATGTGATTGTTTTATTGTATATATGTGTAGCTCTCACAGCACTGTGAAGTAAGCAGTAACTGGGGAGTTGCTGCTACTGCATGGAATCCTCATGTGCCCAATATTTTAAAGCTTGGGTTGTGCCGTCCCCCCTGGTTGGGGTGTACTATACCCAGTTATGATTACCCATTGACAATGTTGGAGCGAACTGAAAAGGAACTTATGATAAGTATAAAGTTAATTTCTTCTTTCAGGCACGACCCTAGAGATTACAAGGTAATGAGGGAAAAACAAAACAGTAGGGCTTACAAACAAATACAGTGAAGTATTTAAACAAAGTGGATATGAGATATAAAGTCAAGCAGAGAATCAACAAATAAGTGAGCAGCAAGAACAGTAAGAAAGGTACACCATGTTTGATACAGGCAAAAACACCAATGAACCAGGGGGTACGGCATGAGGGCAAAATGAACAGACAAAATAAGAAAAATAACCATTAGTAGATTCAGGACCAGAAACAAATCGTCGAGCACCAGAAAACAGTAAGAATGGTACATCATGTCTGATAGAGGAAAAACCACCAATAATTAGGGGTATGGCATAAGAGCAAAAGGAACAGACAAAATAAGAAAAAAAAAATAACCATTAGTAGCTTCACGAGCAGGAACAAGTGTCACAGTAACAACTGGAGTGAGTCACATCAGGAGCAAGAGCATATGTAAGAGGAACTCAAAATAATTGAGTAGTTCTCTTTGGAATGAGAGGTGGGACCGGCAGACCTGAAGGTGACAGGGTAGGGAATTCCAAACCCTGGGGCAAAATGGGCGAATGCCTGCTCGCAAATTTTGGAAGAGCACTTGGGTAAGGTAGGTTTACAGGACTTAAGGATGCTATCAATCGAGCAGCATAAGGTATGGAGTCGCAGAGAGGGAGTGCCAAACCACACTGGAATAAAGTGAGTGCAGTTGGTGAGACCCCAGGTGGAGTACTGCATGCAGTTCTGGAGACCCCATCTTCACAAGGACATGGACAGGATGGAGGCAGTCCAGAGGAGGGCAACTAAAATGGTGTAGGGTCTCCACAAGAAGCCATATGAAGAGAGAGACTAAAGGAGCTTAATATGTATACCTAGAGGAAGGGGGGGGGACATGATAGAAACTTTCAGGTACCTCAAGAGAATCAACAAAGTCCAAGAGGGTAGCATCTTTCAGAAAAAGAGATGTGCAAGAACAAGGGGACAATTTGAAGACTGGGGGGACGGCTCCAGGTGCAACATGAGGAATTATTTTTCATGGAGGGAGTGGTGGATACATGGAATGGCTTCCTGAGGAGGTAGTGGGGTCAAAAACAATGGGGGAATTCAAGAATGCATGGGACAGACATAAGGCAATTCTAGTGGGGGGTAGGAGGAAGTAGGCTGTTGGTTAACTAGGATCTGCAGCTTATCCAATAGGTAGGGAAATGGGCAGACTGGGTGGGTCAAGTGGTCCTTATCTGCTGTCAAAGTCTATGTTTCTATGAGCAGTGGTGTGTAAGTCGAGGACCCGATAGGGAAAACCAACATACATTATTGTAGGAGACATTCCATTTGTGGAAATTGCACGCACTAGCCTGATAAACAGAGGTCAGCCCAAAGCAAAGGCTGGGAAGTAGGACTTCCTGGGCAACAGCAACCCTAGTCACAGAATCGGGGCATATCAGACCTTACAGGCGAGTCCAAGTTTGGCCTTAACAGATTTGTAGATATTTGACATATGTTGCAAGAAGTCCAAGGAAGAGTCAAGGGCGATGCCTAGGTATTGCATGCTCTTGTTATTATGGAGAGACTGTTTACTGTTACTCATGTGGGGGGAAAAAATCAGACTTACAAATCTGCTAAAACTTTTTAAGTATATTAGGTTCTAATTTCAATGTTTTCTGTGACAGTGAGATGATCATTCCATTTCTGCTTCAGCAACAGCAAACTTAGAAATGCAGACAATGACAGCAGAAAGAGATCACGGTCCATCCAGTCTTCCCAAGTTCCCTATATAGTCCTTGGACCTACTGTCCTTCCAGGGTCTTAGCCCTTCCCATCCTTCCCATTCACCGCCGCCCCGATTCCCACACTCCGAGCAACCACTATACCTTATTCGGTCCCAGACGTGCTTAAAACCACTAACGGTTTTCTCACCCATCACCATGGCTGGCAGCGTGTGTTCCACAGACCCTTCTGTGAAACAGTGCTTGTGCCCCTCCTGAACCTCCCTCCTGTTAGCTTCCACTCACTAGAATGCCTAAAAGTTCATCAAGCTGGATGTTCTAGCTATGTGCTAGCAAGCAATCTGAGAGAGTCATAAGGCATTCTCCTGAGAAAGCAAATCTTTGTATATGCGAAACATTGAGATTTATTGCCTAAAAAAATATGAAAATAAAAAAAGAACAGCAGCAAAACAAGGAATTGACTGTCCATTACTGAATGAAGTACCCCACCCCCTTTTCTTTTGATCATAGCTTCCACTCATGACCATGAGTTAGTGTTCTTTTTTTTTATATACTTGTTTTACTGAATGTCTCAATTCTTACACTAGCTCAGAAGAAAAAATTACTCACCTTAGTAATGTTGTTTCTTCTATGGAGTCTTTCTATATTATGACTAATGCAGTTTGTCCCACCATTAGAACTGCTCCGGAGGTGAAAGAGTTAACTTCCATGCCAGGCATGGAACTTGGAGTGCGAGCTCGGTTAGAGAAGCTCTGTCTGGAGGATTTCAAACTGAAACTGTCAGATCTTTACAAGCAAAACTCACTAAGGTTCTGTGTGGAAGCTGTAACCTACACTAGCCAACTGGCTACTTAAATATTAACACATTTTTCCTAGTCCCAACACTAAGACTCAAGTCAGGGGACCAGAAAAATAAGATAATATAAAACACAACACCCAAACACCCCAAAAAGAAGGGGTGGAAACAAAAAATGGGCATCAAAAAAGTGCCAACACTGGAATGCCCACCCCATACCCCAAGTAGAAGTTCTGAGAGGGGCAGGCTGGGGGGGTCATAATATAACAAGACTCCATTAGAAGAAACAACATTACTAAGGTGAGTAATTTTTTTCTTCAGACAACATGAAGTCCTGCTATATTATGACTAAAATAGAATACACAGCAGTACCTCCATGGAAAAGGGACAGTACCTACTTAAGGAATAGGCTCTGAAGCACGGCTGTGCCAAACCGGGCATCCCTCCTGGCCTGGATATCCAGGGAGTAATGCTTGGTGAAAGTGTGTACCGTTTTCCAAGTAGCTGCTTGACATATCTCTAAGATAGGGATGTCTCTGGCAGCAGCTAGAGACGCAGCTGTATCTCTGGTAGAGTGAGCCCTCAGGCCTGAAGGGGGAACCTTTCCCAGTTTTTGATAGCAAAATTGGATACAAGAGACAATGGATCTCTTAGTGGCAGGCTTCCCTTTCCCAACCTCACCATAAGGCAGAAAAAGTTGGAGGGATTCAAACCTGTGACCCTTGGTACGCTCTATGTAGTAACTTAGGGCCCTCTTAACATCTAAGCTGTGCAGCCTCCTGTCACCAGAGGAGGAATGGTCAGTGAAGAACACTGGAAGGGAGATAGATTGATTAAGGTGGAAATCTGAAACCACCTTAGGCAAAAACTTCCTGTTAGTCCTGAGGACTACCTTATCCCTGTGAAAGGAAATAGTCAGTCTCCACTGACAAAGCTTGTAACTCACTTATGCGCCTGGCAGAAGTGATGGCTACTAGAAAAACAGTTTTCCAAGTCAAGTACTTAAGCTCTGCCGAAGACAGAGGTTCAAAGGGGGGTTGCATCAGCTGAGCAATGCAAACATTAAGATCCCAGGCAGGAGCAGGGTCCCTGAAAGGTGGATTAGTATGAAGTAATACTTTGAAAAACTTGGAAAATACAGGGTGAGTGGAAAGAAGAGGGCTTTCCTGCTGAAATAAAAGCAGAGACAGCTGCCAAATGCACTTTCAGGGTAGCTGGTCTCAGTCCCAAAGAATTAAGATGGACCATATAGTCCAAAACAATGGGCAAATCAGCAGATTCGGGAAATATGCTTCCCAGAACACTATATGGAAAACCTTTTCCATTTAGAGTTATAAGTAGCCCTAGTGGAAGGCTTCCTAGAAGCTTTCAGGATTCGAGAACACCTTGAGAAAGGTGTAGGTCAGCAATTCTAACTCCTCAAGAGCCAGGCCTTGAGGTTGAGGATTGAGATTCGGATACCAAACTCTCCCTGGGCACAAGTTAACAGGTTGTGGTTCCTGGGGAGACACAGGAAGATGGACTGCTAAGGACAGAAGGAGTGGGTACCAGGGCTGCCTGGCCCAATTTGGAGCAATCAGAATCATCTTGCAGGGCTGAGATCTGATTTTGACTAAGCACCTTGAACAGGAAAGGAAGGGAAAGGCATATAGAAACTTCCCTTCCCAATCGAGGAGAAAGGCATCCAGGGGGACTGAGCCCATCACTGGGGGTCTGCAACAAAACAGTGGAAGTTGATGATTGTCTGGGGCTGCAAAAAGATCTATCTGAGGGGTGCCCCATCTGGCAAAAACTATCCCTAGTACTCGGGATCCAGTGACCATTCATGATGGCCCTGGGAAATCCTGCTGAGAGCATCTGCCAGGACATTGTCCTTGCCTGGGAGGTGAACTGCTATGAGGAAGTGTTCAGGGAATAAGCCAGAGACCACAACTTCATTGCCTCGGTGCACAAGGCCGAAGACCGAGTGCCCCTTGTTTGTTGATGTACCACATTGTAGTGGTGTTGTCTGTTCTGACCTGTACCACTTTGTTCTGAACAGATGCAGAAAAACCTGAAGTGCTAGAAAAACAGCTCTGAGTTCCAACAGATTGATGTGGAGCAGAGATTCCTGAGGGGACCACAATCCCTGGGTGGAGAGGTCGCCCATGTGAGCTCCCCATCCCAAAGGGGACGCATCTGTAGTAAGGGTCAAGGAGTGAGATAGAGGGATGAAGGGGACCCCTTGTCTCAGATTGCTCTGATCCTGCCACCACTGAAGGGCCTGGATCAGGGTTCGAGTCACTGGGATCAACTTGGATAGGGGATCTTTTCTTTGAGACCAAAAGGCTCTCAAGTGGAACTGAATGTCCCTCATCTGAAATCTTGCTCCTTGCACTACAGCTGTGGAAGCAGCCATGTGTCCTAGGAACTGTAGAAATGCCTTGCTGGTTGAGAGACCTGCAGAGTGAAGGAGGAGGCCAGGGCCACTAGGTTCCTTACCCTTTCCAGGGGAAGGAAGGCTCTGGCCTGCCTTGTGTCCAATTCTGCACCTATAAAGGTGAGTACCTGGACAGGTTCCAGAACTGACTTTGGAAGATTGAGAAGAAAGCCCAGAGAGGTGAGCAGCTGCTGGGTAACTTGCAGGTGTGATTTGACCTGGTCTGGAGACTGACCCACAATGAGCCAGTTGTCTAGGTAGGGAAAGATGGCAATCTTTTGCCTTCTTAAATGAGCAACTGCTACTGCCAGGCATTTTGTGAATACCCTTGGGGCAGAGGTAAGGCCGAAGGGCATTGCTCTGAACTGGTAATGGCCTGAGGGCAGTTTGAATCTGAGGTACTTTCGGTGGGAGCTTCTGATAAGAACATGGAAGTAGGCATCCTTGAGGTCCAGGAAGCTAGCCAGTCCCTGGCCTTAGGGAAGGTAAAATCATTGCCAGAGTCACCATTTTGAATTTTGGTTTAAAAGGTGCTTGTTCAGATATCTTAGGTCCAGAATGGCGCCATTCTCCTGTCTTTTGGGGTAAGGAAGTACCTGGAGTACAGACCCTTGCCCTGGTGTAGGGGAGAAACCCTTTCTACAGCTCTGAGAGCCAGGAGGGTTGAGACTTCTGTTTCCAAAGCAAAAGTCTCTAGAGGATTTGCAGGTGGAAAAGATCTGATTCTCATCTTTGGAAATTTTTTGAAGCTGAGAACCAGACCCTGGCTTACTACTTCCAGGACCCACTTGTCTGATGTTAAAGACTCCCAGTCCTGAACGAAGTAAGCCAGCCTGCCCCCTACAGGTAATGGAGAACCGGCCCTGGGCACCCCATCAGGGTGCCTGTTTGACAAGGGCTTTAGGCTGAGGGGTGGGAGCAGGCCTGCTTGCACCCCGTCTGCCTCTCCCTCTGAAGAACCCCCTCTGAGCATAAGCCGAAGAGGAGGCCTGGGTTTGGTAAAAAGGCCTGTGAAAAGGCCTGCCTCTACCCCTGGGGCTGTCTCTGAGGAGTGGCTTGCCGCTCCTTGGCTTGTGCACTCCTATAAGTGGTTCTATATTCATCCACTTTTCATATAATTCTCTGTCTGCTCCCAAACAGAGAATTTCCCACCACAGGAAAGTCCATAGCCTTAGTCTGGGTATCCTGTGACAAACTAGTACACCTGAGCCGAAGCCAATCTACGAAAGGCCACAGATGTAGCCATGACTCTAGAGGATACATCATTAGAATCGCAGCAGCATGGAATTGCACCTTAGATGCCTCAATACCATCAGCAGCCACCTGCTCCAGCTCCTGGCAGCTGGCCAGGGGCCTGTTTGGCTAAAGCCATGACAGTGTCCCATCTAGATTTTTGATATCTTGCCACATAAGCCATGTAATTTGCTTGTCTGAGTCCCAAGGACGCTGCCATGTATTGTTTTTTAGCCATGGCATCAATCTTCCTGGAGTCCTTGTCAGGAGGATGTGAAGCCAGGGGGAATATTAGCCTTATCACAGGCTGCAGCCTGAACTACCCCAACATGACTGCATTGCTGTGAAAGAAATTCTGTATCAGGACCTGACAAAGTGTACCTCCTGTCCATCTTTTTGTCCACAGGAGGCACAGAATTAGGAGCTTTTAAAATTTTTATTGTTTGTTTCCTAAATGATTTATGTAAAGGAATAGACAATCTCCTGGACTCTGGGATATCCATCATTTCCACAAAGTCAGGTTCCTCTTGCTCATCCACAGCTTCCTCCAATGGGAGCTGGAGGGTTTCAGCAACTTTTTTATAAAACAGAAAATGAGAAGGGGACTCAGAAGGCGTAGGGGGAGATTCTAAAGGTCTGTCTGGGGAGATGTCCGGTTCAATGGGCACATCCAGACTCTCAAAGTCACATTCACACTGTTCATAATCATCCCCCCCTCCTCTGGTTCATAAAACTCTTCTATATCATATTCTTGAACCGGTGGAACCGGCCGAACCGACCTTTTGCCAGATAGTGGCGGTTTGGACGGAACCGGAGAAAGTGACTGGACAATTTGTATTGCTTTAGCTATCTCTGCAGCAGTTGGAGAAGGAATTTTTGACTCCACACCTGCTGATTTTCTAGTTTTCTTTGCTGGAACTGGCTCCTCAGAGTCAGCTTTACATTTGCCCGAGGAAGTCTCGCCCTGGTCAGAGGGCACTCCCTCCGGCTCGGTTGGCACCAAACCGGGCTGGCCATCCGGGTCAGCGGACTTTTTGGCCTCTCGTTCCCTGAGCCTACCAACTCTCTTATCTAGGGTAGCTGCAGGGAAATTCTTACAAATCTGGCAGTCTGAATTGAGGTGGTCAAACCCCAGACAATATACACATGTGGTGTGTGGGTCAGCCTTGGCAAAGGCTTCCCCACAGACACTACAGTGCTGAAACCCAGTGGGCCCGGTTTTTCTTTTGGGTTTCTCAGACATAATGCCAGCCTAACCAAAAACTTGCCCTTTTTCCGGCAGTGCCAGGCAAGACACCCTTATCGGTTCCCAACCGTGTCACGGGTCGTGGAAAAAACCGTAATGAAATCCGTTTCTTTTAGAACCGATAAGAACCGGGAACCGCACTCTAAAAGCTTTCAAATGCTTGAGAATAAAGTTTTAAAACAACCTGATCGGTTCAAACCGAACCGATAAACATTTACAAGTTCCACACAGAAATAAACCTATTACTTACAGTACCACAGACAGAGCTTGAACCGATCGGTTTGCGGTTAAAATAATAATAATCGCGGTTGAATTTAACTGAGAAAAACTGTTTTAAACCGAGAAATGAACCGAGCAGTAGGAGGAATCTCTGGAGCGACTGTTCAGTGAGGCGGAGTAAAGAATCTGACAGTTTCAGTTTGAAATCCTCCAGACAGAGCTTCTCTAACCGAACTCGCGTTCCAAGTTCCATGCCTGGCATGGAAGTTAACTCTTTCACCTCCGGAGCAGTTCTAATGGTGGGACAAACTACATTAGTCATAATGTAGCAAGACTTCATGTTGTCTGAACATGAGTTAGTATTCATGTTAAATAGTTTCCCACAGTTCACCCCATTAATTCCTTGAAGGAATTTAAAAGTCTATCGTATCTCCCTTCTTTCTTCTGGCTTCTAGTGAGTACTTGTTCAGTGAATTGAGGCACTCCTCAAAGGACATGCCATGCTGGCCCTCAACCATTTTTGTTACCCTCCGCTGCACTGTCTCCAGTCTATACCTAGTCTTCCTGAAGCGAGGACCCCAGACCTGGGTGCACTACTCCAGGTGTGGCCTCACCAAGGAGCTACACAGAGGAAGCATTACCTCCCTTTTTCTATCATCAATACCCCTCCGGATACATCCAAGTATCCTATTTGTCTTTCTATAAGCCCTGTTGCACTGAGTTGATTGCTTTAGGGAGTCACTAATGGTAACTCCCAAGGTCTCATTCCTCAGCCATGGTACGAAGTCTCACCCCTCCCATCCAGTACTCCATCCTGGGGTTCTTGTTTCCTAGGTGCATAACCTTGCACTATTTGTCACTGGATTTCAACTACCAAACCCTTCACCTCCCCTTAGCTTTTGCAACCATCTCTCTGCATTTCCTTTATTCCCTCATCACTATCCACCCCCACACAAAGCTTAGTGTCATCTGCAGAGAGACATAACCTGCCCCGGATCCCCTCACCAATGTCAATGATGAACATGTTGAAGAGAACCGGACCTAGGACAGATCCCTGTGGAACCCTGCTCATGACCTCACTTTCTTCTGATTTAACCCCTTTGACCACTACCCTCTGCTGCCTTCCCCTATTCAGTTACCTACCCAGTTTAGTATGACCTTAGCTACACTCAGATCCTCCATCTTCTTCAAACATCTGTGGGGCACTGACTAGAAAACTTTGCTTAAGTCGACACTGGGACCGGTCCTCTTTAATATCTTTATAAGTGACATTGGAGCGCACTTGGAAGGAAAGGTATGCCTCTTTGCAGATGATACAAAGATCTGCAACAGGGTTGATACACAAGGTGGGGTGGAAAGAATGAAAAGGGACTTAGCAAGGTTGGAGGGATGGTCAAATATGTGGCAGCTCAGATTCAATGCAAAGAAGTGCAAGGTAATGCATCTGGGAAACAAAAACCCAGGGAAGAGTACACACAGGGGGAGGGTGAGTTAATAACAACAACAAAATCAAAAGAGACCTAGGAGTAATTATATCAGATGACCTAAACATGGAGCAAGCAATGTGAGAAGGCAGTAAGGAGGGCTGGGTGATACTGGGATGCATAGGGAGAGGCATTAACAGTAGAAAACAGGAAGCTGTTATCCCTCTCTACAGACAGTTAGTGAGACCCCATCTGGAGTACTGTGTGCAATTCTGGAGACCTCATCTCCGCAAAGACATAGAGTGGAGGCTGTTCAGAGGAGGGCAACCAAAATGGTGCAAGGTCTGCACCAGAAGACATACGAGGAGAGACTAAAGCAGCTTAATATGTATACCCTTGACGAAAGGAGGGAGAGGGGGGACATGATAGAAACTTTCAAGTATCTCAAGGGAATTAACAAGGTACAAGAGGGTAGTATCTTTCAGAAGAAGAGATGTGCAAGAACAAGGGGGCACAATTTGAAGATAGAAGGGGGACGGCTCAGAGGTAATGTTAGAAAGTATTTTTTCACAGAGAGAGTTATAGATGCATGGAACAGCCTTCCTGAGGAGGTTGTGGAGTCAGGAACAGTGGGAAAATTCAAGAATGCATGGGACAGGCATAAGGCAATTCTAGCGGGGGGCAGGAGGAAGTAAGCTGTTGATTAACTAGAATCTGCAGCTTATCCATCAGGTAGGGAAATGGGCAGACTGGGTGGGCCAAGCGGTCCTTATCTGCCGTCAAATTCTGTGTTTCTATGACATAGAGCAAAGATAATAATGTAACTTCTAAAATTTCTGGCAGTACTAGCACTCATCATAGACAAACTTGCATGTACCTGGTGAGCTAAAAAATGAACACGAAGGAACTGTTTTATTTTTTTTGTTACCACTATATTGTGGAAGGATGAAAACCACTTGCACGACAAAAATAAGTCAAGACTGTGGGTATATCTGTGTAGATTTTATTTAGATTTTATTTGTTCAAAACTGTTCAAATCAATGATGTAACAGCAAGTCATTATCTTCACATAACTCCCCCCCCCCCCACAGCCTACCCTGACAGACCACTGTCCTGCAGTGGCAAAGCACTTCAGTGGGATACTGTATTTATGCACAGTAAAGCAATCAATGAGACCACTGCATGGTAGTGGCACAGAGATGAATGCACCCAGAAACCTGTACAGACCAACTATACTGCAGTGGCAAAGCACTAGAGGTAGTGAACAGAACCCATAGAGTATTCTCACAGAGGAAACAAGAGGTTCTTTTGTACAAATTTGTCCAAACTGGACATTTAAATTAGTTTTTAAATTTAAATATTTTTTCTGAGACTTCCAGTGACATCACGAAGTGGATGACAGCGTAAACTCAGAGCTCCGAGATCGCTGATTAAAAGAAAGAAATATATAAGGTAGAATCTTACTGCAACTTAATTGAAAACTGCCTGGACTGAGAAGTCACAATGGCTACAAGTTGAGGAAAGGGGAAGCAAATACAGGCGGCTAAGTTACAAGCACAGATGGACAAAGATGACATATTGGGCCTCTTGGACAGCAGCCGCATGGGCTCTCCCATGCTTAGTATGGACGGATCAGAAGAGGGATGTTCCCTCACAGACGGAGGACTGGTCCTTGCAAAACTCAACAGAATCATCAGAGTGTTCCACAGAGTGGAAACGTCTGTTGCAGATCTTAGAGCCGATTAAAAGAAAATTGACAAAACAACTGCAACAGAACAAGCAGTAGGGGAAATATCCGAAACCACAGACTATCACAGGAAAGCTATTCTCTACTTGCTTACTCGGGAATGTAAAATGCAAGCAAAGCTGGACAATCAAGAGAACTGGGCCTGAAGAAACAACTTCAGAATCCACAAGATCCCGGAAGACATGGAGGGGCTCATGGGTCAGTGGTAGCCTGTATCATCTACCTACTGGAGATGGTGTTACATATCCCCAACTGTAAGGCCTTATGCATTGAATGAACACATAGGTCCTTGGTGCCAAAACCTACTGACCAAAAAGCAAATCCCCGTTCGCTAGTTGTCCAGAAGCTTCACCACCAGGATTGGCAATCCATATTACAGACTGCCTGGAAGAAAAAATTACCCACCTTAGTAATTGTGTTTCTTCTAATGGAGTCTTGCTATATTCTGACAATCTGCAGTTAGCCCCAGCCTTTAAACTGCCCCAGAGAGTATAGGGTTAATTTTCTATGCAGTGCATAGAACGTTGAGCTCAAGCTTGGTTGAGGTCTCTGTCTGCAGCACTTTGAAACCCAACCACCAGATTCTTACGAGCAAACACTCACTGACTATGTGGAAACTGTAACAAATTTTTTTCTTGTTAAAACTAGCCAACTGGCAACAGAAAGTTTTGGATTCCCAAAGGAAGACTCAAGTCAGGAAATGCAAAACCAAAACCTATCCAAAAATAAGATTATAATACAAAGCACCCAGATAAAATGGAGGGTGTGCTGAAGCCACCCCTGGGGTGCAACACTGCACCTGCCTACCCACTTCCCAAAACCAGGTTCTGAGAGGGGAGGCAGGGAGGGAGGTCAGAATACAGCAAGACTCCATTAGAAGAAACACAGTTACTAAGGTGAGTAATGTTTTCTTCAAACAACATGAAATCTTGCTGTATTCTGACTATTGCAGACTACCAAGCAGTACCTCCATGGAGGAGGGACAGAACCTACTTTGGGAATAGGCTCTGAAGTACTGCTGTGCCAAACTGAGCATCACTCCTAGTCTGGATATCCAGAGAGTAATGCTTGGTAAAGGTATGGACTGTTTTCTAGGTGGCTGCTTGGCAAATTTCTAACAGAGGGATATCCATGGCAGCAGCTAGGGAAGCAGCTGTACCTCTTGTGGAATGAGCCCTCAGGCCTGAGGGTGGGGTTCTACTCAGTTTTTCATAGCAGAATTGTATACAAGAAACAATCCACCTGGCAATAGTTCTTTAGGTGGCAGGTTTGCCCTTTCCCACTTCCCCATAAGTGAGGAACAACTGGAGGGAATCAAACCTGTGACCCTTGGTATGCCCTACGTAGTAGCTAAGGGCACTTTTAACATCTAAACTGTGTAGCCTCCTCTTCCCTGAGGAAGAATGATCAGTGAAGAAAACAGAGAGTGACATGGACTGATTCAAATGGAAGTCTGAAACCACTTTGGGCAAGAATCTCCTATTGGCTCTAAGGACCACTTTATCTCTATGGAAGGAGATAAAATCAGGTTCCACTGACAGGGCTTGCAATTCACTGATACGTCTGGCAGAGGTAATGGCTAACAAAAACACAGTTTTCCAAGTCAAGTACTTAAGCTCTGCTGAGGACATAGGTTCAAACGGGGGTTGCATAAGTTAAGCAATGCAAACATTTAAGTCCCATGCAGGGGCAGGATCCCTAAAGGGAGGATTGGTATGAAGCAATCCCTTGAAAAATTAACAGAATACAGGGTGAGATGACAGTGAGGAAGGCTTTCCTACTGACAGAAAAGCAGAAACGGGGGTGCTGCTGAGCAGCAATATGGAGGCAGCATCCTGAGAGAGCTCCAGCTTTGCTACAGCAAAAAAAAGATTAAAACAGAAGGAAAAATCTATGATTTAAACTCCTTTTCGGTGGTGGTGTATACCTGAACACGCCTACACTAAGATGAGCCCTAAAAAAGATGGTAGACGCTCATCCCAGAACTTAGATTCATATTTGTCTTACCACGGGGCGACGAGCAATGTAGGGCCTACCTTGACTAAGAAGCAGCTCTCAACGGAGTTACCGACCTCACAAATCCTCGCCATGCTGACAAAGATACAAGCTACAGAAATGAATAAACGCCTAGCAGCAGTCGAAGCCAAAGTTTCAAAAAATAACCGCCGGATTCCGGAGAATGCCGCAGCAATTACAGAGCTTAAAGCAGAAGGCGAGCGCCAGCAGCAGTATAACGCATCATGTGTAAGGGACCTAAGCTTGAGGAGGACCAAAATGGAAAACCTGGAGAATTCTCAATGCATGGCTAATATCCGAATAGTGGGTTTTCCCAACAAATATGCTGGATCTGAGGAACTGATACCTGCTATTACTAAACTAATTTTTCAAGACTTACAATTATTGCCACCAGACTCGGGGATTGCTGTTTTGAGAGCCTTCTCAATCCCCTCAGCAAGCCCAGAGATGGGGCCTTATAACAATGCACTCACGTTACCACGTTGTCCTAACTTCGAGGCCAGGATTACTGTCTTGCAGGCGCTCGCTCTGGGTGAGACCTACTGGGAAGGGAACGCCATCTTTTTTTTTCCCTGATTCGCGCAAGCTCAAGCACGGAAAAAAGAACTGCAGCTGATTAAGAAGGAACTCCTTCAAAACGGTATTCTGCACAACTTAACTTTCCGGCAAGACTGTTGATAAAACATTCTGCTAAAACGCATGTGTTTGTTGACCCTGCTGCAGCTACTACTTTTGCCGAAAAGCTAATTCAAAGCCTAAAACCGAATGAAGAGTGTTCGGATGAAGAGGGCTGAAGGTCTTATAGTACTATTTAGAGTTTATAATGTAGTATACTAAATGTAATTACCTAATGGGAAGTATAATGACATGTTGCTGGAGAAGTTGAAAAAAAAAGTGTTGTTCCTCCTGTTGCTAAATGTTAAAGTTGTTACAGTCAGTTATGTAGGTCTATGCTGTAATTTACAGATTGATGCAATAAGCATCTCTCAGTTTGTGAACTTTATTAAGATCCTGTTTTGTTATCTTCCTCACCCAGAGTAGGATGCCATGCCTACCAGAGTCTGGCGGAAGGTAATATAACTTAATTGAGCCCAGACAGTCTGTTTATGCTCCTGCAGCATTTAGGCCTTATGTTTTCTTCACCCCCCCCAACACTTTGAAGTTCTACAAGGGGGTTAACTTCTTGGACATTATATTTTTAACCGGACAGATCTAGGTGAGAGGATCAACGCTCTACGAGAAGTTAGACCTGAACTTTACTCCTGGTAAACTGATTAAGGGGCCTCCCCCAGGTCACAGACTAAAATATCCTAAGTCTCAGTCCATTGTTATAATATGTGTATATGACTTAAAGGGGTTTGCATACCTCACCAAATAATGTGTGTTTTTTGACATACAGCTGGCTGTAAATCAGAAAATCTATAAATAAAAAGTATAAAAAAAAAAAAAAAGAAAAGCAGAAACAGCTGACAAGTGCACCTTGACAGTAGCTGGTCTGAGGCCTAGAACATTAAGATGGACCATATAATCCAGAACTGTAGGCAATTCAGCAGTGTCTGGGGATATATGCTTCTTGAAACACCAAATGCTGAATCTTTTCCATTTGGAGTCATAAGTCTTTCTAGTAGCAGGCTTTTGAGAGGCTTGAGAATACCCAGAACCCCTTGGGACAGATGCAAACCTGCATACTCTAACTCTTTAAGAGCCATGCCTTGAGATTGAGGGACCGAAGATTGGAGTACCAAATCCTCCCCTGAGAGGAGGTTAACAGGTTGTAATTCCTGGGAAGATGGACTGCTAGGGACAGTAAGAGGGGGTACCAAGGCAGCCTGGCCCAATCTGGAGCAATCAGAATCACGTTGCAGGGTTGTGACCTCACTTTGACCAGAACCTTGAACAGTAAAGGAAAGGGAGGGAAGGCATAGAGAAATTTCCCTTCCCAGTTCAACATCAGAGCATCCAGAGGGACTGAGCCCAAGACTGGGGGTCTGTAACAAAACAGAGGAAGTTGGTGATTGTCTGGGGCTGCAAAGAGATCTATCTCTGGAGTGCCCCACCTTGAAAAAATCACTTTTAACACCCGAGGGTCCAGGGACAATTCGTGATGGCCCTGGGAGATCCTGCTCAGTGCATCTGCCAGCACATTGTCCTTCCCTGGAAGGTGGACTGCTACCAGAGAGGTCTGCAGAGAATAAGCCAGGGACCACAATTTCATGGCTTCCATGCACAAGGCCATGGACTGAGTGCCTCCCTGCTTGTTGATGTACCACATGGTGGTGGTGTTGTCTGTTCTGACCTGAACCACCTTGTTCTGCACTGACTGAGAGAAAGCTTACAGGGCCAGAAAGACTGCCCTGAGTTCCAGGAGATTGATATGAAGAAGGAATTCCTGAGGGGACCACAGTCCCTGGGCGTGAGAGCCCCCAGATGGGCCCCCCACCCCAAAAGGGAAGCATCCGTGGTAAGGACCACCAAATGAGACTGAATAACAAATGGGACCCCTTGCCTTAAATTGTTCTGATCCTGCCACCACTGAAGAGCTTGGATCAGTGTCCGAGTCACTGGAATCAGTTTGGTAAGAGGATCCTTCCTTTGGGACCAAAAGGCCCTCAGATGGAACTGACCAGGTTAGGAAATACCCTTGACCTTGTGCTGGCAAATGGGGACTTTGTGAGAGAACTTACAGTGGAGGAACCGCTGTCAGGGAGTGACCACCGCTCAGTATGGCTCACATTGGATATGGGCAAGGAAGGAGTGGAATCTGGCACAATAGTGCTGGACTTCAGGAGGGCCAACTTTGGGAGGATGGGGGAAGTGGTAAAAGGGTACCTGGCCAGAATTCAATCTAGTATGGACACTAACCAGAGGTGGGAGCTCATAAAGCTGGGGATAGTGGAGGCAACCAAAACCTGCTGCAAAGCCCAGAGCAAGAAGGCTAGGGCTAAGAAACCGATCTGGTTGAGCAAGGAGGTCATGGAAAAGGTAAGGAGGAAAAGAGCTGCCTTTAGGAAGTACAAGAAAACAGGAAGGGGGGAGGACAGGGAGGAGTACTTGACAGAATGAAGGAGGTGACAAGGGCAGTAAGAGAGCCAAAGCATCTCTGGAACTCAGGCTGGCACAAGGCATTAGAAGGGAGAAGGACTTCTTTAAGTACATCAGGGAGAAAAGGGCTGTAAGGACCACATAGTAAGGATTAGGAAGGAGGGGTTGGGTGGAAGCAGGGTGCGATAAGGCGGAAGCACTAAATGAGTACTTCTGCTCAGTATTTACTAAAGAGAAGAGGGGTGACACCCAAGTGGGAGAAATGGCAGAAGCAGGAGGAAGTGGTGACAGATGGAAATCATGGAGAGCAGAGTTGAGAGAGGGTTTGAAGGCACTGAGGGTGGACAAGGCGCCAGGCCCAGATGGCATCCACCCCAGGGTACTGAAGGAGCTGGCAGAGGTCCTTGCAGGACCTTTGGCAGACCTATTTAATGCCTCACTACATTCAGGTGTACCTCAGGACTGGAGGATGGCTCATGTGGTGCCCTCCACAAGAGTGGCCCCAAGGATGAACAGGAAACTACAGACCAGTGAGCCTCACATCCATCGTGGGTAAGCTAATGGAGACTATCCTGAAGGAGGCTGGTGGCCCTCCTAGAGGCCAAGGACTACAGGACAGCAGACAGCATGGCTTCATACGTGGCAGATCCTGCCAAACCAACCTGGTCGAGTTCTATGACTGGGTAACTAGGCAACTGGACAGGGGCCATGCAGTGGATGTCCTGTATCTGGACTTCAGTAAGGCATTTGACTCAGTGCCACATGGAAGGCTGGGAAGGAAGTTAGTAGGCACAGGGGCGGTGCAAAGCTGGTGAGATGGGTAGGAAACTGGCTGCAGGGAAGGCAACAGAGGGTGGTGGTGGGTGGGGAGCTCTCACACCCAAGGGCAGTGGCGGTGTTCCACAGGGCTCAGTGTTGGGACCAGTGTTGTTTGGGATATTCATTGCAGACATATCATGGGACATCAAAAGCAAGATCAGTCTGTTTGCTGATGATACCAAGGTAGAGCGGTGGTGGATGACCTAGGGGGATGGCAGGGTTGCAGGATGATCTGGCAAAGCTTGAAACCTGGTCAGACACCTGGCAACTGGGCTTTAATGCCAAAAAGTGCAAGGTGCTGCATTTGGGATGAAGAACCCAAGGAGGAGTTACCAGCTAGGGGAGTGCAGCTAGCCCAGACAGAGGAGGAGAAGGATCTGGGTGTGCTCATTACAGGGTCAATGAACAACTCGGCACAATGTGGAAGGCAGCTGCAAAGGCCAACAAAATGCTGGGTTGTATTGCAAGGGTATATCCTCGAGGAGGAGGAGGTGATTCTGCCACTGTATAGGTCATTAGTTAGACCACACCTGGGTACTGCGTGCAGTACTGGCGTCCGTATCTGAAGGGACATTAAGTTACTGGAGGGGGTGCAGCGCAGAGCGACAAAGATGATCAAGGGGCTGGGGGACTTATCATACGAGAGGAGGTTGAAGGAGTTGAACATGTACTCACTGGAGGAGAGGAGAGACAGGGGTGACATGATTGAAACCTTTAAATACATGAAAGGAATAAACAAGACGGGTACAGAGGGGCTGTTCAAAGTAAGGGAGGGAGGGCCACCAGGGGCCATGATATGAGACTGGGCGAGGAAGGTTCAGGAGGAGATGAGAAACACTTTTTACAGAGGGTGGTGGCTGGGTGGAATCGTTACCTGCTGAAGTGGTATGCAGTAGAACAGTGGACTGCTTCAAGCGAGGATGGGACAGGACAAGGGGAGGGTTAATGAAGGGAAGGGTGGGAGGGAGGGCAGCTGCAGAATAAGGGTGCTAGCTGCACATTCGAGCAGACTTGATAGACCTCTAGGCCTTTATCTGCTGGCAAATTTAGGTATGTTAGTATGAATGTCCCTCATCTGGAATCTTGCCCCTTGGACCACTGCTGTAGAAGCTGCCATATGGCCCAAGAGCTGAAGGAAATGCCTTGCTGGTCGGGACACCTGAAGGAAAAAGCCAGTTCTATAAGAACTCTTGCCCTTTCTAGGGGAAGAAAGGCTCTTGCTTTGACAGTATCCAGCTCTGCCCCTATAAAGGTAAGAAGCTGCACCGGTTCAAGAACTGACTTGGGGAGGTTGAGAAGAAATCCCAGGGAAGTGCGCACTTGCTGGGTCACTTGCAGGTCTGACCTGACTCGGTCTGGAGATTGACCCACTATGAGCCAGTCGTCCAGATATGGAAAAATGGAAATCTTTTGCCTTCTTAAAAAGGCAACACTACTGCCAGGCGCTTTGTGAAAACCGTGGGAGCTGATGTTAGACCAAAGGGTATTGCTTTGAACTGATAATGGCCTGAGGGCAACTTGAACCTGAGATGCTTTCTGTGGGAGCACCTGATGGGGATGCGAAAGTAGGCATCTTTGAGGTCCAGGGAGGCTAGTCAGTCCCCTGGCCTTAGAGAGGGAAGAATTATTCCCAGAGTCACCATCTTGAACCTTGGTTTTAAAAGATGTTTGTTCAGGTATCTTAGATCTAGGATGGGTCGCCACTCCCCTGTCTTTTTTGGGGTAAGGAAGTACCTGGAGTACAGACCTTTGCCCTGGTGTAGGGTAGGAACTCTCTCTATGGCTCTGAGAGCCAGCAGAGATAAAACCTCTGCCTCTAGGGCAAGGGTTTTGTAGAGACCTGCAGGTGGAAAAGATCTGGCTCTCATCTTCAGAAGTTTTTTGAAGCTGAGGACCAGTCCCTGGCTTACTACTTCCAGGACCTACTTGTCTGAAGTAACAGACATACAGTCCTGGATGAAGTAAGCCAGCCTGCCCCCTACAGGGATAGGAGAGTCGACCCAGGCAGACCCATCAGGGTGTCTGTTTGGCACGGGCCTTAGGCTGAGGAGTGGATTCAGCCCTGCTCATCCCCCCTCTTCCTCTCCCTTTGAAGAACCCCCTCTGTAAAAAGGGAGAAGAGGCCTGTGCTTGGTAGAAAGGCCTATGAAAAGGCCTGCCCCTGCCCCTAGATTGATGCCTTTGAGGAGCTGCCTGCCTCTCCTTGGCCTGAGCACTCCTATAAGTGGTCCTGTACTCATCTATTTTCTTCATGTAATTCTCTGTCTGCTCCCCAAACAGAGAATTACCCACTACAGGGAAATCCATGGCCTTAGCCTGGGTGTCCTGTGAGAGGCTAGTACATCTGAGCCAAGCCATCCTCCGAAGAGCCACAGATGTAGCCATGACTCTTGATGACACATCATTGGAGACCACAGCAGCATGAAATTGTACCTTTGATGCCTCAGTCCCATCAGCAGCCACCTCCTCCAGCTCCTTGGCCAGCTGGGGGGAGGCCTGTTTAGCCAGTACCAGTACAGTGTCCCACCTGGACTTCTGGTACCTGGCTGTATAGGCCATATAGTTAGCCTGCCTGAGTCCCAAGGAGCATGGCATGTGCTGTTTCTTTGCCATGGCTTCCATCTTCCTGGAGTCCTTGTCTGGGGGTGTGAAGCCAAAGGAATATTTGCCTTGTCACAGGCTGCAGCCTGCACTACCCCAACATGGCTGCACTGGTGGTAGAAAAACTCCATATCTGAGCCTGATAAAGTATACCTCTTGTCCATCCTTCTGTCAACAGGAGGTATAGAATTAGGAGACTTTAGGATTTTTTGTGTCTGCTTCCCAAAGGACTTATGAAGGGGACTAGACAGTCTCCTGGACTCTGGGATGTCCATCATTTCAACAAAACCAGGCTCCTCTTGATCCTCCACAGCCTTCTCCATAGGAAGCTGGAGGGTTTCAGCCACTTCTCTGTAAAACAGAAAGTGGGGTGGGGACTCAGAAAGCCTAGGTGGGGAAACACCAGAAGGTCTGTCTGGGGAGATGTCCGGTTCCACAGGCACATCCAGACTTTTACCATCATCACCATCACCTTCAAAATCACCCTCCTCTTCAAACTCCAGTTCATAAAAGTCTTCAGGGATATAATCTTGAACCGGGGGAACTGACTGGACCAAACCCCTGCCAAAAGGCGCCAGATCGGTTGGAACCAAACGAAGCGATTCAACAATCTGAATCGCTCTGGCTATTTCCTCGGTGGTCGGAACATGAACCTCTAGATCCGAACCGATCGATTTCTCTTTGTGTTTTCTTTTTGAAAGAACCGATCCCTCAGGATCGGCTCTCTTCTTGCCCGAAGAAGTATCGCCCTGGTCAGAGGGCACTCCTTCTGGTTCGGTTGGAACCGAACCAGGCTGGCCATCCAGGTCAGCGGACTTCTCGGCTTCCTTTTCCCTAAGTCTTCCTAATCTTTTCTCCAGGGTAGACTTAGGAAAGTTTTTTCAAATTTGGCAGTCTGTATCGTGGTGGTCAAACCCCAGACAATAAACACAGGTGGTGTCGGGAGTGGCCTTAGCAAAGACCTCCCCACACTCACTGCAGTGTTGAAACTCAGTGGGCCCGTTTTTTTTCTTGGGTTTCTTAGACATGGCCAACCTAACCAAACTTACCCTTTTTTCGGCAACCACCAGGCAAGGCTCCCTTATCAGTTTCTAACCGTGTTACGGGTATTGGAAAAAAACGTTGAAACACATTTTTTTTTAAACCGATAAGGACCGGTAACCACACTCTAAAGAAAAGCACAAGAGTTCAATATATTGGATCGGTTCGGCTACAAGTTTTACAATTTCCACAAATAAACAGAGAAACTATCTAAAGTACTCATGGTACCGCAGACAGAGCCTGAACCGACAATGCGGAAATAATTTCGGAATGAAACCGACAACTTTAACCGACTTTGAACCGAGCAGAAGGAGAAATCTCCGGAGCAACTGTTCAGTGAGGTGGAGTAAAGAATCTGGCGGTTGGGTTTCAAAGTGCTGCAGACAGAGACCTCAACCGAGTTTGAGCTCAACGTTCTAAGCACTGCATAGAAAATTAACCCTATACTCTGCGGGGCAGTTTAAAGGCTGGGGCTAACTACAGATTGTCAGAATACAGCAAGACTTCATGTTGTTTGAAAAAAAGGGACTTGCAGATCAATACGCAACACATATACTTTGACCAAAACTTCTTGGATATCCTCAATGAAAAAAGGCGGCAGATAAGAGAGTTAATCAAGCTAAGAAAAGACAAGGACATTAAAATTCAAATAAACTATCTGGCTCGAGTGAAATTATTCACAGATAAAGGAGTGCAAATGTTTGAAAATCTCCAAGAAGCACTGCCAGCACTGGGGAAACTGGGCCTGCAGTGTCCAGACATAAGGATGGAGGCATTGGAACATGAATTGGCCCTGACCGTGTGGAGAAGAGCAGACAGACACAAATGGGCAACATGGCCAACTTATCTACAAATGGACCTGAAATGCTACCTTGAAAGGGAGCTCCGAAGTATTATCACAACAATCAGCGCAGAAGACATTAGAAACCCAGGTCAATCTATCTGAGGTTAGGTGACTTCTCATAAAATGCTTACCCACATACGCTGATAAGACTTGACCACTGATCTGCCTGGGGGGGAATGCCTCGTTAGCCTCACATGCCACAGTCTCAATCGCCCCCAACTTGAAATCCAAATGAGACACAGTTTCCCCCTTTAACGCAAACGTCCACATGTGGGTAAGGGGAAGGACAAAGCATTTACTGAGCACAAACTGACTGTCTTGCCTGGAAGAAGAAAGAAAACGGGAGGAAATGACATTTGGGGTACATGATGATGGAAGAAAAAATTACTCACCTTAGTAATGTTGTTTCTTCTATTGGAGTCTTGCTATATTATGACATATGCAGTGAGTCCCAACCTTCGAACTGCTCTGGAGGTGAAAGAGTTAACTTTCCATGCCAGGCATGGAACGCTGAGCTCGAGCTCGGTTGAAAACTCTGTCTGTTGTTCTTCAAACTCAAACCGTCAGATCTTTACGAGCTAAACTCACTGAGGTCCTGTATGGAAGCTGTAAATCTATACTAGCCAACTGGCTACTAAACATAATAACACATTTTTGGTCCCAAACAAAGACTCAAGTCAGGGACCCAAAAATGAAAAACACAACACCAAGTCACCCCAAAGGGAGGTGAAAACAACAAGGTGGGCACCTACTAGTGCCAACACTGCACTGCCACCCCATCCCAAAACAGAGGTTCTGAGAGGGCAGGCGGGGAGGGAGGTCATAATATAGCAAGACTCAATAGAAGAAACAACATTACTAAGGTGAGTAATTTTTCTTCAAACAACATGAAATCTTGCTATATTATGATTTATCTGATTCTAAAGCAGTACCTCCATGGAGGAGGGACAGAACCTACTTGGAAATAGGCTCTGAAACACAGCCATATGCCAAGCCAGGCATCACTCCTAGCCTGGATATCCAGGATGTAATGCTTTGAAAGTATGAACTGTTTTCCAGGTAGCTGCTTGACATATCTCTAGAACAGGGATGTCCCTGGCAGCACAGCCAGGCAGCTGTACCTCTGGTGAGTGAGCCCTCAGGCCTGAGGGAGGAACCGTGCCAGTTTTCATAATAAATTGGATACAGAGACAATCCACCTGGCAGCGGATCTCTTAGTGGCAGGTTCCCTCTCCCCTCGCCATAAGTGAGGAATAGTTGGAGGGAGTCAAACCTGTGACCCTTAGTGCGCTCTATGTAGTAGCTAAGGGCTCTTTTGACATCTAAACTGTGCAGCCTCCCTCTGCCAGTGGAGGAATGGTCAGTGAAGTACACAGGAAGAGACATAGATTGATTAAGGTGGAAATCTGAAACCACCTTGAGGCAAGAACTTCCTGTTAGTCCTGAGGACCACCTTATCTCTATGAAAGGAGATAAAATCAGGCTCCACTGACAAAGCTTGCAATTCCTTATCGTCTGGCATTATTATTACCGAAACACAGTTTTCCAAGTCAAGTACTTAAGCTCTGCTGAAGACAAAGGGTTCAAAGGGGTTGCATAAGCTGAGCAATGCAAACATTAAGGTCCCAAGCAGGGCAGGGTCCCTGAATGGAGGGTTGGTGTGAAGCAATCCCTTGAAAAACTTGGAGAATACAGGGTGAGCTGAAAGAGAAGAGGCTTACCTGCTGAAATAAAAGCAGACACAGCTGTCAGATGCACTTTTAGGGTAGCTGGTCTCAGCCCAAGGTATTTAGATGGACCATGTAATCCAGGACTTAGGTAAATCAGCAGATTCTGGGAAATATGCTTTCCAGAGCACCATATGGAAAATCTCTTCCATTTGGAATTATAAGTAGCCCTGGTAGAAGGTTTTCTAGAAGCCTTCAGGATATCCATTACACCTTGGGAGGTGTAAATCAGAAAACTCTAACTCTTCAAGAGCCAGGCCTTGAGATTAAAAGATTTGAGGGTTTAGGTACAAACCCTCCCTGAGCTTACAGGTTAACAGGTTGTGATTCCTGGGAAGACAGAGGGGAAGATGGACTGCTAAGGACAGCAGGAGTGGATACCAGGGTTGTCTGGGCCAATCTGGAACAATCAGGATCATCTTTCAAGGTTGAGATCTGATTTTGACTAGCACTTTGAACAGTAGAGGGAAGGGGGGAAAAGCATAGAGAAACTTCCCTTCCCAATTGAGGACTAAGGCATCCGGAGGGACTGAGCCCAACACTGGGGGCCTGCAGCAAAAAAGGGGAAGTTGGTGATTGTCTGGGGCTGCAAAAGATCTATCTGTAGGGTGCCCCATCTGGCAACACCACCTCCAGGACCCAGGGTCCAGTGACCATTAAGTGATGGCCCTGGGAATCCTGCTGAGAGCATCTGCTAGGACATTGTCCTTGCCTGGGAGGTGAACTGCCTAAGGGAGTTGTTCCAGGAGTAAGCCAGAGACCACAACTTCATTGCTTAGGTGCACAAGGGCGTGGACCGAGTGCCCCTTTGCTTGCTGATGTACCACATTGTGGTGGTGTTATCTGTTCTGACCTGTACAACTTTGTTCTGAACAGATTTGGAAAAAGCTTGAAGTGCTAGAAAAACTGCTCTGAGTTCCAACAGATTGATGTGGAGCAGAGATTCCTGAGGGAATCACAACCCCTGGGTAGTAAGGTCGCCCATGTGAGCTCCCCATCCCAAGAGGAATGCATCCGTAGTAAGGATTAGGGAGTGAGACTGAGTGACAAAAGGAACCCCTTATCTGAGATTACTCTTATCCTGCCACCATTGCAGGGCCTGGATCAGGGTTCGAGTCACTGGGATCAATTTGGTTAGAGGGTCTTTCCTTTGAGACCAAAAGGCTCTCAAATGGAACTGAATGTCCCTCATCTGAAATCTTGCTCCCTGCACCACTGCTGCAGAAGCAGCCATGTGCCCCAGGAGCTGTAGAAAATGCCTTACTGGTCGAGACACCTGCAGGGTTGAATGAGGAGCCAGAGACCAGGGTCCTTGTCCTGTCCAAGGGGAAGGCTCTGGCTTTCTCTGTGTCCAGTTCTGCACCTATGAAGGTGAGGAGCTGAACAGGCTCTAGAACTGACTTTGAAAGATTCAGAAGGAAACCTAGAGAGGTGAGAAGTTGCTGAGTTATCTCTAGGTGTAACTTGACTTGATCTGGGGACAGGCCTACTATGAGCCAGTCGTCCAGGTAAGGGAAGATGGCAATTTGTTGCCTTCTTAGGGAAGCAACTGCAACTGCTATACCCTTGGAGCAGAGGTGAGGCCAAAGGGCATTGCTCTGAACTGGTAATGGCCTGAGGGCAGCTCGAACCTGAGGTACTTTCGATGGGAGCTTCTGATGAGAATATGGAAGTAGGCATCCTTGAGGTCCAGGGATGCTAGCCAGTCCTCTAGCTAAAGAGGGTGGAGAACAATTCCCAGAGTCACCATTTGAATTTTGGTTTTAAAAGGTGCTTGTTTAAGTCTCTGAGATCCAGGATGGGCCGACATTCTCCTGTCTTTTGGGGTGAGGAAGTACCTGGGAGTACAACCCTTTGCCCTGGTGCAGGGGTGGAACCCTTTCCACAGCTCTGACACAGCCAGGAGGAAGAGACCTCTGCCTCTAGGGCGAGTGCCTCTGGAGGATTTGCAGGTGAAAGCATCTGGTTCTCATCTTTGAAACTTTTGAAGCTGAGAACCAGTCCACTTCCACCTACTTCCGGGACCCCTTATCTGATGTCCAGAGACTCCCAGTCCTGGATTGTGCAAGCCAGCCTGCCCCTACAGGTAGTTGAGAATCGCCCTAGCAACCCCATCAGGGTGCCTGCTTGGCAGTGGTTTTGGGCTGAGGGGTGGAGACAGGCTCTTACCCCGTCTGCCTCTCCCTCTAAGAACCCCTCTGGGCAAAAAAGCAGAAGGAGGCCTGGGCTTGGTAAAAAGGCCTAATGAAAAGGCCTGCCCTGCCCCTGGGAAAGCTGCCTTTGAGGAGTAGCCTGCCTTTCCTTGGCCTGTGCACCCCATAGGTGGTCCCATACTCACCCATTTTCTTCATGTAATTCTTGTCTGCTCCCAAAACAGAGAATTACCCACAACAGAAAAATCCATGGCCTTAGTCTGGGTATCCTGTGACAGGCTGAGTACATCTGAGCCAAGCCATCCTGCGAAAGAGACACAGATCGCCATGACACTCTGTGATGACACATCATTAGGTCCACTGCAGCATGGAAACGCACCTTGGATGCCTCAGACCATCAGCAGCCACCTGCTCCAGCTCCTTGGCAAGCTGGCCGAGGGACCTGCTTTTTGCAAAACCATAACAGTATCCCATCTGGTTTCTGATATCTAGCAACATAAGCCATATAATTTGCCTTTCTGAGTCCCAAGGATGCTGCCATGTACTGTTTCTTTGCCATGGCATCAATCTTCCTGGAGTCCTTGTCCGGGGTGTGAGGCCAAGGGATATTTGCCTTGTCACAGGCTGCAGCCTGCACTCACCCCAACATGGCTGCATTGTTATGTAAGGAACTCCGTATCAGAGCCTGACAATGTGTACCTCTTGTCCATTCTCTTATCCAGAGGAGGTATAGTGTGAGGTTTTTAGAATTTTAAAGTCTGTTCCCAAAAGATTCATACAAGGAATAGACAGTCTATTCAGCTCAAGAACTCATATGCCACACTGGAAAATGAGGACAACCAAATAGAGGTACCCAGAAAGTGGAAGGAAAGGATATGGAGGTTAGCTGGAGGGTGACCTCAGCGAGGAAAGCAGTGGACCCCAGAGGAGGAGGAAGAATCCTGGTGGGGGACTCCATCATAAGAGGGATCCAGCTAGGAACACAGGAGGGGAGGGCAGGGAGGTGAGGTGCCTACCAGGTGCCACAACATGGAGGGATGGAAGGAAGATCCTGGGGATCACTGGGAGAGGCAAGGCAGGAGGGTGAGCTGGATGTCATTATCCACCTAGGTACTAATGACCTGGCAAATGGGGAGCCAAAGGAAGTTCAGGAAGAGTTTAGGAAATTGGGGAGGGGTCTCAAGCAAGTAGCTACTCTGTCACTTCTCAGAAGTACTCACCACGAGGCAGGGAGGCATAGGAGTGCATGCACAGACTTTAACTCATGGTTGAAGAACTGGTGCTGTGAGAAAGGAGTTTGGATTCATTGGTGACTGGGGACCCACCTGAGGATGGAGGTTTGTTCAAGCCTGGCGGCCTGCATCCATCCATGGAGGAGATCAAGCACTCAATGATAAGTTTAAATGCTACACTGACAAGCATTTAAACTAGCAAAGGGGGTGGCAGGCCAGCAAGGAGGGTACCTACTTGTTCACCCCCACAGCTAGCAGTGGAACCAGCTAACCAGAGGAGTGGCTATCTCTGCAAAGCAGTGCAAAAGATGGAGATTAGTGCCCAAAGAGGTGGATAGGCAGAAAAGGGGCAAAATTCAGCAGAAGGGCAGACAGCAAGGAGAACCAGGGATAAAGGACAACCAAAGAAGGGCTGGAGTAGAACAGGGAAACAGTCTAGGAGGTCAAATCATGAAAGCCATGTGCAAATGCCAGGAGCCTTCAGCAACAAGATGGAAGATCTGGAGGCTGTCATGGTGCAGTCAGACCACCTGGACATTGTGGCCATCACTGAAACCTGGTGTAATGATAACCATGACTGGGAGATGGCCATACCTGGCTACAACATATTCAGAAGAGACAGAGCAGGCAGGAAGGAGGAGGAGGAGTGGCACTCTATGTGAAAAATGACATAAGGGCCACAGAGATCCAGGAGGAACAAAATGGGGGAGAGATACTGTGGGTTAAGCTGGAAAGGAAAATGGGAACAGCCATCCGCACAGGTGTGGTCTATAGACCACCAGCCCAGGAGGAAGAAACAGATAGGGAGCTGATGCTAGCCATCCAAAGGATGGCAGACAAGGGTGAGGTAGTACTGGTTGGAGACTTCAATATTCCAGACGTGGACTGGAGCATCCCAGCAGCAGCATCAACTAGGAGCAGATTTATACTGGACTCCCTTCAGGGTGCCTTCCTCAAGCAACTGGTCATGGAACCAACTCGGCAGAAGGCAATACTGGACCTTGTGCTCACAAACAGGGACAGTGTGATGGGGGTAACAGTGGGGGAGCACCTGGGAAACAGTGACCACCAGTCATTGTGGTTTGAAATCACAAAAAGAGCAGAATCAAACCACACAAAAACACGTATCCTGGATTTTAGAGGGCAGACTTTGGGGAAATGGGAGATACTTGAAAGAGGCATTGAGGAATGGGACAGGAATCAGGGGTTGAGGAACAGTGGGCAGTATTTAAAATGGGGATTACAAGAACAACAGAATTATGATTAAGCAGGTTAGCAAAGGAAAAGGAAGAGGAGACCATTATGGTTTTCCAAAGAGGTAGCAAAGAAAGTGAAAGCCAAAAGACTCATTCAGGCAATACAAAAGAGACACAGGCAGAAGGGGATAGGGAGAAGTACCAGGAGAAGCAAAGGAGGCAGGAGGTCAGTAAGGGAAGCCAAAGCTCAGACAGAAGAACACATTGCAAAATCAGTGGGTAGAGGGACAAAACCTTTACAGGTACATAAGTGAAAAAAGAAAGACAAAGGGAGGATAGTGAGACTGAAGGGGAGGATGGGGCGTGGAGGATGACAACAGTAAAGCTGACATACTGAACAGGTATTTCTGCTCAGTCTTTACTGAGGAAGAGGAGGTAATGGGTCTGAAGGGAGTACAAGGGATGAGAATGGTGCAGAAATGGACACAAGTCCTTTACACAAGAAAGGGTCCTGAAGGAACTGGAAGTAATAAGAGTTGATAAAGCAATGGGGCCAGATGGGGTGCACCCAGGGTCCTTAAAGAACTAAGAGGGTGGTGGCTGAACCTCTGGCTATACTGTTTAGCCGATCACTGGAAACAGGGAGGTACCCAAAGACTGGAGGACAGCAGATGTAGTCCCCTTATACAAAAGTGGGAACAAAGAGGAAGCAGGGAACTACAGACCAGTCAGCCCTCACCGGTAGTGGGGAAGATCATGGAAGCACTACTGAAGGAGAGATTGGTGGAACATCTGGTTGTCAATGGACTACAGGACCCAAGGCAGCATGGTTTCACCAGGGGAGGTCATGTCAGACCAACCTCATTGAATTTTTGACTGGGTGACTAGGGAGGTGGATCAGGGAGGGCAGTGGACATGGCCTATCTGGACTTCAGCAAGGCCTTTGACACTGTGCCACATAGAAGACTATTACACAAACTGGGAATATGGGTGTGGGCAGGACAGTAGTGTGGTGGGTAGGTAACTGGCTGGGTGGCAGGACACAGAGGGTGGTGGTAATGGCTGTCACCCACAGAGGGAAGAGTGACCAGTGGGTACCACAGGATCAGTGCTGGGACCGGTCCTATTCAACATCTTCATCAGTGACATGGCACAGGACCTAGAAGGCAGAATTTCACTGTTCGCTGATGACACAAAGCTCTGTAACAGAGTAGACACACCAGAGGGTGTAGACAGAATGAGAAGCGACCTGCAGAAACTTGAAGAATGGTCAGGGGTTTGGCAGTTGAAATTCAATGCAAAGAAGTGCAAGATAATGCATATGGGGCACAAAAACCCTGGCACAATATATCAGTTGGGGGGTGAGGATATAGCATGCACCAAGCAGGAAAGGGATCTTGGGGTTATCATCTCTGATGACCTCAAGGCAGGGAAACAGTGTGACAAGGCAGCAGGTAAAGCAAATAGGATGCTGGGATGTATAGGCAGGGGCATTACCAGCAGGAAAAGGGAGGTCATAATTCCGCTATACAAGACACTAGTGAGGCCCCACCTGGAGTACAGTGTACAGTTCTGGAGACCATACCTACGTAAGGACATAGACAGGGTAGAGAAGGTTCAGAGGAGGGCAACAAAGATGGTGCATGGATTGCATCACAAGTCCTATGAAGACAGGTTGAAGGAACTGAACATGTACTCCCTGGAGGAGAGGAGGGAGAGAGGGGATATGATAGAGACATACAAGTATCTTACAGGGAGGAACAGGGTGCAGGAAAACACTATTTTTAAGCGAAAAAGATGTTCCAGGACTAGAGGGCATGGGATGAAGTTGGAGGGAGGACGATTCAGAGGAAACATGAGGAAGAATTTCTTCACAGAACGGGTGGTGGACAAGTGGAACACCCTGCCAGAGGAAGTGGTGGGGGCTGAGACAATCATGGGATTTAAGAATGCATGGGATAGACATAAAGGAATTCTGGAGGTCAGGGGTAAGGGGCAACAGACTTCTAGGAAAACATAAACTGAACTTACAAGCTCAAATGGGCAGACTGGGTGGGCCATAGGCCCTTATCTGCCGACACTGTCTATGTATCTATGTATCTATGTCTCCTAGACTCTGGGATATCCATCATTTCCACATAGTCAGGCTCCTCTTGATCATCCACAGCTTCCTCCATAGGGAGCTGGAGGGTTTCAGCCACTTTTTTATAGAAAATAAAATGAGAAGGAGACTAAGAAAGCCTAGGAGGGGACACTCCTGAAGGTCTGTCTGGGGAGATGTCCAGGTCGATGGGCACATCCAGACTTTCAAATCCACATTCACTCTCCTCATACTCCTCTTCCCCCTCCTCAGGTTCATAATATTCCTCTAAATCATAGTCTTGAACCGGTGGAACCGGCCGAACTGGGCACTTACCTGATGGCACGGTTGGACGGAACCGAGAAAGTGACTGGACAATTGTATAGCTTTTGCTATCTCTGCAGCAGTTGGAGAAGAATTTTGGACTCCACACCTGCTGATTTTCTAGTTTTCTTTGCTGGAACTGGCTCCACAGAGTCAGCTTCGTTGCCGAGGAAGTCTCACCCTGGTCAGAGGGCACTCCCTCCGGTTCGGTTGGCACCGAACCGGCCTGGCCATCTGGGTCAGCAGACTTCTTAGCCTCCCTTTCCTGAGCCTACCAACTCTCTTTTTCAAGGTAGCTGCAGGGTAATTTTACAAATCTGTCATGTCTGCATTGAGGTGGTCAAATCCCAGACAAACACAGGTGGTGTGGGGTCAGCCTTGCTAAGGCTTCCCACACACACTGCAGTGTTAAACCAGTGGCCTGGTTTTTCTTTTGGGTTTCTCAGACATGATGCCAGCCTAACCAAAAACTTGCCCTTTTAATGGCAGTGCCAGGCAAGGAACACCCCTTATCGGTTCCCAACCACGTCACGGGTCGTGGAAAAAAACGTAAGAAATTCTGTTTTTTTTAGAACCGATAAGAACCGGTAACCACACTTTAAAAGATAGAATAAAATATTTCAAACAACCTGATCGGTTCAAAAGCGAACCGATAAACAGTTTACAAGTTCCACAGAGAAGAGAAATAATGTAAACCTATCTAGTACTCACAAATACCACAGACAGAGCTTGAACCGACCGGTTGCGGTTTAAATTCGGTCAAAAAAAGAGAAAATAATACTTTAACCGACAAATGAACCTGAGCAGCAGGAGAAATCTCGGAACAACTGTTCAGAGGAGTAAAGAATCTGACGGTTTGAGTTTAAAGAACACAGAGACAGAGTTTTCAACCGAAATTGAAGCTCAGCTGCCCATGCCTGGCATGGAACGTTAACTCTTTCACCTCCGGAGCAGTTCGAAGGTTGGGACTCACTGCATATGTCATAATATAGCAAAACTTCATGTTGTTTGAAGGACTCTGCTAAGGGAAACAAGATTCAACTGGACACCATGAGGAAAATCCAATGGAAGGAAATGATGCACTCTGGAAAACACATGGAAGCATGCGAAGTGGCAAGAGCCTGCATAGAATGGTGCAACATCGCGAGAAGGGAAGGAAAATGCCGCAGTAACAAAACTCTGACAGAACACTGAAGGTAACATGGGATGACTCGAATGGTGTTTTGAACAGATTGTAGAGAGCATCCCCAGACTCAAAGACTGTAAACATAGCCAGAACACTTGTTTATTCAAGGTAGAGTTTCGGTGGTGGGGGTCTCATGATGATCTCGATAGGGGAAGGGAAAATTGATACAGGACAAAGCAAAAGAGTATGCAGGGACAGAGGGCTCTACCTCACATTCTCCCGGGGTTGGAGGACCCCCATTTCAATAAACAGATAACAGAAGATGGCCCCAGGAGGAAGGGCTACACAGAGGGTGGGGGATGCCTGGACTTGGTAAGGAAATACCAGTCAAGAAGTTGGGGGGGTATTTCTTGGGGACTTATGAACTCCCACGGGACAAACTGCAATCAAAAACTAGCAGAATGGCTAATTAAGATAGGTGATAAACATGGAGATCAGACTGAAGGAAAAGCACATAGGTGGAGAAACTGTGATTTATGGGCAAGTGAGGGGGGAAATTGAATGGGGATTGGAAAGAGACCGGTAGGCAAGGAGGGGTTACAAATTGGTTCACATGATAAGGAACTAAGATAAGAGGAGAAGGGGGGAGGAATGCATGGCCACAAAGGGGAGTTGTAACATGTGGAAGAGAAAGGGTTGTGCAGGATTGGTCCAACAGCATCAGGTGACCGTTGATTAATTCTCAAGTAATCCAGCCGGCCCGGTAGCGCTGAGGGTTGAGGTGCTGGACGCCACACCTTACCCCACGCTGGCAACCTGGGTTTGGGAACGAGCTTGGGCCACCAGGGGTTGGCAGGGGAGGGACAGGATTGAATGTCCCATGACATCTCTCTTCTCCCTGGGGAGGGATCCGGGAGTCTCTGGAACAGCAGTTGCCCCCGGTGGTGACTGGAGGTACAGGCTGCATATGGAGCCAAACAAGGGGTGGAGTGAGGCGGACACTGATGGCAAAAATGCCATCTAGATGTCAGTGCATGGCTGAACTCCAGGGTGCAACATTACAAGAAAAATCCCCCCAGTCCTGGTAGGCAAAGGTGATGCCTGGGACCTCCTCCCCATGCCCAACGTCAAGTACGCTGGCTGCCTCTGGGGCTACATCTGCTCCTGGAAGCCTGCTCAGATTCCAGAAAGGTCGCCAAGGGATTATGGCGGTCACGCCCCGGGGGGCTTAAATCTGGGGATCAGGCACCTGGCAGCGGACTGGAGCATGGCAAACCAGATGGCTGGACTGAGTCTACGACAGGGCGTTTTACTTGGTCTATTGTCTCAGAAACACATACCCTTTCAGTAACTACACAGTAATGTATGTCACATATGATTTTTCAGATTACCTCTATGTCTTGTTGAATATTTAAAAAAAACAGTTTTAACAGTGGAACCTAAAAACCACAAAAGCACACACCTTGGATGAATATCTATCAAACCAGAAAGTTTCAGGTTTCAAAGTTTCCTATTTTTTTTAGTTATCATGTGGCAAAAAAAATCTTAACATTTAAAAGAAACTGAGAATTTTGCATTTTTTTTGCACTTCTGTAACTTTGTCTCCCCTTAACCGATCTACATGGAATTTACAGGATCAAGAGTTCCTGACACAGAGGCTGTGTTTTCTAAATTTCATGTAAATCAGTTGAAAGGGGGCAAAGTTAAAGTGCAATGCTGAGTGTAAAAATCACAGATAAAAAATATGTACGCCTCAGTGTACTGCCATCTGTAGGTCGGCAAGGGAATTACAGCAACAACTTGAACCACTGATGGATGTGTGCACTGCACTGTCCACTAATAATGCCTGAGTTCTGTGCCTTCTGAGGTGAGCATGAACCACTGATGCATGTGTGCACAGTCCAATAATAATGCACAAGTCCTGTGCCCTCTGAGGTGAGAATGAACCACTGACAGATGTGTGCACCGACCACTAATAATGCCTGAATCCTATGCCCTCTGAGGTGAGAAAGAACCACTGAAGGACGTGTGCACTGTCCACTAATAATGCCAGAGTTCTGTTCCCTCTGAGGTAAGGATGACTCCATGATGGATGTGTGCACTGTCCACTAATAATGCCTGAGTTCTGTGCCCTCTGAGGTTAGGATGAATCATTGATGGATGTGTGCACTGTCCACTAATAATGCATGAGTTCTGTGCCCTTTGAGGTGAGGATGAACCATTGATGCATGTGTGCACTGTCCAGTAATAACGCCTGAGTTCTGTGCTCTCTGAGGTAAGGATGAATCACTGATGGATGTGTGCACTGTCCACTAATAACAGAAACATAGAATCTAATGGCAGATAAGGACCGCTTGGCCCACCTAGTCTGCCCATTTCCCTACCTGATGGATAAGCTGCAGAGTCTTGTTAATCATTAGCTTACTTCCTTCTACCCCCCACTAGAACTGCCTTATGTCTGTCCCATTCATTCTTGAATTCTCCCACTGTTCCTGACTCCACAACCTCCTCAGAAAGGCTGTTCCATGCATCCACAACCCTCTCTGTGAAAAAATACTTTCTAAAATTACCTCTGAGCCATCCCCCCTCTATCTTCAAATTGTGCCCCCTTGTTCTTGTACATCTCTTCTTCTGAAAGATGCTACCCACTTGTACTTTATTAATTCCCTTGAGATACTTGAAAGTTTCTATCATGTCCCCCTTCTTCCTCCTTTCCTCAAGGGTATACATATTAAGCTGTTTTAGTCTCTCCTCGTATGTCTTCTGGTGCAGACCCGGCACCATTTTGGTTGCCCTCCTCTGAGCAGCCTCCACTCTGCCTATGTCTTTGCAGAGATGGTATCTCCAGAACTGCATGTGTAACCCCTAGGTGGCGCTATCCCAAGGGCTACTACCCCTGCCTGCTTGGCTTGTAGCAGGTTAAGGGGCCTGAGTTCTGAAATGGGTGCCTCCATCCGGAGGTCATGGTTGGTAGTGGTCAAGCTAACCTGGGCACAGCCCTCCGGGACACTGTAACCCCCCTCTTTCCTTTCTAGTGGCCGGAACAATACACAATAATCACTTTCACAATACCCCTGATACACCACACAAGTACCCACACTGTTTGCATTTACCACCAGGGCTTTCCTCTGACTCGTCCCTGGGGACCCCCTGTAAAACAAGGTTATACAGCAAATAATAGCAGTACAGTACCCTTGCACAAACTGGAACCACAGTCAGGGTAAATGCAAAAAAGAGTTAGATCTGATTTACTTAAGGGACTTAAACAAGGGAGCGGTGTAATCAGGCTAATTTGCTTAAAGGCTGTATCAATCAAACAGTTATGCATTTACTTCAGGGTCCATAAACAGTCACACACTCTGGGTACCCAGATAGAGAACGGTGGGCTAACCAGGAACTTTGCAGCTGGTTGGGGTCCTGTGATGGAAGAAAACAACATGTACCACACAAACTAATTGTAATCCGGAGCCAGAGGGCTCAGTTCGTGAAAATAAAACAAGACAATCAGATGACACACTTTTAGATTAGGCTGTTGTTGCAGGGAGCTACCCTGATGATTACTCATGATATCCAAGACTGGACACAGGCTGAATGAAAATTGAGACTGCATGTGGTGGATCTGGAGTGCCAGGAGAAGCAGGGCCCACACGATTTGCAGAGGCGTTGTTCCTGTTCAAGCGTGGAGCAGGGGACTGATCCCCAGGCAGGTCTCTCGTCGATGGCTTCACTGTGCAGTGGGTAGTCTGGCTGGGCCAGTGTGGCAAGGCCCAGGCCAAGCGGAGACAAATTTGGATACAGACCATTTTGGGCTGGATACAGCTTTCAGCACGCAGAATACAGTTCACACAGTGGGGAACCAAATCACGACCCACTAACAACTCACAGCACATTTACATGTACGGAAATTCTACTGTACCAGGCAAACCACTCTCCGGTCACGATCGCAAAGTCTCTGCACAAACTGGGGATTCAAAAGCAGCTGGAAATCCTGACAGGCTGATCGCATTCAACAAAATCTTCGGTCGTCTTCAGGTATGAGCCTGGTGAAAAATCAGTGGCTTACTTTGTTCTCACAAATTTGGATTTAGTCCAAAATAATTCTCTTCTCTCACTCTCGGGGGTAGCAGGCAGACATGCAGGCCACAGCTCAGGCCTTCCACAGTTCTCCCGCGCAAAACTACTCAGACGGCTGCTTGACTGTCTCAAACTGTTGCCTCTTCAGCTTCCAACTTAGATCTGACTCAACTGCCAGCAAGCCTGGGACTTTTCCCAGAATCCAAAAGGTTTGGCTGGCTGATTTGTCTGTCAGTTACAGCAAAGGCTCCTCCTTCAGGTACAAAAAAGGCACCAAAAGCCCAAAACTACAATTCCTACAGATTTTGACTCCAGACAGCTCCTGTAGTCTGGCTCCATTTTAGGTCCCACCAGTACTGATGGGTCCAATTTGCAGTCCCTGGCCAAATGTCGGGGATAAACAAAACAGTCCCTGCTGCAAGGAAGGCAGGTTAGACAAACTACATTATCATTATCACTCTAAATGATTTTCAGCAAATAGTAATATATTTCAACAGAACTCCCTCTCAGATTACTTATGACTGCAATCCAGGCAGCTCTTAAAGAGACAGCATACAGAGGTTATACAGGCACTCTCTGGCAATCACATTTAAACTGCTAAAACGCAGAACACCAGCCTGGCAGTGATCATTTAGGCAAGCTCAGGGAAGACTTTTCCGGAACCCCCATTTGTTGGGGGGGGGTTACACCCTTCCCTGCCTGGAGAAAACTTGGCATCCCTGTCAAGTCTGTACCATCACAATATTGCAAATGCAAACTACATGAGACATTTATACTATTAGCATGTTATGCAAGTGACATCTGATGCATCAGTCAATGTAAACTTGTACCTTTACTATACATGTTCTCTACACTTCACAATACCATATCCATTCTGACAATACATCATGCATATTTCACACAGGTAATTTACACATTACTATGCAGAATCATGTAATAACTTCTTGTACATTGAACAATGTAAGAGGGGGCCCTTCCCTATCAGTTAACTTAGGGCTAGACAGGGCAGGGGCATTATACCTAGAGGGCAGAACAATCAATCTGGAATTGGTACTTAGACTCAGTTTGGGCAGTGAGCTCTGGGAGACATAAACCCCTCTGTGGACCACATTGAGAGGCAAATTCACTGGCCTCCTGGGAGAATCATAACTGAAGTGTACTACTGGCTTGACAGCTCGGCCAGTCTTTCTGAGGGGGACTGCAGTCTCTGTACTCTCAGCACTGGTCTGGGGACTCTCGTCACTTGTGAGGGGCGCCTCTGCCTGGATGGGAATGTCCAAATTTGGGGCACTGTCAGCTCCTTGCTCTGCAGGCTCTATTTCTACAACACTTGACTCATTTTGCAAAGGCTCAGGCACAATCAAACTCTGAGGCACTGAAGGGGTGTTGTCAGCACTCTCATGGTGTTCTTCAAATTCTGGTATGTCACCAGAAAGACTCATTCCATCAGCCCTTCCCCCAGGCAAATCATACAGCTCCACAATACACAGACTCCGCATCTTCAGACGTGATACTTTGCACTTCACTTTCAGGGAGCATTGGCTCCAAGGACAAAGCTGGCGGAGGGGGGTTTAGGCAGTCCAGAAGGCCCAGCTTCATCACCAGAATTAATCATGGGGTTACCTCGAAACAGCTGACAGTTCATAAGAGGGGTAATAGGCATAGTCACACTCACTTTCGTCAGAAGTGGACTGACAGTCACTATCATTCTGGACCTGCTGCGGAGGAAACCTTAAATCTCTGACCACTGGGGTAGGTTGACTCTCTCTCTCTTTCTTGCAGCAGCATGAGTTGCCGGCCCAGGGGGCTCAATTTCTGGGGGTTCAGCCTCAATCACGACTTGGCCGATAGGTAGCAAGTGGTTACGGTGCATGGTCTTGACAGCTTTGGAGTTGTTCTCTGGGTGCACCTTGTACACCGGTAAATCATCCAACTTTCCAGCTACTACATGGGAAAGATGGTGCCACCAATCAGCAATTTTGTGTTTACCATGCAGTTCCAAATTGCGTAACAACATATGGTCTCCAGGTCGAAGCTCTTGAGCCTTTACTTTTTTATCATGCCTTTCTTTGTTGGCTAGATTTCTCTTGGTGGCCATTGTTTGGGCCAGTTGATAGGCATGGTACAACTGAGCTTTTAGTTTTTGTACATATTGCAAGTAGTTTTTGCTCGGACCCCATCTGGAGAGACCCCAAAACAGACATCAACTGGCTGCCAGGCCTCTCTCCCAAACATGAGGCACTAGGGGAGAACCCAGTAGCATCATTTTTCATGCAATTGTACGTGTGTACCAAGGTGCTAATCTGCTGGCTCCATTTATGCTTGTCTTTTGGGTGGAGGGTGCCCAGCATGTCTAGAAGGGTGCGGTTAAAATGTTCTGGTTGAGGGTATCCCTGCGGGTGATAGGGGGTGGTTTTTGACTTTCGCACCCCCCTCAGGGAGAGCATTTCTTTGATTAGTCGACTCTCAAAGTCTCTGCCCTGGTCAGAGTGGATCCGCTTGGGGGCACCATAGTAGACGAAGACATTTTCCACTAGCACATTGGCCACGGTAGATGCCTTTTGATCTTTGGTGGGAAAAGATTGTGCATACCGTGTGAAATGATCTGTAACCACTAACACATTGCCAATGTTCCGCTGATCAGGTTCTAAACACAAGAAGTCCATGCAGACTAGTCCCATGGGGTGCTGGTAGTAATATTAACAAGGGGGGGCAGCCCTCTGAGGCAGGGCTTTTCTTTGCAGGCAGCGACTACAAGTCTTTACATGGTGCTCAACATCGTCCCCCATTTTGGGCCAGCAGAACCAAGATCGTACCAGGTCAAGGGTTCTGTCAATACCGAGGGGCCCCATGTGATTGTGGAGGGACCTCAGTACTAAATCTTTAAAGGCCGTGGGCAGGACCAATTGTTGCTTGTCTACTTTGCCACTATGATCTACTGTCTCTCTATACAACAACTGATTGAGCAACTTCAATCTGGGGCCTTCTTTAAACAATAAAGCAGTCTGCAAGTCAGTGGAACGTAACTTACACATCTTTCCCTGCATGCAGGGCATCAAGTTCTGACTGAATCATAGGATCTTGGGATTGAGCCCACTGAATGCTGTCATTGTCAAACTGAGGTAGTGCACTAATATCTAGAGCAGAAAAGTGGCAATAAGCAGCTGGTATGCAGGTGTCAGAAGGGCCCATGCAATCTAGTAAACAGTCCACTGTGTCTGCAGACATCTGTTCATCTCTATCAAACTTTTGGCATAATGCTCAAATGTCAGGTTCAGACAGCCTGACCCAATCACTCTTGGAAGTGGGCCTTCGTGATAGGGCGTCAGCATCAATATGGTTCAGGTCTGGTCTGTATTCGACAACATAATCATAGGTTGATAATGCAGAAAGCCACCAGTGCCCAGTGGCATCTAACTTAGCTGAAGTCTGTACATAGGTCAACGGGTTATTGTCAGTCTTCACCAATATCTTTGCCCACAGAGGTATTCATGAAACTGGTCAATGATGGCCCATTTTAGCGCAAGAAACTCCAATTTACACACAGGATAGTTTCGTTCGGAAGGGGTTAAGCTCCTACTGGCGAAAGCTACTGGTCTCAGGCCACCCTCATGGTCTTGATATAGCACTGCTCCTAGACCCTGCAGACTAGCATCCGTATGCAGCACACAGGGTTTGGTGGGGTCAGCATAGGCAAGGATGGGGAGGTGGGTGAGCTGGAATATGATCTCATGGAAGGCTGCATCATAGTCGGGTGCCCAGCGGGGCCTGAAGAATTCACCTGGGTGGAAGTATACTTTTTCTGGTTCTTTAATGGCCTCTTTTTTGTATTTACAATTGGTAGGAGGATAACCCTGGGTAAGGTTCAAGAGTGGGTGAATCACCTTGGAATAGTCTTTTATGAACTTGTGGTAGTAGCCACAGAACCCCAGGAAACATTGTAGTTCTTTCAGATTATGGGTCTGGCGCCAAGTAGTCAGTGCTACAACCTTACTGGGATCAGTCTATATCCCTTTTGTAGATACTATGTGCCCCACACACTTCACAGAAGTTTGGAAAAACTGGTCCTTGTCAATGGACAGCTTGAGGCTGAAGTCTCCCAGGACTTTAAACGTTGGTTCTCATGCTCCTCTAAGGTGCTCCCAAACACAATGACATCGTTCAAGTACACCAGGCATTCCAGCAAATTCATATCTCCCACCGCACATTCCATCAGTCACTGAAAGGTGGCCGGGGCACCCAATATCCCTTGTGGCATCCTCAGAAACTCGTAGAACCCCAATGGACAGATGAAGGCTGTTTTCTCATGGTCTTCCAGGACCTGATAGTATCCGCTATGAAGATCCAACACCGAGAACCAATTGCTCCCATTCAAGCAGTCCAGGGCATCTTGTATACAAGGCATAGTGTATTGGTCTGGGATGGTCTGCCGGTTCAGGGTTCGATAATCAACACACATCCTCACAGACCCATTCTTCTTACGCACAACCACAATGGGAGAGGTGTATGGGCTCCTAGATTCTTGTATAATGCCAGCAGTGAGCATTTCCTGCAGGTGTCTTCTCACATCATCTATGTCTGCTGGGGCTAGGCGTCGGGACCTCCCTCGAAATGGCTGTTCATCATGCAGGCATATGTGATGCTCCGCACCCTGGACACATCCCACATCCCATTCCTTCAGTGAAAACACTTGGTCTCTCTGGGCAAGTCTCTTGCTAATTCTAGCCTTCCATTCAGCTGGCAATGGGGAGTCACCAAAGTCAAACAAGTCTGGGGTCACTCTCTCCTTCTCACCAGGGTGCTTGTCACTGGGCAATACTGCAGTGTCTGTGCAGTGTACCGTAGCTAGGGTGCACCCTCTGTTCACCCGGATCCCCCCGATCTGACACATTTTGAATCTGGACCATCACTCGCCGTGCATAGGCACGGACACAAGCAGGCAAGATGCTGGGCTTGACCAATAATCCTTCTGGCAATTTTCCATCACCTGGCGCATCCATCACCAGTATTTTGTTCTTGACATCTTTCTGGAGGCGGACCTCCACTTGAATGGTACACTGGGTGTTAGGGGCCAGTACCATTGAATCAGGATCCTTCTTCCACACAATCCTCACCGGTTCATCCTGGTCTACTTCCTTGGGTTTCTGTTACAAATCAAAGGCGCTCTTGAGCAGAGCCGGAATTCTCAGGGCCTTCCCAGTCCATTGCCCTTGTTTCTTGTGACAGAGTTGTGCCAGTCTCCCAAACATATGGGCGTTTGTCCCAATTAACAGGGGAACCCCATCATATAGTCCGGTGGAGGGCACACTAGGGTCAGTGTCTCTACTTGCTCCTCTACGCCAGTGACAGTCGCAGGAAAAGACAACCAGAGGTGGCATATCCTAGATATGAATAAGACTTGGCGCTCAGACCCACACATGTAGGCCTTCCAGGGATTGTAAGGGCACATCAGATAAGTGTTTGTCATACCAGTCCTGAAACACAATGGTCACTTGCGACCCACTGTCAAGCACAGTCCGAGTAGGAATACCATTCATAGCCACATTAGTCTCCATTGAAGGGCTCATTATCTTGGACCAGTCTGGAGGGACAACAGCAGGGGCCTGGACAGACGATTTAGCCACAGAGGGGTTTGAGTTAGGATAGTCGAAGCTTTTACTGTGGTCATTTTGTGCACCCCTTGACCACTGACTTGTTTTCCGAAGCTCTTCTTGAAGCTAGTTCACCACTTTCTCTAAGTCCTTCTGAGACTGGCATTTCCTCTTCATATGGCCATCCTTGCTGCAATTGTGACAAATGACACGCTCTCGGGGCATCCTTGGGGAAAACATAGTAGGGGATTCTGGAGCATCGACGGGAGACTGTGATCCGACTTCTGCGGGTAGTGTACCATGTCTCAAAAGTTCCTTTAGGGTGGTAGTCAATCCCTTGAGCTCAGCCAAGAAGCCACCCCCAGTAGAGGATGCCTGAGGTTGCACCCCCACCCCCATAACAGTAACATTCTGACAGGGACCAGGGTCTCTGTCAGCAAGGGATACCTCAGCGAATGCACCCAGTTGTGCTTTTCTGACTTCCTTCACCAATTCATCCCCCCACTGTTTAGCCCACGGTGGGACACTCTAAGTGGTCTCCATTTTGGAAGGGCCTTCCGGTGCCATGATCACTTGGGCTGCACTCACCCCATAATTACAATCTCCCTCTTCACCGTCTACCTCCCGGAGTTCTTTTGTCAAGTCACAGCAATCAGGTGGGTTACCTCTCCTATCCTGGAGCCTTAACTGGATGATGTGCAGTTTAGAATGCTTGGCATGTTGCAGTATGTGCCCCAATCTCACACGGTTCAAATCACTAGCGGCTGCACCACCTTTCTGGTAAGCTTTCCGCAGAGCTCTTTCTAGGTGAGTAACATATGCAGGCAAACGTTCCCCCTTTTCAATGTTTGGTACCTTGGAATTTCCACATCAAAGTCTCCCGACTCAATGCTCCCAAAATTGCCTTCAAGTACAGCTAGGTACTTCTGAGTAGATGCATCAGGGTTCGTGGACCTAAAAAATCTAATGGCTTCAAGGGCGGGACCCCTCAAACTTTCTATGATTCTTTTTCACTTCTCAGCCTCCGCACACTGCCACTCTGGTACCAAGGGGGCAACACAGTCAATCTAGGTCTCCCAGTCATCCTCACCCTGGGGAGTGGGGAGGGTGCCCGAGAAGATTCTTAGTCTTCGGTAAGAGCCATGACTAATGGCAGGTACAGATAAAGGGGCCAACATTGGCACATGCACAGAATGCGGGGCAGTAACAGGTGCTGGAGTGGGAGGGGGTGTTGGGAAAAGAACACCCCCAGGTGGCAGGAACAGTTTCTTAAAGTCCTCTACAGTTTTCCCTTCCTCCAGCAACAACTTAGCAAATTTCTCCTCAAAAGTCTCAGATAATGGTGGAAGTTCACCCTCCCCAGGGTCTGTACTGTCTTTTGTTATCACTCTCTAGGCGGCTGAGACCCCTTCTGAGGCAAAAGTCTGTGGCACTTTAGAGCTGTCCACGAGGTCACTACACTCTACCAAGGCAATGAAAGTTTAGGTGATCAAATCAGCCTGTCGACCCACCACCACAGAGTTTTTAAACATTCAACTTTGGAGAGTGCTCCCTCTACAGTGTCCTTACTGGTACCCATGGGAATATCCAGTATAAGCAGGGCATTCTGGGGGTCGATCTCCTGCCCAGTACACCATCCCACCAACTGGTGTACAGCCATTTCTACTGGGGTAGCCATTAATCTTTAACAATAATTCATGATTTTTGGCCACTAGAAGGCACAAAATCCCAGCGGTGAGCCTCCAAGATGTAACCCCTAGGTGGCGCTATCCCAAGGGCTACTACCTCTGCCTGTTTGGCTAGTAGCAGGTTAAGGGGCCTGAGTTCTGAAATGGGTGCCTCCACCCAGAGGTCAGGTTGGTAGTGGTCAAGCTAACTTGGGCACAGCCCTCTGGGACACCGTAACCCCCCTCATTCCTTACTAGTGGCCGGAACAATACACAATATCACTTTCACAATACACGATACACCACACAAGTACCCACACTGTCTGCACTTACCACCAGGGCTTTCCTCTGGCTCGACCCATGGGACCCCCCCTGTAAAACAAGGTTATATACAGCAAATAACAGCAATACAGTAATCTTGCACAAACTGGAACTACAGTCAGGGTAAATGCAAAAAAGAGTTAGATCTGATTTATTTAAGGGACTTAAACAAGGGAGGGGCATAATCAGGTTAATTTGCTTAAAGGCTGTATCAATCAAACAGTTATGCATGCACTTCAGGGTCCATAAACAGTCACACACTCTGGGTACCCAGATGGAGAATGGTGGGCTAGCCAGGAACGATGCAGCTGATTGGGGCCCTGTGATGGAAGAAAACAACATGCACCACACACATGAATTGTAATTCGGAGATGGAGGGTTCAGTTCGTGAAAAGAAAACAAGACAATCAGAAGACACACTTTTAGATTAGACTGTTGTTGCAGGGAGCTACCCTGATGATTACTCATGATATCCAAGACTGGACACAGGCTGGACAAAAATTGAAACTACAGGTGGTTGATCTGGAGTGTCAGGAGAAGCAGGGCCCACATGATTCGCCGAGGCATCGTTCCTGTTCAAGCATGGAGCAGGGGGCTGATCCCCAGGCAAGTCTCTCTTTGATGGCTTTCTCTGTGCAGCTGGTAGTCTGGCTGGGCCAGTGTGGCAAGGCCCAGGCCAAATGGAGACAAATTTGGATACAGTTCGTTTAGGGCTGAATACAGCTTCCAGCAAGCAGAATACAGTTCACACAGTGGGGAACCAAATCACGACCCACTAACAACTCACAGCACATTTACATGTAAGGAAATTCTAGTGTACCAGGCAAACCGCTCTCCGGTCATGATCGCAAAGTCTCTGCACAAACTGGGGATTAAAAGCAGCTGGAAATCATGACAGGCCGATCGCATTCAGCAAAATCTTCAGTCTTCTTCAGGTATGAACCTGGTAAAAAAATCAGTGGTTTACTTCGTTCTCACAAACTTGGATTTAGTCTGAACTAATTCTCTTCTCTCCCTCTCAGGGGCAGCAGGCAGACATGCAGGCCACAACTCAGGCCTTCCGCAGTTCTCCCGCGCAAAACTACTCAGACGGCTGCTTGACTGTCACAAACTGTTGCCTCTTCAGCTTCCAACTTAGATCTGACACAACTGCCAACAAGCCTGGGACTTTCCCCAGAATCCAAAAGGTTCGGTTAGCTGATCTGTGTGTCAGTCATAACAAAGGCACCCCCTTCAGTTGCAAAAAGTCACCAAAAGCCCAAAACTACAATTCTGACAGATTTTGACTCCAGACGGCTCCTTTAGTCTGGCTCCATTTTAGGTCCCACCAGTACTGATTGGTCGAATTTGCAGTCCCTGGCCAAATGGTGGGGATAAACAAAACAGTCCTTGCTGCAAAGAAGGCAGGTTAGACAAACTACATTATCATTATCACTCTAAATGATCTTCAGCAAATAGTTGCATCTTTCAACAGGGCTCCCTTTCAGATTACTTATGACTGCAATCCAGGCAGCTCTTAAAGAGTCAGTACACAGAAGCTATACATGCACTCTCTGGCAATCACATTTAAACTGCTAAAAATGCAGGACACCAGCCTGGCAGTGAGCATTTAGGCAAGTTCAAGGAAGACTTTTCGGGAACCCTCATTTGTAAGGGTGGGTTACACATGCAGTACTCCAGATGGGGTCTCACCAACTGTCTGTACAGAGGGATAACAACTTCCTGTTTTCTTCTGCTGATGCCTCTTCCTATGCATCCCAGTATCCCCCCAGCCCTCCTTACTGCCTTCTCACATTGCTTGCCCACTTTTAGGTCATCTGATATAATTACTCCTATGTCTCTTTCGATTTTTGTTGTTGTTATTAACTCACCTGCCATTGTGTACTCTTGCCCTGGGTTTTTGCTTCCCAGATGCATTACCTTGCACTTCTTTGCATTGAATCTGAGCTGCCATATATTTGACCATTCCTCCTACCTTGCCAAGTCCCTTTTCATCCTTTCCACCCCACCTTGTGTATCAACCCTGTTGCAGATCTTTGTGTCATCTGCAAAGAGACCTACTTTTCCTTCCAGGTGCTCTCCAATGTCACTTATAAAGACATTAAAGAGGACCGGTCCTAGTACCGAATCCTGCAGTACCCCACTAGTTACCCTCCTTTCTTCACTGTGGAATCCGTTTACTATTACCCTTTGCATCCTGTTGTCTAGCCAGTTTTTTATCCAGGCTACCACCTTGGGACCCACTCCAAGGCTGGCAAACATGTATATTAATCTTTTGTGTGACGCTGTATCAAATGCCTTGCTAAAATCTAGGTAGGCCATATCCACAGCCCATCCCTGGTCTACTACTTTGGTCACCAAGTCAAAAAAATCTATTAGGTTCGTCTGACATGACCTTCCTGCAGTGAAACCATGCTGCCTTGAGTCCTGTGCCCCACTGGCCTCTAGGTACTCAACAATTCTTTCCTTCAGAAGTGATTCCATCATTTTCCCTACCACGGAGGTCAAACTAACTGGTCTGTAGTTTCCTGCCTCTGCCCTGCTCCCGCTTTTGTGAAGTGGAATCACATCTGCCCTCCTCCAGTCCTCAGGTACCACCCATAGTTCTTTTAGAGTTCTTGGGTGAATCCCATCAGGCCCCATTGCTTTGTCCACCCTCAGTTTCAAGAGTTCTTTCAAAACCCTTTCTTCTGTGAATGGACTGGTATCGACCCCTCTATTCAGAATGTTTCTCATTTGGTTTAGGTACCACCCCCTCCTGTTCCGTTGTGAATACTGAGCAGAAATATTCGTTCTGTATCCCTGCTTTTTCACTGTCATTCCCTGACCACATTCCTTCCCCTTTATTAAGTCTCTGTATCCTTTCCTTGGTCTTTCTTCGCTCCCTAAATGTACCTATAAAATGTTTTATCCCCCTTCTTAACAGAGTTGGCTATCTTTTCCTCAATTTGTGCCTTTGTTATTCTGACCTCCTTCCCTGCCTCCTTCTGCTTTAACTGATAAAGTTCTCTGTCCTGCTCCTTCTGTGCTTCCTTACATTTCCTGAGTGCTATCCTTTTCTTCTTAACCTTCCCTTCCACCTCTTTTGAGAACCATAGTGGTTTTTCCCTTCGTTTTGTTTTGTTGATTTGCTTCACACAAAGGCTTGTTGCCTCTGTGATGGCTGTTTTGATTATTCCCCATTGTTCCTCCACCCCTCCTTCTTTCCTGTTTGCTAGTGCTTTTTTGAGGCACTCTCTCATTTTCCTGAAGTCAGCCTTCCTAAAGTCCAGTACTCTTGTTTTTGTATGGCTTGACTCTATGACTGTGTTTATTGTGAACCACACTGTTTGGTGGTCACTTGTTCCCATATGGCTACCCACTTCTAAATCTGAGATCCTTTCTCCTTCCCCATTTGAGAGCATCAGGTCTAAGACTGCTTCCTCCTGCATGGGTTCCAACACTAGCTATCTGAGGCATGCCCCTTGTAGGGCATCAAGAATGACCCTGCTCTTGGATGTACCTGCGACAAAGGTACTCCAGTTAACATCTGGCATATTCAGGTCCCCCATCAACAATATCTTCCCTTTTTATGCCCTTTTAAAGATACTTTCTATCATTTCCTTGTCCATTTTCTCCCCCTGAGATGGGAGTCTGTACACAACCCCCATGCGGATTGTGGTGCCATTTCCTGTCTCCAGAGTGAACCATAGTGACTCATCAACATCCTGTTTACTCTTTAGTTCTGTTGCTTTAATCCCTTCCCTTATATAGTGAGCTACTCCTCCTCCTCTTTTACCCACCCTGTCCCACCTGTAGATTATATATCCTGGTATGTTGACATCCCAGTCATGATTCTCTGTGTACCATGTTTCAGTGACTGCCACAAAATCCAGGCATCCCTCTTCGATCAACTCCACTAGTTCAGGGAGCTTGTTACACAGACGCAGGCACTGGTACTCATCATCTTCCATTTTTGTTGTTATGGCCTTACCCCTTTTAGCCCCATCCCTGTCCTTACTACCTTTTTTTGAATTTATCCCTGTCCTACTCCCTACTGATTTATCTACCTTGGTGTTTACCTCACTAACTACTGTGTTTTGTGGGGGAAGGCTGGGATTTCCCTGCTCCTTTTCAGTGCCTCCCCCCTTGGCTAGTTTAAATGCTTGCCAATGAAGCATTTAAACCGATCACCTAGGATCCTGGTTCCCCACGGGACAGATTCAGACCATCGCGCCAGTATAGGCCTGCATCCCTCCAGGTGGCTCCCGAGTCCCCAATGAAGCCAAAATCCTGAGCTCCACACCAGTTTTTCAACCATTCATTGAATCCCATGGTGCGGAATACCCTGGCATCATCCTTGCCATACACAGGCAGCACCGCCAAGAAGGTTACCATACATGCTACTTGTCTAAGGCCCCTCCCCAACTCTACAAACTCCTCTTGCACCGCTCTGATCCCATTCACAGTCAGGTCATTTGTCCCTAGGTGGACAATGACATCCAGTTCCCTCCCTCATGCAGCTGCTTCCATGATCCTGAGGATTTGCTTCCTGTCCTTCTGAGCCGTGATGCCAGGCAGGCACCTTACCTCCCTATCCCCTTCCTCCCCCCCAGTGATCAAGTCCCCCACCAGGAGTTGTTTCCTTCCCCTGTGGGGTCTCGTGCCACCCTTCTGTGAGTCTCCTTTGTGGAGGTTACCAGCATCCTCCTTGGTCTCCACTGCAGGTGCCTCCAAAGAGGAACTCCTCTCATCGCCAGAAGAGCATATGAATTGTGGAGAGGTACAACTGGAGGGATGCACCGCTCCCTCCCTGAGCCCACCTTGGTCCAACCACTCCTCTTTCTTGGCAACCTCTGAGGTAACAGTGGTGGCCCTGGTGGTCCCTGGGTGGGGGAAGAGGTTTCATGAATCCTAGCCAGATCAGCCTGGAGACAGGCAACCTCCTCCCTCAGACCAAAGAGGTGCCTGCAAACAGGGCAGCATTGCAGCCTCCAGAATGTCTCCCGGAACACTGCTGCCCCACAGCCATTGCACTGCACCACTCCCATCTTGACTTATTTTGTGTCCCCTCTCCTGTTGCTTTGTATGCTTACTGTCGCCTCCCTGTATGTATTTTTACACTTACTTGCCTACTGCATATGTGCCCTTACAACTCTCGCCCTTCCTTCTTCTGGGACAGGAACTTCCTATAGTCTTCAGTAGTCTCCTTCTCCCGTGCTTGGATTCAGACCTTCAGCAGCCGGGGAGAAAGAGCTACTTTTTAGGTTCCTTCAAGGTTGATGAAACTAATGTGCCTCAGTGATCCTTCCCTTCCTACTACCAAACAGGAAGTCCCTGTTGTCAGTCAAATCCAGTGGCTATAAAAGTAGAACTGGCTTGGGGTGGGAAGGAGGCCAATTAGTGAAAAAAAAAAAAAACTGTAGTTCTAGACTGCTTTTTCTTGCTCTGAAAGCAAACTTCTCCTCTGTCAAAAACAGCAGGAAGCTGTAATTGGAGACACCTGCTTTTGTACTCCTAAGCCACACCCCCATTTAGCTTCAGCCTCTGCTCCTGACTCAGTAAATTAAGCTGATACAGCCCCTTTATTCAGAGAAACACAAAGTGACTTTCTTTTTTACTTAAATGAGACCCCCTTCTTCTAATAAAGCATCTGTTTGCTTAATCCAAACAGGCACCGACTCTTGCTGAGATGGAAGTGATTTATCAGTAAAAAAGCTGTAGTTCTAGACTGCTGTTTCTTGCTCTGAAAGCAAAATTCTCCTCTGTCAAAAACAGCAGGAATGCCGGAGTTCTGTGCCCTTTGAGGTGAGGATGAACCATTGATGCATGTGTGCACTGTCCAGTAATAATGTCAGAGTTCTGTGCCCTCTGAGATGAGAATGAATCACTGATGGATGTGTGCACTGTCCACTAATAATGCCTGAGTTTTGTGCCCTCTGAAACTTTGCCTTCCCTGAACCGATCTACATGTAATTTACAGGATCAAGAGTTCCTGACACAGAGGCTGTGCTTTCTAAATTTCATGTAAATCAGTTGAAAGGGGGCAAAGTTATTAATGTGCAATGATGGGTGTAAAATTCAAAAATAAAAAAAGATGTAAGCCTTAGTATACTACCAGCTGTAGGTCGGCAAGGAAATAGCAGCAACAACTACCAGATCTCAGATCTCCTCTGCATTTAAATATATGCATTTCCCATAATGCATAGCAGCCAAACATCAAACATAACAGAAAAACAGAGATGATTTCACAGTTTACAAAACAAAGTCAGTCAAAATGAGCACACATTTGGAAATGCTGAGCACATCTGCATGTAATCAGTAATTGTTCACCGTTACAGCCACCGTATAAAAAAGTTAAAAATGTAGTTTCTCCAATCAGGTGCAACCCCCTTTCTCTTCCCCATAGTAGGAACCTTAATATCCTCCTGGAACCTTTGTAATTTTGCACTTTAAAATTACTTTTACGCAAATGTAACATGAGGAGGAGAAACATATAAAAAGAGCTCGGAACCCTTTCTCTTCCCCATGTTACAAAGGATTAACCCACTTCAGAGCGAGGGTCTCTCAGGGATTAATGTACGGCTAGGTGGTTGGAAACATGAGGCCGAAGCCTCCCCAGCCATACATTAATCCCTGAGAGACCCACGCTCTGTCATGGGTTAATCCTTACTTGGAAGGGGGGGGAGGCGGGGGCCACCTTCTGGGCAGATGCATCAGCAAAACGATGACAAGGGGCAAGATCAATGCAGTAGGATTAAAATGTATGCCAGATATAATCAGCGAGACCACTAGAGAGGCTGTCCGAGGTAATTAAGGCTACAAGAACAGAACCTAGGGGAAACCCAGTCCTTCTAAAACCTCCTGAGTAAATACTATGTGTGTCATCCAGTGAATGAACTGACTAGTGGGCTCACTAGTCTAGCTTGTGAATAGCATTAAGCACGGTAGCTATAGCTACACAACCTCTTCACAGCATACAGGTTTTATGGTAATTAACCTTGGAAGAACCAACATTGGGTTACAAACTGGTTTAGTAAGATTACTTGTGTTACACAAATTTGAAAAAGAACTGCAGTTGATGGGGGCTGTGGTAATGTTTAAAAGGTTGTACAAAACAGTTGCACCTGTTGTGTAGGTGACAGTTAATGTGTGGTATATTAAATATTGGTTGTGTAAAATACAAAAGGTGATATGAGGAAATAAGGTTGAAATAAAGGGGCAGTTGCAATTTTCTGTACAAACCCCTCCAAAGGAAAAGCAGTAGAAGGATATATGGAAATCTACAGAAGTAATCACGGGGTCTATAAAAATGGCCACCCTGAATGTACAGGGGATTAATTCACCTATTAAAAGAACAAAAATACTGGTATACTTGAAACAATGTAAAACAGACGCATGTTTTTTACAGGAGACCAGACTGTCTGATACAGAACACCAAAAACTTTGCAGGGCCTGGGTGGGAAGGTTAGTGGCAGCCTCCCACCCATCAGGAAAAAAAAAGGCAGGGGTGGCTATCGTCCTACGTAGGGACCTGCCATTGGAAATTATAAGGGAAGAAACTTTGCTGGATGGGAGGTTGGCAGTAGTTATGGGGACATTATTTTCCCAAATTATACGTTTAATAAATATTTATGTACCTAACTCTGACACACCATCATTTTACAAAAACGTGTTTAATAAAATAGTGGGAATGCGGGAAGGCATGATCCTTATGGGGGGAGACTATAACTGTGTGGTGGACCCACAGAAGGATCCAACTTCAGGATCTACAGCAGGATTCCCCATTGTCTGAAAATATAGGGTGGTGGCAATAGTCATCGGGTCAAAAGGTGCGTTATTTTTTGGGACCTCCTATATGCACTGTACTGTACATATGCATAAGTGGATTTTAAGTAAAATATAGTGAGCTGGAATCAAAACGGGGTAGTAGTAGTACAATAAAGGATGGCAATAAAAGACAGTTGTGTAGAATTTTATATAAAAACAATCAGTAAGGGAGGGGCTGTGGGGCCTGAGCTTAGTGGCAGCAAATTATTACAGCTCTCGGTTATTAGCCCAAGGAAGAGAGCTTTTTCATCTGCTGGACTTAAAACTTTGGAGAAATTTTATCAGATCCAGAAAGAGCACCTCAACAAACATAAAATGGGCAACCCGCATAAAGATAAAGAAGGAGGAATGGGAGGAAAATCAACTGGTTTGTCTCAGCCTGGAAAATCTGACTCAACTACACAGGACACAGTTGCTGAGGCTGAGGAGACCATGTTATCTATTGGACTAAAAATATAGCGACTGATAACTGTCGTATCTGACCTAGATAATAAAATAGACTCCTCTGGCACTCGCCTGACCGTGGTGGAAACATCAGTTTACCAGATGAAAATCGAGACCGGGGATGTAAAACGCCAGGTAGAAACAGCATTGGTGTCCACGTCGACTCTGATTAAAGAAAATGCACATTTTCAAATGCAACTCAAAACGCTCGAGAATCAGGCATGTTCCTCTCATATCCTAATTTTAGGAATGCCAGAGGAAGCTGAGGGGATCATCCCCTCATGTTTATTTAGGACTGGCTCCAGGAAAAGCTTGAGCCAGAGGAACATTTAATCCCTTTTGCCCTACAAAAAGTATAAAGGATAACTCCACGTAGCTATAGAGAGGACCCTACTAATCCAAGGACCCTGCTTGTGGTGACCGATGGACTTGGGACCAGGGTCAAATTTTGAGGTTGGCTCATTGAACAGGCCCCTTAAAACATGAGGACAGAAATATTTATTTCCAGACATTAGCTTCGCCATGCGGATGCGGTGAAAACAATTTGACAGAGTCCACCACAAATTGCAAGAGATCTCTGTGACACATGCAATGATCTCTCCTGTAAGGCTCCGCATCATTCATGCTGGAAAAGTCTGGCTGTTCTCAGACCCCACTGAAGCTGGGAAGTGGGCCTCTGGAATGCAAGCAAGAAAGATACCGGGATTGGAGTTCCATGGAGGAGATGGAGAGCAATCATCATCATCATCAAATCTTTATTTATTCAGGCGAACATCATTGAGCAAGGCTCATTTACAAGATGGACCTGATAAGGTTAAGGTTCAATAGTTGATACACAACAGATACATCATACATTTATATAAGACAGTTATACATACGGGGGGAAAATAACGTTTATAAACAGTGGTGTACAGTAAATTCACATGATAAAAAAACGGTTACAGGAAAGTTAAGCTAATATTTACAGTATGTACAGTATATACATATCCCAGTGGGGGGGCATGGCAGACACTCAACATAATGTAATACTAGGATGGTGAAGGTATTACTGGGTGCCATAAGATGGGGTGTCTGTCTGGAAGGAATATGCCATATATGGTTTGGAAGGGAGATTTGTGAGATGACAATGCTAGCTCTAGTGGTAGCAATTGCATTTCTCTTTGAAGAAGACTGTACAATGCTGTTTAAAGGATGCAAATGGAATGATATTGGACAGTTTTAGGGATTTTTGTAGGGTGTTCCATGCTATAGCTAGAGAATAGCTGATTGCTGCCCTCCCTAGCCTGGTGTTGAATTTGGGCAATTTGAGCAGGATGATGTTGTTGCTTCTTAGGGCATAGGAGCTAGGAGAGGTCTGGGTGAAGCAGTCCAGGATATAGTTTGGAAGTTTTTTTGATAACGCTCTGTAAATCCATAGTGCTGCATTTCTGTTCCTTCTGAGGTGAAGGGAAACCCACCCAACTGCAGCATAAAGAGAGCAATGATGAGTATTAGATGGCAGATCTGTAATGAACCTTATTGCTCTATGATATAAGGTATCCAACTTGTGATGGTAGGAGATGGGGCAGTGACTATAAAGGAAGTCTGCATAGTCAACAACTGATAGAAAAATGGCCTGGACTAACCTCATCTTTGAGTCTCTGTTTAGGAAGGGTTTTAATCTATAGATAAGGCCAAGCCTTTGGCGAAGCTTTTTTAACAGTTCTTCTAAATGATGAGTGAAGTCAAGTCTGTTGTCAATCCACACACCTAGGTATTTGAAGTTTTCTACATACTCCAGATTTTCTCCAAGTATAGTGCATAGCTGGGGAGAATGATTGGAGAGGATGTGCTGGTGGAGCTTTGATTTGTGAACATCATTGCTTTAGTTTTCTTTGCATTTAACAGAAGCTTTTTCTCGGTAGCTGATATTGTAGCAAGGAGAATTCTGTTTGTAGGATTTCTGACAGCTGCAGATGAAGGGTTGCTGACATACAGAACAGTGTCATCAGCAAAGAGGTGTACAGAGGAATTGGTAAGGGTTGAATCAATGTTATTTATATAAATGGCAAAAGGATAGGACCCAGAATAGAACCTTGGGGGACTCCTCTTGACAGTGGTTTTAATGGGGATAGGTCACCTTCAGCTTTTATCTGCTGTGACCTACCGGTGAGATAGCATCTGAACCACTTAAGGGAGGATGGATCTAGGCCAATGGAGTACAGGGATGAAAGTAGTAGCTTGTGGTCCACAGTATCGAATGCTTTGCTCAGGTCCAGGAATACTGCACAGACATTATTCTTTTTATCTAATTCGGATTGCCAGTCATTTGTGACTTGCGATGCGAGTGAGGACACTGTGTGGGTCTGAATTACGAATAAACAAGTGAGCTTTTTTCCACTGTACCTTCCGGAACAGTTCACCTTTATTACGAAAGTGACTTTCTCATTGTGTTGTTTGGACGTTTGGACTTTTACTTTATAAGAGATTTTGGTGTAAGGGTCAGGAAAGTTTTTTTTTTGCCTCTTATAGGTATGTTTTGAGAGGAACAGATGTGTTCTCTTAGATAAGCTCATTGACTCCATGCTTAGATAGATATGGGGCTGCTTTTGCTCCTTTTTTCATGTTATGATCCTGATTAATGGCTGAGGGGATGGTTTCTCTTCATCAATCGAGGGGATAAATACATTAGTATGAATATTTTAGTCCTTGGTATAATGGAATGGGCTACTTATTGTAAAGAAAGTACAGTTACGTAAGAACTTACAATAACAGTAGATCTTTGAGAGGAGCTCTTGCAGCAGGTAATACCATTAGAACTGAAGCCGCCAGCTGTCAGGACTCCATGGTAAAAACTTGTATCTAGCAGCCTGAGGCAGGGGACCACCTGACGTCAGACATGGTATATAGAGGGCAGTCCCCTGGCACCAACTCAGTTCTCCCACAAGAGACCCAGCTAGAAACAATCTGGAGAACCGAGCGGGAAGTTCCCACCATGGTTTGGCGACCTGAAAACCAAATAACAATCCCAGGGGATGGAGGGTGGGAAAGCCACCTGCTGCAAGAGCTCCTCTCAAAGATCTACTGTTATGGTAAGTTCTTACGTAACTGTACTATCTAACTTCAAGGGTGGAACTCTTGCAGCAGGTAATACCATTAGGACTGAGTCCCAAGCAGTAACCAAGGATAGATCCAGGTCTGAGAGGGTGGTAGGGAGAGATGCTGGAAACAGCTGAAGCTGAGAAAAGGCACTTAAGGTAATAGGCCCTGCAGGACTGTTAGTCCGAAACCTGCTCTCATTCTGGGTGCAATGTCCAGGCTGTAATGCCTGATGAAAGTGTGGACTGAACTCCATGTAGCTGCAGCACAAATGTCTGCCGAGGAGATGTTTTTGAGTGCCGTGAAGGAGGAGGCCACTGCCCTGGTAGAGTGGCCCCTGACAGTTCCTGAAAGTGTTTTGTTATGATGCTGGTAGCAGAAAGTAATGCATTGCACCAGCCAATGGGCTAGTGACTGTTTCAAAACAGGAGCCCCTAACATTCGCTTGGTGAATGAGATGAACAATTGGTCTGACTGTCTGGAGGAGCAAGTCCTGTGGAGGTAATACCTCAAAATTCTGTGAACATCCAAGGTGTGCAACAGCGCTTCAGCTTGGTTAACAAACTCCGGATAATAAACCGGAAGGATGATGTCCTGGTTAAGAGTCAGAATGGACACCACCTTTGGCATGAACTTAGGGTTCGTACGCAGCATCACCCTATCCCTGTGGAAAACTATATAAGGTTCCTTACACATCAATGCCTGGAGCTCGTAAACCCTTCGAGCGGAGGTAATGGCTACCAGAAGGAGAGTCTTCCATGAGAGGAAGTGCAGCTCGCAAGAGGCTGCTGGCTTGAAGGGAGGAAGGGTGAGTTTCTCCAGGACGAAAAGCAAAGCACCTCCTTCAGGTACCTAGGGGTCTGGCTTGATCAACACCTCGATTTCCATGCCCACATCAAATCACTACAGAAAAAACTCCACCCTAAATTAGGAGCACTGTACCGGTACAAAGGCACCCTTCTCACCTCTGTTAGGAGGGAGCTAGTCCTCAAAATGATCCTCTCCATTTTTGACTACGGTGACGTGGTCTACAGCGCCGCCCCTCCATCTACCTTGGCCAGACTGGACCCCCTCTATCACTTGTTCTGCCATTACGCACTCGACTGCCCTCCCTCCACCCATCACTGTGACCTGTACAGCGCCCTCTCCTTCCCATCTCTAGAGTCTCGGTGTAAACTACATTGTACAAATCTTATTTTCAAATACTGGTCAAATACCCTCCCCCTCTACCTCAGCTGTGCTCTAGCAACCCAACCACCCCCAGCCTACCCCCTCAGAGCTTCAGATTCAAAACAGCTCCATGTACCTTTCATGCTCACCTCTAAGGGCCAAATGGCCTTCATGCATCGACTGCCCAAACTATTGAATGAGCTACCTGCAGACATCAGGCTTTCAGCTTCCCACTGGGCTCTCAAACAGCGCCTAAGGTCCCACTACTCAGATGTATGTAACTGCCACCCACAGATTTAGCTGTCATATATAATAATGCCTTTGTACCTGCTGTCTGCTGTCTACCCACACTGTTGTACTGCGACTACTGTTAGCTACTCTAGACCTATGTAACACTGATGTACTGTGATTTAACTGTATCTATTCTTGACCTATGTAACCCCAGGTTGCATCTGGAAATGAGCGGTCTCAGCTCAGAATGCTTATCTGCTAAATCTCTTAAATAAATAAATAAATAAATATAAATTAAAAAAATCCCAAGGAGGAACGATGTCTCTCCTGGGAGGTCTGATATGTAAGGCCCCTCTAAGAAATGTCTTATAGACATTGAGCTGAGCCAGTGTTTTATCTCCGAAGAGATCATGATTTACGGAGATCGTACACATGTGTACCTTAATGGACGAATAGCTCAGTCCTAAGTCCAGAAGGTGTCGGAGATACTCAAGCATGTGCTTCGCTGGACAACCCAGGGGATTAGGGCACGAGTTGTAGCCCAAATACAGAAGCATTTCCATTTCAGAGCATATGTGGCCCTGGTGGAAGGCTTCCTCGTTGCCACCAAGATCTCAGCCATCCTGCTTGACACACCTAGCCTCTCTTCCACCAGGATTGCAGAAGCCACGTGTGCAGGTGAAGAAAGTGGAGAGCGGGATGGATGACAGTCCCATGCTCTTGTGAGAACAAGTGGGTGGAGAGTGGCAACTGTAAGGGAGGTTCCAGAGACAGTTGCTGGAGCAACAGATACCAAATCTGGTGGGGCCATAGAGGGGCCACCAGAATCATTCTGGCTCTCTCTGACTGCAACTTGAGCAGTACTCTCTGAATGACGGGAAAAGGAGGGAAGGCGTACAGGAACTTCCCTGTCCAAGAGAGAGACAATACATCTCGCCAGAAAACACCAGGCCCTGGAGCGAGCGAGCAAAAATTTTGCAGTTTGGCATTGTACGGGGATGCAATGAGGTCCAACTCTGGAAGGCCCCAGCAATCGAACAGGTCATCTGTGACTTCTTGGAGCAGTTCCCACTCATGATTCAGAGAGGTAGAGCGGCTGAGACTGTCGGCGAGACCGTTCTAGACCCTGGGCAGATGAACTGCGATGAGATCCAGTCGGTGTTCTACTGCCCAATCCCATACTCTCATGGCCTCTCTGCAAAGGGGGTACTAATGAGTCCCCCCTTGCTTGTTGATGTAGAAGATCACTGGTGTGTTGTCTGTCTGCACCAGGAGAGGACCTGTGGAGAATTGGTCTCTGCAAGTGATAGGCGCATTCAGTACAGCTCTCATTTCCAGAACATTTATACGTAGAGAGCTCTCTGTGGCAGACCAAGACCCTCGGGTCCTGTGATCCCCTAAATGAGACCCCCAACCTGACATAGAGGCATCTCTGGTTAAAGTCTGGAGAGGAGTGGGGCTCTGGAATGGGACCCCCCCCACTAGACTGTCATGATGGAGCCACCATTCGAGGGAGCAGTGTACCGCACGAGAGAGTTAGGTCCAGATACTCCACTGAATTATCTCACTGGACCCTGAGATGCCACTGGAGAATCCCCATGTGTAGTCTTGTTAAGGGTACTGTGGCTATTTATTTATTTAGCTTTTATTTACCAGGTAAGCACGCTAGACAGTCAAGTGCCTATTTTCCGGTGCAACCCGGGAGAATTACAAAGGTACAGGCAATAACAGTTCAGAGACAAGGTAACAGCAATCAACAAGGTACAGGCAGAGAAGAAATACAAGGCCAGTGTTAAGGCATGGCAACCGCAGGAGGCAGTCGAGGAAGCAAACATATATCAGCAGGACATTTTTGAAGAATGCACTATATACATGCTGCACACGTGCAGACAAAAAGGGACATAGGCGCACCATGGCTTATGTGTGGCTGGGTATTTGTGTTTATCTCTGTCAATAGTTTAGTTTTGTGGATTTTCATCTGTTTTGGCTTGGAGGAACTACACCATTCTTGGATATGAGATCTGTGAAAGTTTCCTGGACTAAGAAACTGGAAAACATCACCAGCAGATATTGGGATTCTCATTATAAATCAACTTTTTTGGAAGCCATCACAATCAAAGTAAGTACAGCTAAGAAATTCTACAAGCTCTGACCTGGGGAGTGCAAACTGAATCCACATTTCCGTCTACCTTGTTGCTAAAGGGAACTGCATGTCTTTGAGAACCATTCACGACTATTTAAACAAAGGGAAGACACTGACAAAGGGTTTTAACTTCCTGCATATGCCCCAGGCCAGTGTTCCAGGAATTTAACACATCCTTTGTCTTGTTACCGTAGATCAAACAGTTTACTGGTCATTTTCCTGTGGATTTGATTATTTTACATCATTTGGCAATGGGGCAAATCCTCCCCCTGGAGGCACACCACTGAAATTGATCTGTCCCTACTCATGTGTGAGCCTTGGGCACATCTAGCCACATTGTATACAACTATTCCAATGTTGCATTTTCGACATTACCACCTGGCATACTACTGTTCAAAAAGAAACGCAACCTCTCTGACTGAACTCCCGCTTATGCACCCTGAAACTTGTGCTCCTCCTCCTGCTGCTATCAGGAACTGTTCACCCTAACCCTGGACCAAACACCTCCAACTAAAACAAACCAACAGGCACTCTCTCAATCATGTGCCTGAACATCTGCAGTTTACTTCCTAAGCTTGATGCACTGCAAGCCTTTACCACCCAACACAACCCGGATATTCTGTCAGTAGTTGAAACTTGGCTCACCCCAAAGATTCCTGACCAGGCAATCACCCTTCCTGGCTACAGTGTCTTCCAGGTTGATCGTAAGTCCAAAAGAGGTGGAGGGTGTGCCTTATATGTGAAAGACACTCTCCGAGGACACCCCATTGATTCCAATCTTCCAGCAACACCTGCTCAGATTCTTCCCATCAGACTCCTATTAGGCGTCCACAATAAGGCCCTCACAGTTGTCACTGTTTACATACCTCCTAAGGAACAGGGACCTGGTCTAACCGCTGTCCTTGACTTTGTCAAATCCTACCCATCAGACTCCGAAATCATCCTTCTTGGTGACTTTAACATTAATTGGCTCTCAGCTGAAGGTGGGTCATTTAAGGACTCCATTATATCAGCTAACCTGACTCAAATGGTTGACTATGCAACCAGAAAGAACTACAGAACTGGGACCTGCAACCTACTCGACTGGATCCTAACCAACCACCCCTCTCGGATCACGAAAACCTCAAGTCCTCCCTGACTCACTCAGTGACCACTCTCCCATCAGCTGTACCTGGTCAAACAAATTCTATAAGCCCCCTCCAAATATCATCACCAGCAGAGTCCTACCCTGTGGTCAGCTACCCCACCTCAAATAGCACCTTAGTCTGCAGGACTGGTCCCCATCTTCAAGGCAACAGATACTAATACTGCACTGGAGCAATTTATTCACATTTTTAATGAAGCCTGTAATAAATCTGCCCTCCTCAAAAAGTGTAAAGTTAAATCACTCAGTAACCCTTGGCTGTCAGGAGACCTCCTAAAAAAACTTAAATCCAGGGACCACCTCTGGGAACTGGCTAGAAACTCCGGTAAGCAACTCGATATCCAGAATTATAAACGGGCATGGAATGACTGCACCAAATCCATTCGGCAACAGAAATCTGACTACTATAAAAATGCCCTCACTAACTCCTGGGGAAATGGGAGGGATTTCTGGAAAAACATTAAAGATGACACTGGGAAAATGTCAAAATCTTCGCTGAACATACTCAACATAAATGGGCACACTACACTCGACTCTAAAACTATTGCGAACACTTTTAACATCGCTTTCACTGACCTTAGCAGTGTTCTCCCCTCCGACTTCTTCCAAGATGTGTCAACTCCCATCCCCCCAACTCTTCCACCCACGCCTGTCACCCACCTTTCTACTTTAAAGCACTAAAGAAACATCAAGTCCGAAACTACGTTGCCAAAGCCATCAGCAAGTCTAGAACAAGCAATGACACACTTGACCTCAAGCTACTGGCCCTAACACTTGATGAGGTACTTGGGCCCCTCACCAAGATCTTTAATCTCTCTCTTTCCTCTAGCCAATTCCCAGACAAATGGAAAATGGCCACTGTTACCCCGATTCACAAAAGTGATGATAAAGCTGACCATGCGAACTTGCGCCCTATCTCCATTCTGCCTCCCCTATCGAAGGCACTGGAACGTATAGTGGCGGACCAACTTACCGAGCATCTGGACAATTATAATATTCTCTGTAAACAGCAACATGGCTTTAGAAAAGGTCATAGTATATCCTCTGCCTTACTCGAATTCACCGGCTCCATTCACAGCTCCCTCAACAATGGACAACTAACTGGTGCTATTTTCATCGACCTGACCAAAGCCTTCGATACTGTCCACCACTCCCTCCTGCTGAACCAACTAAAAAATGCTGGTCTCTCCAATGATTCAATCTCTTGGTTCAAAAGCTATCTTGAAAACCGCTCCCAGCATGTAAAAATTGGAGATGTGCACTCTGATTCCAAACCTGTCCTCTCTGGAGTCCCCCAGGGTTCAATACTGGGCCTCCTACTCTTCACCCTGTTCCTTAACACCCTACCGGACTCCTGCACTGAACATATCACCCTGTATGCCGATGATGCAGTAATCCTTGCCACACACCAGGATCCGAAGAAATTGCAAGAAAATCTCCAACTCGGCTTCTCCTCAGTTGAGAATTGGTTCACAAAGCACAAACTGATCCTTAATCCAAAAAAAACAAAGGCCATGATCTTCAGCAGCTCCCATAATAAACATAAGCACTTCCAACTCTCCGTTATCACCAGACAAGGTGCTGCACTGGAACAGGTCAAAACATTAAATACCTTGGGATCACCCTTGACCCTCACCTCTCCTACACTGCCCACATCGACCATGTTGCCAAAGCCGCTAACTCCCAGCTAGGCCTGCTATTCCATCATAGGAAACACCTAACACCCGAAGCCCTCGCTGTCACTGTCCAGAGCTCCATCATATCCCTCACTGATTATGGCATTATCATTTATGGCTCTGCTATAACCACCAGACTAAGCGTGATCCACCGCCCTCAACAAGGCCTGTCGACTTGTCACTGGCTCCCAACGCCTAACTCACACCTGTGACCTCTATTCTCAAACTGGATGGTTGAATCTTGCCAATCGAATAAAACACCAAACCTGTATTACTACTAAGAAAATCTTACTGGGCCTTGCCCCCACTGGAGTCTGTGCCCTCATACAACCGAGAATCCACACCCGACATACCAGGGGATCCAAACCTCAGCTTCTACAAATCCCACATTGCCGCACAACTCAAGGCCAAAGATCCTTTGCTTACTGGGCCACTAGTTGGTACAACGGTCTTCCCAGCGACATCTCATCCTCACTATCGCTCAGCACTTTTAAGACTCGTCTCAGCCCAACACTCACTGCCTCCAACCTCTGTGACTGCTGTGGCTAAACATGTCTTTTGGTTCCATAGCTGAAGATGCCCTTTTGGAACCACATCTACTCCTGCACTTTGCCAGCACCCCCCCCCTCATCTTCACCTCCCCTGCTGGCCCACGACAAATGCCACCCGGCTGCTACCTCTATTCTTATCCGCCTTCCACCTCTCCTCCTCTCTGTCCCCCAACCTACCTCCCTTTCTCCCATCCACTTAAGTCTCCTGATTTCACCCTCGTCCTTTCCCTTTTCCCTCCCCAAAGTTTCACCTTATTGTTCTTTTTTCATCTATAAGACTATGTGTTTTTTTTTTATTTTATAAACTTTTATCTTTGCTTATGATTTGTCTCAATTGTACCAATGACGTGGAACCTTTGTAAAAGAGCCTTGGCTCAAAAGTATTTGTAATCCTAGAACAAATAAATAAATAAAAATGGAGGGTGGGTCAGCTAAGAGCAAAGGCAGGCGGAAGCTTGTTTTAAGTAGCCCCAGAGGGAGGACCTGAAGCAAATGTGGGAGGGGGCAGCCCTTACATGAGCAGGGAGTAGGTTCCAGGCTCTGGGGGCAAGGGCTGCAAAGGTGCGATCCCCTGCAAGGGAGCGAGTTTTGGGGACCATGAGAGCCTGGGAGTTGCTAGACCTCAGACGATAACCAGAGGGGGCAGGCTTGAGCAGATTGGCAAGTGCCAGAGGGGTGGTTGATTGGATGACGATGTCTGTAACGTTGCCCATAACAAAGGAGCGATGGTTACAAGGGGAAAGCCACTCAAGCCTGGAGTAGAGTTGACAGTGATGGGTGAGATGGGGGGCTGAGAGGGCAAAGCGACATACGTTGTTGTACGCTGTGTCCCATTTCATGAGCCAGACTTTTGGATCATTCACAAAGGAGGTGAGCCCATAGCAGAGCATGGGGAGAAGAACCCCTTTTGCAAGGGCAAGTCGGGCAGCTGGGGTGAGGCAACTTTTGGCCCTGTATGCGAGACCCAGTTTACAGTTTGTGGCCTTGCAGGAGTTATGTATGTGCAGGGAGGGGTCCAGCTGAGAGTCAAGGATTACCCCCAGGTACTTGAAGGAGTCGACCACCAACACAGGGATGCCATCAGCGCTAATGATTTTGAGATATGCCAGGCATGCTCTAACCTTGGCAAGGGAGCCGAATAACATGGCCTGCATCTTCTGGAGGATGATGATAAGCTTATTTGCCTTGAGTCAGGATTTAATACAATAGAAATCAGAGTTTAGTCTGGTGTTGATGTCTCTGATATCCTGGGAGCTAGTAAGAAGCACAAGGTCATCAGCATATAGGGTGACGTGCCCGGAGGCAAGGACTGAGGGCAGCTGATTGATAAAGAGGGAGAACAGTATGGGGCCAAGGACAGACCCCTGAGGCACCCCACAAGTAACTGGTGCAAGCCCAGAGAGGGCTTTCTGGAACCTCGTGTATTGTTGCCTACATGAGAGGTAGTTGGAAAACCAGGCTAGGACGGGGAAGGCCGAGGGACCAGAGGGCAGCGCCCAGGACTGTGTGATCAACCAGATCAAAGGCCTTAGACAGGTCGATGAAGATGGGCCCCGTAAGTCTGTCTTGGTCAGTCGCAGTTCTGATTTCGGAGGTGACCTGTACGACAGCAGTGGAGGTGCTGTGTCCTTTACGGAACCCATGCTGCGCAGGGGAGAAGAGGCCATGGGTTTGGAGGAAGAGAGCAAGCTGGGAGGCCACTACCTTTTCAAGCAGTTTGTTTACTGCAGATAGAATCGCTATGGAGTGATAGTTTTCAAGTATTTTGGAATCACCACACTTGAGGACTGGGATCACACGAGCCACCTTCCATATAGCTGGGATAGTCCCAGATATGAAAGAGGAGTTCAGAATGTGGGAGATAGGCCGTGCCAAGTAGGGGGCCCCCAGGCAGAGTAATTTGGGCTCGAGATTGCCATGCCCAGCTCCAGAGTAAGGGGAGAGTCCAACTAGGAGCTTCCATGTCTCACTGCAGGAGACAGACTTAAAGTAGAAGGGAGGGGGAGGAGGACTGGACACAGCACCCCCAGTGGGGCCCAGATCACTGGATACAGAAGACATGAGGGTGAAGTCAGACAGGTCAGAGAACAGGACATTAAAAGCATTGGCGGTAGTCGGGGCATTGTTACAGCTGACTCTGCCGATTAGCATGTCGGAGACCTGGGGGCAGGGAGGACCACTAACAGTATGTTTGATGGTGCGCCAGAAGCTCCTAGGGTTCTTGGCACACGCTTCAAGGGATGATTTGCAGAATTCATTCTTTGCCAAGCAGATCGCCCGCTTACATGAGTTCCTGAGCTGCCTGTAATCTTCAAAGTCTGATCTGTCCCCGGAGGCCTTAAATTTTTGCCAGCTTTTATCCCTAAGCTTCATCAGGGCAAACAGGCCCCCTTGCAGCCATTTAGTGACAGTGCCCCTCACTCTTCTTTTTATGAGTGGGGCATGTCTATCTTGTAAAGGGGCAAATGTGGATAGGAAGCAGTCAAGAGCAGCAGATGGGTCAGTGTCAGCATAGACCAGGGACCAGTCAGTCTGGCTGAGGTCGGCAAGGAAGTTGTTGTAGTTAAATTTTGAGTAGTCCCTCATCTGAATGACTTTAGGGGGACCCTGGATGTAAGGACCTTCCAGACACAGTATGTAGGGGAATGGTCAGAGATGGAATCTGGGAAGAGGCCAGAAGCAGTGATACGGTCCGACCTGTTGCTCAGCTTCCAGTCAAGAAGAGAACCTTTTACCCCAGAGGAAGAGGATCTGGTAGGCTCGGTGATAATTTGACCTAGGGCAAGACCAGACAAGAGGGGCTCGTAAAGTTTAGCATTGCCACTCAACCAGTTTAGGTTGAAATCCCCAAACACTAAGAGTTCAATAGCTCCCACCTTAGGACTGAGGCAGTCAAGGAGATGGGAGAGGCCACGAACACCACCTTTTGGTGGATCATACACACAGGCCACGTGGAGCTTCTTGGCATTGCCCAATAGAAGAGGGGCATGTAGGAACTCGCAAGGAGGGGGTGAGGTATGACAGTCACCTTATGGTGGGGTTTAAAGTAAAGCAGCAGTCCACCCCCCCCCCGTCTGTTACCCACTCTATCCTGCCTGATTGCGAGGTAGCCAGGGAGGGCACAGACAGAGTCTGGATAGGCAGGTGTAAGCCAAGTTTTGGAGATCCCCAGGATGTCCGGATTGTAGTGGGTGGCCCAGGCTGTTAGGTCTGAGAAGTTAGCAAGAAGGCTGCGGACATTGAGGTGGGCAATCTTTGCCCTTAGCCTTCTGCCACTGTGGGGGTTTCAGGGATTTGGCTATAACAACAAGACCAGACAGGAGGAAGGGGAGTCTAGAACAGGAGAGCATATTAACAGCTACACAGTAATACTGCTCCACGCAGGCAGATAAATTCTAGCTGAAATGCAGTAATCAGCGGATAAAATCATTAACTGAAGTGCAGTGATCAGCAGATAAATTCTTAGCAGGTGGAAAATTATCAACTAAAAATGCAGAAATCAGCAAATAAATTCCAAACTTATGTGTAGTAATCAGTTTCACTAGTTAGCTTAAATGAGCAGTTTTAATGACCACCACGAGGGAGTCAGCAGAGAGTAAGAACAGTCTGGCACAGGGTTATATAGTACAGCATGGCATAGCAAGTAACAATTTAGGTGAATTAGAAAGCAGTTTTAGTGACCACCACGAGGGAGTTAACAGAGTGTAGGGACAGGCAGGTACAATAGTCAGCTGTAGCGTACACAGAGCGGTAGAGAGATAACTAGTAAAATCTGGTAGGGCTGTCAGACAATGCAAGGGAGTGTCACTAAGGCAGCATTTTACACATAGCACTGAGCCAGCAGAAATGGAATGCGATAGGCCACTAAGTGAGTGTGAGGGGCTAGAGTGCATTTAAGGGGAGGCGGGTGGGAGGGAAACTTTAAATCCAGTCCAAAATGCAAACTCTAGTCAGAAAGCCAAGACTGGCACAAACCTTTAAAATTAGAAAAACTGAGCCCCGTGGAGCTCCGGTTGCTGCAGTCTGTAGCACAATATTGAAGAAAACTGTACAGCTCTGATGAGCTTAGTCTGCCACCAGAACAGGTAAACCGGCCCTTAAGTAGCCCAGCGGGGCGATCAAGGCAGGGAAAACTTGGCGCCTTTTTTATTTGAAATCAGTCCAAGATCCAAACTCTAGTCGGGAAGCCCCGACTGGCACAAACCTTTAAAGTTAGAAAAACGGAGCCCCGTGGAGCTCCGGTTGCTGAAGTCTGTAGCACAATATTAAAGAAAATTATGCAGCTTATCCTCGTACAGCTCCAATGAGCTCAGTCTGCTATGGCAGCTGCCATGTGGCCCAGAAGTTGGAGAACAACCTTGGGGGAGAGGAGGCCTTCTGGAGCATGCTGGCCAAATCCTGAAGGCGGTCTGCTCTGTCTGGGGGCAGGAAAGCTCTCCCCTGCTCAGTGTCCAGAATAGCCCCTATGAATTGCAGCCTCTGTGTGGGCCAAGGATGTGATTTTGGCCAGTTTCCGTGATTCCCAGGGAGGAAAATAGAGTCCATGTCTCTCATAGAGCAATTAGAAGCTCCTCCTCTGACTTAGCGGAGAGGAGCCAATCGTCCAGGTAGGGGTAGACAAAGAGGCCGCTCTTTCGGAAGGCCACCGCTAGACACTTGGTGAAAACCCTGGGTGCGAATGAAAGGCCGAAGAGGAGTACAATGAATTGGTAGAGCTCGTCCTGGAAGTGGAAGTGCAGAAACCTTCTATGAGACTTCAGGATTTTGATATGCATGTAGGCATCTTGCATATCTAGAGAGCACAGCCAGTCCCCTTGACAGAACAAGGGGAAGAGTCCTGCCAGAGCGATCATCCGGAATCTCTGGTACTTTACCCAGAGATTGAGCTGGCTTAAGTCCAGGATGGGACGAAGGTCCCCCGTTTTCTTTGGAACAAGCAAGAAGTGGGAAAAGTAACCTTTTCCCCTTTGTACCTGTGGGACCCTTTGAATGGCCCTTTTTTCTAGGAGCTGATGGATTTCTGCTTCTAGAAGGGGGACTGTATGCCGATGAACAACAGGCCGGGGGGGGGGGGTTGTCCAACAGGATAGAGATGAACTCTATCACGTACACTTTTCGAACAGTGTCCAGCTCCCATTGGTCTGTCATGATACTGGACCATTCGAGTGGGTAGAGCGTAAATTGCCCTCCTACCTGCTCTTTCTGCCTGAAAGAAGGAGGGGGGCAGAGGTAGTCAGGCTGAGGGAGTGGTGGGGGCCTGGGCCCTGGGAGCTTTGAGTTGCTTAGGGCCTTGGGAACCTTGAGGGGCAGGGTGACCCCGCCTTTTGAACCCCTTACCGTGGGACTGTTTACTCCCCTGTCCCTGCCCTTGTCCTTTATGAAAAGGGCGTTGGCGGGGTTCCTGAGGCTGGGATTTATACATCTGGTGCACATTGGCCACTGCTTTCCCCGACTCCTTAAATTGCTTGACCATCCCTTCAACTTCCAGGCCGAACAAAACGGGACCCTGAAAAGTAGAGAATCCAGGATGGACTCTTGTAAGTCCTGCTGAAAGCCCGTGAGCCTGAGCCAAGATTGCCACCTCATGCAGACCCCCAAGGCGGCTGCTCTGGAGGCCATTGCTACAGTGTCATAAGAACACCTCAGGGTGTGTTTATCGATGCCCAATCCTGACTAGGTGCACGCCAACACTTCTTGCTTTGAGTCAGAGTCTGGCATGGAGCTGACGAGGTCCATTGTCTTCTGCCACAGTGACTGTTGGTAGGTAATCATGTGGGCCATGAAGTTCAAGAACCTGATGGCCCCACTGGCTGAGGAGAAGACTTTTTGGCCCCAACCATCTAACTTTTTTGAGACGGGGTCCGGAGCTCAAATGCTTAGACTGTGAACCTCTGCCATGAGCAGCCATGAGGACTAAGAAGTTGGCCTTTGGCTGTTCGGCTAGAATGGTATCAGACTTCAGAGGCTTAAAAAGTCTGTCCACATTTCCAGGTACTATGGGAATGGAGGACGGGGTGCGCCATGTCAGGTGGGTCATGTCCTGGAACGGTTCCACAAATGGGGGATTACCAAAGGTTTGGGCTCCTTCTCTCCAAGGAACTTGGCCAGGTGCTTGTGCTCTGGATCTAAGTCTTCTGTGTCCCACTCATAAATAGCCTGGACATGCCTCATGATGTCCAGAAAGGATGGGTCATCCGGAGGGGACCGTGGGGAATCTTTCCGTCCTGGGAAGGGAGGACAAAATTCCCCATCTGAGTCAGGCTCTGATCCAGCATTGCCCTCATCTGAGGAGGACGAAGAAGGAGGGAGAGGGAGATGCATGGCATGTCCTTTTCTTCCCCTTAGGGTCAGGACATGGGAGCTTGCCCTCACCCCCTTGAGGCTTTGGGGTGGGAGGGGGACCCATGAGTGGTGGAGTAGGGACAGTGTATGGGGGTCTGTATAGGAGGCCCCCTTTAACTGAATTCCACCAGGTTGTGAAAAGATTCCCAATATTTGCTATTGGGACGTCTGCCGGGCCCAGTGCCGGGTTTGAGGGACCGGGCATCGGGTCTATAGGCATGGGCGCCTCAGGCTCAGGCTCCTTGGGGGTAGGTGTCCGGTCCAGGATCCTGACGTCTGTGGGCCGATGACCGGTAGCGCCATCATCCTGTGGTCTGGCGTGGTCCTGTCAGGCGTCCGGTCCCTCAGAGGAGGGGCGAGTGGCTGGTCTTCATCCGGTGTCCACCCCGTGTTGGGCGTCAGGGAGCAGGTCGATGGAGTAAGCGACCGACTAAGGTTGCGCTGGTCTGGAGGAGGGCACACCTTAGTCGGAGGGGGAGGCATCCGAGCCCGGGTGGCCTCCTGCCTACCTGAGGGTTCTTCTGAGCGCTTGCGCTTGTCTGAGGAACAAGGCCTGTCCTGACCCTTGGACAGGCTTTCCTGGGTCGACCCTGATGGCTTTAAGGGTTGATGAGCCAGGGAAGTGTGGTGTCCTGACGAGGCCGACTCCTGGTGTTTGCCCTGGGAAGAGGTGGGCATGGACTTAGACGAGCGGGAAGGTTTGGACAACTGGGCCAGAACCGAACCAGACCTCCGGCGGGAGGTCGATGAAGATGAGGCCTGCTTAGCTGGCGACTTTGGGTGGGACTCAGACCTGGCCTGATCCTTATCCCTGTGGTGATACTCCTCCCCGAGGACTTTCTTTGGGTGGGGAGTCCCTGGTGGGAGAGGATGAGCTGGCTCCTGATCCTCACTGCATGGCGGCAAGCTTCTTCTCGAGTAGAAATGTCTTGAATGTGTTGGCTCTTCTAGCACAAGTCTTCTGACTGAACTTCTGCCAGTGTGTGCAGGCATTGGGCCAGTGTTCTGGGCCTAAGCAGATGAGGCAGGCTGCGTGGCTGCCTTTGGCCGGAAACTGCTTCCCGCATGCACACTTTGCTTTCCGCTGCGGTGGAGAGGGCAACGACATACACGAGGCGATACCGAATGATGAATAGGATGATAAATAAAGGCTTCTTTCTTTGGCTGTTGACTGCTAGAGAAGGAGTCCAAGGAGCCGAACTATGCGGGTCGACAGTGGGAAAAGAACTGAGGTGGCGCCAGGGGATTGCCCCCTATATACTACGTCTGACATCGGGCGTAGCTGATGTCAGGGGTGGTCTCCTGCCTCAGACTGCAAGCTACAAGTTTTTTCCATGGGGTCCTGATGCCTGCCGGCTTCAGTTCTAATGGCATTACCTGCTGCAAGAGCTCCACACGCAACGTTAGATCATATACTATATGCTGCTGTATCCATATTCACTGTTTTCTGCAGGTTATTAGTATGACGCCATTAGCCTAGAAATAGGCATGCAAAATCTGGACTTTTGATCTTCCAGACTTTTAGATAACGGTATTTAGTCATACTGCTCATGGACACATTTTTACAGCATATTTAGGTAGATACTTTAAGAAGTACTAATAGAATCTCGATTTAACCCCCTAATGAGGTATCAGCATATCTAAGAAGCATCTTTCCTAAGATTAAGGGGGCTGCGTCCCCCATTGCTATAAACTGTGAAATGGCTTGTCTTGGAAAAGGAAGTTTTATGACTATGTTAAATAGTATCTAAATCAATAAAAATAAAGTTAAAAAAGAAACAAACAAACAAAATAAAATTCAGTAATGGATAAAAATATAGGGTGGTGGTAAAAAATATTGAGTAGTGGTAAAAAAATATAGGGTGGTGGCCCGCCACACTAAAACAATTATGGGGAACACTGCACAGTGGCAAACAAAAACATGGGGAAGGTGGTGAGAGCAGGCATGGCAGAGCTGGCATTGGTAGACATCTGGAAAGACCTTAACCCAACCACAAGGGACTACATCTTTTATTCACATGTACATCACACCTACTCCAGAATAGACTACTTCCTTGTTAGTGGTACAGATGTATACAAAACAAGGTCATGAAAAATCCTACCACTGATAATATCAGATCACTCAGTAGTCCAAATGGACCTTCAGGTAGAGGACTGGGATAGAACAACTTTTTGGAGGATGAACACCTCCCTGCTGAGGCAGAAGGAATTCAAAACATTAGTGACAGAAACAACAGAAGATCACCCAAAACACAATAGCAGAGAATACGTAAAAATAAAATTGAGGTGGGATGTACTCAAAGCGGTATTGAGGGGAACCATTATCGCTTATGCTTCAAAATTAAAAAGGCAGAGAAAAGAAAAGCAGCATAAACTAGAACAAAAAGTTAACGAGTTGGAACAGCAACATAAGCAATCAAGTGCAGTATCAATAATGGCCGAACTAAAAAAAGCTAGAAAAGAACTTCAGGACCTCTGGGATATTAAGGTCGAAGAGCAACTCAGATACCTGAACAAAAAGTACTATGAGCAGGGCAACAGAGCAGGCAGACTGCTAGCCTTCTGGCTGTGGAAGACACAAGCTGAGCGATATGTTAAAAAAAATATCAGGAAGGCAGGGGACACACTAAATCCCAGCTTACACACCTAACACTATAGCCGCCAGATTCCATAGTTACTATCAGAACCTATATGCCCTAGACAACTTAGGAGAAATTAACACAGACCTTATTACTACATTTTTAAAGAACATTAACCTGCCCAGGCCAGGGGAAGTAGACAAACAATGGATAGATGGCACATGTCACAATAGATGAGCTCAGGAATGCCATCAAAGACAGGAAGGTGGGTAAATCACTGGGCCCGGATGGCCTTGACACCAAATTTTATCAGACATTTCATCAAAAACTAGTGCCAATATTAACAAAGGTCATAAATTCATGCGAAGAAAATACAGACTTACCACAATCATGGTAGGAGGCTTTCATCACCATTATTCCAAAACCTGATAAGCCTAGGGACTGTTGTGGATCTTTTTGACCAATATCCCTGCTGAATGTTAACTCAAAAATATTAACAAAAATCCTAGCTATAAGAATAAATACTATACCACCCAATCTAATCCACCCAGACCAAGTGGGATTTGTCCCTACCAGACATATAGGAGACAACATAAGATGATGCTTGGACATCCTGCATCAAGGGGGGAAAGATGAAGGAACCCCAGATAGCAATTACTATAGATGCTGAAAAGGCGTGTGTGATCGCCTACAATGGAATTTCTTATATGTGACTCTTGCTAGGTTTGGGGACCAGTTCTGTGGGTGGATAAGGGCTCCGTACCATATGCCAACAGCTAGAATAAAAGTTAAGGGGACAGTGTCAGACACACTGAATATCCAGAGGGGAACAAGGCAAGGACACCCCCTCTCACCAATATTATATGCCTTGAGCATAGAACCACTTGCGGAGAACATTAGGACGAAGGGGGAAATTGTAGGAATAAAAATGAGGGGGGGGGGGACAAAATGTCCTTATATGCAGATGATACCATGTTATACCTTAGTGACCCAGTTAACACATTCCCTATGCTATATCAAACACTCGTGCAATATAGCCACATCTTGGGGTTTAAAATCAACGAAGACAAAACTGAAGTCATGATCAGTAGAGCAAGAACACTCAACCTAACCCAGCTGATCCCATTTAAGTGGATGACAAACCAAATAAAGTACTTGGGGATCTATATGCCAGTGAATCTCAAAAGAATATCAAACAAACTATGGTAAACTGATACCAGAAATAATCAGTGACCTGAGAAGATGGGAGCTATTACCCCTATCCATGATGGGGAGGGTGCAAACACTCCACATGAATGTATTACCCAGATTTCTATTTCTATTCCAGACTATACTCCTGAACATACCTCGAATAGAATGGAATAAAATAGATAAGGCCATAAAACACTTTGTCTGGGGAGGGAAAAGACTGAAGATTAAATGAGTGGACCTAGTTAAACCAAAAGAGCAAGGTAGTCTAGGGGTACCAAATTTAAAATTGTACTATGAAATGGCACAATTACTACCAAGGACAAGCATCTATCCTAAATAGATACTTCTGCTCAGTATTTACTGAGGAGATGGTAAGGCAGGGCCCACAGCTCAACACCATGGACACAGGGGGGAGGGAGGCGTGCACGAATCCCTTCACAAAAGAAAGGGTCCTACAAGAGCTTGCTAAGCTCAGGGTGGACAAGGCAATAGGCCCTAATGGCAAACATCCCGGGGTACTAAAGGAGCTAAGGGTGGAACTAGCAGAGCCATTATCAGAACTGTTTAGTGAGTCTCTGAGCACAGGAGCGGTCCCAGAAGACTGGAGAAGGGCTCATGTGATCCCGCTCCACAAGAATGGTAGCAGGGAGGAGGCAGGGATACTACAGACCAGCCAGTCTTACCTCAGTAGTCAGCAAGATTATGGAGGCACTCTTTAAGGAAAGGATAGAGCACCACCTGGAATCCATGGGAGCACAGGATCCAAGACAGCATGGGTTTACAACAGGAAGGTCCTGTCAAACTAATCTCACAGATTTCTTTGACTGGGTAACCAGAGTGGTGGACCAAGGGGGTGCAGTTGATGTTGCCTACCTTGACTTTAGCAAAGCTTTCGATACTGTTCCACATTGAAAGATTGATTAATAAGCTGGGCAGGCTTAGGGTGGGTCAAAGTTGGTCAACTGGGTGGCAAACTGGTTGTCGAACAGAAAACAGAGAGTGGTGGTAAACGGTATACAGTCAGAAGAGATGTAAGTCACAAGTGGGGTACCTCAAGGATCAGTCTCAGCCAGTCCTCTTCAATATCTTCATCAGTGACATTGCAGATGGACAGGAGGGTAGGTTTGTCTGTTTGCAGATGACATCAAGATCTGCAACAGAGTAGATGATCCAGATGGGGTGGGCAGAATGAGAAGAGATCTGGATAAACTAGCAAAATGGTCAGAAGAGTGGAAACTGAGGTTTAATGCAAAGAAGTGCAAGGTCATGCACACAGGGAAGAGAAATCCTGAAGCCACCTAAAGGTTGGGAAGGGAGTTATTGGTAATCACAAGGGAAAAAAGAGAGTTGGGCATCATCATCACAGATGACCTGAAATCATCCAAGCAGACCACTAAACAGTAGGTAGGCTAGAGGGATGTTGGGGTAGATTAGTAGGGGTATCACAAGTCATAAGAAGGAGGTAATAATCCCTCTTTACAAGACACTGGTTAGGCTCCATCTGGAGTACTGCGTGCAGTACTGGAGGCTGCACCTGCACAAGGACATTAACAAAATGGAGGCAGTCCAGAGAAGGGCAACCAAAATGGTGCAGGGACTGCATCAGAAAACATATGAGGACAGGTTAATGGAGCTCAATATGTAAAACCTAGAGCAAAGGAAGGAGTGAGAGGGGTGATAAGATCAAAACAGTCAAACATCTTAAGGGAATTAACAAGGTGAAAGAGTCTTACATGTTTCAATATAAGAAAAATGGCAGGACAAATTGACTCAGCATGAGATTAACATACATACTAAAATGCCAGCAGAATAGGCCTAACAGTCTCTCGAGTATGCTCGATTTTCAGCACCCGCACTGAGGGCCGATTTTAGTGTCTCCCCCTCCCCCTGGGTTATACCATCCCCAGTCCTAGATGTTCCACCTGTATTGGGTCTGGTCAGATTTACCCTCCCCTGTATCTGTCTCATCCCCTCTTAAACCTGTCCACAGTTTCCATCTCTAACAGCTCCCTGGGCAGTGCATTCCATGGTTCTACCACCCTTTAAGTGAAAAAACATCTCCTCCTCTCCCCTCCGAGCCTGCCCCCTTCCAGCTTACACCTGTGCCCTCTTGTTGCCCCAACCTCCTTCCTTTGTAGTACCCCGACTGGGCCTCCTTTATTGATCCCTTTCATGTACTTAAAGACCTTTATCATGCCCCCCCCCATCCCTCCTCTCCTCCAGGGTGTACATGTTGAGCTCCTTGAGCCTCTCCTCATAGGTCCTCTCTCCAGGCCCCAGATAATTTTGATTGCCCTCCTTTGGACCCTCTCTAGGAGTGTTATGTCCCTCTTTAAATGTGGTCTCCAAAACTGTACACAATACTCAAGGTGTGGCCTAACCAAGCAGTTGTACAGTGGAAGGATCATTTTCGCCTTTCTGGAGGTAATCCCCCTGGCGATGCATCCCAGCATCCTATTTTCCCTTGCCGCTGCCCTCCTACAGGTCTCTGAGTTGTTAATTCTGATATCTACCACTACCCCCAGGTCCCTCTCACCCTCTGTGACTTGAATCATGTCTCCTTCCAGGGTATACCACTGGCCTGGATTTCTGACTCCCAGATGCAGGACCTTGCACTTCCCTGCATTGAATTTTAGTTCCCATTTTTCCGACCACCTTTCCAGAGCCTCCAGGTCCTCCTGCAAGGCCACCTTCCCCATCCACCACTGCCCCCAGTTTTGAGTCATCTGCAAAGAGACTCATCTCACTCCTGATCCCCCTCCTGATGTCTGAGACATAGGCATTGAACAGGAGTGGCCCCAGCATTGACCCCTGGAGAACCCCACCAGTAACCCAACTTGGGGATGAGGCTACCCCTCCAACTACCACCTTCTGAGTATGCTCAGAGAGCCAATTTCCTATCCATCTTAACAACTGTCTCCCTACCCCAATTTCCTTCAGCTTAGCCGGCAGACCACTGTAGGGTACTGAATCAAATGCCTTGCTAATGTCCAGAAAGAGGACATCCACTGGCCTACCCTGGTCCAGGGCCCTCGTCACCCAGTCATAGAACTCAACAAGATTTGTCTGACACGATCTTCCTGTGACAAAGCCATGCTACCTATCGTCCAAGTACCCAGTTTGCTCCAGTAACTCCATTAACCTTTCCTTGACAAGACCCTCCATCACCTTGCCAACCACTGACATCAGGTTAATGGGCCTGTAATTTCCCGCCTTCTTTCTTGATCCCCCCCTTTGGGATCGGCATGACATGGGCTACCATCCAGTCTTGGGGCACTCACCTAGTTCTCAGAGAGATGTTGAAAAGCTCTGCTAGAGGGACTGCCAGGACATCCGTCAGTTCCCTCAGCACCCTGGGATGTATCTCATCTGGCCCAGGTGCTTTCTCCATCCGAAGGGACCTGAGGGCTTCCCTTACTGTCTCTACTGGGATTTCAGCCTCCACGTCCTTCCCCTCGTCACCCTGCACTGCTGGGACCCCACCTGTCTGTGGTGACCATTCCATTTCCCCAGACTCATCAGGGCCCTTGGTCTCTACCGGTCCCACCCCTGCTCCCCTTACAAGACCTAGCCACTCCATCCCTTCTGCCTGTTCCCCCACCTCCTGTGCCCAACCATCCCCTATCCTTATATTGCTGAACTGCCCCCTTACTTTCCTTTTTCCCCCCTATGTATCTAAAGAACCCCTTGTCCCCCCCTCCGGATCCCACTGGCCAAGGACTGCTCCTTTTTTGTCTTAGCTGCTGTCACCACCCTGGTGACCCTCTTGGCTGTCAGCTCATATTCCTCCTGATCCCTTTCACTCCTTGACCACCTGAAGCACCTATAGGCCTTCTTTTCCCTCACCACCTCCTGTTTCTCCTGGGTCCACCAGCAGGGTTTTCTGGCCTTACTGAACTTACGCCTTTCCCGTATTCCCATCCAAATGATCCCCCTCCTGCTGTCAGCATACATATCTGGCCTTATCCTGTCCAGATGATCTTTAAGGATCCTTCCCATCTCCCTGAAGTCTGCAACCCTGAAATCGGTTACTACCGTCGTTTGTTTCCTCCCCCCCAGGTCCAGGAAGAACCAGACTGTGGTGTGATCACTCTCAGCCAATGGGTCCCTCACCTCTAGGCTCCTAATCTGATCACTGTCCGCCAGGACCACGTCCAGTGTCCAGGCCTCCCTAGTTGGCTCACCCACCTGTTGGTGTCAGAAACGCATCCTGGAAGACATCCAGCAGCCTCTGTTATCTGGCCACTGGTGAAGTCATAGTCCCCTAGTCTGTTCCTGGCATGTTGAGGTCCCCCATTACCACTACCTTTCCCTTTCCCAATCTACACTGTCCCTCAAGATTTACCACCAAACTTTCTTCCAGGACCTCCGCCAGTGCTGGTGGTCTGTATACCACTCTGACCTTTACTCTCTTACCCCCCTGCATCAGCAAGGTGACCCAAATAGCCTCCACATTCCCCTCTGCCTCCTCTACCCCTACAATACCCATGCCATTTCTGACTAACAGTACTACACCCCCCTTTCCCTCCTCCCTATCTCTTCTGAACATAGTGTAGCCCTCCAGATTTAGGTCCAACTCATGCCCTTGAGTGGCCCAGGTCTCAGTGACTGCTGCCACATCTACCTTCCCTTCAACTAGCATCGCCCGGAGTGCAGGCATTTTATTTCCTAAGCTTCTGGCATTAATCAGGGCCACTCTGCACCCCTTTTCCCTCCTCTCTTTTCTCCCCCTTGAGCTTCCATTTCTCAGCTAATGCACCCTACCTAGTGAACCATTTCCATATCTCCCTAGCCCCCTAGAGGAATGGAGACCATGTCCCTCATTTATCATACCTGCTGGCACTGCCCCTTTTTTGATCCCTGGAAGCTGATTAAGGGGTAATGTGAGGAAGTTATTTTTCACAGAAAGGGTGGTGGATGCATGGAATGGCTTACCTCAGGAAGTGAAGGATGTGAATACAGTGCAGGGCTTCAAACAGGCATGGGATACACATAAGGGAGTAGTACAGATGAGTATGACTAGATAGGCCATTGACAGAGTAAAGGCCTATGGCACATTCATAAGGTAGAAAAAATGAGCAGACTGGATGGGCCTTGTGGTCCTTATCTGCCGTCAACTTCTATGTTTCTATGTTACCTTGGACTGAATCAAGAAACATGATCCCAATAATGTTTGGGTCAGACAGGAACAAGGAAGTATTCTGGGAATAAACCTGTTGATGGAATTTGAGGGTTCAGCAGACCATTTGCAAGGGACAAAGCTGAACAACCCATGGGTACAACAACTGAGTAGAAATTGGGGTGCGGTGCAAGAGAGTTACATACTGATAGCACTTTAAACAACAGGACAGAAATGATACAATGCGGAGCCTTCGCCCACCAAGACTAGATCACACCTATACCAGGTGGAAAAGACAAGGGTTGAGGTTCTTCAGTCAGTTCACCGGGGATTAAGCCATTCAGAGAATTACAACAGGAATTCTTTAGGTACTTGCAAGTTTCTTCTTTTTAAGAACAGATAACCACATACATGAGACACATCAAGACCCATGTCCATTGGTTGGGGTGATTCAACAGGCAGCAGAGGGCATATTATCAAAACAAAAGATATCACAACTAGTGAAAACCTATATAACCACAAAAGAACAACCACCACCTAGCTATCAATCAGCATGGGAAGCAGAGGTGAATATCGCAATAGACCAGCAGGACTGGAGGCAGATATGGGACAGTGTAAGGCGCACATCAACCTCCAACAACTAGAGGGAATTTAGGTTGAAGACATGGAGCAGATTCTTCCTCACATCGACTAGGACTCAGCATTGTAAGACTTTAGGTTCAGACAGATGTTGGAGAGGGTGTGGTGGGGAAAGAAACCATCATCACATATTTTGGGACTGTCCCATAGTTCAACCCTTCTGGACAAAAGTAGAGATTAGTTACAGGGGCATGACAGGGGCAATTGAACAACTCATTTTTGAACACTTGATATTAGGTAAACTACTGAAAGGGAAGAGGGCAAATAAACAACGGGGGTTTGCCAGGATTCTTTTGGCAGCAGCGAGTAAAGCAATTACTGAAAAATGGATGAAACCAGAGCCACCCACAGTCTGAGAATGGTCGAAAATAATTAAGGGGATATATAAAAGTGAGAAACTTACAGCAGAACTTAGACTGCAGACAGACAAGTTTACTGGGGTATGGCTCCCATTTATGAACTTCATAGAGGAACAGGAAGGAAGATCAGTTTTGTCACAACAAGCTCAAGGGTATTAAATTCTGAACACAAAACATAGGCACAAACATGTATTTAAAGAAAAAAAAAAACTTTGAGTTTCATGAGATGATAGTTTGATCATTTACTTTATTATTTATTTTCTCTTTTGCCTTTCTTACTGATTAATTCAGCTAAGAACCCAGGGCCGGATATTCAAACTGCGCCTACAATGTGTGCAAGAGCAGGAGCAAGCACAAGTCCATTGCGCACATGGGCAATAGATGCGATATTCAAACATGGAGCAAGGCCAATTGCGCATCCAGCCAACGTCTGAATATCGCACAACCTGCGCCATAGCGCAACCAGGAAGGGGAAGCTGAGCAGATATGATGCGCCATAGCGCACAAGGCCAGCCCAGCTGAGCAGTCCAGAGGTGCCATAGCGCAAGCAGAGAGCCCCCAGCAGCAGAGCAATGGAACTGCACAACCAGGGAGGTAGGCTGGGCCACCACCCATGCCACAGATGGGCACAGAACACAATGCAGAACTAACAATACACCCCCACACCCTAAGCACAGCATCACTGGGGAGGGATGGAATATCCACCGCCCATGGGGACAAGCCAACAAAGCACAGCAGGGCCATGTCGCCCAGCACACCCACTGGCAGGCTGAGACTGCCACAAGGGGGGTCGACAACCACAGTGCACAGCAGCCCCGTGTACAGCACACCCTGCACTGTGACCCCAAGACACCACCCATGTGCAGTGACAGTCACTGCAGGAATCCCCATGCATCCCCCCCCGGCACACTGCAACCTCGTGTACCACAGAACCATACAAGCCAAACCCACCATGAGCACCCAGCAGTGGGCGGCAGCAGACGGCAAGACCGACTGAAAGCCACTCCCACACCGGAGACACCTCCCCATGCACACACACACACACACATATACCCAGGACAATACCACCCCAGATGCCATGCACACCACTGCAACTGAGCACCCATAGCCAGCTGCAAATCAGAGACCACCACAGTATTCATAACAAAATATATATATATTCAAACCAATAAATGTACAACACCAAAAGGAACAAACAGAACTATTTACATATTTACAATACAAGGGGGTAGGGGTACAAGGTAGGGGTGAGTAAGAGGTAGGGGTGAACAACTGGGAGAGGGAAGGCAGGGTGTGAGGGATGGGTGAAGTGGGAACGTGATGCGCAGCTAGCGCCTGGCAGGCTGCCCTCCTGCTGCCCGTTGCTGGTCCCGGGGCCTCCTACGGCGCCTCACGCCATGGCGCTGCATCTCGACGAGAATGTCAAGAGTGGCAATCGACACCCGCATCAGCCGCTGTAGGGAACGTTCCATGCGTCGCAGGAGTTGGATACCTAGGACAAGGGAACAGAGTCAATGGCTGTGACTGTCCATATCCCTGAACCCCACCCATCATGCAAGGCATATAGCCAAGTGCCCTGCACTTGTGATGGTATGCACCCACCCACAGTGACCGTGCACATGACAAGCCCAACCAGGCAGCACCAGCTATGTGTACCACTGCACACACACACACTGCCCATGTCCATCACAGCACAACCAAGGCTGTCAAGTGATGTGGCTACGTGGTGGGATGCTAGTTCCACAGCCATGTGCCCAGTGCATGCATGGACCAGTTGTCCATGGCTGGTGGTCATGCCCCCCCACCAGCACGCAATAGCATCCATGATGTAATGACACTCACCCTCATCAAACAGCTGTGGCTGCTGCTGCTGCTGCTGCGCTGCGCCCAACCATCATGCCACCTCTGGCTGCCACCTGTGCCCCGCCACGGCCCTCTTCTCAGCCCGGCCTGCCTCTGCCCTCCACGCCTGTGGGGACAAATGTTGAGAAACACATCAGTGTGAACCCAAAGCAGACAACCCCTGCCCCAGTGAGTGTGCCCACCCACACAGCCAGACCCATGCATCACACACCTGCACACACTGGCCACAGCCAACCATGGTAGAGCCCTCCCCATGCACCGCCACCAATACACAGTCACACCCCTCACGGACAATACAGGTGCATAGATGGTCACCCACCTGGCCTAGGCACAATGCTCCTCCTGGCACGGGACCTGAGGCGTTCCAGCAGTGCCTGCTCCCTCCTGCGGAGGTCACTATAGCGGTGCCTGCACTGTTCTGCCGTCCTGCACTGCCCTGTGACCTGCTCCAGTGCAGTGGCCACCTGCTGCCACACATGGGTGCGTGCCATGTTGAGGGGTTCTCCCCCAAACAGTGGCCCAAAGTGAGGCTCCACCACAGCCACTAGGTTGGCCACCTCCAACGGACTCCACTGTGGAGCTCTCCTGTGTGCCATTACTGGAGTTGTATAGTAGGCAATATGGCGCCCACGCGTGACAACCCTATGCGGATAATGTTGCGCAATAGAACACCATTAGTTCCTATGGCTGCGTTGTTCATATAGCGCCGCCGGTTTACATTGCTCTGTCACCCAACAGCGACAGAGCCGGACACATGCCAGACGAACAGCGCCGGGGCAAAGGTCAGGAGAGCAATAGGGGTTCAGCGCAAGGCCATGCACAGTGCCATCAGACGTCTACACGTCCTGCGCAATCGGTCACCTGCGTGCCAGTGCCACAGTGTACTATTGCACATTTGTGCCACAGTGCTATGAGGTGACCAGCGCTGCAGCGCCACTGGCACAATGGTGGCCGTGTCCTGCACTGCTCATCGTGCACAGCACGTCAGCAGCGCGGCAGACAGCTGCGTAAGCTACCCGGGCATGCGCAATGCGGTGTACTACGCAGTCACAGACATGCGCCATTGGTTCAGCAGGATCAACCCTATTGCGCAAAGCGCAACAGCACGATATTCAGCCGACATATGCAAATCAATTGATCAGCCATTCAAAGGTGCAGTGGCGCGGTTTGCATCTCATTAAAGTTGCTCCACACCTAATTTGCATGCATTGCGCTACAAATGTGCGACAGTGGTCTGCGGTGGCCAGATTCGGTTACTGCAGCTGAGAGGTGAGTTGCATGCTGTGTGACGTTCTGGGCTATGCTCATGGGATAATGCTGTAAACTGCACAGTGACAAGTGTCCACTTCCACCCATACAGACCGAAATGGCTGAATAAGGACCGGGTGATGACGATGATGGTGGGCGAAAGAGGAGGCCAAACTTCACGAAGGCTGAGACTGAGGCACTCTTCCAGGCCTACCTGGAAGAGGAGCCACTTCTCAGTGGATGCCGGGGCACGCCGCAGGCCCGTGCTGCTGCATGGGTGGAGGTAGCACGTGCCGTAAACCTGCACGGAAGCCACCAGCGCTCCGTGCAGGAATGCAAAAAGAAGATAGGGACCGACAAAGGACAGGTGAAGGAGAAGGTGGCAGCCTCAGGGCGGCGCCGCAGAGCCAATGGTGGGGCCAGCCAGAGGTGGTGCAGCTGACCCCGTGGAGGACCGTTCGCTGCATCCATGCAGCGAGTGCCACGAGGGCGAGCCTGAGGTGGCTTCCAGACAGGTGGAAGCCCAGTACTGCACGGTAGTGACATGGTAGTGGTGGTGGGGGAAGGTGATCACATGCACTAACATGTTCTCACTTTCTGTTACAGATCCCAGCGGCTGCATGGGACAGTGGTGGTGGGTCCTAGCAGTGTGGGACGACCTGCCGGAGTTGGAGGAGGGTCCATCCACCTCTGCATCCAGCCGGCTTGCTCTGCAGCAGTGTGCATGCCTGGCTGCCATCTCGGGTGTCGGTGAGTCAGGTGTGGGGAGTGCACATCCTGTGTCCCAGCAGTCTGGCATGCAGGCATGCCAGCATGCTGTGACTGTGGCTGTTGCACGTACCTGCACCATCGATGATGCAAGGACTGCAATAGGCAGTGACTCGTGTGTGTCACATGACGGACACACAGCAGGACAGCATGTGCCCCTGGACCTAGCTGGTTCCAACGTGTGTGCCAGCACGTCAGCACAGTCCCAAGCTGTGCCTGTCAGCACCAGTGGTTGTGCAGGCCTCTGGCACTGTTGCGGACACAGCGGTGGAACGACTGGACCCTGGGGCACAGCAGTTGGGGGGGCAGCAGCAGTCACCCACCAGGTCTGGGGGTACAGGGTTCAGCGGTGGCCCATGCACACCACCTGTTGCCATGGCCATACCTGGTCCTGGTGAACAGCGCCCACCCTCAAGGGGTGTTGAGCATCAGGGCCTTCCACACCCTGGTGAAGAGACTGCCGATGAGGCAGACAACCCATTTGACGAGCACACTTGCCTGCTGCGGGCATCGGTACAGCAGCAGATGGGGCTTGCAACGTCCGTGGAGGCACTGTGCGTGGCTGTGGAGCGGAACAGCAGGGACACTGCAAGTATCCTTGCAGAGATGGTCCAAATGCGGATGGATGTGACCGCCGCCATTGACAGGCTGACCCAGGCAGTGGTTGGTGTTGTGGCCACATTGGGCACGACAGTCAGGTGCCCCTGCCGCACACCCACACAGTACGCTCTCCACTCCACGTTCCCGGCGTCGTGCGACACCCAGCCTGTCGACGCCGGGTTCTTTTGTGGGCATCCCGAGCACACCTGGTGCAGGTATGTTCGGCATGCTGCAGACCCCTGTGCGGGCGAGGTCGCGCTCGCGCAGTGGGACCCCTGGTGGTACGTCGGTGCCACCCCATGTGGCCCATGCTCAGCCTGCCAGTGCTGCTGGGTCACGGCGGGGCCGCCCATGCATCCGAGGTGGCTGCCACCTGACTGACCTGTCTCCCAGTGCGGGCCCTGTCTGGTGCTGCCCTGTGTGCAATGTGTGTCATGGTGGGCAGTGCACTGGTGGGTGCCCTGCCCAACACGCCGACACACGGACCACCTGCACACCCACCCAACTGCTGTCCACAGGTGCGTGTGCATGATGATGCCTGCATTGTGCTGTACACCAAGGTGCAAGGGTGCCCAGCTTCTGACACGTACTTGGACAGTACAGGTGGTGTGGGTGGTCCGTGGATCTGTGTGTTTGCCATGTCTGTTCCTGCTCTGCTGTGCACCTGCCCATGTATGCTTTGTGCCTGGTGTGTGTGTGTGTGTGTGTCCATATAGCATGTAACTATTCACCCCTCCCTAATGGTGTGTTTGTGCGCCTGGACCTTTCCACTCCCCTTGCCGTCATGCACCCCTGGTGTGTTACCCTGTGTGCCTGTGGGCTGCGCCTAGACAGTGTTGGTTGCACATGGCCCCTTGACTTACCTGTGTCGCGCGAATGCTCCTCCGTGATAGTGTCCCGGTGCAGCTGGGCCTGCCGGATCAGTCGGGGGTCCCGCCGTCCAAGGGGGGGCTGCTCATCACCATCATCACCGGCGTCCCCATCGCTGTCCCCCTCCTCAACCTGTACAGCTATCCCACAGTCTTTGGCCATGTTGTGCAGGATACAGCAGGCCAGGAATATCGCACAGGCCTTTGAGGGGCTGTACTGTAGCGCACCGCCAGAGGTGTCTAGGCATCGGTATCATGCCTTAAGCATCCCAAACACCCACTCTATGATGTTGCGTGTGGTGACATGTGCCTCATTGTAGCGTTGCTGCGATGGGGTCGTGGGGCGCTGGTAGGGTGTGAGCAGCCAGGGTCGGAGTGGGTATCCGCAGTCACCTGTGTGGAGATGGTGGTGATTGGTAACATGTTCAGGTCCATTTCGCCCACATCCCTGTATGCCACTGTCATGGCACCTATGGCTTTCCCACCCTTGACCCAACATTGCCATTCCCACATGTGTACTCACCCACTAGATGGCCTGTGGGGATGTTCCCACACTTGAATCGATGGCACAGTGCGGACTGATGCCATATGAAGGAATCATGTGCTCCGCCAGGGTGTGTGGCACAGACATTGATTATGTGCCCACTGGCATCACACACACCACCTGGCAGTTGACACTCGAGAAGCACTTCCTGTTTCTGTAGGCGGCCCCATCGGGGCCAGGTGGTGTGAGAATAGCCACATGGGTGCAGTCTATTGCCCCTAGCATGCCAGGCATACGTGCTACCTGTGGAACTCCTGCATGTTTGCTGTACGCTCTGCCGCGGTGCTGGGGAAATGGATGTGCTCCGGAGCATGTGGCAGCAGTGCGCTGAGGAATTGGGTGAGGATGCGTGATGTGGCTGACTGTGTGATGCCTGTGGTGTCCCGTCGGCCTCTGGAAGGTGCCCGTGGCGAGCAGGCACATGCAGGCTGTCACCTTGGTCTCCACTGACAGAGCGTGACTCCGTCGTGAGGGTGCTTGCATCACATCACTGCACAGCTCACAGAGCCACCTCAGTATTGCCCTGTTCAGGTGGTACCGGCCCACGAGCTCTACATCTGTGTACAGCTCAAAGCTGATGCGGGCACGGTACTGCCTGTTGGGGGCGTACTGCCGACGGGCCCTTCCACGGCCACGTCCCCCTGCAGCATGCCTTCTCAACCCCCTCATTACAGCTTCCATGTGGAAGATGGCACTGTCCATCTCCCTGGCTTGTGTTCCCCCCGGCTGATCTTGCTCTGTTACCCCTGCTGTTCTGACTGCTACCTCCACTGCACCGGTTACACCTGCTGGCCTCTGCAGCCTGTGACCCACACACCTTCCCTTGCTTATGTTTGCCTGAACACTCCCTGGCCTGCCCTCTTTCTCCCTCTTGCTGCCTCTCTCTCTCTCTCTCCCCTGGCTTGGCATCCCTGTAGCGTTCTTGCGCCTCTTCCTTGAGCCTTTTTATCTTGGCTCATTTCCGCTGTGGCGCACCTTCTGGCTGTTCCGTGATTGCGCATTGCGCAAGCCTTTGAATATCGCATTGCGCTCTTTATGCATGGATCCACCCCCTTCGGTTGCGCATGCTTTTATTTGCATTGCGCTGTTGCTCAGCATGTTTCCGGTGGCGCAACTGCCTCCCGCTGAATATCGCAGTATGGCGCAGTTTCGGACTTGCGCTGGCGCAACCCTATTGTGCATGGCGCAACCCTTTTGAATATCTGGCCCCCAGTATTCTTTTTATTATAATATTCAATGTTAAAGATAAATAAAAATAAGAGTAGCGGTAACTAAAGAGGTTGCACAATAATTTAAAGGTCAGCAATACATAAGGGTGATACATAAAAAAACATCCTAAGGCAGCCTGGAAAGCCAAGAATATGGCACGGACATGGAGTTCAGAATAAATGAACAGGAAAAGCAATAGATCTTTGGGCACACACCCACCTGTAAACAGAAAGGGATAAATTAATCATTTGATGATCAAACAAAATATACACACCAATAGGGTGTGATGATGAATAATAAAGCAAATAACGAAAAAAGGGACTTTGGCAACATGACCACACCAAGAGGGGAATGGAAATATTAGAAATTGGAAATGGAGACATGGGCCCAGATATTCAAAAGGGTTGCGCCATGCGCAATAGGGTTGCGCCTGCGCAAGTCCGAACTTGCTCCAATCTGCGATAATCAGCAGGAGGCAGTTGCGCCACAGAAAACATGCTGAGCAACAGTGCAATGCAAATGAATGCATGCTGAACTGGAGAGGGAGGAACCATGCATAAACTGCACAGCCCGATATTCAGCTGGGCTGTGCAGAGTTGTCTGGCGCAACCCCAACCTGCGCCTGCACAACTTTGAGCCAAAAAAAGGCTTAAAGTCGAGGGCCACCCACAGGTGAGCTGCTGCATTGCAGAGGCGCACACAGCAGCTGCCACCTGTGGCTGGCCCCCAACCCACTCCCTGTGCCCTCCCTGCAGCCCGATCGTGGGCAGGCGACTGTAAATCCCCCCACCACCTCCACTGGCCGATCGCGGGCATAGTTTAATCCCCACCAGCCCGATCGTCGGCAGCAATGTGGCCCCGAATGTATCCCTGGTGGTCCAGTGGACCAAAAGCCCGATCGCGGGCAGTAGTTGTTTAATACCCCCTCCCGAATTCATCCCTGGTGGTCCAGTGGACCGAAAAGCCCGATCGCGGGCAGTAGTTGTTTAATAAACCCCTCCGAATTCATCCCTGGTGGTCCAGTGGCACATCCGATCGCGGGATGTAAAGTTGAACAAACCCCGAACATAGCCCTGGTGGCTGGTGTCCCCCACCACCCACCCCATGCCCGCTCCCCCGCGGCGCGGGTGGCAGCATCCACCTGCCTGCCGCCCGCGCCCGCCGACTGACTGCCCGGTAGGGCTGCAGCCCAGTGGTGCAGAGCAAGAGCCAATGGGCGTGCAGCCCATACCGCTAAGACAGTCAGTTTGTGAATGAATGCATGTATTCATTCACAAATCTGGACTGTCATGCTCTGATATGGGCTGCATGCCCATTGGCTCTTGCTCTGCACCAAGCGTCCCTACCGGGCAGTCAGTCGGCGATGGCTGGCGCAGGCGGGTGGGATGCTGCCGCCCGCCGCTGTGGGGAGGGAGTGGTGGGGGCTTCGTGGGTGGGTGGGGTGGGGACACTAGCTACCAGGGCTATGTTGGGGGTTTGTTCAACTTTTACATCCCGGATCGGATGTGCCACCTGACCACCAGGGATGACTGAGGGGGGGGGGTTATTAAACAACTACTGCCCGCGATCGGGCTTTTCGGTCCACTGGACCACCAGGATGAATTCGAGGGGGGTTATTAAACAACTACCGCCTGTGATCGGGCTTTTCGTCCACTGACCACCAGGGATGAATTCGGGAGGGGTTATTAAACAACTACTGCCCGATCAGGCTTTTTCGGTCCACTGACCACCAGGGATACGCTTGGGGAGCTACATTGCTGCCTGCGATCAGGCTGGTGGGGGGGGTTAAACTATGCCCGCGATCGGGCCAGTGGGGGGTGGTGGTGAGGATTCTACACTGTTTTGCCCGCGATCAGGCTTCAGGGGGCGTTGGCCCCAGATGGCTGTTGCCTGGCAGGGCGCCAGGCACAAGTCCTCGGGGATCGGCGCACCTGCATGCTAATGGCATGCAAATGGGGCCGTAATCAGATGCAAATGGCCCCCCCTGTGTCTTGCATGAATTATGGCCCCATTTGCATGTCACCTTTTGAATATGGGGATTTTGCGCATGGCGCAATGGTACTTGAGCCACCTCAAGTTGAATGCTCCACTCTGACAACTTGCGGTGGCGCAAGTTCCACTGCGCCATGCACAGTGGCTGTGGCCGGGGAGGGGTGATATTCAAAGGAGTTGCTCAAGGGTGCAACTCCTTTGAATATTGCTCTGGACACACCCCTGCACAACTATTTTGTGCAGCACAAGGGCTTGCGCCACAAAATAGCGCAGTTTGAATATCCGGCCCATGGAGTAGAAAGGAGGGCTCAGAGAGGGGAATGGAAAACAGAAATCTGGAAGGGGATAAAATGAATGGACACAACAGGAGGGAACTACACAACGACAACTTAAGGTGAATAAGTTACGTATTAATCCATACGGTGGGCACTGTCACCAATATTCCCTTTTTTTCTAGGATTCGAGATCACTTGGGGGAGCAAGCATCCGCCACAAAAGATGCCATGAAACTCTCAGGGTGCAGACAGGATCTCCTGGTTCTTTCAATCCATGTCTCCATCAAGGGTCTGGTTTGTGATGGTCATTGTTGGGTTTTGGGACACATGCAGGTAAAATCTTTCCTTATTGCTTTCATTAGTGACTGGATGATTAAAAGAGGAGAAAAGAGGGAAAGATATAAGGTAAGGATGAGAATAGATGAGGGAGAGAGACACAAAGAAGACTAAAAGGTTTGAACTGAGAATATAGCCGGGAATATAGATGTAATAAGTATATACTTGTTCACGTGATATGGTTTTGTCAACACACATGGTGACAACAAATAAAACAGTTACCAGTTGAAGCATGACCAGATGGGATAGCAGCTCACAGACTAATCAGTATAGCATGAACTTAATGTGAAAACTGCTAATGGATTTGCGATATAGGGGCTATAGAGTAAGTTTTTTTAAATATTGTATTTGATGAAAATGGGCCCAAATGTTGCGGCCAATACATGTATGTCAAAAAAGAAAAAAAAAGGAAATAAAGATGAAATTTAAAAAATATATATATATTTTTCTAGTCTGCAGATGGTAAGCCAAGACATAAGACAAAGACTTAGGTGCTTTAATAATAATAATAAAATATATATATGTATATATGTAACCGGACCCCTTTTTGGCAAGGCAACAGCCATCAATAAACAAAGGCATTCCCCTGACATTAGAGCAGCACCTGGCTCAGACATCTCAGAGGTTGGGGTTAAGGGCACACAAAAACATTTCTATTTAACCCAGGTCGAGAGAGTAGTACCTGTGATGTGGACAGCCAGTTCTGAGTGCTGTAGTATCATTTTTTGTAATATCAAAATGGGTTATGGACTGTCTGTCATGAGAGATGCTGAAAATCTGTCGCTCCCCCCCCAGATTTCAGCTGAAAAGATGAAAGCCATGAGAAAATGCTGAAACAGCATGTGAGGTCACACACACACACACACACACACACACACACACATACCAGGTGTTACATGGCAGGCCTGAAGCTAATGACAGAGTAGACCAGACCTTGATCAAGGATATCCTGTCTTATCTAAAGTTAATTACAGGCTGGAAGTGGCCTGAGTTGAGCATATCCATTTTATGACGTTAGGAGACGAAACCAGGTTTAGTAAACTGGTGTGAAATCACTAAGATGCTTTCATGTCCTGGAAGGGGGAAGCTTATCATGAGATCAAAGAAATGTCATTTGGAGGACATGAGTCATGCTGAGGTTGCAGAATGTAATACTTGGAAAAGACATGCTGTTTTTTATATAAATATTTTTTATATATATATTGTGACAGGGAGGAGCTAGGTGACCTCATGCAAGTAGGTGGGGACAACAAGATTTTAAACATTATTCTGTTTGACTTCACAGAGACACTTTTATCTAGACTCTGACAAAGAAACATCTGTGAGCACTTTTAAGCAGGTATTTAGAGACTAAATACTGTAGTAGGAATTGCACTGTTAAAACCTGTTTTATTTAAGAGATTTGTATGTCTTGTGATAGAATAGTTCTGTATTTTGTGTTTTACATATTTTTATCTATTTTTAGTAAAAACTCTTTTTAGAGCATACCTGGTCTGTCTTTGATTTTCTTTCATTTGCAAGAACTGTATATATGGTTTTAGCTGACACTAGGCATCAGCTTGAATGGTGATATTAAACTGGAAAGAGAAGCATTTTAAATCTGAGGTCTTTATTAAAGTTTTAAGGATTCATTTTTGTACACCTGGTTAGGTACCCAGAGACAAAGATATCTGGCCCCCCCGAAGACAGAATTACCTGAGCCTGTGCATTGGGTACACTAGCAAGAGGTTCATAGTTTGAATCCCTCCAGAACTGAGACCAAAGGTTGATCCGAACTCACAAAACAGACAAGAGGGTTACCTTGTTCTATAAAACTGTTCATAAAACTGCGTTCAGAGGTTGGCACTTTGGGAGTAGAGGGCCTGACCTGCTGAGCGGGTTTGTGACAGTACCAAGTCTATGGTGTGTCTATTAAGTCTGAGGGGGCCCCCCAAGAATGCACACAAGACATACAGAGATGGAATGTCCACAGACAGGAATGGGATTGTACGGTATGGCTTTTATTCCTGACAGGATGGTAACAGAAAAGATGGTACCCTCAGGCTTTTGACAGGTACAGATTCCTCCACAAAACACTCTCTTGCAGTATTGAGACTTGTTACACACGAACACTTCCCAATGGATGTCCATCCCTTTATTTAGGGATCTCTGAATTTACCAGTGCATTTATAGAGGTTTTTGCCCCAGCACTTAATTCAAACACATGACCCTTTCCATAGTAACCAGTTACTGTAGGTCCTTTTGCAACCTGGATTGAGTGGTCAGTTCAACTCTAGCCAAAGCCAGAATCTGTCTGCAATTACATTACAGGAAAACGGGATTCTTCAGGCACACTGTGGCCACAGAAGACAATACTCACAGCACATCCTAGTGCAGGGGTTCCGAGAATCTGCATCTGAACCTTGTTGGGCTCCTTGCAGGGCACCAGCCAACCCAAACTGAACAGCAAATGAAACCTGTTTATTAAGCACTGTTGTGCCCACAAGACATTTGTAGAAAATTACATTGAACTACACAGTTCCCACATTCTGTAGAGGTCTTCTTCCAGAGACCATCGCCACAGCAACTTTGGAAAGTCACAGCAGTAGCTACACATAACCCCAGTCTGAAAGGCTTTTGAAGTATAGAACTGAATGACAGAATCCCAAACAACTGATTTTATTAGTCTTGGATTACAACCTTTGAGCTACAAGCTCATTTACAGAGGTTCCACATCATAGATAAACAGTCAAATGAACAACACACATTTCATATAATCAGAGTGGTGATAACAGGAGTTGTGACTTATTTTACATAAGTAAGAACACAGTAGTGCAATATTACTTACAAATCAATATTGTGAACATGAGAGGAATCATTATAGAGAAAATATGTAGAGAGAAGGAAAATTAGAAGGTTCGGTGCAGGAAACCAGTTTAGCCAGTTAACTTTGTCCATGGAGGGGAGTGGAGGTTGGAAGCAGAGGTAGGAAGTTGATTTGGCTGGGGCATGGCAGAGGTTGAGCAAGGAGTAAGGCAGGAATTGTTAGAAGAATGGGGGTGGGAGGTAAAGGGTTAAGATTAAGTAGCAAGTCGGGGGGGGGGAGAAGTGCTATGTTCATCGGTACAAAAACCTAGGATGCAGTGTCTGGTTGGGGGAAAACAGGTGCACTTCAATAGACTTGTGAGGTGTGAGCTGAGTTTTGAGTTTAAAGGACCAATTTTGGGTTCAGTGAGTAGGTACTTTGGGAGGGAGTTTAGCCAGTGTGGAGCCCGATAACCAAAAGATCTCTGACCTTGGGAAGTTCGACAGAAAGGGACCTTATAGTGATTACTATTTGTTGCTCTACTCAGTCTAGATTGCTATTTGTTGCTCTACTCAGTCTAGCTGTTGCAGCTGGGCAGAGCATGGTCTGAACTCCAGATAGTGCCAGGCCTAGGATAGCCTTTTTGGCTAGGAGACATGACTGGTAGTGAATCCCATTTTCCAGGTCTAGCCATCCCGAGCGTGAATAAAGGTCACAGGTGTGAGTTAGGCATGGAGCGCCTAGGACTAGTCTGCAGGCTGTATTCAGGGTGATGGCAACCCTTTTTAGGGTACTGTCAGAGGTGGCAATGTATATGATGAGGCCATAGTCTATTACAGAGAAGACCGAGCTAGTTAAAGCAAGCTGAAGAGCTGCTACTGTTAAGAAGTGCCCATGTCTGTACAACTGATCAGTTTTCCTGTCTGCAGTCCTGGCGACCTGTTCGACATGTAGAGAGTAGGAGAGGGAGCTGTCCAAGGTAATGCCAAGACACTTAAAGTTTTGGACCATCTCAAAAATGTTGTTTTATTTCTAATGCTTAGTTTGGATGACTTGTATCTACTGTGTGTTGAGGCAAATAGCATGTTTTTTTTTTTTTTGGTAGTTTAACAATAACCTTGCATTAATGAACCAGTCTTCAACTTTCTTGAAGTTGCACTGCATTTGTTGTTCCATAGTAGTAGGGTCATGGTGGCTAGTGTATAAAACATCATCGTCCACGTATTGGAGGATTCTGTCTTGGTATGCTTGTGGAAGTTGATTTAAGAAGAGACTAAACAGCAAGGGGCCCAAAATGGATCCTTGGGGAACACCAGTGCTCACCGCTGGCTATCAGAGAGTGTGTTACTGATTTTTACCTGTTGTTCACACCCACAAAGGTAGCTCCTAAACCAGCACAGAGAGTTCGAAGATATGCCAGAGTCACCTAATTGAGTCAGTAGGAGTTCATAGTTGACTGTGTCAAAGGTCTTGGTGAGGTCTATGAAGGTAGCACCCACTAAGTGCCCACGATTAAGGGCATCATGAATATATCCCAGGCCCACCTTGTGAATGAGTTTTCCTCAATGGTGTTACACCTGGCTAAATAAAGATTGATTGATTGCTCCCGTAAACTCAATCAGTGCAGTTGTTGTGCTGTGTTGTTTTCTAAAGTCATGTTGCTGTTGGCATTGTAGTCGATATTTGTCGAGATGGTCTACGAGCTGATCATAGACAATCAGCTTGAGAGCTTTAGAGATAGGGGGCAGTATAGAAATTGGCCAGTAGTTTGTGTGGATCATCCTTTCGCCACTCTTGAAAACAGGGGTAACTACCACGGCTTTCCAGAGTTTGGGGAATTTTCTGGAAATAATGGAGAGGTTAAGTATTCTTGTCAGGGGTCCCAGAAGTTCATTGAGGGTTAGGGAAATTAGCTTCAGGTCGAGACTGTCTCCACTATGTCTGGTTTTGCCTAGCATGTGCGATAGTTTTTTTTGCCTCTGATTTCATAATTATCTGGAGGTAGAATTATAGGGCTGGGCTTAGGGACAAGGTACTTGGCATATTACGTATGTCTCCATTAATTGGGTTAAGGAAGTCAGGGGGAGTACACTGCTAAGGTCTGTGAATGCTTTGAATGCATTAGCAATGGTCTTTGGAGCCTGTGTTATGGTCCCATCTAAGTTTAGCATAGACATCTTCTGCAGAAAAGATGGCAGACCAATTCCGATGCTTAAGGTGTTCTTTTAGGGGTCCCAGTTGCCCTTTTCTTAGAATGTGGGACATAATCACATTTGCCGGGAGTCTAGGTGACTTATTAGTCCATGTACAGAGGATGGGGGAGCAGTCGCTTATGGAATCTGGGAGCACGACTGTGCGAGTCATCTCCTTTGGCTTATTTGTTAGCAGCCAGTCTAGTAGGGTGCTGGTCCCTGTTCGGTAGTTTGTGCGTGTGGCTGAGTCAACTAATTGGTCGATGTTTATTGCAGAGATGGTGTCTCTGTAAGGAGTGGCATCGGGGAACAGACAATTTATATTAAAGTCCCCCAGCACTAGTACCTCAGAGTTAAGGTGGAGGTCTGAGAGGTATTGGTAAATAACTTTAAATCCCTCCACCTGTTCCTTAGGTGGGATGTAGATCGAGATAAGAGTTAATCCCTTACCTTGCGCCCCAAAGAATAATTTTACTGATAATATTTGCACATTGTTCCCAATTTTTACATGTGGCAGGGCCCTTCTCTGCAGGTGGTTTACATTTAAAAGTCCATAGCTTTTTGTTGTAAAACACACAGTCTCCATCTGGGCAGCACTTCAAGAAGTGACACGATGAGGGGGTTGCCCCATACAGATTACTCACTGATACCAACTCCAGATAATCTCACACAGTTGTGAAGAAATTCACCCCCGAGGGGCCTTGAAAAAGGTTTCCTCCACTAGCTGGCGCACAGAATGATTGCTGACACTTCTAGGGCAAGAAAACAAACAGATGGGGTCCTCCCCCTAAAGTTGGCCTGCTCAAGACAGGGGACCAACTTACACACATTCTGAACTCTCCAAGTTCTAACTTCAGACTGCTGAACAGAACGCTCATCTCCATTAAACCCTTTGTGGCTCAAGTAGCTGCGTGAGTTCTAGTATGCAAATGAGCGCACTCCACACAGCAGCAGCCTAGCAAAGAGGGCTTATTTGAAATCCTACAAGGATTCAAACCTTTTAAAGTGCTGCCCACCTTCTTATACTAATGCTGAAAGGGTTCTAGGAACCTGAGTATTACATATATTCACATCAGAGTTGCTCATAAATCTTTTATTTCATTCAACTGCATGGTCTTAAGAAAGCCTATTGCCTTTGCTGCTTATGTCATGTAATAGTCCTTTCTGAAACACTGCTGCATGCAGCATTCCAAATGGACAACACCAGCACTTATGTAACAAACATTTCCTTTTAACCTGTGCATCTGGTATATTTTCTGTAAAGATACACAGAGAAAAAGAATTTACTACAGCAAATGGTAGAAAGAAAATGAAAGGAAATAAATATAATGAAGGACCAACTAGTTGTAGTTGCTTTTTGCTAATGAAACCGTGATGTATATGATGAATTACCATCTTAACAGCAGTATACAAACAAGGGTTGTGTATCAGTTTTCAAGATGGAATACCAAATATTGAGTAATGGTATTCCGTGTTGAACACCAAACAAATTTCTAGCCCTGCGACTGTTCCTGGGTCTCACCAGAATGGTGAGGAGCCCTCGCCATCAAGTGTTGTCCCCCATGCAGGGGGCTGAGGGCAACTGTTACCCTCAGAGTGAGCCAGCTCCTCCCCAACTGGGAAGCATGGTACTCAAACCCATAAGTATGAATCAATGGTGAAAACTGTTACTTGGAAGATATGAAAATTATTTACTTAAGGTGACTGTTGATCTTCCAGGATATCTTCACCACTGACTCAGACGCTCACCCACCATTCCCCACTCCACTGAGAGCCAGAGCCTCTGGCAGCTCACTCTCTGGATACCGGCAGTATTTTTGGTTTGCTATCTCCTCTGCCATGGTCTTTTTTGGTAGTCATTCTCTTATTCCTAAAAAAAAACAAAAAAAAAACAACAAAAGAAGACGGTTGACCACTCAAGTGTCAGCCCTCACCAAAAACAAAAGGGAGTGGGGTAATTTGGCTCCCCTACCAACCAAAACATAAACAAACAATCAAAAAAAGAACACACAACACATACACAAAAAATGCTTTTGCTTTTTTCCATGGAGCGGGTAGATGGCCATCCCCCTCCATCCCCCCCTGCCCCCGCGGTATATCCCCTACAGGGTATAGCTATGCTACTTACTATATGCAACATGTGCTCTGGGCACCATCCAGTCTAACTCCAAAGAGCAGATGCTATGTCTGTGAAAGGGTGCAATGCACTTGCGGGGATCAATGTGCTAGCTCCATACAGTGTAAATCCTTCTGATTCCAGGGAGAAGGGCATGTTTTTCCTCTCATTTTAGTATTTTTGGTTGGTATTCTTTGTCGCTTCTCTTTGTGCACTGGGCTTCGTCCACTCCACCTGGAGCATGCCAGAGAACGTAACCACATCTTGCCTCCCTAGGACTGCTAGTCTAGCAACTCCTATGCACTTCATCCCTATTTTTCTCCAATCTGTCATAGAGAAAGCACTGTTATGAGTTTATTCAAGCTCTACCTGGTTGCATGGAGACATTCTTTCTTGGGAGTCCAGATGTCCTTTTTTCCATCTCATTTGCAAGTGGGTTCTTCACTGGACTTCCTCCTTTGCTACTGCTGCCACAGCCATTTACTCAGAGCTGCTGTCCACTTTTTTATTTATCACTACCTCCATTCTGTCTGTCTAGTGGGAAGCGGTTTTGGCTCTTTTTAGACCCATTACCCCTGTGCTGCGTGTTGGGCCTAACTCTCAGTCTCTGTGTTAGTAGTCGGGTTCTAACTGGTTGTTTATTTTACTTCCTATATCCTTTTATTATCCCTTTGGGCTAGATAGAAGGTATCTAGTCCTCTCTTATTTTCTCTCCTGGGGAACAGAACTGAGGTGTGTGGGGGAGCTGATGATGGTTACTGGCTAATACGTAGCACCACATGAGGCGCGTGGGCAATGTTAGCAGCTGACATCAGCTCCCTCCCTGTAGAAAAAAAAGCTTCTGCGCAGTCCTAAAGCCTCCAGCTCTAGACCAATAGGTATGAATCAATGGTGAATGTGTTGTGGAAGATCAACAATTATGTTAAGTATGTAATTTTAATTTTTTTGACCACTCCTCTAGTGCTGTTTATTAAGGCCATTTTCACCTGCATAGTTTAGGGTTTTACACTTCTACATGTATTAATGCTTTTACGTTTGATTCTGTTCTGCGTCTGGTCTACTGGCACTGTAAGAAGGCTGGGAATGCCTGCCTTACTAACCTTCTGGATAATACCACTATAAGATGGTAGTATATATTCAGCTCTCCTGAGGGTAGTCCCCCCCCTCCCCCCGAGGGAGAACTGTCTGTGGTTCAAAGCACCACAGTAACCTCTGTGGATCTTTGTATATGGTGCTTGATGAACACTGTTCTTTGGCACGCACTTATTTCTGGAGCTCCATTTGTATTTTTTTGTGTGCGTAGCCACAATGCAGCCTACTGACCAACACCTGCACTGGTAGTGGACGACTTGGCAATCTCTTGCTTGGGGCCATGGTTCTTGCCCCCTCTGCATGATTTCATGAGTGAACAGTATGGCAAACCAACTTGATCACCCTCTTCAACGATGTGGCCAGGAAGCTAGATAGAAGCAAGGCCACAGATGAAGTCTATCTGGACTTCAGTAAGCCTTTAACACTGTGGTCCATAAGCTTCTGGTCGAAGTCCACAAGCATGGCATACACAAGGTGGATTGCTAAATGGCTTGGGGAAATGTGTTTATAGCTGTATTGGTCTTTATACAAACAGGTAAACAAAGTAGATTATTTGATACCTTTCAATAGACCAACAAGAAATTGTCTGTACATAGGTTTCCTGGCCTACACAGTGCCCTTCATCAGGTCATCCGACGAACAGCCCTGTGTAGGCTTGAGGCTTGTGTACTGACATTTTTTTTTTCTGATCCAGTAAAAGGTATCAAATTATCTACTTTAACTAAGAGGAAAGAGAACAGAGGGTTGTGATGGATGGGCACTGTTTCAGATGGAAGAAGATACTCAGCGGTGTCCCTCAGGGACCCGAGCCAGGGCCACGTCTATTCAACAACTTCATCAACGATCTGGATGTTGGGGCTGCTTAACTTCACAGATAACACTAAACTGGTGTACAAGGGAATACTGGCACTGGACACTGCAGACAGACTAAGACTGAGATTGAAGGCTGAGGTCATTATCAACAGTGCCAAGTGCCAGTATTCTTAAGGGCTGATCTTCCGGGGGGGGGGAGGGGAATACTTAGTCACCAAGCAAGACAGGGACTTTAGAGTGATAATATCTGATGATCTTAAGGAGGCAGGGCAGTGCGGCAAGGCAGTAGGCAAGGCTAACCGGATGCTGGGGTGCACAGGGAAAGGGGGTTTCTAGCAAGAGAAGGGAGGTGGTGCTACCACTATATCGCTCACTAGTGAGACCCCACCCAGAATTCTGTATCCAGTTCTGGATGCTGCACCTCCGCAAGGACATAAAACAGGATGGAAGCAGTGCAGAGGGCTCAAAAATGGGGTAGGGGGTTGCACAAGGAACCATACGAGAGGTTGCAGGAGCTAAACATGCATTCCCTGGAAGAGAGGAGAGTGAGCAGTGACATGATTGAGCCCTATAAATACCTCACCAGGGTGAACAAGGTGCTGGAAGGGTGTCTCTTCAGAGGAGCACAGAACATGGGCATGCTACGAAGCTTGGGGGTGGGGTGAGTTAAAAAGGGATGTGAGGAAATAATTATTCAAAGAAAAGGTGGTGGAGGCCTCAAGCTGGAACAAAAAAGGCAAGAGAGTGCGCTAAAATAAAGAGCCAAAGGCCATGTATTGCTGCTAGAAATTTAATGTGGTCACACAAAGGATAGCACTGAACCCTGTTGCTTTGAATCTTTGTAGATTCTTCGGGGGGGGGGCTGCAAAGATTTGATGGGCCGGGGTTCAGTGCTGTCTTTTTGTGTGACCAGCAACAATACATGGCCTGTACCTCTTTCTTTTTGTGCACACTCTTGCCTTTTTGTTCCTGTTGGGGTTTATTATCAAGTGCTGCATAATTTTCTTATGTGCCTACAAAGTTCCTTGTTTTTTGAGAGTTTCAGGCATGCGTGGGATAGACACGTCGGCATAACAGATAGAGGAAAGGGACAAAAGAGGGACACCTGTGACCAGGTAGCATCCAGGGTGTGTAGAAATTGTGAAAATATGGTATACTAGATAAACCTTCTGGTCCTTTTCTGCCGACATATTCTATGTTTATACATTTCCAACACTCCCATTATCACTATTATATTGAGGCACAAGGATAAGGAGGAAAAAATGGTTAACATTTTTAAAAAGCTTTCTTTTTACGTGTAACCCTCCCACGTATGCCGTTTCCATCTGACAGCATTACCTGGTGGGCTAGGTTCGGGGAGGAATATGTCACTTGGCACATTGGCTAGGTTTGGCTACTCTGCAACAGGGGCACCCAAGTAACTCTGGATAAAAGAAGCAATAACTGTAATGTCCAATACCAGAAGTGGGATTCTAAAGTGTGGCTTTTATTCACATCCAACAGAATAAACAAGCACAGATGGACCCCCACGGGGCTACACTCCTGGTAATGCAGATTTATGGAGATCAGTACACATCCTCATTTACTTTAGCCCTCAGGCTCTGAAACACACTAGGCACACAGCCCAAACTTGTATGCTGCTCTGGGTTTTCCCTGGCTCGGCTCCCTTGCCAGCCCTTTGGACACTTTCCATATAGCATGGAAACATTACTGGTGGCTCCCTAAACCACCTATGAGCACTTCTGCTCCATCAGGGAATCTTCCTCATCAATCCCACATCTGGGTACTTTTCTGAGGCACGCGCCACGTACCTGAGAGAAAGCAACAGGTGTCCCAAAGAAAACCCGTAGAGGTGAATTTGGTTACTACTGATGGGGGGTCTCCCACCTGTCGCTCCCATAATTCATACCTGGCCATTTCTCTGGACTGTAACACCTCATCCTTTAAAACACTTTACTGTGTAGATTATTTTTAAATGTATTCACATTCAATCTACTGTCTTTATATCCCAGTTGTGCTGAACTTGAAAATACTTAAAATAAGTGGCTCTGTCCATAACTCTAGACTCCCCACAGAGTTAAGCAGTCCAATTCCCACATCTTCCAAACTGTACTTGGCTGTCTTTTTCTGACCCCACAGTAACAGTCACTTTAGTTTCATCTTGATGCAGGTGAAAACACATGGCCCTTTAGCAGAGCGAACTCACCCCTTGGTTTCAGGTGCCCCACAGGCGATTTCTCCTCAAAGAAATCTCATCCAGAACTTCTGGTGCCTCAGCACAAACTTAAATCAGGCAGCTTCTTTTCTCCCTAGCCGGACCGGGGGGGTTGCCACTGGAAGCAGGCTGATTCCTTCTCCCCATCCCCGCAGGGATGGGGCCCTGAACCACTGAAAGCGGTCTCTACCACTTCAAATGTGCTCTTCTTGTGTTCCTTTTCAGGTGAGAACACACACCTATACAACAAACGTAGCTCTTTGACAGAGCTTAGAGCTCTGAGGGCCTGCTTACAGCAGAGCACCTCTTTCAGACTGCCCACACTCTATTGAACGCTACAGACTCTGACTTCAAATTCCCCAACGTTCTACTCTAACCTCCAACTGCAACATTCCAGTGTGGCTTATGCAGCTGCGACAGTTCTAAAATGATGTCATCCCTCAGTCTCAGCTAAGACTGAGAACAGAGTGAGACAGTGTGAAATCTATTTAACTGGAGTTTCACAAGCTGCCTTCCCTGCCTACCACTAGGTCTTACTGGGATTCTAGTAACCCCGGGTAATAGGGGAGTTACATACGGACATCAAAAGGAAGAAATTCAAAACTGTGCCCAGTGGGCAAAGTGACTGCACCGTTTGCTCGGGGTTTGCACCTGTGCGCAATATTTAAAAAGAGTTATGGCAAAAGCTAAAAGGGTTAGCGCATGCAAAAAAAAAGTATGTGGTGGGCAAAGGGAGGGTTGGGACAGGAGTACTGGCACAGTGCAATATTTAGCACATCTGCACTAACCAAACCACTTTGAGCAGTGCAAGTATCACCAAAAAGAAGCCCAACTTACTCTGGGCAACCCTAGCGGCCAGCAGAGCAACTGCAGTCAACAACCACGTTGGCAGTGAGAAAGCACACCTGCTCCTTGGAGGCTACTGGCAACCTCCCCTCAGATCGCTGTCCCATACATCTGTAAAGCTCTCTCTGTTGTCTAGTGCCCCCCAACCCTCCAACTGCTGTCCCATACAGTTGTAGAACTCTCCCTGGTGTCTAGTCCCCCCCCCACCACCCTTCAACTGCCAGCCCCAGTATAGACAAATAATTCCCTAGTGCCTAGGTCCCTCAACACCACCACCGATCGCCAGCCCTGGCATAGACAAATAATACCCAGGTGTCTAATGGTCCCCCAGCCCCGGTATAAAATAATAAATCTCTAGCACCCCAGGTTACTGAGAGAGCTCAAGGAGGAGCTGACTGCACCTCTGACAGTTCAGATCCAGATATGGGACAGACTGCGTACTCCCTGGGTGGCATGGTGCAAAGAGAAGGCCGGCTAACCAACCAGCAAAGTCCCACTGCTCTAAAGACCTCTTTGCACTCATCTTCAAGTAAAGAAATCCAAATTAAATGCTTTACTGCATAAATATTTAAACAGAATACTGTGGACAGACTGACGGACGCCCACTACTAGCCCTGGCGCTTCGGGTACTGAAACCCTTTGTCAAGGGGCGTTACCTCTGACAGCCCTGCTCAACCGGTCACTAGAAACAGGAAAAGTTCCGGGAGACTAGAGGAGGGCTGATGTAGTCCAACACCACAAAAACAGAGACAGAGAGGAGGCTGGAAATTTCAGGCCTGTCAGCCTGACTTTGATAATGGGCAAAGTAATGGAAGGAATCACTACTGAAGGAAAGGAATGGGGAATACCTGGTTTCCTGGGATCCGAGGGAACATGGTTTCACAGGGTGGAAGTCTTGCCAGACAAACCTGATCCAAGTTCTTTGACTGGGTAACCAAGGAAGTGGATCAGGGAGGAGCGGTTGACATAGCCTACTTGGACTTCAGTAAGGTCTTCAATACTGTTCCAAATAGAAGACTGGTGAGCAAGCTGAGAAGCCTGGGAGTGGGTCCTAACGTAGTAAGATGGGTAGAGAGCTGGCTGAACAATAGTAGTCAGAGAATGGTGGTAAATGGCATCCACTCTGGAGAGGGCAAAGCGACCAGTGGGGTGCCACAAGGGTCAGTACCAGGCCCAGTCCTCTTCAATGTCTTTATAAACGACATTGGAGAAAGACTGGAAGGGAAGGAATGCCTGTTCGTGGATGACACAAAAATCTGCAACAGAGTAGACATATGGGGGGCGGGTTGGGGGAGTGGAAAGAATGAGACATCTAAAAAAGCTGGAAGAATGGTCAAGGGTTTGGCAGCTGGGCTTCAATGCAAAACAAAAAGTGTAAAATCATGCACTTGGGGCACAGAAACCTTGGGGATACGTATCAACTAGGAGATGTACTAGCAGTCACAAAACAGGAAAGGGATCTGGGGGGGGTGATCATTTCCGATGACCCGAAGGTAGCTAAACAGTGCGACAAGGCAGAAGGTGGCTAAACAGTGTGACAAGGCAGTGGAAAAGGCTAGTGGGATGCTCAGATGCACAGGCAGGGATATCACCAGAAGAAAGGGGGAGGTAATGATACCTCTGTATAGCTCACTAGTGAGACCCCACCTCCAAAAGGACATAGACAGGGTAAAGGCAGTACAAAGAAGGGCAACCAAAATGGTAAAAAAACCTACATCAGAAGCCCTATGAAGAAAGGCTTAAGGAATTAAATATGTACTCCCCTAAAAGAAAGGAGGGAAAGTGGGGGATATGATAGAAACATTCAAATACCTCACAGGTATAAACAAGGTACAGGAAGGGAGCACTATGAAGCTGGAGAGGGGGAGGCTGAGAGGAAATGTGAGGAAGTCCTTCTTCATGTAAAGGGTAGTGGATGTTTGGAACACCCTCCCAGTGGAGGTGGTGGGGCTAAAATGGTTAAAGGATTCAAGAAAGCATGGGATAGATACATGGGGATCTTAGAAGTAAGGGAAGGGGGGGGGATGCAAACCAGAGACTAAGTAGGGTCTGCAGTGGCACTGTAGGTAGGGAAAATAGGGCAGACTAGGTTGGCCAAGAGGTTCTTATCTGCTGAAAACGTCTATGTTTCTATACTTCCCTGGCATCTAGTAACACCCCCCACTCATCAATCCCCCTCCAAGTAAACTATCATATAGTCCCTGGCATCAGTACAGGAGATGCGCACCTGCTGTCATCGCATACGGCGGCCAGCCGAGGTGATGAGAGGAGGTAAGTGCCGGTCGCTGAAGGGCTCCCACAGCAATGGTGCTTCGGGCAAGGGGAGTGTCAGGGTGGTTGGTCAGTGCCCGCGGTGCAAGGGGGGACTGCTGAACGTCAGGGAGTTATTTTATACCAGAACCGGTGATCAGATGGGGGGAACACTAGACACCAGGGTGTTATTTGTCTATACTGGGGCTGGCGACTGGAGGTCGGGGGACCACTTGGTGCCAGGGAATTTGTTTTTCCATATCGGGGCTGGCAACTGGAGGGTTGGGAGGGGGACAATAGACACCAGGGCTATGTTTTACTATACTAGGGATGGCGATAAAAGGGTGGGGGAGACCACTAGACACCATGGAATATCCAATTTTCATGGGGTCGGGCAATTGGGGTGGGGCAGAGTCAGTGCAAAACTGCTGCCACGTTCCATGCAAATGAGCCACAATGGGCATGCAAATGGTCCCTTAGCACCTTACATGCCCAATGGGCTCATTTGCATGGGGCCATCTGAATACTGCACTGGGAGCTACTGGCGCTGTCGGGTCTGGGAGTGCTGTTCCCTGCAAATCCACATCAGAGCAGTATGACTCAGCTTAGTGCTGTGCCGATATCCCCCTCTATTCAGTCAGACAGCATTGGTGCGCTGTCTGACTAAATACAACATCCCTGGGGCATTGGGCAAAGAACAAAGGAGTTTGCCAGTTCCACAAGATTTACTACCTTTTTCTGGCGGAGGAATTCTTTGTCCTGGAGGGCATCCAGCTCTGCTCCTATGAACTCTTAATACCTGTACCAGTTCTGTCTGAGACTTCTGCATGTTTATAAGGAACCCCAGTCCTTGAGCAAGAGGGAGTGTATAAATACCTGGGAATAGATGAAGGAGCAACAGCACAACATGAACAAATGAGAGTAAAAGTAAGCAAGGAATATTTTAGAAGGTTAAAGCTAATTCTGAAAACTGCTTTGACAACATGAAATAAAGTGCAAGCTATAAACCAACTCGCCCTTCCAGTGATGATATACAGCTTTGGTGTGACAGACTGGCCACAGAAAGTGTTGAACCAGCTAGATATAAAAACAAGGAAAATGTTTCATGCGCACCAATTAATATACAGAAACCAGTACATGCCAAGATTATACATCCCAAGGTCAGAGGAAGGCATGGACCTCATTGAGATTGATTTTCACATACAGATCCACAATGGTGGGGCTACATACAAACTTACTGACATCCTTGGACCCAAATATAGTCAAGGTCTTGCATCATGAAGAAAATAAGCCTAAAATGACTTCACTCATCAAATTAGGAGAAGCCTTCAGAAGGGTAGCAGAGATTGATGTCAATCCACAAGTAGATAAGGAACTGTCAGCAACAGAAAACGCAAAGAATCAGAAAAAGATGTATAAGGATAAAGACCAAAAGAAAAGAAAAAACAATTGGAAAGCCCATAATTATAATGGAAAATACAGGGAACTACTGGAGCAACCACAGGTCAATCAAGCCCTGATCCATGAGTGGTTAAAAAGAGATGAATTTAGGCCACGAGATGAGAGACTGATAATGGCAGCCCAAGATAGTGGGCTACGCACAAGATGGTTCACAAAATCCATAGAAAAAAACAGGAGAAACAGAAAGTGCAGGTTCTGTAGTACAGAATTAGAAACAGTTGCGCATCTCGTGGCTAGATGTGAAGTACTCATAGTAGAAGGCCTGTATACTGAAAGACACAACAGTGTAGCAAGATTGATCCACTGGAAACTGTGGAAACACTATAACATACAGGTAGCAAAGAGACACTGGAAACACGAACCACAAAGAATCACAGAGAATGAAGAACTAATGATCACATGGGATCACCCAATACCAACAGCCAAGAAAGTGGAAGCAAGAAAACCCGATATTGTAATACAAGAAAATAGAACAAAGGTAGCATTGCTGATTGAAATAGCCACCCCTAGTGACTACAGTGTCCTGCGTACAGAGAGACACAAAATCATGAAATACCAAGATATGCAGTCAGAAACCAAACTGATGTGGAATAAGGACACACAAATTATTCCAGTAGTGCTTGGAACAATGGGACAAATCAAAAAGAACTTTCAGACACATTTAAATATGCTACCAATACTTATGACACCTTATGAACTTCAAAAGGAAGCCATTTTCGTTACGTTGCATGTGCTGAGAAGAGCGCTCTCAGCAAACATCAAAGATTAATACAGTACTAATTTCTTGAGTTTTGAATATGCCCAGGCTAAAGAATGGGTTCCATTCTTGCCACGGTATTAGAAATCCCGAAACATTTGGAGACACTAACCCCGAGAGGAACCCGAGTCCCTTTAAGAGTGCTCTGAGTCAGGTGGAGATAATCCTTGTCCTGTTGGTGTGACTGTCCCACAACTAGCCAGTTATCTATATAGGGAAATACCATCACTCCCTGTCTTCTGAGATGTGCTGCCACTACATCCAATCACTTTTGTGAACACTCTGGGAGCTGATGACAGGCTGAAAATGAAGGGAAGGGCTGTGAACTGGTAGTGACAAGAAGGTAGCCTGACCCGCAGGTATTTTCTGTGACAGGAATGTGAAAATACGCATCTCTCAAGTCCAGGTATCCCAGCCTGTCTCCCTGCTGCAAGGAAGGAATCATTATGGACAAGGTGACCATCTTGAATTTGTCCTTTTTCAGATGTCTGTTCAGGAATCTGAGGTCCAGAATGGGCCACCACTTCCCATTTTTCTTGTGTGTGAGGAAGTACCTTGTGTAAAGGCCCTGTCCCCACTGGGAAGGAGGAACTGTTTCTGCTGCTTTTGCCTGCAACAGCTTTCTGACCTCCAGCTCCAGCGGAATCCTTTCTGCTGATGCAGGGGGATGGAAACATCTGTGAACATGCAGTCTTGGAAACAATTTGAATTGCAGTGTAAGACCCTGGCTCACTACTTCTAGGACCCACTTGTCCGTGGTGATGTTTTTCCAGCCCTGGAAGAAATGAGACAACCTGCCTCCTACTGGAGATGGGTGGGTGACCAGGACGGAGACATCAGACATTCTGTTTGGTCTGAGCCCATGTAGATGAGGCTTGGGAAGTTCTCCTGCTCTTAAAGTAACCCCTCACCAGCCGGCCCAGTGGCACAGAGGGTTTAAGCGCTGGACGCCACACCTCGCGCTGCGCTGGCGACCCGGGTTCAGGAACGAACTCGGGCGCCGTGGGTCGGCAGGGGGAGGGTTGAGGATTGAGCTTCCCTGTGAAGCTCACCTCCCCGGCCACAGGGGATGGGGTAGTCCGTTGAGCCAGTGACCCCCAGTGGAGACCAGGGGTACTGCAGCAAGCCGGAACAGCACATAATGGCGTGACCGACGCTGGCAGGGTTGCCGAGCACCAGAGCGTGCCCACGAAGGGAAGGGAATGGCAGATAAAGGGGAAAAAAACCCTGGAGGTTGTGGAGATGATGGGGACTCCAGAGACATGGGCCACATCCCAGTGCCGGCCCGCATCACAGGACTCTCCTCTGTGCCAACCCAAGCAGTCACGTAGGGCTCTTTGAATCTGTCGGGTCGCCAAGGCGGCGAACCTTCCCCGGGGGTACCTGGGTTTCCAGGAGACTGGGTCACTGCAGAGCTGTTCTGGTAGGGGGGGTTCCTGGGTTGGGTTCAGGCAGGCGGTGAGAGGCCCTAGTCGTGTGAGTACCCCGGAAAGATGCCCTGCCTCCTAGGCAGCATAAAATAGAATTAAAAAGGAAAAAAAAAAAAGTAACCCCTCGCCTGAGGGTAGTCATAGGGCATGGGGTAAAAGGCCCATGGGTAGTAGCCTCTACCCCTACCTCTCCTTCCGTGAGGCTATAGGAAGTAGAGACTTTCTCCATCTCAGTATTACTTGGTTTTGTACTCCTCCACTTTTTTCACGTATGCCTCTATTTTGTCACCAAAAAGGGAATTATTTTCACTGCAGAAGTCCATGGCTTTCGCTTGGGCATCCTGGAATAAGCTAGCTGTTCTCAGCCCAGCCAATCTCCTAAGAGAGACAGCATGAGCCATCACCCTGGAAACTGTCATTGCCATCTACTGTCATATGGAACTGATACTTAGCGGCAATCAGGGCAGCCCTTGCAGTGTCTGCCAATTCGTGCACCTGGTCTCCTCGGAGGTCGTCACACAGGGCCAATACCAAATTCCTGAGTGACATCTGGTATTGAGCAGTGTAAGCCATACACAGCCTGTCTCAGATGCAGGAAGGCAGGCGTGTACACCTTCTTTCCCATACTGTCCAGCTTTCTGGAGTCTTCGTCTGGAAGTTGGGAGGAAAGGGGAACCTTGGCCTTGTCACAAGCTGCAGCTTGGATTACCCCCTCATGGTCTGGGTGTGAAAAAAGGTACTCGGCCTCGTGTTTATCAAGCTGTTACTTTTCCAATTTTTTTGTCAGTCCCTGGAAGGGAAATTGGGTCTGTGGGAGCTTGCAGGTTGCCTTTTTAAGTGACTTGCACACTGGTAAGAGCAATCTTTTAGTGGCAGTCAACCCCATCATATCCAAAAAATCAGCTTCCTCCTCCTCCTCTCCAGGTTCCTGTGTGGAGAAGACAATGATCTGCACCATCTGCTTGACAAACTTATAATTGAAAGGCTTGCTTGTAATTCATTGGCCAAGCAGCCAGCCACTCCCACTTCCTGAGCTATATAAGCAGTTCCTCTCAGCCTCACTGTGAAGCATTTTGTATTTGCAGCTGGAGGCTATGTTGGTTTGTCTTCTGAGCTGGCTGGGGCCTAAACACCTCCCCCCCGTTTCTGTGTGTCTGCTGGACTTCAGTGTTTGTTTCCTGCTTCTGGTATCTTTCCTCCGGCTATATGCTTCCCTGTGTTTTGTTTCTTTTTTTGGGGAGGCCTTCCCTGTTTTGCTGTGTTTTGGTTTCCTCTTTGGGGGGGGGGGGCTTTTATTTTTAAAACTCCTAGCATACTGCTACTACTGAGCTCATTCTGCTTGCTTTCAGTTACAACTCTCAAGTTACTGCACTGCAAACCTACTCAGAGCTTGTGCTACTGCTTTCAGTTACCTACAACTTCAGCCACTGCTGCTGACTGTTTACTTAAATTACTATTGTACTCAGTGCCTGTGTTTTAACACTGTACTCATTTAACTACTACTGTACAGGCCCACTTGCTTCCTGCTGCTGCATTGTTTACACCCATTCCTATTGTACCTTGTTTATTCTGAGGTTAGCTGAAGCTCCTGCTGAGGCTATTAAACTAGCTTTTATATCTGCATGTGATTCTCTGCCTTTCATCACTTCCTTGTTTGTCCTACGGTGGGGACTGGGAGATGTTTGGGGGGGTCGTGGCCTATGTGGTTAATTAATTTTGTTCTAAATCCTGTCTTCACCGCTGAAAATCCTCAAGAGTTTGTCACCTTGATTTGGCTATTCATGTCTTGCTGGCTTGCCCCTAACTCAGTGCTGTTTATTTGCTATACGGTTGTTATGCAGGTCCACCTATTACTACTGCTTACTGACCTATCAGGTCCCCACTCGCTTACGTAACCGTTGCTCCTTGCTTAAGCAAACCACTGCTTTATGCCTAGTGCCATCCCCTCGGCTTCGCCTGGGATTCTACTGCTCTCAATCTGCATTCGACCTTGCAAGGTCTCAGCACTCAATGCTCCTTACGATCTCGGCACGCCATGCTCATTCAGCTTACCAGCTTTACAGCTCTCAATCAATTCTGGGGCATGCCAGCCATTCTAATCTGGTGCAGGTTCCTGCAGCCGACTGTCTCGCTCTGCATTTAGTCCGCATCATCGAGCGTGTCCAACTTGGGGCGGGATCCTTCTCACCTGGCCCATAGCTGGGAATGTCCTCGCCCTGGGTTTGGCTTTAGCTGCCTGCTATGCAACAGCAGCTCCTGGCGTAGAATTTAAGACTAGTGGTGAAGGGTGGTTACGATGATATCCTTTGGCTCTAGTGTTCCACTATAACAGCTGGCCACTGACTTTAGTGGTTTCCCTAGCAAGGCACCTTCACCACATTCTCCCCATGACTGCCTCTGGTTCACCTGGTTTGATTTAGGGTGGGTAGGCCAGGTGAGTGCCTCAGCACTTGTTGCTCTCCTCCTGCGCCTTGGATGCTCGTATTATTGCAGTTTTTTCTTGCAACCTTCCAAGACGTTCCCGCTAAAGGGTTTGAGTGAGAGCCTTCCTCCAAATTGGAATATTTTCCACCTCCCTTTAATTGAGGTTTTCCAAATTGCAGCTGCAGAGACGTCACTAAATACATTTTCCCAAGCCTGGAGGGAAGGCGACCTAGGCCTTGGATCCCCAGAGATTTCCTCCTCAAAGGGTTTTTTTCTCTCCTCCGTTGCCTCAGGTCATAACACTTAGTTAATATAGTTGTTTCCCCTAGTTTCCTTAGGTAGGTTCCATTGTTGGATGGAGGTGGAGGATGTCCTGCCATTCCCTCTCTCCTTAGGGGATCCCTTTCTCGCAATGCAAGCCATCACTATTCTTCTCTACTACTATGTTCCAGTTACTGCTTGCTCATACGCATCATGTTGCCTCCTTTGGGGATGATACTACATTTCTTTTGGGGATTCCTAAGGTACCTTTAGCCATGGGAACCATCCCGTGGCACCTCTAGGGGCAGAACCCTCTCCGAGAGTTCCTTGCTTCGTGCCCCTACAGGGTGGTAATTCCTCTGGAATAGAGTGCGAACGGCCGCACCCAAAACTAACATAGTTACACAAGCATAACACTATACTGGCTGCGTAGATCAGTGAATGCAAGGAATAACCCCCTTCTTTTTCTGCCTCCTCATAGTAAAACTCCTCACCCTGGGGCCAGGGGTTGAGGAGGAACTGATAGACCTATAAGGGTTCACACAACTTGATATGCCTGGAAAAAATTGCCAAGCCTTTGTCATGTCCTCCTGAAAAGGCATTTTTATTTTGTTCACTGGCATCTCCTTTGCTTCTTCAGCAGAAGGGACAACAACGTTTCTCTTTCTGCTTCTTTTTTGGCAGGAATCAATTCCAGAATCTGCTCAGAGGACCTTTTTGGTTTTTAAGGGGCTTTATCTGAATGATCTTTAGAGGATCTGGCAAACTTAATGTGGGGGATGGACCCTCTTCTGATTATTTTGGTGACCCAGAGGTAGAATGAGAAGCCATAATTTCTTCCAATTTTTTTTGTTCATTTTTTTACATTTTTGAACAAAACTTGCTGCAGATTGCACACTTTGAGAAATTGTGGCTGGGACCAAGGCACCTAATACACAACTCTTGGCTGTCTACCTTGGCCAAGAGATTGAAACACCTAGCACAATTTTTAAAGCCTGTAGGCCCAGTTTTCTATTCTGGTCTGACGTGCCAATCGTCAATACAGAAAAAAAAAACACAACAATCCCTTCCAATAAATTTAAGAAAAACTAAGAGAGGAGAGACAATAAAACATATGTTAAAATACTGAAACAAAGTTACTTTTCTTCCTCGAGTGAGTTACTGAAGACAGCTCTTCAGGGAGACTGGCGACTGCAGGCGGAGAAAAGGATCCTGATGCTGGACTGCAGAGCGCAGCATCACCCAGAGGGTAGCGGTTTGAATTGCGTTTGAAATTCCATTTCGCGTGCTCTGGGGCAGCTTCACCTGCCAGGCTCACCGTATATGTTAAGCATAATGAGGGATTCCTGGAGGTTGAACTGTTAGTTGCCATCTCTTGCTTGCAGTCTTGCATTAAATAAATTTGTGGCAACCAGAACTATTTAAACCATAAGGCAGCAGTCAAAGCAAACAAAGTGCTAGGCTGCATTGCCTGGGGAATCGCCTCTTAGAGGAAGGAAGTCATTATGCCACAGTACAGGTCACTGGTGAGGCCACACCTGGAATATTGTGTGCAGTTCTGGTGCCCATACCTGAGGAAGGATATCAAACTATTGGAGGGGGTCCAGAGGAGGGCAACCAAAACGATCAGGGTATGGGGGTGGGCCAGAACAAATGAGGAGAGGCTGAGGGAGCTCAACATATACTCACTGGAAGACAGAGAAAAGAGGTGAGACATGATACAGACCTTCAAATACCTAAAGACCATAAACAAGGTAGGTACAGAGAGCATCTTTAACTTAAAAAAAGAGGATACAAGGAGGCATAGCGTGAAACTGGTGGGGGTAGATTCAAGAAGGAAATGTGGAGGCACTTTTTTCACTGAAAGGGTGGAATGAATTGCAGGGGAGGTAGTGGAAGTAAAGATGGTGGCTGGTTTCAAGGGGGTGGGGCAGGGTGAGTAAAAAATTAGGATGGGGGCAGCTCCAGGGCATACCTCTCAAGTGTTCCTGATTTTCAGTGATGTCCCTGATTTCACCTCAAATTTTTACTCTGTCCCTCCTAAAATCTGTGTTTCCCTGACTAAACAGTGATGATTGTAAGAATAAAATGATGCCAAACAATAAAGTTGCAGACTTCTTATTCTTCAGAAAATGTATTATACACCAAGTCCCTTATTCTGATAGCTTCTTGAGTGGATATCACCAATTTTTAAAATGTGTCCCTGATTTGGGGCCTTTGTCCCAGATTTTTTTAAGCCGTGTCCCTGATTTATGAGGCAGGAGGTTGAGAGGTATGCTCCAGGGTATTAAATGAGCTGCACATTCGAGGAGACTAGGTGGGCCTCAATGGCATGTTTCTGCTGGAAAATTCGTAAACTGCACAATAAATGTTTCAGCCAACTTGACTGTTTTTAAGACGACTCTTACAGCAATGCGCACAATTTTATGATGCAGACAGATGAGCAATTTACTAACAAACTCACTGGATGGGACGGGCGATGCCAAGAAATTGTGAAAAATAACCCAATGGGTAGTGTACATTACGAGAATTTAATACACACCCTCGGTGAGTGATGCTTTTATAACCCCTCGTGCTTTGGTCTCGGGGTGAGCATCACCTTGGTATGTATTAAATTCTTGCAATGCACACCACCCCATTCATTATCCTCTATATAATTAAAGTATGGAATTCAAGAATGCATGGAACAGACATGAGTCAATTCTGGGGGGTAGAAAGAAGTAGGCTGTTGGTTAACTAGGATCTACAGCTTATCCGATAGGTAGCGAAATGGGCAGACTAGGTGGGCCAAGCGGTCCGTCCTTATCTGCCGTCACAATCCATGCTTCAGTGGTGGTCTACTGGCTCTGACGCGGTTGTTGCTTTTACTTTGTTTCCCCGGCATCCAGTTGCTCACTCTGTGCCATATCTAGCCCCCGTTCCTAACAGGTACTCCATTCGACAGTGCTATGCGTCTCCTAATCATTCCTCCTAGCAAGGCTGCGACCCATTGAGAAACAACTTTCAGCAGTTATTCATATCCTATAGTCGCTACTCCTTGTGAACTGGAGTATGGACACCAAGGAGCCAATGTGCCGTCTCCATGACTACTACCGCACTCAACATAAAAACCTGCCCGCCCCCTTTGCCTGTGGTCGCACTTTCCTGTAATCACTATGCAGCACGAACTACGACTATCATGTGTAGATAACCCCAGGTGGTATTTGTGTGGCAAACAGAGCAATGTACTACCATGTTTAACAAGAACCGAAAATTATATTACAAAAATGAATGGTATTTCCTTGGAGAGAGTTACTTTATTCAATTTCGATGTTTTTACTGTTACATGAAACTGTGACACAGTGATGTATCGCCAAACCAGTCCTTCTACGTCCATAACCAACCAACAACCTATTACACAACTTCTACCAGTCTCTGGATCACTTCGTACCCCTAGATTTCGTTTCGTTTCAGATTCCGTTCAATGAAGAAGCCCACAACGGCTCTCACCACACTGTCGCAAACATTTCGGTTCCCTCGTAGCATTAGGAGTCGCCGGAGAAATCGTGGGCGCGGTCCGATGACGTCAGTCCCTGATTCATCGGCGGTGACGCCCGGCCGGAAAAAAATAAATAGGTTATATACATTTTTTATTTAATAACGGGCCCCGGAGCGGTCAGGCATATGCCGCCGACCCTGTGCAGCGATGTATGCTGCCGATGTACAGTTCAGTCCATCCGTTCTCCGAGGGTGAGCCGCTGAAATTGAGTGCCCTGCGCGCTGCTCCTTTTCGTTTCGCCGCTTGTAGCAGACCGAGCAACAACAATAAAGCCGAGAGCGCCGAGCCTCCGAGAGGGAGCAGCGCCCTGTGAGGAGGAAGAGCCGAGAGCTGGCGGGTAGGTACAGTACGCACACATGTGGTGTGTGTCACCCTAGAGGGCAATCAGTCAGTCACCGCTGTCTTACTGCCGAGGGAACCACCTTGGCAGGGGAGGAGGGAGTCGTTGAATACAAACTGGCGGAGATCGAGGCTGGTTTGTGTCGATTTATGTGGGTTGGAGTCTGATTGGAATTTGAAACGGGAGACAAGTTGAATAACGCATGGATATTCCTTTTATTTTTTTGGAGGGGGGGGGGGAACAAAGCAACTGATGTGTTGGTCGTGATGGAGAGGCGGAATGTGTACACGTTCAGCATATGGAACAGAGTGTCAGATGCCGCCCCCATCGTTATGGAAGGAAAACTTTACTCGAGTAGGCTGTGAAGGTCACTAAACATGTTTGGCTGATGAACAGTGGAGCTCAAGCACACGCTCCAGCAGCCGTTTTGGGACTGTCGTTGTCATAGACTGTAAATTTGTTATTGCCTACTGAGAAGCAATCCGTTGTTGTGACCCTGTTCTACTAACAACATATATATAAAAGGTTTTTCTTCTGTTAACTCAGTGGGCATAAAAGTATTTTTTTTTCCTAAAAAGAAACGGGGGATCAAAAGGCTACAGTTTAAAAATCTAGATTTTGCCTTTTGCAAATTTCTTTTTAACTTTCTGCCCCCTCCCCCTGTAGTTCTGGAGTGTCCTGGACGTCTTTGGCCTCCCACAGATACATTGCCATCCAGGGTAACCACCCACTGGTCCATCCCCATCTGGGGTAACCACCTACTGGTCAAATCCCATTCATGGCCACTGCCCCCAAGGGATCTCCCACCTTCTTCAAAGCCGCTGGGGGGGGCAGATGACTTGTTGCCAATCATTCGTGACACAGTTCTGGGGAGGGAGGAGGGGTGGAGGAACACCAGTGGACATGGAGGTGTTATCTGCCTTGGCTCTTCCATTTTCCTCTAGTCTCCACCAAATTCCTGCCCCAAGAGGTACTGTAATAGAACATAGAACCCAAAGCAGCACTGGTATGTCTCATTCTTTCAGGCATGCAAGCACTTCCAGTTGTGCTACTACATATGGTCATCCAGGCGGTGACGGCGTTACAGTAGCTACAGCCTTCTCCCCAAAGGAGATATCTGGGATTATCGATCCTCCTCTTACTGGGCCACCTTATTGTCCCAGGCTCAGAACAAATGGGGGCATAATCATCATAGCAAGAAGTACATGCAGCTTCTTCGCTTTTGGGTAAACCTTAATTTTGCAAACTTCAAAAGCCACAGTTCTGCAGAATGGTGTGATGTACTTGGCATATTCTATTTGGATTACAGATGCAATGGACCATTTCCTAGCCCTGCAGGAAGTAGGGTGTAAAGGTAAATGAGCAGCACTGTGATGGTTGGGGCTGCAATTCTTTATATCCCTCTTTTCTTAATGAAGATGGAGTCCGGCACCAGTGACCCTGTGTTGCATAATAACGCAGAGGACCTGGTGTAACGTCATAACTAATCTTGGGCCATTGCAGTCCAGGAAATGCAGTGGAGCAGTGTGTTCAGATTTTGGGGGCGGGGAGCAGAGATGCCATTCATGCAGTGCCTCTTACAGTAGCTGCTCATTCACTATTGATTAAGCTAGTGCTGTTGGCTGGGGCCCTGGCTATCTGAAGAGCAGACCTCTCTGATGTCAAAAAAATATGGGCGAGGCTTCAGGAGCAAACATAGGTGGGTAGTACTGCTCGGTCCGTCAGAGAACAGCTGTTTACATTCTCTCAATACCAACAGGCCGATGCACGAGGATTTTCCACAGCCTCAGCTAAGCACCAAAATACATCTGTGGTTCTGGCTTTGAGCATCCTGAGGTATCTGGAGAACTTTTCCAGGGTCGGTATTTTGTACTAGGTGGTCAGCAGAGCATTTATGTGTCATAAAAAGTAATGCACGAGGTCCAGTGGGCACAAAAGGAAAGAAAATGAGATCTGCCAGGAGACCAGGTTTACATTGTAATCCCTTCTCCCTGTCGTGGGCCAGTGGAGCCTGGGGTGCACTGTGGGAGCTACATACTCAGGCCTCTGGTGGGTCGGATTCTGGTGCTTCATTGCTTTCTTTGGTGTGGAGTTGGAATAGCACTGACATCATGGGTGACCATGATGTTGTGGCCCCCCCATCATCATCCATAATAGGGTCATGTTCCGACAGGGAGTTGGGGCTTCAACCGGGAAAGAATGTCGGGTGTAGCATGGCAGAGTGATGCATCTTACCCCTATAACTGCTCTGCCAAATCTCCACCCCACACTGGATATTAGTTAGAAGAAAGGCTTCAGTGGAGATGGGGGCCAAGGAGGTGTAACACAGCAGCAACGGGATTAGACTTGTATTGTTGGGGTGGGAGTTAGAGCAGATGGAGTAGAGGTAGGCTCAGAAAGTATTGCTGGATTATTTGGAGGGGGAGAGCTCAGTTCCAGTTGCTTAATTGTTTTGTAAAGTTATGTTTTGTTAGACTACAAGTAAAGTAAGATTGTAGTGGCTGGTCTCCTGAGCACCGGAATGCCACATTGTTGTTGTTTTGTTTGTTTTAGCCCCTTTCACACACTAAGTAGTTGAAAGTGTGTTACATACAGAAGAGTTGAGATCTTGCTCATGTTGTGACTTATAGGGCCACAGATTTTCCATTTAATATTTTTCTTTCGGTGTTTGATTTGCCTAAGGATAACCTACCATTTCTAACGAAGGCATTTAGAGTCCTAAAAAGGAGACCTAATGTTTCTGAGCTATGTATAGCTGACAGACAGGGAGATGGAGCAAGACACCAAAGTTACAATTATGGCAGCTTTCGAATCAGAGTCCTGGTTATGAAATTGGCACAAATAAAGACACAGTTAACTTATAAAGGGTATAAGTTTTACATCTACCCAGACTTTTTTATACACCAAGACATAGTCGGTTTCTTTTCCTTTTTTTCATATATTTTTATTGGAAATTTTTAAAACAGTAACAGTCCTGTGCAAGACAAAAACAGTACCACATGTGGACTGTGCCCAGAGTCAGGACCTCCCTAGCTCAGCGATCCTTCCCTTATAGAGCCCCTATATGGTAAAATGAACTCCCCCAGCCATTACCTCCATCCCCAAATTAGGGCACTTTAAGATCACCCTAAAAAAACCATTCTCTCTTTACGCCACTGGCAGTGTATCTGCTAATCCTCCTCTCTGGCCTAACCCCTCCCAGAGCTGCCCTAGGCTGGTCCTTGACAATGTCTTCTCCTGGACAGCACCCACTAACTCAGTTCCCCAGCCTACAGATCCACTGACTTCTCAAGCCGACCTAAGTGCCAGCACTTGGGCTACGCTGTCTATGCCAATATGTACTACTCCCAATTGTTATTACTGCTGAATCTGTATTCAGTGCATGGTACCACTACCCATAGCCACCAACTGTATAGGACAGTTTCGTTACTGGTCACTGTATTCTGCTATTTGACAATGCCCCTGAGGCTGCACTTGCTTTGTAACTGTACTATTTGTGTTTACGTTCAATACCCTAGCTACTACATGTATAAGTCAACAGTCACTTTAGCTATTGTATGTAAAATACTTCTGTATAAGATGTGATTGTTATACAACTGTTCTGCCTCATTGTATGTGTGATTATGTTGATGCGGAGCCTTTGTAAATGAGTCTATGATTCAACGGGTTGTAATTCCTATGATATGCTTAAATAAATAAAATACTACCTTGCAATTTAAAATATAAAATTTAAACTGTAAAAACTAAGTTATTAAAAATATAACTATTCATATTAATCAAAATAGTGTTAATATCAGTTTAACTGTGAATAACTGTAAAACTTTTTAAACAAATACAAATCCACCAGATAGTATCTTCATTAAAGAAAGGGTAGATAATGAATGGAAAGAAAAAAGGAATAGGAAGGAGTAAAGAGAAGGAAAATACTAGACCAAGAAGCTAAGTCACAGTAGCAGTACAATATTCTAATAAAACTACCCATTTTTTTTTCAATTTAGTTGATCTGTCATTGAAGCCATGAGCCAGTTTCTCCAACTTTAGAGCCTCCATAATTTCAATTTTCCATTCTACGAATGTGGAAACAATATTGTACGGCCATTTTCTAAGAATAAGGTTCTTGGCAGCCGTAGAAAGTGGTGCTACTGCAGATTTGTCAGAAAGGGATAAGTGCCATTGAGAGGGAAACTGACCAATTATACAAGAAGCAAAATTGAAATTTGACTAAGTTGGGTGTCAGCCTCTAACAGAGTGATGGATTTGTGACCAAAAAGTCTGTCTTATTGGGCATTCTCAAATCAAGCGTTTATATCTGCTTCCCTGAAATTGCAGTTAAGGCAATTGTCAGTTTGTTGTAATCCTATTTTTTTCATGTGTACGGGCATATAAAACAGATTATTAAGAAGCTTATATTGAAATAGCCTATAATTAGATAAGGGGAAGGACTATGTTGCCTCACAATTCCAATCAGCTGCCTTTTCGTTAGAAGTCGCACACCAGTAGTTAATAGAATTAGTTCCTTTTCCCTTGAGTATACTTATAAAAATGGAGTAAAAAGTTGAGATAGTAGGTTTAGAATTGCATAAGAAAATTCTTAGTGTTTTCATTAGTGGATATTGCAGTTTCATTTTGATTTAGTAGCCTCAAAATAACATTCTTTATTGTAGTCATGAGGCCATGTCATCTTGATTCAGATTTAAATGGTTTTGCAAATTATTTATTTATTCAATTTTGGTGACTGGGTAAGCCAACTGATCCAAATTTCCCCGTGTGTTAACAGCCATTAAATCCTGCATATTTTTAAGTCCCAGCTCATCTAAGGTGGCCACAAAACAAGTGTTTTGTTTTCAATTTTGAAGTTCATATTGCCCCATAAAGGTTGTTGTGGAGATTTATCAAGCTTTACCTCTAATAAAGCTGTGGTCTGCCCTACTTGTCTGATGGAGTCTGAAATAATTTGATTTTTAACAAGGAATTAGCTAAGATTAGGGTTAAAGAATAGAAGGGGGTTAATGTTATAATATTCTACTATGTCAGTTTCTGTATTAACCCAATCGGTAATATATAGATCAAGGGATTTAACTCCTAGCCACCTGCAATACTGCATTGCCGTACAGGATAGGTAGTATAAAAGTCTGGAAGTTTTAAACCTCCTTTCTCTTTAGCTCTAGTAAGCTTGTAGTAAGCCTGTCTCGGCTGTTCGTGAGATCACAGAAATTTGTTTAGAGAATTCTGAACTGACATAACCCAATGCTTCGGGATAATATTAGTCATAAGCATAAATTGGTATAGGATTTTGAGTAATAAGATCATCTTGACTGAGTCTGTTCTTCCCCAGGTATTTAAGGGGTAACACATGTTCCACCTACCGAGATCTGAGTCAACTGTCTGTCTTAACAAATAAAGGCTCTGTTTAGGAAAGCTTTCATATGACTTGTAATTTCTAAATATTATATGCTATCTTTAGCGAGCTCTAAACAAATTTCTTTTACGTCTGCTTTTGTAATTACACAATTTAAAGCTAAAATCTGAGACCTTTTTTTTTTTTAACTAACCAGATAAAACTCCAAATTCTTTAAGAACATTTACGACTCTGGGTATTGAATTCAGAAACAGACGGCAGAATGTCATCTGCATAGGCAGATGATCTATATTTCTAACCTTTTATAACCACCCTTAATAAATTAGGATCTGCAGATTGAGGAGAGGTATATGACAGTTTTATCCATCTAATAAAGTTTTCAGGAATGTTAAAAGCCTTTAAAACACTTGATAATACCAATCAACTCTATCAAATGCTGTCTCAGCATCTAGTGAGAGACACGCAGTAGGAGTCCTGGAAATTTTTTTTTTTTTTGAACAAAGTATACTTTATTTTGTGTTTTCAACAATCAACATGCATAAACCACTCAGGATATTCAGTGACACTACATACATTAGTACGTTTACAACATTTACCCATACACCTTCTCCCCCCCACCCCAGATGATAATTCTTCTTCTTAGACTTACTTTAACAGACAAGATATAACTGTCATGTTTTATCCAGTTGACTTCTAGGCCTGACATTTCGTAACATATTGTAATTCTTTTAGGCAGTATTGATGGAAATCTTCTGTTTGAGAATTTTCTGCTAAGTTAATAATATGCAGTATTTTCCTAACGTTATGCATGTCTTCCTAAAAAAACAAACAAAAATAAAACAGCCTGGTGGGCATCTGTTAATTGTTCTGACCTTGTTTAATCTATTTGAAATTAAGCTGAACGGTTGGTATCAGAATTGATTAAAGAGATGGGTCTGAAATTAGTACACAACACAGGGTCTTTCCTTTTTTTTCATGTGAAACAGTAATCACACCTTTATCTATAGATTGAGGAAGTTTACCATTTTCCCATGCTGCTAAAATTACGTTCTGCAGGATTGGAGCAATTACTTTAACAAATTTTTGATAAAAATGTATAGGGCAGCCATCTGGCCCAGGTGATTTGTCCTTACTAGGAGAGTTGATTTGCTTCGATTACTTCTTGAACACTAAGTTGTTTACTTAAAACAGCATTAACATTTTCACTAACCTTAGAAGAGTGGGATGTTTTAAAACATTTTTTGGAAAGCGCCTTCAGATAGCAAGGTGTCTCGTGTATTGTGTAAGTCCATTTAGAATTCCTTAAAGACTCTGTGCCACTGAGATCAGTAATTAACTTCCCTGAGCCAAGATTTTTGATATTAACTATATTTGTTGGATTATTAGAGGAGTTGACTCTGAGCGCTAATAGTTTTGAGCCCTGGAACCAATTTCAGTGTTTGCATTAGTGTTTTGGTTTTAGTCACGGGGTTTGTCATATTCATTTTTCAACATTTATCACCAACCAGTTTTAGTAAGAAGGGTTTGAATTTTTGTTATGTTTATGGTTTTAAAATATAATTTTTACAATATTTTAGATTTTTACACTTTATTCGTTCTTTCATTTTTCTGTCCTTTGCTCTTCTTTGTTTCCATCTTTATCTTCAAGAAGCTTCTTTGTAATCAGCTATTCATTTTATACACGTGGATCTGTCATTGGCCAATCAAAAGTATTCTCCAACCCCTGGTTTGTAAGGTTCTCCCTACTGTTGCTCATTTTTTCATCCTGCCATTCTCTTAATTCCCGGGTCACCCCTGAAAAAGGGACCTTCGGGGCTCAGTGGGCCTACCTGGTCACCAAAATTTAATAAATAAATAAATATGCCCACTTATCTGTCATAATGTTAAATTTATATTTTGGAATGTGAAGGGTCTTAATGATAAGATCAAACATTACCAGATTATTAGACATCTTAAAAAATTAGATGTTAGCATTGCGTTCCTTCATGAAGCTCACCTCAAACAGCAAAATATCCTGCATATGAGGAGGGAACAGATGGGTCAAGTTGTTGGCGCAGGTATTAGTAGAAGTAAAATCTAGTGTTGCCATTCTTATAAGTAAAAACACTCCGCTCTCATTGGAAGAAATAGTGGTGGATAGGGAAGGGTTGTATATTATGGCCTGGATATTCAAAGGGGTTGCGCCTGGCGCAACTCCGCATTGCGCCCACGTGGGATATTGAAAAAAGGCTGCCTGGCGCCAAATCCCGATGTGCAGGCGCAATGATAATGTATGCGGCGCAGATGCAGGGGCATGCCCATGCATATAGGGCACACCCGATATTCAACCGGGATATGTGGCACATATGCGGCCCACTGCCGCATAAGGGTGCTCATCCAGGCCACCCGCAGGTGGGCTGCTGTATTGCAGGCGCAGCACAGCAGCCCAGCCTTGGGTGGCCACCTGCTCACTCAGAACACTGTCCGCGCACTCACAACCCTGGTGGTCTAGTGGAACCCCCCCCCCACCGCAATCATGTGGACCATGGATAACAGGAAATCCCTGGTAGTCTAGTGGCCCCCCAAGTCCCCGACTCATATGATACATGACCATCCCTGGTGGTCTAGTGGTCCCCCTTCCCACCTGAGTCCCCAGTAAATGACAATATGACCGTCCTTGGTGGTCTAGTGGAACCCCCCCTGCCCGTTGCCACGATCGCGGTAAAATCCTGTAATGAAATGCCTTGGTGATACAGTGGTACCCTCCACCCACACAGAACCCCTTGCCCCCTCCCCCGGTCATTGACAGGTGGCTGCCACCAGCTCGCATACTGCCCGGCTGCCCACCGAATGTAGTCATTCACATATTTGGGACTGTCTAGTACAGTATGCCCTGCAAGCCCATTGGTCCACACTGGGGACCAATGGGCTTACAGCCCATACTGTACCTGTCATTCAGCGGGCGGCCGGGCAGTATGCAGGTGGGTTGCAGGCACCTGTCTGACAGGGGGGGAGCGGTGTGTGCAAGGAGTTCTGTGTGGATGGGAGGGTTGGGGGTGCCACTGAATCACCAGGGCATTTCATTATGGGATTTTACCGCAATCGTGGCAACGGTTGGGTGGGTTCTACTAGACCACCAGGGACGGTCATATTGTCATTTATCGGGGAATTGGGAACTCGGGTGGGAGGGGGGACCACTAGACCACCAGGGATGGTCATATATCATACTAATCGGGGACTGGGGGGCACTAGACTACCAGGGATTTATTTATGAACATATACTGTGTGATCGCTGCTATGGGGCGGGGATGCCCTGGGATCCCCACAGCACCCGTCATGCTGTGCGGGGCGTCAGGCACAAGTCGCCGTGCTGCCCTGTGCCAGGCATGCAAATTGGGCCGTAATGATATGCAAAAGGCCCCATTTGCGCCTTGCATATAACATGGCCTCATTTGCATGCCCCCTGCTGAATATCGTGGGTGATGCGCCTAGCGCAACTGCAGTTGCACTGGCGCATCCCCATGTTCCCTATCTGTGGCTTGTGCCGGCGCAGTGCCACTGTGCCATGTGCAGTTTGTGCGCTGACCATGCCGCCATATTCAACGGTGCTGTGCCATGGCGCATCCCCGTTGAATATCACCTGGACATGGCCCCGGTGCATCACAGTTGCACTGCACCTAGGCTTGCACCGCTGCCTGGTGCAGTCTGAATATCCTGGCCTGAATGCATTTATTTGAAATTCAGATAACACCTTTGAGCACAACTGCTCTTTTCCAAAGGTACCACGTGCAAACAGGTAAACACAACATTGATACACAGGAGCCACATCAGTAGCAAACAGTGGTGGAGCCAGAAATTTCCATTTTGTACACACTCCATCCAACTGCTGCCCTATTTAAAAAAACAAACAAACAAAAAAAATTTACATAATCTCTCTGACTGCTACCCCTCCAATAGAAAACAAAAAAGACTGTTGCCATCTGTCTCGTCTGATCTCTAAACAGGTTGTACACATAATTATGTCCTGAACTACCGACGTTTAAACAGATACAGAAATTACTTAGTTGTCTGCATTAACTCTCATACTGAAGATAAGAATGATTATTAGTAGATACTTAAATACTTTCAGGTTTACGCTAGTTAATGTTTATAGCCCTACTAACTGTAACCACTCCAAATATACAGTCATTTGATCATTTGAATACATTTTTGAATTCTACCATCATTTTAGTAGGTGATACCAGTTGCATCCCGGGCCCAGTTTTGGACAGGCCAAGCACTAAATATAAGTTATCCAAGGTTGATGAGGACTTAGAATTTTTGACTGAAACACCAGACTTGGTGGATGCTTGGAGAATTTTGCACACAAATATTCCCTTTTGTCACTGGTGCATAAAACAGGATCTTGGATTGACCAAATCTTCATCCCCAAAACATCAGTCTCTTCTCTCCTAAATGCCACAAAACACCCTATTGTTACTTCTGATCATGCCCTGATTTCAATCACTATGTCAAGTTCTTGTGGGAATCCTGGGCTTAGCTGGTGGTGTCTCAGTACATCCTTATTAGTGGATAATCCAGTTACAGGGACAATTTATAAAGAGGTTGTAGAATTCTTACATTTAAACAGTCCTGTTATGTCTTGGGCTATGATTTGGGAAACTCTGAAGTGTATTCTGAGAGGGTTAGTCATTGGCATATCGTCTAAAAAAAAAAAAATTCTGAAAAAATGTATCTTTTTAAACAGAGCAGGATTTAATAGATAAGTCTGAAGACAAGCAGAAACGGTCGTCTGCTGCTAAAAATGAATGTGATGATTTTGTTAGGCAGGACACAATTTTTAATATAAAAAAGCAAAAATTAAACATACATAGGCGGTTTCTGACATACCGTCAAGAAATCTTGGAACTAGGTACTCGATTTCAGCTGCTGGCACCAGCCAAAGTACAAGGAGAAAGCATATTTCTTTGTTGAAGTTGTCCAGATCTCTTCTTTTTTGCATGGGCAGTACGAAAAGAAGGATGCTAGAGATGAAGATGTGGTCTCTGACTCTACAACTCAGTCTGAGAAGATATCTATCACTGCTGAAAATGAAAATAATATGGCTTAAACTGAATGAATGAAAAAATGAGTGAATGATTGTTAAAATTATTTTTTCAGGGGCGCTGCTGAGCAGCTTATAGGAAGCAGCAACTACACAGAGCTCTGACTGAATTGCTCTAATTTGCTTTTTATTTCATATTATTAATCGACTCTACTACTCTGTTTAGCCCTTTCAGGACTGCTAACACACCAGAGACATTATTATGGGCAAAAACTGTGGAAATGCAGCTGCAACACTGGACTTTTTCGCTCCCAAGAAGTCTACACAGCCACGAGCTAAGAGGCCTACTGAACATGTGGAAGCAGGGAAATCGGTTGCGGATGGGACCTCTCTCTGCGCTATCCAGGCCACCCTAAACCAACTGGTGAAGTCTGTACAGGATATAGACAAAAAAATGGATGCTTTAACGCCCCAGGTCTCTGTGCTAGAAGCCAGAATGGACAAATGCAAGCATACTGTGCAAAAGATGGAGGGCTCTGTATTGCGGGCCTGTGAAGCATCTACAAAACTAATAAATGAAAATTGATTGCTTCGTCAACGGTTGGAACTAGTTGAGAACCAGGCCCGTGAGGGGAATCTCCATGTCTTGGGGCTTTCGGAACAAGCTGAAGGGGTCGATTTGTTTAATGTTCATGCAATCCTTAATGCCCTCCCTTTTATTTTATTTATTTGAGTCTTTGGTAACCGGGTAAGGCCCACTAGGCACAAGTGCCTGTTTTCAGGGGCGACCTGGGAGCACTGGGTGGCTAAGTGACTTGCTCAGAGTCACACAGTATGCAAGTGGAGGTTGTGAGAATCCAACTCTGGTGTGGTCTACTGGATGTATCAAACTCGCTCACACCACGTTCCTCTAACCTGTAGGCTATACTGCCAGCCCTCTATTCTGGGACTAAGTGAAGAGGATCCTCCGATATCATCTATTGAACGAGCCTATCGGATCCCCCCCCACCCCCATAGAACCCTGGTTAATTCGCAGGCCCCGAGAACTGTGCGTATAGTATGTCAAAATGTGGGAGACTGCGACAGAGTTCTGGCGGTTGCTCGCCGATGGAGATCTCTGCAATATGGCTTGGACCGCCTAAGCATTTTTCCAGACCTCTCATAGAGTACCAGGGAGAGAAGGAGAGCATTTGACGGTGTCCAAGGTCGCTTGAGGCAGATGGAAATATCGCATCAGCTCCTGTTTCCTGCAGGACTGCGGCTTGTGTGGAGAGAGAAATCTTACCGGTTTAATGAACCTGATGATGTGGATAAATTTCTTTAGTTGTTGGACAGGGATTCTGAACCTGTGGCTGACAAAGATTTGTCCTTGGAAGAAGGAGACTGAGCCTCTTTTGTAGACCCTTGTGTACTGTAAGTTTAATGGGACTTGGGACCTGGCTTTCTATTAAAATGAGGTCTGATATGTTGGCTGGCTGAACTGTCTTTTTTTGTGAAACTTTTTGGGACTGGGTTCTCTGAGGCCAGAAGGTGCATATGGTCAAAGGATGGACCTTTTCAAAACAAGTCATTATTATGTTTTCTTATCCAGACATACAAATGCTACAGATTGCGACTTTTGATTTATTACCCTGTGTACCCCTGGTTCCCTTACATTAAGCTCACTGATATGTTAGCGAAGGAATGTCTATGTACATGTTGCATGTTGTTCTTTTTTTCCTCTTTTGGATGTTCATGTTATGGTATAAGAAAGGACGTTACAACTTTTTTCCGAATTGAGGAGTGGGTTTACTTAACTAGATTTACAAATATATTTGTTAGAGCTCTGGTTATGACTCTATGTTAAAATTGTGCACACCGCCGGATACGATTTACATCTGGCAGGGAGGTGCTCGTGGACTCTTCCACTTAAGCTGTAGGCTATGGGACTACCTTTTTTTTTTTTCTCTGTTTCTTCCGGGCAGGGCCCTGTCTTAACTCAGCCCTAGTCACGGCCCCCCGGAGACCTCCACCACCGCCTATGGCTGCCGAGATCCCTCGGTCACCCCCGGCTAGCCCCCCGGAGGGGGGCGGGGCCATGGCCACCTTCACCGGCGACCCACGGAACTTATGGTTGGTCGGGGATCTGCAGCGACGGTGGTGTCTTGAGGTCCTCCGGGGAGGGCTTCATGTATACGGTTGCCCTTGCCTCGGTTTTCCTCCTTACGGAGGCAGGGACGTGCAATGACGCAGGCGTCTGCCCCACCTCCCAGAACTGTATGCGCCGGTCGCCTGAGGTCCCCCAGCCTCCACTAGGAGCCCTCAGTACGCCGATCGCTTCCCCCGCTCTCCCCCCGGAGAAGGAGAGCAGTCCTTGGAACGTTCTATCCTCCCGGCTGGCCCTCAGATGATCTGGGTCCGTTCCCGAACCTGGGTCGCCGGTGTTGCAAGTGGAAATCCCACTGCTGTGCCAACGGACCATCCGGGACTACCTTTACAAGTGTAATATGGTATTATTGTTATTTCCCCCTTGAAGTAACAAATAGGGAGAGTACTTATCCATGTGTGTACTTATAATTCCTGTACTCTATAATGCTGCGCTGCTCACCTGTGTAACACATTGTTTTGTGAGTTTGCTTACTAAAGCAATAAATATATTGTACAAAAAAAGTATTTTTTCCTTTTTTTTTTTTTTCTTTTAAACCACTGAAACCACTGCACTAAAAATCTGTTGGTTTGAAATGCTGAGTACCTTTGTTGACAAGTTAAAATATATATTGGAATATTAAAACTAGAGAACGCCCGTAGAGAATATGCCAGATGCATTAATAGAATTAAATATAGGATTAAGTAAATGTTTTTTGTTAAGTAGATGGGTATTTCTTTGGTGTGGATTAACTCTTTTGGTTTTAACAAGTCTTTGACTTTAAATACGGGGGGTAGATATTCAAAGCTAGCACAACCCCAGAAATGCGTCCTGGGGCAATATTCAATAGGGGAAATTGTGCAGCGCAATTCCCCATGCCTCGGGGGCAAAGATAATGTATGCAGCACATCTCCAGGGGGCGTGCCCATGCATATGCGGCACATCCTGATATTCAGCCCGGGATGTGCGGTGCATATGCTGGCACAACCCTGAGATGTGCCTCAGACCGGTACACAAGGTTGAGCCTAAATAATACAGCTCAGACGGTGGCCTCCCACAGGCAAGCTGCTGTAATGCAAGGTGCATCACAGCAGCTGCTAGTCGTGGGTGTCCCCCCCAGTACACTGTGCACAAGCTCCCTGCAATGTCCCTGGTAGTCTAGTCGCACCCTCACCCTCCCTGTTAGCCTGATCACTGAGAAATAAGTGTATTATAATTCCATGGTAGTCTAGTGGTCCCCCCACCCTCCCGTAGCTACGATCAACCGTAAAACCATTGGGAAGACTTTGGGTGACATCACCTGGTAAATGGCAGCTTAGTCCGGTTCTGCTCGCTCAACAAATATCCATCTCCATCCAGTAAAGAATAAACCATAGATCACTGTAGCAACGAGTTCCTCCATCTGTAAACATGTCCTCGAGACATAAAAATAGAGAATCGGACGCTAACCCAGTGCAGAAAACCGGGAAACGGTCAACTCTTTGTTGGCAGGCCTCCACAGCCTCATCTAGACCCTCGGCAGCCCCGATAGAAAACTGTTTGGACGGTCTCGAAACAGACGAGGACTGGAAACAAGAATATACAATCCCATTGAAACAACTAATCTGGCAGCTGCAGAAGATTGGGGACACACTTTCCAAACTGGAATCCCTAGTAGCAGACAATAAGAGGGGTATTCAGGCCATGGAGCACCAAACTGTGACATTGGAGGAGGCGACCACAGACTTGATGACTGCAGTGGAGGTACACAACTCCATGCTGCTAGATCTGCATCACAGGGAAACGGAGCTGTTTAACAAAAACAGAAGAGCTTGAAAATTGCAACTGCTGCAATAATGTGCGGTTGCATGGCTTGCCTGAAAAGACTGAATCAGTGGACATGATTAAATACGTGGAGAGACATTTAAAAGAAATCTTGCCCTTACCCCGGGATTTGCAGCTCAACTTAATACGATCCCATAGATCGCTAGTAGCTCCACTGAAAGAGAGCAGTGCCAAACCGCGCTCCATAGTAATGGCTTTCCTTGACTTTCGGGTAAAGGAACAGGTACTTAAGGGGGCCTGGAGCAAAAAGTAAGTATTTTTTTGAAGACAAGCGCCTGTTCCTAGAGCATGACTACACCCCCACGACAGTGCAGCAGAGGTGCAAAGTGTTGTTAGTCCAGAGGCAATTAAGGAAGAAGGGCCTGAAGGTGTTTCTTGAGTATCTGGCATGCTTGAAGGTGATTACCTCTGGCACAAAAAGATTTGCGGAGCTAAAGGATGTGGAGAATTTTTTGAGGTCCGTGGGCATTTCAATTTGAGCAGACCGCCTACGGACGTCGGGAGAAAGATCTTCAACAAGCAGAGTGGCACCAAGCGTCAGGCCCTCATTCTACCAAGAAGATGAGATTATGGTCTTTACAGAAACTTGGTTAGGAAAGTCCCATGATGATTTAGATTTGGAAATTCAGTGTTATGACTTTAAAAGAGCTGATAGGAATGGGGGGATTATGGTTCATTACTTGGAAAACTTTTCTCCCACACAGTTGCATCTTAATCTGGATAAAGTAAACTGTGAATATTTGGCCTTGGAATTTAATGTTGGGTAAGGGAAACCTTTTACTAGTGATTTGGGGTATCGTCCACCTAATAAAACTGTACAGGTTTTTGATGATCTTCAGGATGCACTGGCTCCATTTGTTTTCTCCCATGAATTGTTAATTCTGGTGGATTTAAATGCTGACTGGTTGCACCCTGTAAAATCTCAAAGAATTAGGAAAATGGCTTTAGAGCTTGGGTTGTCTCAATTAATAACATAACCCACTAGAATTGATATTCATAACCCTAGTGAATCTTCCCTGATTGATATAATTCTCACAAATTGCCTTTATAACTATATTTCTTCTGGGGTAGATGTTGACATGTTTGGTGACCACAATGTTATCTATTGTATTAAAGGGAAAATTAAAGTGAAAGGGCCTTCTTGGCTTTTGAGGATAAGATCTTATAAAAAGTTTGATTATTTTGGTTTTTTAGCTGATCTAGCGAATGTTAAGTGGGATCGCTTAGAACTGATACCCAACCCAGATGTGGCTTGCGGTATTTTGTTTCAGAATTTCTCCTTGTGTGTGTAATAAGCATAAGCCTGAGGTAACCAGGAGAATAAAAGATAATTTCACCCCATGGTATACTACTAAACTTTTTAAGTTGAAACTTGCTAAAAATAAAGCTTGGGAATTTGCAAGAGCATCAGGAAGGGTTAATGACTGGCAACAATACAGGAAGTCAAGAAACCTGTATGTGGCTAATTTAGGGGACGCTAAAAATATTTTAAGGGAAAACCCTGGAATTGATGAGCAAACCCAGGAAATGTTGGGGTCTTGTAGGGGACTTAAAGGGACAGTCCAAATTGAAGACACCCATTAATTTGTCAGAAGAGGAAACCTACAGGCAAGAGCTTCCACTTGCTGACGGGTTTAATGAATATTTTGTAGAGTCGGGTAACTTTTTTGATAGCCCTAATGAACCCCCTATATAACCCCTTGGATTGCACTACTGGGGTTCCTAAATTTGCATTTGATGTTGTAACTTGTGTTGCGGTGCTAGAAATTATGTTGCAATTAAAAGTCTCTGAGAGTTGTGGTCTAGGTGGTTTGTCCCCCAAGGATGTTGAAGTATGCTGCAACTCATATTTCGGATCCATTGTCTTATTTGTTCAGTCGTTCGATTGAGGAGGGCTGTATTCCATGAAGTTGGAAGTCAGCCAGGATCGTCCCCATTTTTAAGGGGGGGCGATTCGGGCCGTCTGTCCAACTGTAGACCTATTTCTCTACTACCTTTGATTAGCAAAGTGATGGAGAAATTGTTGGCTAGACAGATTATGGAGTACCTGGAAAGAGAAAGATTACTGGATCCACAAGTCTCATGGCACTGTTGTGGCTGTGTCTGAAGTCCTGGATGAAATGGATAAGTCAATTGAAGCACAATGCTATACTGGTGCAATCTTGGTGGATCTCTCCAGGGCTTTCGACACAGTGGACCATCAGCAGTTGCTTTTGAGATTATCCGAAGTAGGGATGAGTTGTTCAGTTTTGGACTGGTTCATTTCTTACCTTTCTGAGAGACGTCAGGTAACGGTTGTTAATGGTGTTGCTTCAGTTATACAGGTGGTGCGGAGGAGGTGTACCCCAAGGATCTGTTTTGGGTCCTCTCTTATTTTTGGTATATTTAAAAGATCTTGGTTTTCATGTGGGAGCTTCTTGCTACCACTTGTACGCTGACGACACCATTTTATATTATTCAGGTGAGTCAGTTCCAGCCATACAATGTATATTGCAGGAAAGTTTTGATAATATGGAACTGTTTTGTTAATTCTAAGTTAAAACTTAATTAATCTAAAACGAAATTATGTTGTTCTGGTCATCTATTAAACTTAAACAAGACTTGGTTTTGGAAATTGTTGATAGTCAAGGGAAGGGGTTGGTGTTAGTTAACCAACATAAATATCTGGGATTTTGGCTAGATAATCATGGGTCTGGCAGTTTGCATGTTGACAACTTAGTTTCCCAAGTTAATAAACGAATGGGATTTCCTTTTAGGAATAAGAATTGTTTTGATTCTGTGACATTGGATTTGGTTGTTAAGGTGCAGATTTTTCCTTTAATTGATTATGGGGATGTTCTTTATGCTGGAGCTACTATCAAAGTTAGATTTATTTGTTCTAGTTTGCTGGAGGTTCTTCACCCAGGAGGATTTCCACTTGAAAATGTTACTTCCTTCAAGTACCTTAGGATCCTCCTGGACCAGTCCCTGGATTTTAATCTTCACATTCAGTCCTCGTGCAAAGCTGTAAACTCGAAACTAGGAGTAGCTTACAAAACTAGCTACATGCTTAGGCTCCACGTCAAATTAGCAATTGCCCGAGGTATTCTGCTCCCAACCCTTACTTATGGTGCCTCTATTCTTACCTCTGCCCATAAAACCCCCCTACTAAAATGGGACGTAACTTATAACAGTATATGCCGATTTGCCTCTTTGTCGCCTCGACTCAGACATCACTGCCTTCTTTATAAGGATCTGAATTGGCTCTCACCCTCTGCCAGTAGACAATACTACCTTGGGTCACTAATGAACTCTATCATCCAGGAAAAAAAAAACATCCCAGCTGGCGGCGTTGCTGGTCCCTCAACCATCCTTCCATGGCCTGCGATCAGCTGACAAATTCTTGCTCTGTGTTCCGAGATGTCAGACGACTAAAGGCACAGGGGCCTTCCAATTCTCTGCTCCCAGGCTATGGAATGCTATTCCACTCAACCTCCTGCTGTCTCAGTCTCACTTTGGATTTAAAAGTGAATATCGTTGTTATCTATCCTTAGCTGTTGCTTGTACATGTTTTGACCCAACCTGAAGCTCCTGAGACTTACCAGTAATGTCACCCCTGTGCTAATCCAGCTCCAAGACTATCTCCTTTTCCCCTCCCCATATTTTTCCTTCTCTTTGTAAATAACTTCTTGACTACTAGCTGTCTTCCTTCTCGAACCTTATTGCTGACCATCCACTGTTGTTTTGCCAATTACTACCCCTGATCTTCCTTCTGTCAGTCTTTCTTGTTATGTTTGAACATTCCTCACATTTCTCTCTATATAACCTTACTATCTTATTAACCCTTTCACTCCGCAGGTCGGGTCCATGGTTTTTGCACTTATTATATATCTTGCTGCCATTATCTGTATAATGTTTGCCATTATTTTTTGTTGTTTCTACCCATTGTATTTTTGTTGCACTGCTGTACTGTTTCTCTATTTGTATTATTGTACCCATGTTGCTGTTGTTCAACTCTTCTCCTTTTGTTGTACTCTTCCGGGTCGTGCCTGAAAATAGTCACTTTATGGCTAGTGCACCTACCCGGTTAACAAAAACGAAATAAATAAAATAAATAGATGTTCTAGTTAATCGTCTTGCTAGACTGATACTTAAATGTCCCAATTTTACTCACCACTGTGAATTATATGAGAGACTTGGGTGGTTACTATTAAGTAGGAGAAGAATGATACATAAACAGCTGTTTGCTTATAAATGTGGACTGGGTTTTGTCCCTATATATTTAAAAAATTGAATTTCCTTTAGAAACATTGAATTAACCTTGAGAAATTTGGCTGTAATAGATATGGTTGTCCCCCCTGTAAAAACAAAGTGCTCTCAACATCTTTTTAGTAATTATATTCCAAAATGTTGGAATGGTCTTCCTCATGAATACAGATAAAAGATTGGTAGGCCCTTGTCTATATTTCAGTTAAGAAAACATCTGATTCTGTACAGGAATTTTGTAATCGTCATTGATGCTTATAAAGTTGATGCTTGATTGTATTTATTGTGTTGAGTGTTAAATGTGTTCTGTACTTTTGTAAAGGTTACCATTACGAATAAGTTTATACTTAATGTTTTTTATCTTAAATAAATAAACAAACATGAGGGCCAGGGGTCTTTGGAGGGCAGTGTAAGAAAAAGATACATCCAACGAACAGGCGTGGCAGCAGAAGCACACAGACCCTGTCCCCACAAGGGAGTTTCAAGTGATGAAGGGACGTGAAATATCTGGAGTGCACTGATTAACTGACAGTATGGGGCAAGGGCTCAAGTTCTAGATCTGCCCAAAGGGACACGACAATTTCTGAACCTCTTTTCACCACTTAAGGTGGAAGGGCGAAGGTTGGTTTAAGATGGAGTATTGTATCAATATGGATGGAGTTTAATGTTTAAGGTCAGGCCTAGAGACGAAAGGCAGAAAAACAAAGAAAAACATGTATGGCTGATGGGGCTCCTTGGTGGGGCAAATGCCCTACCCGGCGGCTCCAGTCATTTCCCAGCACCCCTCCCCTTATCCTTTCTTCCCTTCCCACTTATCCCTTCTCATCTCCCCCAAAGGGGTACTAACACTAGGCTGACCTTTCAGTTTGTAACTGATAAGGTTGGCAACAGATGACAGCCACCCTAGTCTTTGAGTGTGTGTCACACGGGTGACAACCCCCCCCCCCGGGCTTGCTTAAAACGCTTAGAGGGGCTAGCAAAGCTCTTCGTGTACCATTTTCCTCCTCCTCCTACTAGTGTTTCTCTTAGTAAGGGTGACGACTTGGGGGAGACTATAGGGGCGTTTTGCACCTTGAGGTCACTTACATAGGGGCAACATTTTGAGCCCCCAAAATACAGGTAAACCAAAAGCTTAAAAGTTCTCTATAGAAGGTTATTAAGAATATTTGTTGAGATGTTAACATTGCAAAGTTCAATTAGTTTAAGTTTTGTTTTGTTAAGACTGTTGTGCGTATGATAAAAGCGTGGTCATGCTTATGGGAGGTGTGTGGCCCCCCCTCCCCTGGGACCTCCAAGATGGGAACTCTCAAGGTTATTACATATAATGCGAGAGGACTGCATAGTCCTATAAAACGCTCTAGACTTTTGCAGGAACTAAATAGACAGGGTGCTGACGTTGTGTTTCTCCAAGAAACGCACCTTGGACCTAAAGACCATAAACCGTTAAGAAGGTCCTGGGTAGGTGAGGTCCACGCATCCCACTATATAGGACACACACAAAAAAAGAGTAGCAGCCATCTTGTTAAGAAAAAAATGCCCACTTAAGGTGACAGATGCTTTTACAGACCCAGAAGGTCAATTCGTCCAGGTAACGGGAGACTTAGAACACAAAGTAAACTTACTGAATGTTTATGCCCTTATTGAGGAGCAATTACGACACACCTTCTTTTTAGACACCCTCACCACAGGGTGGGTTGACCCTAACAGCATAAACATTATAGGAGGTGACTTCAACACAATTTTGTCCCCGCTTCTGGATAGACGGGGCGGGGGGGGTTTGGGACCCAGGCCCAGGTGGTCTTCCACCCTCCAGAAATTATGACCAGATTTGGTCTGCTCGACATTTGGAACACTTGAACCCAAGAGTAAAGGATTATAGTTTTTTTTTTTTCACCCAGTCATAGCCTCTATTCTAAATAGATTTCTTCCTGGTGTCCACGGAGTGAGCCCACCTTAGTGGAAACATAAAGATTGGTATTTCCACGATCTCTGATCGTGCCCCTGTCAACATGACTCTCCATTCTGGACCAGTGGCAAGGGACTCAGTCTGGAGGTTAAACACCAGCCTGCTGAATAGGGCTGACTTTAAGGAAAGGGTTTCTGGGGCGATCAAATCCTTCTTAGAACTAAATGAGGGAGATGATACCCCCCCATATATATATTATGAGATGCCCTGAAAGCCTGTTTGAGGGGTAAAATAATCTCCTTTTCCTCCCACTTAAAAAAGATGAGTATAAAACACCAGTACGAACTAGAACAAGAAATAGCCTTTCTGGAAGCCCTGCACAAAAAAAACGTGATTCCTGAAAGTGAGGCAAGATTGCAGTGGTTAAGAGAGAGCGGGGAAGGTTACTAGACCAGAAAATTGAAGGCAAGCTTAGGTAAACGAAACAACTCTATTATGAGCATGGAAACAAGGCGGGAACCCTATTGGCCCCCCAACTCAGGAGGGAGGCAGTTAACAGAACAGTTTTAAAATTAAAGGTAACCCCCCAGGGACCCCTGGCAGGCAAGTCTAGGGAGATTGCGAAGGGGGTTCACAACCTTTTACGAGGCCCTGTATGGTCAGGAAAGGGGCCCAAACCACACACATGAGGTGGAGGAATACTTGGGCTCCATAGATTTACTGAAACTAGGTGGAGCAGGGAGAGAGGCACTTGGCACCCCTATCACCCAAAAAGAACTTAAACAACATATTACGAATCAGAAAAACCACAAGGCCTCAGGGCTGGACGGACTCCCCATGGAATTTTATAAGGCCTTTTTGCTGGATCTGATGCCCGCTTTACAAGGAGTATTGAAAGCAGTGTTGTTGGAGTCCAGCCCTACTCCATCGTCGTAGAAGTATGCACAAGTCTTGTTACTTCCTAAACAGGGGAAATACCTCCAAGAGTGCAGTTTGTACAGGCCAGTTTCCCTGCTAAATAGTGACCTTAAGATCTTTTCAGGAGTTCTTGCCAATAGATTACAACAAGTGATAGGCTCCTTGGTTCACCATAACCAAACAGGCTTCATTAAAGATAGACTCATGCAAGACAATATTAGGAGATTCCTAAATATTATTTCATCCCAAAGAGGTAAACAGCAGTTCCAAATTGTAGTTGGAGTAGATGCTGAAAAAACCTTCAACCAGGTTGACTGGCTCTTTCTTAAAACAGTTTTTTTTATTTAAATTCAGCCTGGGAGAGAAATTCATAGAAGCAGTTCTCGACTTATACAAGGGGCCAGAAGCTTTGGTTAAGGTGAACGGCTGTATGTCTGATGGGTTCTGGCTACACAGGGGAACCAGACAGGGTTGCCCCCTGTCACCCTTACTCTTCGCCTTTTCTTTAGAGCCTTTATGCTAAGATCCGGGATAACACGTTTAAGGGGATAACGGTGGGAGATGTTGATCAAAAATCGCCTGTACGCAGACGATGCCATGCTCTTTTGTCAGACCCTGCTCCCTTCCCCTTGCTAACAGGATCTAGAACAGTTTCAAAAATTAGCAGGTTACAAGATCAACCAGGACAAATCTGAAGCCCTCTTGCTGAGCGGTTCTCCTCCACCAGGATTTAATTCATATTTCCCCGTCGCATGGGCAAACAAGAATACATTAAGATACCTAGGGGTGCAGGTTTCGAGAAATCTATCAAAATTGTTCTGCAACAACTACACAAAACTTCTCCATACAGTGAAGCAGGACCTTGCCAGATGGAAAATTCTGCCCCACTTTCTTTATGGTAGAACCCAGGTCATCAAAATTAATGTTCTACCACGCTTCTTGTTCCTTTTCCAAACATTACCAATATCCATTCCAGACAGTTTTTGGAGAGAACTGAACACTGCGATAAAAACATTTGTGTGGGGCGGTGGAAGGCTGTGACTCTTGCACACATTTTTGACAACCCTTGGGGGGGTGGCCCTGGGCTTCCAGATTTTAAGAAGTATTACTTGGCAGGACAGGGACCATGGCTCTGGTCTTTGCTCAAACAGAGGGAGGAATCAGGGTGGCACAGAGTTGAGAAGACCAACTCGGGGGCCAGCCTTTATGGTCATTCACCACGGGGAAAATCCCCTCGACCGTTTGGTCCAAAACTGTCAACCCCTGGATAAAGCATACCATCAGGTCCCTCTTGAAACTAAAAAAGTTATTGAATACACCTAATATATTTGGTGCCACTTTCACTGATTAGGTATCATGTGGATTTTATACCCCCACCTTAGATGGAGGCTTCACATACTGGGAGAGCCAGGGTTTGGTTTCTTTCACACAGTTCTTTATGCGGGGGGGAGTGCATGAGCTTTGCCCAACTCCAGCAAAAATATGGGCTATGAAATGAGGATCATTTTAGGTTTGTACAGGTTAGAAACTTCCTCCAGAGAGGTGCAACTCAAATGAAGGTACTTAGGACCCGTTCTGAGTTGGAGGATCTGTTTTACTGGTGGGTTCGCCTGTCAGCAAAAATAAAACCAATATCTCGAATACATTTGGGGAGGCAGTATAGCGCAGTGGTTTAAGGCTCTGAGCTGCAAATCTGGTGACATCCAGCAGACCTGGGTTTGAATCCCACAGCTTCCACTTGCAGACTGTGTGACCCTGAGCAAGTCACTAACTTCCCTGTGCTCCCAGGTCGCACCTGTTAACTTTTTTTTTTTTAATTTTCATCTTAGTGTACTAGTCCTGGTTAAACAACCAACAAAAATTCCCTCTTGTTAGGTATGATCTCCATACAGAGTGATCAGCTGCGTTTGGAAATGGGAAACTGAATCACAGGGGCCGATCTCATTACACAGCTAGATGCAGAGATTGGAAAAAGGTTGGGAGGTTACCTCATCTCCATCGTACAGGGAAATTTAATTGAAAAATAATTATAAGGTTCTTTTTGACTCCCTCCCGCACTAAACATTTTGATTCCTCCAGCTCAGATCGATGTTGGAGAAAGTGCAGGGACAAAGGTGTACACTGGCACATATTGTGGGGTTGTCCATTGTTGACATCATTCTGGCAACAGGTGCGCTCACAAATTCAGGTAATACCGGAGTCTCCTTACCCGTGCTCCTTTCAAGCATTGGTGTTGGGCTTCGGAGAGCAGGTTGTTGTGGCTAGGGGAAAAAATAAGCTATTCCACATCATCAGGGTGGCGGCATAACTCTTAAATGTCTCTCCCCCAGACCCCCGACACTATCCATGTGACTCCAAAAGGCGGAGGAGTTAGAGAGGATGGAGAGGCTGACAGCCTCAATCCACTTACGTCTGGAGAAGTTCTTGTGGGAATGGTCCCCATGGCTCACCAGGGCTCCCCCATTGGAGGGATTGTGAAAGGCCTTGACTAGAGTAGTTTGGAGGACTCTTGACAGAGCCCCATATTTTAGTTTCAGATACACTGTTTAGGTAGTAATGACCACACACAACAAAAAGTTTTATTTAATAGGTCAGTAGTTACTTTATTCATGTTAGAATTCAATTCTTATGTTTTTCAATTTGTGTTACTAATTGAAGTATGGAAATAAGCATGTAGAATGCAGATCCAGGGAGAACAGAGGATAAAGATGGTCTGTGGATTTCAGACTGCTGGAGAATTGCTGGGGGACAATTGCTGCTCTATCCTCTAGTGTATCTAGCGTGGACTCTGTTAACAGACATTTAACTTGCTCCTGGGAATGCAAAGACAATAAAATCAGATTGTGTTATCATCTCATGTTCAGTTAATTAACTGTGTACTACATGCCTATAATTGTTCTGGTAAAGGGCAAATGTAATGGTCTGTACTTGTTTTAACAAAGAGAAATATAAATTAAGTTACAACCCCCCCCCCCAAAACATCGGCAATACATCCCTGGTGGTCCAGTGGCACCCCCCACCCCCACACAGAGGACCCCTGCCTGCAGTTCACCCCCCTCCGTCATTGGCGGGCAGCAGCAAACCCACTTGCATACCTCCGCGGCTGCCCTCAAATGACACGTTATAACAGCTGCAAGCCACTGGTCCACTGTGGACCAGTGGGCTCTACAATACCTACTGTAAAACAAAATTCACATATTTGTGAATGAGTATTACAGTATGCACTGCAAGCCCATTGGTCCACAGTGTGGACCAGTGGCTTAAACTGTTACTGTAAATTGTAATTTGGTGGGCAGCTGCAGGAGGTATGCGGTGTTTGCTGCTGCCTGCCAATGACGAGGGCTGGGTGGGTGGGGTCCTTTGTGGTGGGGGGTGCCACTGGACCAGCAGGGATGTCGCGTGATGGTTTCGGGCGATCACAGCTATGGGAGGGTTGGGGGGTTTTCACTAGACTACCAGGGAATTATGAAAAGGGTATTTTACGGGGATTGGTGCTATGAGGCAGGCGGGGGGTGCAACGAGACCTCCTCTAGCAGCACCGCATGCTGTGCAGGGTGCCATATGCATTTTGCTGGCCTGCCCTGCACAACGCATAAAAATGGGGCCATAATGACATGCAAATGGCCCCATTTGTGCCTTGCATGTATTATGGCCCCATTTACATAATACTGGCTGAATATCAGGAATTTGCGCATAGCATAAATCTGCTGCGCTGGCGCAGTTCCCATTCCTGGTATTCAGCCCTGTGTGGGACGAATGCACCAGCGCATCCTATTTGCGCAGTGCATATTACCTGCTATATTCTGTGGAGATGTGCGATGGTTCATCTCTTTTGAATATATCCCTGAGTTGCTCTGCGTCACCACATGTGCCATTGCCAGGCGCAATTCTGAGTATCTGGGCCAGTCTGTATAAGTAACTTAGCTGGACAGAGCAACCTCTGGTATTAGAGGTATATGTTCATCTTTTCCTGTGTCCTTGTCGCTTGTTTTTCCCTTCAAGCAATGGACTAGAATCTCTTGCATGTACATGAGACAGGAATTACATACTCGTTCAGTGAACCTATGCTATACTAATTATAAAATCAATAAAATGTAATTACAAAAAGTGGCCAATTCCGTTTGACCAAATCTTAAAATTCAGTTATTTTTTTCTCCAAATTTGAATGCGAACCAGCTTGTAGTGCATGCAACTTTAAGACAGAATGGAATTTTTGCATCAAAAACTGATGCCTGGTAATAGGTTTTGTGCAAAAAAAAAATAGCTGCTAATTTTTTTTTCGCCTTTGTTGGGACAAAATTGATATGTCGTGGCATGCTGTTTTAACAGTGTAATGGCAAACTCTGAATGATAAAAGAGGTTAAACTGAATTACGCTGAATGTATTACATTTTTTTTTTGTGCAAAACCTTGGCTAACTTTACCACAAAAAGAGAAAAACACTCAACTATATTTTCCCCCCCAAAAATGTTCAGTTACTATCCCCCCTAAATGGTTAGTTAGTTTTTTGCCTTCATGGAAAATCATGGTCCCTGTCCTGTGTGTGTTTGTAAAGTGAAGAAAGGCAGCAGCACCCTCACCCTTTAAACTCAGACCAATTTTAAGGTCCTCTAGTGACGTCATGGTCATGGCTGCAGCCTAACTCCAGAGCTCTGCGGGTTTTTTTTTTTTTTTTTAATTTCAGAAATATTTTACAAGATGTTAACATATACAATTAGGAAACATAAGGAAATATGTCTCAGTCAGTACAGAATTTGCATAAGATTCCATTTGCAGCTTATCCACTCACAGTACTGCCTACCCAATGAAGGCAATATATGTGCAAGGACCAAAGTTGCCCTCATAGTCTGTTAACTATTATCTAAATGGGTTCTCCAGTACTGTATAAAAGAGGCTAAAGGTACTGCAGCCTTGAACAGTGAGGTTATATCGAAAGGTTACAAGAGGACGATTTGGAAACTGGGAGAGGCACACTGAGCCGAGGCTCGTTTCCAGGTGCTACCCGGGGGAGGGGAGAGGAGGAGGAAAAAGTGCAGTGCAATAATACAAAAACTACAAAATTACAAATCATAAGTGCAAGGAGACACTAAGGTCACAGGTTGTACATGGATTCATGGTGTTGGGCTGGTACAGCAATTGTACATAACACGGTGGAGTTCATAGCGTAAGGCAGATACAGTTGTACATAACGATGTGGGTAACACAGCACGTATTAACATGGTGGGATGAGGATAACTCCGAGTTGTGATGTAGATATGAGGTGATGAGCCCAGATGAGAATAAGTCAGATTGTGGGCACGAGCAAGGCGGAGGAGGGGAGAGGAGTAGAGTACGTTTAGGGAGGGCAGTGTATGCAGTGAGGCGGGCAGAGAGTTCCAGTCACGGGGAAAGTGTAAAGAGAAAGCAGCCTTGCCAGAGTTTGAGTGAGGGTGGGGTAGGGCAAAAGAGCACGGGTCACAGGGACGAAGACCATAGGAGGAGGGGGAAGAATAAAGGGTGGTTATGTGGGAGCGAGCCAAACCAGTAATTTGTTGACATAATGGAGGTATTTGAATTTCAAATACAGGGAGTCTGTCTGTCATCTTGTATGTCATACATTCCATTCCATTGTGTATATACCCACTTAATTTCCCACCACCCCGCTGGGTTAGAAACTCTGTTGGTATGCCAGAGCCTGGTGATAGCTTTCTTGGCTGCTAGGTCTGAGATTACTATCAGTTTTGTTACAGCTTGGTGCGTTGTCTTCTGGGGGATTGCAAACAGTTTAAAAGAGGAAGTAATCTTCCTTGGGCAGTTAGAGATTGCTTTCAGTTCCTGTATTATTGACTGCCAGAAGGTGTAAAGGCTAGGGCATGCCCAGAAAGTGTGTATGGGAGTGGCCTTCAGTTGCCTGCATATTTAGTCAGTGTGTCTGTGGTGCGGAAGTATCAATAGCGGTATTTCCTGAATACTCTTGCCAGTAAGTGGCATGCGTTAGTCTGTGTGTGTATGTTGGGGGGTGCAAATTTGTGTCAAGGGTGTGCATAGTGTCTAATTTGACATTCCATTTTTGTAGGATGGAAGCAGTGGATTCAGTAGAAGTTTCTTGTAAGGCCTTATAGAGTTGGCTAGTAAAGTGAGACCAGGTTTCATCTAGAAGATGGGCTTTTAGGAGCTGCAGTAGCTTTGGGAGGTGTTCTGGGAAATGGGAGTGGGCTGCTCCCTTCCCACTGAGATAAGATTGGAGTTGTAGGTACCTATAATGGTCTGTAGTGGGAAGGTGGTAGATGGCTTGTAGTGCGGAAAATGGGAGGGGCCCCTGGGGACCTAAAAGTTTAAATATATACCTCAGTCCTAGTCTTGCCCACTTCTGCATAGCTGAATCTGTTCTGTTGGGGGAGGGGGTAAGTTGTGTCATATGCTGAGGCTTGTAGATAGATGTGATGGGTTGTGATGAGAATGTGTTTTTGAATAGCCTGCCATTGACGGTATGGTTGCACCGTGGATGGATAGAATTTGGATAGGGCAAGTAATCTGCAGGGTTGCTGAGCAGGTATCAGTCCTGATTGTGTATTTCATTTATTTTTCTATAGAGCTTTTTGCTCCCCATGGCCACCTATGCCTGCCATCAGGCCCCACTGTTCCCAACTCCGTCAGCCTCTTCCTCCATTGTCGTACCAGTGGGGATCCACAAGGAGCAGGGCCTGAGAATGGCGAGGGCCATCTCGCACAGCCACGGGGAGACCTAGGCTTTTCTAGTTCTCTCTCCACCCCCCAGAGCAACAGTGAGCATGCAGAGTGCGCACTTTCGGAAACCGAGTGCTTCTTCCACCCTCCCCTGCATCAGTCCTCGACCCTGCTCTGACACCCAGCCTCTGCCAGGTGTCAGCTGAGATCAATGAACTGTACCTCCCCAATCCGAGAGATGAGAGCAGACCAGTGGCTGCTACAGTCATCTTCTGGCCCTCCCCCCAGTCAACCCCTGACAGCCCAAGCTTGCTCCTGAACTCGGGTCGCCGGTGTGTCATCTAGCACCTCAACCCTCTGTGCCACCAGGCCGGCTCTCATTGTGAAGATCATTAAGCACAAATTCAATTTGTTCTGTGCTGTCTTTGGCTAGCCACGCTCATCCCATCTTTAATAAGTGAATTTCTGCACCATCTACCCTGATATTGCTAACAAAGATGACCATTTCTGCATGACGTTTAAAACACCTAGTCCCTTATTTAATGCATCAAGATCAGTGTGGTTTTATACCGGGCCGACAAGTCAGGATAACATCAGGAGAAGTATATACATCATAGAGCAGATACAAAAGCAAGATCATCAAGCACTGCTAGTAAGCTTAGATGCGGAAAAGGCCTTTGATAAAGTGTCTTGACGTTTTTTTTAGTGGGGGTCCTTGCCGGCTTCAGGTTCCCCTCCCAATTTATAAATATATTATTTAGGTTCTACAATAAACCAAGAGGATATATTAGATCTAATGGCCATATATCTGAATGTTTTTCTTTGGAGAGGGGCACCAGTCAGGGCTGCCCTCTTTCCCCATTACTTTTAGCTCTATACATAGAACCCCTTGCTGAGAATATTTGGCAGTGCATGGATATACGGGGAATTCACTTGGTGGGAACCGAACATAAGCTTGCCCTATATGCCAATGATGTTTTGGTGTATCTTAAAAAAAAAAAAAAAGACTCCTCCCTCCATGCCTTATTTCAAACTTTGCAGGCCTTCTCAAAATTATCTGGATGTACATTGAACCCCCAGAAAACTGAGGTCCTTGCTTTCAATTGTACTGTCCTTTCACAGATTCGTAAGACCTTGTTGACGAAATGGGACTTACCCTCCGTAAAATACCTAGGCATTAACCTACCTACCAACCTCTCTAAAATACCTAGGCATTAACCTACCTACCGACCTCTCCCAACTTTTTACTTTACTTTACATTCCGCTGGTCTCCCAATTGAAGCAGGACTTGAGAAAATGGCATCTCTTACCTTTGACAATCTATGACCGGGTACAGGCCCTAAAAATGAATGTCCTCCACAGAATTTTATACTGTTTTCAATGTGTACCCTATATGGTGCCACTTAAGGAATTAATAGGTTGGCAGAAAGCTTTTTCTACATTTGTGTGGCAATACAGATGACTTTGTCTTAAACATCAACTTTTGATTTTACCAGAACCCTTGGGGGGATTACTCTCCCACATCTACCGACCTATTGGGCAGCTGCTTAAATAAAATTGGCTCTACTTTGAGGGAACCCAGGCTACTCTGCACACTGGAAAACAATAGACCTTTTCAGGTCTTTACCCACCCTTTACCCATTCTCTTTAATCTTAACTGAGAAAGTACAACCATTATTACCGCCAGAGACGTTGACAGTATTGGAGGACTGGAGACAGAATAAATATTTCAGGACACAGTTCTGGAAATACTCTTGGTTTGTAGATAACCCACAGTTTCCCCTTGCTCGACAGGATTCTTGGTTTCAGGTACAGGCTACCAGGGGTTATTTTGCCCCATGGCAACTGCTACGACAGAATGCAGTGATAACTTTTAATCGGGCCAAAAAACTATTTGATTGGGGAGACCAGGATAGAAAACACTTTTTTTTCAAATTAGAGATTACATAAATAAGCATTTAAGAAATAAAAAATATGGCTGACGCGGTGGCGCTGAGGGTTGAGGCGCTGGACGCTACACCTCGTGCTACGCCGGCAACCTGGGTTCAGGTGTAGACTAGGGTCGTTGGGGGGTTGGCCGGTGGGGGAGGAGGATTGAGCGTCCCCTAGACTGGTCTCCGGGGAGGGTGGGGAGGGACTCCCACGAAGGGGCTGTCTCTTGGTGGTGGCTAGTGGTAGTGCAACTCGCAGCGCAGTGGAGGGGTCAGTGCGGGCAGATGTGCGGCACATGCATCCTTGGCATCCTTGCACGCCTGAATCCTCCGGCGCTCATGAGGGTCTGACTGCAGTGCTGCACCGGACACTCCAGGAAGCTCCCTCTGGCCCTGGCCCCTTTGTTTTCTGCGATGGGGTCCGTGACATGGCCTGAGAGAGGGAGAAGGAAGGAGATTGTAGCTTGGGCATGGCACCCGATGCAGGAGTTGCCAGTGGACCGGAATGGGCAACCATAGTGACCACCCCAGCCGAGGAGGTAGGCGTGTAAACAAAGAAAAGAGCGGGAAAAAAAGAAATAAATAATACCAAATACAAACTCAGGAGGAGTATCTTCCCTACAGTTAAAATATGGTTCACTAGGGCAGGGGAGAAACAAGGAATACCAAATACAAACTCAGGAGGAATATTTTCCCATAGTTTAAAATATGGTTCACTAGGGCAGGGGAGAAAGCTGTCTCCCTTTTATATAAAGCCCTATTGCCTTTTCAGTCTCGTATCGCTGAATCCTTGAAACTAAAATGAGGAAAAATATTTGGATAAAGGAACATTGGCGGATGTCTGGCAGAGGAGCTGGAAGGGAGCATGATCCACTAATCTTTTCCCCCATCTGGAGGGAGTTTGTGTGGAAGGTCAGGGCCAGATTTTCTCTGGTTCCGGCTCTTCTTGTTAAGTGGTCTCCCGTAGCATCTGTGATGTGCCAGAGGACGTGGCATGACTGTTGCCAGTTCACGCTCAAATATTTCAGTCATGCCCGAAACTGCTCTTCGTTTGGTAAGAGGTTTCAGCACATACTAAATACAGTATATTAAATATTTCTGAGCCCTTGTTACAAGAGCAGCTGCTACTGGGTGCCACCCCACAAGACCCTTAGAGGTCAAGAAGCCCACTATCTTTTGGGCAATTTTGTTAGTGGCTGCCTATAAATTGGCTACAAAAAATGGCTGTAACAGGAACCCCCAACTGTAGGTGAATGGAAGACAGTAGTCTCCCATACACAAAGTTTTGAGCGAATCACCTTTGACCTCCAGCGCAAATCAGCCCAGTTTATAAACCGATGGACACACTGGGAAGTGCATCAAACATCAGTTTAAATTCATACTCCACTTTGAAGTGTTCCATAGGTTTAAATGAACTGCTTTTAAGTGCAAAAGTATACTGTATGTATAGGGAAGTTTTTCTACTTTAACTTCAGGTTACTCAACCCCAGGAAACTTTTTTTGTTTTCTTTGTACCAAATACTTTTTTATAGCGTATACTCCTTCTTAACAAATGTATATGGAGCAAATAGGTTTTGAGTTCAGCCAGAGATTCTATAATGTTTTGTTGGAGGCCTATGCCGTAGTTTCTAGTTTTTAATTGGATTGTTTTTGGCCATTTTGATATACAACATAGTTTTTTAAATATTTAAATATTATACTTTATTTTAAGTAACATTGTTGGATCCTAATATGGAACTCTGTATGGAATTTGTATTTCTCTTTGATTATTACTGTTCTGATTTGTTAAATATTTCAATAAAAGAAATATTAAAAAAAAAAAAAGATGACCAGATAGAAACCAAAGAATTGTGAGCGACGTCCGTTTCAAAACTAGCTGTATTGCGGTCAGAGTAGAAACGGCTCTTCATCTAGGCTGCAGTCTCCACCATCCATTCACAGCGAATATGAGGAAGGGGAAGAATACTGTGTTCTCACCTCTTGAGAGGTGGACATTGTTAAAAGATTGGAGATGGTTGCAGCTGATAGTAGAAGGGATCTCCAGGTGGTGGAGAAACAGATGGCTGCCATGGATCCCTGCCTAACTGCATATATAGTCACTGCAGCCCTACACACCAAGGCCCAACTACAGCCGCACGAGAAGGAAGAAGAGGAATCAGAGCATAAAATAAAAGACTTAGAAAACTGCAGTAGAACAATGTGTTCATACATGGGGTTCCCAAAAATAAGCAAACACTGAGGACGTAGTCAGATTTATAGAATGTTTTTTGAAGGAATTATATTCACTGTTATCAGCTAAATGTCATTTGTGCGCACAGAACCCCCACCACCCTGCCAAAAGACTCAGCCACTGACCCTGCTCCACAGTCCTGGCTTTTTTGGAATATAGCACAAAATCAGAGGTACTACAATGGCAAGGGTGAAAAATGAAATACATTTTGGAGACTATGGTTTATTTTTTTTTAACACAATTTCATCCCCAGCATCTTGCAATAGGAAAGCCAGTATTGTAATTGTATGGAGACTTCACTACAGCCACTCCTTACCGTAAACAACAGGGGATCATAGTTGAAGAGGTGCTGCTGTGTTTTTCATTTGGGGGAATTAAAGAAACAGCAGTGGCAGCAATGCCCCACAATATCCACTGCAGGGGCTGTCTCCCTGAGATCACTGCATACTTGATCAGCACTGACAGGCAGAAAATGAGTAGAGGGAATGGTCTGGACTCACAGTTACCACCTTCATCCTACCTGAAAAGACCAGCAGAGGGGCTCAGCACTGATAGGTTCTGTTGTTCTGCAGGCCTGCTAGACCATCAACTGCAAGCAGACTGAGGCATTCTGGGACTTTATTGATTTACTTTACATAGCTGGTATTGCAGACATGCACTTTGAAGCTGCATCCATTAGAGATATGGATTTTCTCAAACTGAACACTAAACAGGCATATTTATGGATGTAAAATAGGGTAAGGCCTGGAGGGGGACTTCCGTGTTTCCAGCCAGGGGGTTGCAACCCTCTCAGCAGCTTGCAGCGGCAGTAGTATTAACTGAGGGAGAAAAGAGTAATAGGCCCTACGTTGCTATGCATCTCTTTTCCTGGGGATGGTGGGGTCCAGCCGATATGTCTGGTTTTTCACTGCAGCCTCTTGTTGAAGAATACGTAGCCTGCTTTGCTGGCTAGTTGGTGAAGGGGGAGGGTAAGTTCCCTTGTTTGACGATGAATGGCCGACCCATTTGACCTTTGGGGATGGGTTCAGATTTCTAGTACCTTGAGCAGCTTGAAGGACCTACAGAGTACATTCCGCCCCCCCCCCCCCAACAAGGGTCGGGTACCGGTAAGAACACAGAGTTGGTTTATTATGGTTTAGGTGTTGGGAGAGGAGATCGGTGGACCTTCGCTATCCTGGGGAAGGCTATAGGAATATATGGGGCACCTGACTTACAATGCTGAATGTAGCTGAATTCACAAGCATAGTGCATACAAGGCTTATTGATAGAAGCTCGATATTTCCTAGGGGATTTGTTGGTGACCATTCAGGCTGGCCTCAATTATTTGATATGAAGGTGGAGGCTAATTTACCTGTCTATGGAAACATTGAATTGGTGGAGGATCCCCAGGGCATATGTGGGGAGGGTGGGGTTGGGGAATTTGAATGTCTGCTGCTACTATGGCTGCTGGGAAGGAGACCAAGGTCACCCTAGTTAAAGTTCCTTTTTGAGGGGATGTCCTCAAAGTGCCTGCTAGTTTTTTTCTGACAGCATGGGGTGTTTCCATGACAACTGCAATTGTATGCTTCTCAGCCAAGAACGATCGAAGCAACATTGAAGTTCTTTGTGACCTTCCAGTAGGCCCCATTGGGTATCTCAGGAATGGTGGATTTCCAGCGTAGGAGTAACACTTTGAAGCAATTTCAAGTTTTGTATCTTTGTCTTTAATGTTTATTGCAGGAGTAAATCTCATGGTTTGCTGCCTGTTGTAGCTTTTATTATTGTTGGTATTCTGATAGTCACATAATTTGTTTTTATTTATTTAAATGTTTCACCAGGAAGGCACATTGAGCAACAAGTCGCTCGTCTCCCGGTGCAACCTGTGGGGAATGAGACATTAAACATTCAAGTTACAAGATTGACATTAAAATACAGTTGAAAGGCAGGTGTTACAGTGTTTGAAAGCCTTAATGCTGAGAACACTGTGGGGTTGGGTGGCGTGCAGGAGATCTGGTCATTATGGTAGTGTAGATAATGCGTAAACCTTCTTATAGTTCCCATTATTATGATGATTGACTTCACAATTGTTTCACTCATCGTAAAGGGCTACACAGCCCAGTAATAAAGCCTGAATATTACAAGAACTCAACGGCCATCATGCACTGATAGCATTTCTCCAATTGGAGCATGCTAAATTAAAACATGCTTGGGTGGGAGAAGTATATGTCTATAACTGGGAGGAGCATGCACACAGGAGAGGAACGATGATATTAATTAAGAACATCCCTATTCATTTGCTCATTGTGGACATTGATAAGACAGACAGATATATGTTAGATTAAAATGCCTATATTGGGACCTGGAATGTGTATTTACATACGTATATGCACCTTTTATGGAAAGTTCACCTAGACACCATGCAGATTGAAGCCCAACTGCATATTATTGGTGGTCCTTTTTATTTATTTATTTATTTATTTTAATTACTTTCTTTACCCCCGTCCTGAGCAGCCCTCCATTTCGCCAACCCTCCTCAGCCCCTGCTCCCGCTGCAGAGTGCACTTCCTGTCATCCTCCATGGCTTACCCCTGGGCGGAGGGGATCAAGCTAACCCGCCTGACACAGATCTAGTTTTGAAGGTGCCCGCCATTTTCGGGAGCAGTGCCTGCGGAGGTCGGCATTCATCCAGTCGCCCAGGACATCTTCTCCTCTGGCTTTTCTCCTTCCCACCCCCTGGAGGTGGAGGATTTTGGTGTTGGCAATGGCCAAACTGTGTGTGCTTCCACCCACAGTACCCCGTCCGACTATTCCGCTCCCATCCCTAACGTATGGGACCCAGGCGCTCAGACACCCAGCCACCGCCACATGTCAGAGGTGCACCAGCCTCCATGTCCCTCCCTCCTCAATCCTCTCCCACCTGCCTGACTCTGGTGAGCCGCCTACATCGCAAAACACTGGTCGCCATGTGGGCCGAGGTGAGGCATGATGCTTAAGCCTCCACACCACTGGGCCGCCACATCGATGATGTCTTTAATTCCATTTTTCTTGGCCCACTTGACGGCAGGGGTGGGGGACAGAGGGAAGAGGTAAGCTCTGGTAAGTTGTTATGCAGGCTTTCGGAGGAGCTAGGCCTCAGAGATTATGGTGCTTTGTGCATCTCTGTGACTGAGACTTTACTTTCAACTCGGCGAGACACCATTTGTGCTCTAGGAGAGATCATTTGCTACTCCCGCTGGTCACCCTCTTCTCCTCTGAGTGAACTCCATTTATCACCACACTCCGTTGCCTGTCTTCTAACCAATTTCTTATCCAGTTTACAACCTATGGACCTACTCCTAAGCTACCCAGCTTGCTTACTAGTTTCCTGTGTGGAACGGTGTCGAAAGCCTTACTGAAGTCAAGGTAGGCCATGTCCACTGCTCCACCCTGATCTAAATCCTTCGTCGCCCAGTAAAAGAAATAGGTCATATTTATTTGCTGTGACCTCCCCCCTGTGAAACTGTGCTGCCTTGGGTCTTGCAAACCACTGGCTTCAAGATATTCCATCATTCTTTCCTTCAGCAGTGATTCCATTAACTTTCACACCGCCGATGCCATGCCAACTGGCCTATAATTGCCATTCTCCTCCCAGCTACCACTTTTGTGTAGTGGGACTACATCTGCCCTCCTCCAGTCCTCGGGAACCACTCCTGATGCCAGTGAGCTGTTAAATAGAAGAGTCAGAGGTGCAGCCAGTGTTTCCCTAAGCTCCCTCAATACACTGGGATGCACCCCATCTGGCCCCATTGCTTTGTTTACCTTCAGATTAGCGAGTAGTTAGGACTCTTGCCTCCAAAAAAGGACTAGTATCAACCTACCTACTATGCTTCTGTTACTTTTTTGTGGCCCCTCTCCTTCTCCTTCCAGTCTCAACAAATGTATTTGTTTAGGATGTCTGCCTTTTCCTGGTCCACCTCTGCACAACCCCCCCTTTCCCTTTTTAACCTTACAATCCCACCCCTGATTTTCCTCTTTTAATTTACATACCTAAAAAAAGGAAACAAGACATTTTGTTACCTCCTGGGCTGTTTTCTCTTCAGTTTGAGCCTTTGTGCTCCTTGCTGCTTTCCCTGCTTCCCTCTGGTTCCCTGTTACACATTCCTATCCTCCTCCCCTCTGCGTCTCCTTATACCTTCTGAATGCTACCCTTTTCTCTCTCCTAAGCTGGTCTCCGGGCTTCATTACGCCTGGGCTCCGCCTCCTGATGACACTTGTAGGCAGGACTAACATTGTGCAGCAGGGGGGATAAGGAGCCCTCCACATCTGATCATTGCCAGTTTACTTCCTGCCTTCACTGAAGCAGGTAACGTGCAGCAGAAGCCCTGTCACTGGTGGCAGGGCTGAAGAGACCGTAAGTTTTTCTTTCGACATTATCCTTGACAGACTGTGGTTCTGATTGTAATCTTCAGTGGTGGGATCCAGTCTCAGCCTTGCAAGCTGCACAGACTGGCCCCACCTCTCAGCAGCGCCTCGCAGCCTTTTTCCTGTGCAATGGGCCCCGCTTTCAAGTGCTGCATCTAGCGACTGGCTCAGGGGAATGACAGAGGGAATTGGAGCTTTTCCTCGCTCGCTTAAGTTGCCCTTTTTGCCAATAGTGGTCATTCGGGAAGCTTTAGACCGCCATCGTGGCTTCCTTAGCAGCGAGATTCTCTGCGCGAAGGCACAGGCAACACCTCAGCACACCAGCCTGCTCCTCACCCCATCTGCACTGCTTCAAAGGCGAGAGGGCTTCCTCATAAGTGGCTGGGCCCTCCCCAACGTAAGCCAAGGAGGCTTAGAGCCAATGGGCAGTTCTCTGCCAGGATTCTGTTGGTGGCAAGGAAGCAGTGCTTCATGAGGATCAGGATAACCAGTGCTAGCACCTCTGACTTGGGGGGTGGGGATATCATATTGTCTAGAGAAGCAAGGGTACTGACAGTGGCCTCAGAAAAATCAAGTAGGGGGAGAAAATGTCAGCGCTGTAAGTCCCCACTCTTAATCACTTTTGCTGGCTCTCTCTGCCTTACATGTGAAAAGGCAGCGGCTGCTAGTGGGGAGGGCTCAGCGCACGCAACCTCTCTCTTTCTCGTCACAGGCAAATACCCAAGAGAGGTCTGACCGGACAGCTACTTCCAGATCGGAGCGAGCACCGTCAAATGTCCCAGAGAGATCTGAACGGCTGGCTGCCTCTAGGGGAACAGCAACATCCAGAGATACCCCCCCACTAGACCCCAAACTGATAGGCTGAATAGGGCCTTTGCTATGGACCCTTCTTCCTTTGAATGGCAGCTTCCAGGATCACCGGACAGGAGACCCCACAAAGGAAAAAGAAAAAGGACCCCTCCCCATCCGACGAGGGGGGCTATCCTCTCATCGCTTCACAAGAAAAAGATATCCAGAGAAGGGGTAGATTGTCAAATGAGGATGGTCACCACATTCTCTGCAGGGAGGAAAAAGATCTAATTCCGAAAGTGGACCTACTGGTGTGCACAGAGCAAATGCCACAGGGGTTATTCCCCAGAATCCTCGGTCACCAGTTCCTCCACTGAGGAGGGGGAGATAGTGGACTCTCAGGGGGAGGAAATGGACAAGGAAATGATAGAAAGTATACTTAGTGTGGCAGAAAAAGGGGAGATATTGTTGATCGGCGATCTGAATATGCCAGATGTTAACTGGAGTGCAATTGCAGCAGCCACTTCGAAGAGTGGGGTTATTCTAGATGCCCTACAGGGGGCATGCCTTAGACAACTAGTATTGGAGCCCACTCAGAGGAAGCAATCTTAGACCTGGTTCTCTCAAATGGAGATGAAGAGAGGATCACAGATGTAGAAGTGGGTAGCCATCTGGGGAAGTGCAACCATCGAACAGTATGGTTACTAATAAACACAACAATAGAGTCAAGCCATACAAAGGCAAAGGTACTGGACTTTGGAGGCTGACTTTGCCAAAATGGGTGAGTGCCTAAGGAATGCACTAGCAAATGGGCAGGAAGGAGGGTGGAAGAACAATGGGAATAGTAAAACTGCCATCACAGTGGCAACAAGCCTTTGTGTGAAGCAAATAAACAAAACTAAATGATGTAAGAAACCACTGTGGTTCTCAAAGGAAGTGGCAGTGAAGGTTCAAGAGAAAAGAAAGCATTCAGGAAGTACAAGGAATCACAGAAGGAGCAGGACAGAGAACTGTATCAGTTAAAGCAAAGGAAGCTGGGAAGGCAGTCAGAACGGCAAAGGCCCAAACTGAGGAAAAGATAGCCAACTCAGTTAAGAAGGGGATAAACCTTTATAGGTACATCAGGGAGCGAAGGAAGACCAAGGGAGATAGTGAGGCTTAATGGGGGCAGAGGGTGACTGTGAAAAGGCAGAGATACTAAACAAATATTTTGCTCAGTATTTACAAAGGAAGAGGGGAGGTACCTAAAACAAACAGAAACACTCTGGATACAGAAGTTGATACCAGCCCATTTACATAAGAAAGGGTTCTGAAAGAACTCTTAAAAACTGAAGGTGGACAAAGCAATGGGGCCTGATGGGATTCATCCCAGAATTCTAAAAGAACTAATGGTAGAATTAGTGACACCACTGACTACCCTGTTTAACAAATCATGGGAGGATGGGTGGTGCCCGAGGACTGGAGGAGGGCAGATGGATTCCCTTCACAAAACTGGGAGCAAGGCAGAAGCAGGAAACTACAGACCTGTTAGTTTAACTCTCAGTGGTAGGGAAAATGATGGAATCACTTCTGAAGGAAAGAATTGTCGAGTATCTAGAGGCCAGAGGGCACAGGACCCGAGGCAGCATGGATTCACAGCAGGAAGGTCATGCCAGACAAATCTGATAGATTTCTTTGACTGGGTGACCAAAGTAGTAGTTCAGGGAGGGCTGTGGACATGGCCTACCTAGACTTTAGCAAGGCATTTGACTCAGTCCCTCAAAAGATTAATATACAAGATAGCTAGCCTGGGAGGGGTCCCAAGATGACAGCCTGGGTAAAAATTGGCTGGAGAATAGGACACAGAAGTAATAGTAAATGGAGTCCACTCTGAAGAAAGGGGGTTACTAGTGGGACCGCCAGGGTTCAGTATTAGACTGGTCCTCTTCAATGTCTTTATAAGCGACATTGCAGAGGGACTGAAGAAAAGTATGTCTCTTTGCAGATGACACAAAGATCTGCAACAGAGTTGATGCACAAGGTGGGGTGGAAAGGATGAAAAGGGACTTGGCAAGGTTAGAGGAAGGGTCAAATGTTTGGCAGCTTAGATTCAGTGCTAAGAAGTGCAAGGTAATGCACCTGGGAAACAAAAACCCAGGGGAAGAGTACACAATGGGAGGTGAGATACTAACAACAACAAAAAGGGAAAGGGACCTGGGGGTAGTCATATCAGATGACCTAAAGGTGGGCAAGCAATGTGAGAGGGCAGCAAGGAGAGCTGAGGGGATACTGGGATGCATAGGGAGAGGCATCACCAGTAGAAAACAGGAGATTATTATTCCTCTGTGTCAGACAGCTGGTCAGCCCCATCTGGAGTACTGCGTGCAGTTCTGGAGACCCAGTCTTCGCAAAGACATAGACAGGATGGAAGCTGTCCAGAGGAGGGAGCTAAAATGGTGCAGGGTCTGCAAGAAGACATATGAAGAGAGACTTAAGGAGCTTAATATGTATAGCCTCGAGTAAAGGAGGGAGAGGGGGGACATGATAGAAACTTTCAAGTACCTCAAGGGAATCAACAAAGTCCAAGAGGGTAGCATCTTTCAAAAGAAGAGTTGTACAAGAACAAGGGGGCACAATATGAAGATAGAGGAGGGGCGGCTCAGAGGTAATTTAAGGAAGTATTTTTTCACAGAGAGGGCTGTGGATGCATGGATCGGCCTTCCGGAGGAGGTCGTGGAGTCAAAAACAGTGGTGGAATTCAAGCATGCATGGGATAGTCATAAGGCAATTCTAGGGGATGGGGGTAGGAAGAAGTAGGCTGCTGGTTAACTAGGATCTGCAGCTTATCCAGTAGGCAGGGAAAAGGGCAGACTGGGTGGGCCAAGCAGTCCTTATCTGCTGTCAAATTCTATGTTTCTATCAGACTCCGACGACTCCCCTTCCAGGAATTTTGACCTGGAGGACCTAGACTTTTTCATCAAAAAAGTAATTTCCGAGATTCACCTTGACTCTTCTCCTGTCATCTCTCAACTGAAACAGACTTTTCGCTTGGCATCTGCCTCCAGATCGGCGACAGCCGTCCCTATTCCTCCCGCCATTGAGGATCTGCTCAAAGAAGAATGGCAAGGTCCAGAACGTGCTTATCCGGTTCCCCGACGAATCTCCAAACTTCTGAAGTTTGACAAGAAACAGTCCAAAAAGTGGTTAGACTGCCCCAGAATCGACCCCTTAATTTTTAACCTCACCAAGAAAACTGTCATACCAGCTGAAGGAGGGGCTTCTCTAAGAGACCCAGTAGACAGAAAGGTGGACTCCTCCCCCAAAAAAGCCTTTCAAGCCTCGGCAACGTCCCACAAGGCAGCCACCACGAACCTATTTTCCGCCAGAGCACCCTATCCTGGGCATTGGATTTAGCTTTTCAATTCACGGAAGACCTAGAAAAGAACTCCCCTATTATCCATCAGCTACAATTAATGGGGTTGGCCTTGGCCTATGCAGCGGATGTGTCAGAGGAGGCAGTCAGGTGTGCTGCGCAGACCATGTTTTATCAAACCTCTGCTCGCCACAATCTGTGGCTTCGGGCATGGTAAGCAGATGCATCCTCAAAGAGTCATTTGGTGAACGCACCCTACGAAGGAAACTTCCTGTTCGGGCCGGCACTGAAGGAAGCGGTGAAGGAATCCGGGGAAACAGCGAAGGTGCATATGCCCCAGTCCAGGGGTCGAGCCAAAGCATGGTCTTCAGGTCCAAGGCACAATTTTCCTGACAGAGGTTATAACAAGGGGCATAACTCCAGCTTTTCAGGGAAAAGAACATGGTTCTTCTGGAACCAGCGGAATTTCAGAGGAGGCGGTTCCGGCGGAGGCTCCAGAGATACCAGGAATAACACCAAAAAATCACAATGAGGCCATGCAGGCCCATCCTTGAGTAGGGGGCAGGCTTTCAGAATTCTTCGAGGAATGGGCCCGGACCACGTTGGACAGATGGGTGCTAGACATTATCAGCAAAGGTTACCTGATAGAGTTCGAGTCCAAGCCCACATTACCTCATGTGGTACCCTCTCCCATGTCAAACAACTCATTCAAAAGACAAGCGACATGGCAGGGTATCATGGACCTTCTGCTAGAAGGAGCTATCAAATGGGTCCCCCCCCCAGAAGGCCAATCTGGGGGTATACTCCCTATTTTTCTTTGTACCCAAACGTACAGGAGGTCACAGACCTGTCTTAGACCTCAAATTCCTAAATTGTTTTGTACGCAGCAGACCATTCAAAATGGAAACTGTGTCATCAATTGTCAAGGAAGTGCTGCACGGAGATTTTGTGGCATCCATCGACTTGCAGGATGCCTACCTCCATATTCTTATTCACAATTGGCACAGGCAATATCTGAGATTCAAGGTAGGGAACCATCACTTCCAATTCAAGACTCTTCCTTTCGGCCTTTCATCAACACCAAGAACCTTCTCGAAGGTGCTAGTAGGAATAGTAGCTCACCTACAGAACCAAGGGATCCAGCTGTTCCCTTATCTGGACGATATCTTCATCAAAGCTGCGCAGCTCAACTAAGCAGTGCAGACAGTGACGGAAGTGGTCCAGTGTCTCACAGCACACGGTTTTGTCATCAACCGGAAGAAGAGCTCCCTAATCCCGAGCCAGAGCTTGAACCACTTGAGAGCAGTATTCAGCACGCGGGACAACAAGGTGTTTCCCCCAGAGTCGAAATTCAGGGACCTGATGGAGCTCATCAACAAATTCCAAAGCTCCACTCATCTGCCGGCACAGTTCTTTATGCAGCTGTTCGGGACGTTTGTGTCACTGGCAGACTCAGTCCCATGGGCTGTAGTGCACATGTGTCCAGTTCAACTTCATCTGCTCAAGCTGTGGTCTCAGTCTAGGCACAGTCAGCACCAGCTCATTCCAGTTCCTCAGCAGATAAAAATCTCTCGCGCATGGTGGTCTCGGAGGGGAAAATATGATGAGGGGCTGAAAGCTAGGCCATTCGCTCCAAACAAGAATCACAACAGATGCAAGCCTCGGGGTGGGGGGCTCACCTGAACCAGATGTCGGCCCAAGGCAAGTGGTCCCTGACTGAATCAATGTACAGTATAAACATCCTAGAGATGAGGGAAGTTCGGCTAGCCCTGATACACTTCCGTCAACATGTGCGCAACTGGGATGTGTTGATTCTGACACAGTCGAACAGCTATGGCCTACATCAATCATCAGGGCGGCACAAAAAGTTCAAAAATGCTTCAGGAGTCTCTTCTCCTGTTCCATTGGGCAGAAAAACATCTGACGAGTAGAAGGGCCGTGTACATACCGGGACAGGAGAATGTCACAGCAGACTGGTTAAGCCGCCAAGATGTCCTCCCGGGAGAATGGGAGCTGAAGGACACTGCATTTCAACTCCTAATAGAGAGGTGGGGCAAACCACAGGTAGATCTGTTTGCACGTTGACAAAACGCCAAGATGCAGCAGTTCTGCTCCCTGGCAAGAGACAATCTAGCACTGGCTCAGGACGCTTTCTCCCTAACCTGGGGTTGCCTGGCCTCCTCTATGCTTTTCTCCCAATTCCACTGTTATCCAGGGTCCTACATAAGGTGGCCAGGGACAGGGCGGAGATGATGCTAGTCTGCCCCAGATGGCCTCGCCACCCTTGGTTCCCACTCCTCATTCAGCTGTCAGAGGCATCACCCTTTTTTTCCAGCTCAGCTCAGACCTCTTCATCAGGGTCCGGTGCTGCACCACAATCTGAGCAATCTGCCCCTCTCGGCTAGGAGATTGAGCGGGAAACTTTCAGAGTTAGGCTACACCGCTACAGTCATTGAAATGATGGTAAATTCCAGGCATCCCTCCTCCTCTAAAGTATATTATAGAATCTGGAGAAAATTCTTGTTCTGGCTCCAATCTAAGGCTATACAGGATCATCCAATATCCCTCCCGGTCCTTTTGCAGTTTCTTCAGGAGGGTTTCGACAAAGGTCTGCAGCCAACCACCTTACGAGTTCAAGTTTCTGCATTAGGGGGCGCTCTTGTTGGCAGATTCGGGAGACCCTCTGGGATCTCACCCTTATGTCAGGAGGTTTCTAAGAGCAGCAACGTTAGAACACCCCCCAATTAAGCCAACCATACCACCTTGGAGACTTGGTTCTCAAGGCCCTAACAAAAGCACCCTTCGAGCCTCTGAAAGAGGCTTCTATCATGCATCTCACAGTGAAGGTGGTCTTTCTAGTAGCTATTGTGTCAGCCAGGAGAATCAGCGAACTGGGGGCTCTGTCAACTAAAGAGCCCTACACTGTTTTTCATCAGGACTCTGTGATACTCCGTACGGATCCAGGGTTTTTACCGAAGGTTATGTCTCTCTTCTACCGTAACCATGAGCTAACCCTTCCTTCCTTCTATCCTCACCCGAAAAACGAAAAGGAAAGAGAGTTCCATACTCTAGATCTGATGAGAGCAATCAAATTATATATTAAGAGAACGGACGCTATTCACAAAACATCAAGCTTGTTCATTTTAACTGCAGGCCAAAATGTGGGCAAAAAGGCTTCAAAAGACTCTCTAGCCAGATGGATTAGATCAGTAATCACAATGGCGTATGATCAGGCGGGAGTAGTCCTGCCTGGTCCAGTGAGAGCTCATTCCACCAGGGCTATGGCCACTTCATGGGCGAACTTCAGAGAAGCATCCCCAACAGACTTATGCAGAGCGGCCACTTGGTCATCCATTCACATGCTTACAAAGTTCTACAAACTGGATGTGATGTCGTCAGCGGACGCTTTCTTTGGCCACCAAGTGCTTCAGGCGGTGGTGGACCCCTAAGAGCGCTTGACATTCTTCCCACCCGGCACATTTAGGGATGCACTGCTTTTGGATATCCCAGGCGTAATGAAGCCTGGAGACCAGCTTAGGAGAGAGAAATTGAAATTTGGGTACTTGTAAATTTTCTTTCTCCGACGGCTGGTTTCCGGGCTATGGATTCCCTCCCAGAATGTATATAGTTAGCTGGCCTCAGGGCCACTTAGACCATGACTGTTGTGTTTTTGGTCTCTGGGCCAATTATGCCATAAATGTTGTGTGTTTTGTTTCCAAGTTCTTGTAGTACTGCCTCAGGGGGACTGCGTGAAGAATGACTGGCAACGACTGGATGTGGAGGGCTCCTTATCACCCCCCACTGCACAATGTTAGTCCTGCCTACAAGTGTCATCAGGAGGTGGAGCCCAGGCGTAATGAAGCCTGGAGACCAGCCATCGGAGAAAGAAAATTTACAGATACCCAAATTTCGATTTAGCCTTTACCTTTTTAGCCACCTCTTTCGAGAACCATGAGTGGTCTCTTTTTTCCCTTTTTGCTTTTACTCACTTGTTTGACACAGAGGTTTGTTGCTTTTACTGTGTTCCCTATTATCTTTGCTCATTGTTCCTGCACCCCACGTAGGCCATCCCCACCGCCAGGTCATCCCAGAGGCTCTCACCCATCTTTATAAAATCTGCCCTCTTGAAGTCCAGGACTCTTGCTGTTGTGTGATTTGATTCTGCAGCCATCCTTATATTGAACCACACTGTACGGTGATCACTGGTCCTCAGGTGGCCTCCCACCTCGATACTGTCCGTGTTACTGAGTACCAGGTCCAGTATTGCCCCATCACAAGTGGGTTCACTGACTCGTTGCCTGAGGAATGCCCCCTGCAGAGAGTCTAGGATGTCCCTGCTTCTAGCTGAAGTTGCTGCTGGAAGGCATCAGTTCACATCTGGCACATCTGGCAAATTGAATTCCCCCATCAGCAGCACCTTGTCCTTTTCTGCCATCTTGCCGGTGGCTTCCACCAGTACCTTATGTAATTCCTCCCCCTGTGCTGGAGGTCTATAGATTGCTGCAGTGTGAATAGTAGCTCCATTTTCCTGTCCAGCATGACCCACGATACCTCAGCCCCACTTGTATTCCCTTTATCTCCGTCGTTTTTATGCTTTACCTCACACAAGCACCACGCCCCCTCCTTTCCTTTCCACCCAGTGCTTCCTGAACAGAATAGCCTGGTATGGCCCATGTTCCAGTCTTGGTTTTATGTGCACCATGACTTGGTAATGACCACAAAATCCAGGTTGGCCTCTGCCATAGTGGTCTCTAGGTCTGGAATCTTATGTCCTAGACTTTGAGCATTGGAACGCATGGCCTTCCAGATTGTGTTTCCACTCTGCTTGTTGCCCCCTTTTTTTCCTTTTTGCCGTCCCTCCTTCTCCCATCTCTTTGTAATGCTCCCATTCCTTTACCCCTTTATCTCTACCACCCTACTTCCTTTATTAATTTTCACCCTGGGGGATTCCTGTCTCCATGGGTTCCCATTACTCTCTACTTCACCTTGGGGGCAGTTTCTGCCTCCCCAATTCCTTCCGCCACCTCCTTCAGCTGGTTATAACCTAGTTACCGGCATCGAAAAGGACCCAGTTGCAAAAGCATGAAGTATATAGAACATATTTGACACATATAATACAGGATATGACACAAAGACTTTGGGGAACAGTAAGTGCAGAGTTGAAAAGAAAATGTTTTGGACAGTAGACAAAAATACACAGAAAAATCTTACTACACTTTCTAACTTTCCCAAAGTAGAACGCGCTTACCCCACAGGACACCTTTGTGAGTCAGGACAGATTCCAGCCTTAGATGTTAGCTATGTAAGGCCTCAAAACATGACTAACTTGTCTTTCACGAAAGTGTGGTTAACAAGGTTCCCAAAAAACAGTCTCCAACCACCCTTAGCACATATGTCCTGTGATATAATTTCCAGGCCAGTGTTTTTTTTTTTTGTTTGTTGGTTTTTTTTTTTTTTTTTGTTTATTTTTATTATATCAAAAAAACACATTCGGCATCAAATTCTGTGTTCCAAGATACAGAAATAAAGGAACTGAGTGTCTTATACAGAGGATCTACATTCTAAGTAAAGTCCTTGCGGCCACAGCCAGCGTTAAAAAGGATTACAAACTCATCATCACCGGTGACTTTAATATAAACTGGCTCAGTAACGAGGCAGCCCCCTAGAAGGACATTGTGGCCAGCTCATACCTAACACAACTAGTGACAGAACCTTCTAGGAGGAACCACAAAATGAGAAACAGCACGCTGCTTGGTTGGCTCCTATCAAGCTCACCCAATAGGTTATCCAAGGTCAGTGTCCTAGCTGATGCCTTGAAGTTACCATTCTCCAGTCACATGCTGGTGGTCCAACAAATTTAAGAATGCCCCACCTATTATTGCAGAGAGCAGAGTCCTAAAGGACAACTCAACTCTTTCAAGGAAACACTTGCCCTGATTGACTGGTCATCTATTGACGCTATGAGAATATAGACCCGGTACTAAAATTATTCACAGATAAATTTAACAGTGTCTGTGACAAATTTGCCCCAATCAGGAAACGAAAGATTCATGGCAATAAAAACTGGTGGATACCTAGTGATCTTCTGGATCTCATGAGGGAAAGGGACAACCTTTGGTTAAGAGCCAGATCCACAGGGGTCAAAAACGACTACCAGAAAAACAGGACAGTCAGAAACTGATGCACTTGGCTCATTAGTCTTGCAAAGGCTAATTATTATAGGGACCAGCTGGAAAGAAACTGGGGTGACAGGAGGCGTTTTTGGGAGAACATTAAGGATCTTCTCGGGAAGGGTGACATAAAACCGTTCAATATCAATGGTACTAACTCCACAGATCTCCACACAATAACTGAGTCGTTCAATAGCGCCTTCAAGGATCTAGGCTCAGTTCTCCCTCCAGACTACCTAAAGAAGATGGAGGTGAACCAGTACAGTAAATCCAGTGGGTAGGAGCACCCTAACTTCTACTTTAAACGTGTAACAGTGAAGGAGACCATGTCATATGTGGGAGAAAAAAAAAAAGTAAGTCCTGGGGAAAACCCGGTTAGGGAGTGACAATTTGGATATGAAGCTGGTTGCCTTTGCCATTGACGTACTGATCGCCCCCATTTCCAAAATCTTTAATAAATCACTCACCTTGACTGCATTCCCCAGCGTCTGGAAGCAAGCCATGGTAACCGCTGTTCTCAAGAGTGGTGACAGGTCCTGCATTGCTAACTGCTGGCCCATATCTATCCCCCCCCATCCAAAGCTCTGGAAAGGATAGTAGCTGATCACATATCTACCTACAGAAATACCAAATGCAGTGTCACCAACAGCATGGACTTCAGAGAAATCGCAGCACTGTTACTGCCCTGGTAGACTTCACTGAATACATGCACTGAGCGTTGGATGAAAGTGAGATGGTGGGTTCGATCTTCATTGACCTAACAAAGGCCTTTGACACGATCAACCACCCACTCCTCCTGAAACAGCTATGGTCCCTTAGAATAGCCTCAATTGCTGTTCACTGGTTCACGGATTCCCTATCTAACAGATCACAAAGAGTTAAAGTAGACCCAGCTGTCTCCAACTCCAAATAAGTCACCCTTGGAGTACCCCAGGAGTCAGTACTTGGACCACTGTTGTTCAGCCTGTTGCTGAACGAGCTCACTGAGGCCTGCAACAGCAGGCTTATCCCGTATGCTGATGATGTTGGCATCCTCAGCAGCAACTCTAGTATCAAGCTGCTGCAGGACAAGCTGCAATCTACGTTTCACCAACTGGAGAATTGGTTCAGTTCACAAAAACTCTTGCTTAATTAAAAAAAAACGAAAGTCATGCTCATCTCCAGCCCACAACTTAAGAGACACCCTCATCCCACCCGAGCAGGTGCATTCTTTCAAGTACATAAGGGTTACAATAGATGATGCCCTCCTTTTTTTTTTTTTTTTTTACTTTTTATTTAATTTCAGTTCAAATGTATTTACCAACAATTGATACAAAAGTTAATACAGGGGTCTCCGAGATCTTACATTCAGATATACATATCATGAGCTATTTCTTACATTCTTTAATCTTTTAGTCTAGGTATTAGACAATTCCATCATTCTTAACCAACTCATACTGGTAAACTCTGCAACAGTAGAGATATTTACTAACCACCACTCCAGTTCATATTTTGCTATTAAGTTCCCAGATCAGCTCTTGGTGCCCTAAAAAAAAAAAAAAACCGTCTAGGAGACCTTTCAAAGAGATACCAGATATATATAAAAAAATATCTCTTACAACCATATATGATTTTTACATATTAATAAATAAAAACAAGGGTATAAAAAACGCAAAAAGATGAGTGAGACCTTGTTACATTTACATCAGCTGTCCAGGAGGGTCATAAATAGAGCTTTCTTACCCCAATTCCTCAGCTCTTGCCAACCAGAGGTGGCGACCCCCAACTCAACCCTGTTGAGACTGTCCCTCGCCCCGCCGTCATACGGCCCACTCCGGCCCTTCAAGAAATGACATCTGCCCGGACCAGTGCCCCTGCCCACTGAATTCAGGACTACCAATCCTGCCTTGATCTCCAGCCACCGCAAGTTAGCTCTGGAGGAGCTGTTCCAAGACTGGGATTCCCTGTTTTCTTTCTTTATATTCGTAAAAGGGTAGCCATCTTGTGTTAAATTTGTGGATAGCCTCAATTGGGCCGTGATAGCCTCCATTCCCTGAATTGCCTCAATGTTTCTAAGCCAAGCTTGCAAGGAAGGACAGGGAACCAGAGTCCAATTCTGCGTGATAACTTTGAGGGCTGCTCCAATCAAAATGTTAAAAATGTATTTTCCTGCTGAACTCTTGATTTCCTCTGGGGGGAGCCCCAGCACCATATTTTCAAATTTTAGTGGAGTAAGGAGGGATAAGATTGAGGTCACCTCCCCAGCGATATTGCTGCAAAAAAGGGTGATTTTTGGACAGTCCCAAAAAATATGGTAGTGCAACCCTAATGAGTCACACCCTCTCCAGCATTTGTCAGAGAAGAGCTTATTATAATGAGCAGATGTTATTGGGGTTCTAAAAAAATGGATATTAATTTTCCATCTGAATTCCCTCCATGAGGGTGAGTTGGTAGTTTTATGTACCCCTTGCTAGATACTTCTCCATTCCCGCTCTGACAAAGAGAGGCTTGCCTCTGGGTCCCACCTCCCCTCCACCCTCTGTACTGCCATCCCTCTATCTTCCATCAGTATTCTGTAAATTTGTGATATGAATGACCTGGTGTCCCCGGAAATACTTTTATGATGAGTCAGTATAATGGGAGCAGCAGGTCTTTGGGATACCTCAGTGAGACCAATTGTGTTGGAGATATAATGAGTACACTGATAATATCTAAAAAGGTCTGTACTACCCAGATGGAATTCAGCTTGCATTTGAGCAAAGGATTTCAGCTGCTCCCCATCTACAAACTGCCTGGGGTATTTCAAACCTAGAGTAACCCATGTAAAGAAACAGGGGTCCCTAGTCGAGGCTGGGAATCCTGGAAGAAATGATAGTGGTAGGTGCTCCCAAATTGGGCGGATTATTTTCCAATTCTGTCTAGCTTCCAGTCATTGGGACATTGTATACTGGGTGAAAACATTATAAATGTTTTTCAGATCTTTCAACTGAACCCTCCATGGAAGGATATTTAAAGGGGTGGGGACACACTCCCTGTCCTCTATTTCCAGCCAGCCATGATGCTTTCCTGTTTTCAGCATCTTAATGACCGGAAGCACTTGAGCGGCCAAGTAATATTTAGAAAAGTTCGGGAGACCCATTCCGCCCTTGTCCTCCTCTTCTAGTAATACATCCCATCTAATTCTCGGCCTTTTACCGAGCCATATGAACTCTGATAGTTTTTTTCCTGAGGTCCTTCCAGTCCTTTTTTGGTACCTGAATGGGGAGATTAGAAAATAGAAAAAGGTACCTGGGTAAGACGTTCATTTTGATCACCTCCAATCTATTAGTAAATGTTAGGGGAAGCAGAGACCACCTATGGAGGTCCGCCCGGACTTGTTGCGCCATAACCTCATAATTATGTTTATATATTTGGTTGATGTTTATGGGTATTTGAATCCCAAGATATTGTATCTTGTGAGTGACCACCCATTTGAAGGGGATTTTGGCCCTTAATTCCGGTTCCAGGGCTGGACCACTCGGTAGGACCTCTGACTTCTGTGTGTTGACCTTAAAGCCCAATATAGCTCCAAAAGATGACAGGAGCTTCATGAGATGTGGGATGGCTGACTGGGGGTTACCTGTAAATATTAGGGTATCGTCTGCATATAGGGAGATCTTATGGGAGGAGTTTTGGATGTCTGTGCCTTGAATCTCTGCGTGATGTCTAACTGCCTGAGCTAGTGGCTCCATACTAAGCGCAAAGAGCAGAGGAGACGAAGGGCACCGCACCCCTGTCTGGTCCCCCTAGTGATGTCGAACGGGGGTGAAATGGTCCTGTTAACCCTCACTCTAGCCTGTGGATGTTGATAACAGGTTCTTATCCCCTGAAGGAAGTTACCTTGAAACCCCGTTTTAGTTAGGACTTCAAAAAGTTAGGCCCAATTCAACCTATCAAAGGCTTTTTCCGTGTCGATAAACGGAGCAAAAGCAGGTTTGTCCCTCTTGCCTCCAGAGCTCATGATATTAAGGAGTCGCCTGACATTGTCAAGATACCCTCTCTTATGTTCAGCATATCGACTTGGTGGTGAAGGTAGTTAACACCAAGCTCGGGGTTCTATACAGACACTGGTATAGCTGCACACCTACCGCACTCTAACTCTCTGTCTCCAGCTCAGTTCTGTCTGTTGTAGATTATGGTCTGGTTGTTTATGGAGCAGCCACCGACACGGCTCTTTAAAGGGTAGTCATAGCCCTAAATAAGGCATGTAGGCTTACCCTTGGTGTAGATAGTTTCGCTCACACTTGCACACTGTATGAGCAAACAGATTGGCTCACCCTTGGAAATAGAATAAAGTTCCAAACTTGCATCCTTGGTAACAAGGCCCTGTTGGGACGTTCACTCCCTTACATCTCAGATATGTTATCCCCAACAGAAAACAAGTAGAGCTCTAGAGGCAATGCACAGCTCGCATTTCGGAGAACAGCACTTGGACAACTTTCTTTCTCCTATAGAGCCCCCCCTGTGGCTTAACAAGGCCCCTGAGGCCTCACCCAATTCTACGAACCTTCTGGCATTCAAATCTGAATTGAAACAGTTCCTAGTTAGCAAGAGCACTTGTGAGTGTCAGTAGAGATCCTGTTGCCTGCTGCTGACTTCCAAGCCCACTTTCGCTGTGCTACTGTCGCCTGACACAATGTGTCAGTCTCATCCTTGGACTCCAAGAATCAGTTGAACCATGAAGGACCACCCGGCCACTTCCTTTTCTTCTCCTCCACTCTGTCTGCACCCCTGCTACCTCCCCCGACTCTACCACTGGTCGGTTCCTCACTTTCCCCCTCCCCCACTGCCTCATACTTGCCCTAACCCTCGGAATGCTAACTCCCTGGGTCATGATTGATTTTGCACCTTGCTGTCACTGCTTACATGCCCTCCTACCTTTGGGTGCTCTGTCGACACTGACCCCCCCCCCGTTCTCCTTTATGACAAGGCCGTCCACTTGGCTGCTACCTGTTACACCTATCACCCTGTTGATTAGTACATGCTAATTTTCTGACTGTTGGTATAAGATTAGCGCTATTGTTTTGTACAAAGCGTAAGTACCTGTCTTGTTTGTAATGTCTGTAATATGTTTCTTGATGTGGAACCCTTGTAAATGAGCTATTGCTCAAAGGTATTTTCCAAACAATAAACAATACAATACATTCTTATCACCCTCTGATGCAACATAGTGGGTGAACCCCATTAATTCGGCATGATTTTTGGCTTAAGAAAGTTGAGAAAGGTTCCTGAAAAGCTGCTTTAATAAATTGCTTTCAAACTGCATACTTCTGTTATGTTTGAAATGTTTTTCCATGATTCCTGCTTGAATCCTGATTTCACACGGTGCTACTGTTAACTTTTTTTTTTTTTTTTAATAGTTTCTGGTTGGAAAAATTGCTCACCAGCAATTATAAAAACGAAGGCATGGGTTGGAGGGCAGTTTCAATTCAATACACACCCTTGTGTAAGCCAGATAAAGCCCCCAAGCTTCGCTGTCTAGGTTTATGTAGCATCACATACCTTGGGTGTGTATTAAATTTTTGTAATGCACTCCACCCCATGCAGTATTCTCTTTTTAACTGTCAGGGAACGTAAGTTTTTTAAAGGAAGTTTTTTGCAGAAGGTAATCAGGAAAAAGTAACTAGTAGCTGGAAATAGGAGTTCCAGGACAGTAGGAACAAAGACAAGTGTTAGTGTTCCATTGAAATATACATCTGTATATACATTTCCGAAGACAGATTCAGTGTTTTTAAATGTTGTTACAGTTATACTAATGATTTTTGGAAGCACTCCTGTATCCCCGTAATTCAGCATCACGTAGTGTCATTTTGTTATTAAATGTAAATGTGGTGAGGTAATGTCGTCAAACTTACTATGACTATAACTTTACCTACTAGGGTTGTGCATTCTTTTATGGATGTGAACTGTAATGTGATTTGAAAATGTGAAAAAACTATGCATGATGAAAAGTCAGTAAAGTTCAGGTTTAGAAAAAAATAAAAGACTTGCACCTCACAGTAGCGCCAACAGCAAAGTATCTCAGTGTTTTGATGTAATGTCTGTCCAGATGTCATGATGAAAGCATCTCATTGAAACAGTGATATGACGTCCTGTTATCCTCGGCTGTAGACTAGAGCATCGTGACCAAGGTGGTATTTTAAAATTCATTATGTACTCCAGGAACCTTGTATAAGAGGCATCAGTTAATAAATAAGAACAGAAGGTGTTATCCTTTTCGCCCACAATGTACCCAGGATAGCCCAGCTGAGATTTAACATTTATACAACAGGTGTGGGTCCGGATTAGCCAAGATAAAACACTATAGTATATGGTTACCCCTTATTGTGCACGGAAATCGGAGGCTCTCAAAATGTTGTAGGACAGTTCAAAGGTCAAAAAAGTGTACCATCATTCTGCTGTCACATCACTAGTACAACAATTTTTTAGCCTAGATCTGCCACCTGATTGGCTCACATGACATGGCTGTTAGGAGAAAAGCAGTACAAACATGGTGGCACAATTTAGTGAGTGCCGAGCAGCGGACCCACTTTAAAGTCAGGACACAAAGAGCCGCACATGGCTCCCTGTCAGAAAAGTCAGTGACTTATTTTTTTCTAATTTTAAAATTAAACAGTGTGGCCACAGACGAGCGAGAAGCCAGAGCGAGTGGGAGTGGCACCTACAGCAAGTAACTGCCTAAAGAATGGAAAATAAAAAAATACACACACAGGGGAAAAAAAAACATATAGGCCCAGATATTCGAACTGCGCCATTCACGGGCGCCAAGCCCCTCTTCTGCTCAAAATAGTTAGCAGGGGTGTGGCGGGGCGTCTTAAAGGGTTGCGCTGTTGAGCAACTCTTTGAATATCACCCTCAAGCCACATGTGCAGTGGAACTTGCGCCACCGCAAGTTGCCAGAGTTGAGCATTTAAACTTGCGGTGGCGAGGTACCATTGCGCCATGCTAAATTTCCATATTCAAAAGGTGACATGCAAATGGGGGCCATAATTCATGCGCGAAGAGGGGCCATTTGCATCTATTTATGGCCCCATTTGCATGCCATTAGTATGTAGGTGCGCCGATCCCCGAGGACTTGCGCCTGTCGCTCTGCCAGGCAGCAGCCGCCGGGGCCCGGACAAGACCCTGCAGCCCATCATGGCAGTATCTGTGTATACATTCCCCCCACACAGATCGCGAAGCCCGATCGCGGGCAGAAAGTAACATGACCCCCACACATTTCCGATGCCCGATCAAGGGCATAAGTAACATGAACCCCCGCCACACATCTCCGATGCCCGATTGCGGGCAGAACGTGTATCAACCCCTCAGTGCCCGATCGGGGCAGAAATGTAAAAGCCCCCAACCCGAATATCTCCTGGTGGTCCAGTGGACCGTAATGCCCGATCGGGGCAGAATGTCAAGTTACAACCCCCAAAACATCTCCCTGGTGTCTAGTGTCCCCCACCCACCCACGGCCCTCCACGCTCCCCCTGGCAGCGGCGGGGCAGCATCCCACCGCCTGCCGCCCGCCCGACTGACTGTCGGTAGGGGCTGCCGCCCATTAATGAGAGTTACAGCCAATGGGCGCAGTTTACATTAGAAGATGACAGTCCAGATTTGTGAATCAAATCTGGACTGTCATGTGTGATGGGTGACCATCCACAGGTAAGGTGTGTTTCCATCGTGGGAGTTGATATCATGGAGACCTCGAGTCTCTGATGTCATCAACTCTCTCGATGGAGACACAGCCTTGTTGTGGATGGTCAGCCATTCACTATTCTATATATCTTATGACCAACTTGAATGATAGTACTACTGTCTCATATGTTCTAAGATAGACCTAGTCTTGCAAAGCTGGGTATGGCACACTGTAGTACTGAACCAATCAGAGAGCAGCTTTAACAATGCTGATGACATCACAGTAACCAACCATGTGCAACTCTGAAGCCAACAGATGTGCGATGCCTTGTAGACTTAGTTGCTTTCTAGTTTGCATCTGTTTCAGTGGCGCGCCACATTGTTGGCGGGTAATCATTACTGTGTATAATGCACCCCTACCAGGGGAATGGCACAGCCCAAGCTTTAAAATGTTGGGCATATGAGGATTCCATGCAGCAGCAACTCCCCAGTTAAGAGCAACTGACACCTACCTGGATTGTCGTTTTTGGCCAGAGATTAGTTAAAGCATGTCCCAATATGGTGAATTGCATTAAAATCCCTTTTCTTAAAAATCCTGTTTTTTTTTTTTTTTTTTTTTTTGGTTGTAAAACCGCTATGAACACGCTTGTTTACCGCGGAATTTTTTTAGTGAGGGTCGGATGTAAGCGCGGTGTGACGTCAAGTAAAGAATTATCCTGCTTTGCCCGGACTCCCGAATTCAGTCAGTGTGTGTTAGGTGGCATACGCATCCTAGTTGACTGTTGCTTTCCTGTGTGGGACTGCATGACAGTCATTTCTCTGGCATGTTTGATATAACATATTAGAGGGCTTGCCAGGAAAAATCTCACTTATCTACCAGGGCTATATAGTAACCGCACTTCTTATGCATAGTAAAGATACGGGTCTCTGACCTGCTCAGCCATTGAAAAATAAACTCACTGCTATGTCTTCTATAGCTACTTCCTACAGCTCCATTATTAGTCCAGCGGGGGTGAAGCCGGGACCACCTCGACCTGTACTTACTGCGGGGGCTGGGGGAGTGGTACTGGCTAAATCCCGAGCCAAGGTAATCGGACTGCTGCTTAAATGTATCTCTTATAACTGTACTAGAAGGAGTTCGGCAGAGCGTGACTCTGATGCAGGAGGTGTGTGTGGGACATAGTTCTGCCAAATGCCACTCTGTTGAAGGGGGAATCGGTGGGCAAGGAGTGCTGCTGAGCATGGCTACCATGCGGGGGGGGAGGGGGGAGTGGGAAGTAGTGCTGCTCAGTTGCTGAAAGTACCAAGCATAAACTGGGAGGATAGGAGCCACTGATCACAGCAGTGTTTACTTTCTCTCCAACCCCAGGGCAGGCAGTGGGATCAGGGGGGAGGAAAGGAGCTGTCTGTGGATAGAAAAGAATGGAGAGGGAGTCGGGACTAAACGGAAGTAGCAGTGGGACCATTGAATGCAACTTAGCCCCTGCTCCAGCTCAGCTAAGGTAAGTGTTCCTGCTTGCTTCCAGTGCTGAGCTGCCTACTGCACCAGTATATAGTAGTCCATAGTGCATGGACCAGGGCAGGTACCTGACAAAGCCTTGCAACAGATCCCTTAGTAGCGTAAACTGAAGCCCATTTAGCAAGGCAAAAAGGCTACATTACCTAAACTCAGTCTTTAGTGCCCATTAGTGCCCTATAGGGAGGGTGGTGCCTGTATCCGACTCCATGCCTTATTTAGTAGATGGATCTAATACAAGATAACAGCAGACTACGGTCATTCAGCGTTGTTCTTACCCCACCTCTTCCCCTCCAACTACAGATGGGTCTTCGGCTGTCTGCCGAGGGGAGAGCCTCCAGTAAATAAAGTATGGACTTTGCCACATCTACTTCCTGAACGTTCAGTGCTGCTTAACCCTTAAATAAATAAACTTAAATTCATTTATGATGTGACATGTGTGCTATAAAATGCTCATGGACAGAGGGGTTATGAGAGGTGGTTATTTGAGCTGCTGCTAAGCAAGGGGGGCATTGTCATGGACCATTACTGAGATGTCTCTTTGTTTTTTTTGTTTTTTTTCTTATGCACTTCTGTCTTACTGCATCAAAACATCCTAAACTCGGGTTGAAACTGGCTAATATAACTGCACTTCTCATGTGGGATGACAGACATCTGGTATGATTTTATTATTTATTAGGTAATGTACATACTGGGAAGCAAGGTTGGCTTTCTTTGGGGTATGTAGCCCCTGACTTATACAAATGATCTCTCTCTTTTTTATTTTTTATTTAATGCTTTTAGTCTTTATAGTCTGGAACAGTTATGTTTAAAATATCTATGCTGTTTCACTCCACTGTTACTCCCCCCCCATTCACTAATGCCTTCCCCTAGGCACTATGCAAGTGGGAGCACCACAGCTTGCAGGCACATGAACACGTGGTTCTCTGAGCAGGTCTACAATAATAGAATCATAGAAAGTAACGAGCTCGGGTGGAAAATGCCCTTTAAGAGCGCGCCACCAATATGGTGGATTAAAATTCTGTTTTAGGTAAGATGTTTTTTTACTGCTCATATAATTATCCAGTTAACTTTTAAATATAGTCATGGTGTCACTGTCTACTATTTCTTTTGGTAGGGCATTCCATTCAGTCACCACCCTTTGAGTGAACCAATGGCTTCTTTTCTGAGTTTTTTATAATTATGTCCTCTTAATTTGAGGCTATGGGTTTCAGTAATAGTACGTGAATCATTCCTTATAAGTCCCAAGGTTTCAAATAGAAATGTATCTTTAATAGCTTTATAAGTCAAGCATAGATCACCTCGAAGTTGTCTGTAGTCCAAGGAAAAGAGATCTAATACTTGAAGCCGTGCCTCATAGTCTAGGCAGTTCATACCTCTAATACGTTTGGTTACTTTTCTTTGTACTCCCTCTAATTTTTTTTTCCCTTTATTGTAATTGGTGCACAAAAGGGTTAGCAATAGTCTAGATGTGGTCTAACTAGACTGGTGAAAAGTGGAAGAATCACTCTAGCATCCCTACTTTTAACATATTTAAGAATGCAACCAATGGTTCTGTGGCACTTTTTGACCTTAGCCATAGTATGGGTGTTGAAGGAAAGTTTGTGATTCACTAAAACTCCCAGATCTCTTTTGTTGGTTGTTTCAGAAACTTGGACATTATTTGTTTTATAAATGAAGTTTTGATTGCTATGACCCAGATGCATAACTTTACACTTCTGTTCGTTAAAGTACATTTTATTGTTTTTTGCCCAGGTACCCAACTTATTCAATTCATTTTGAAATTGATTTGCAGCTTGTGCATTATTAATTATGCATCCTAGTTTACAATCATCTACGTATTTGGTTATCCATACATTACTTGATGGTTGCATTGTAGAAATCGATATGTTAAAAAGGACGGGTCCCAATACAGAGCCCTGCGGGACCCCACTGCTAACCCTTTCCCATTGAGAGCAATGTCCTCTAATGACAACACGTTGGCGTCTGTTCTGCAACCATGATGAACCCAATTAATTATATTATAGTGAAAGTCAAGCTTATACAAGAGATTGATCAGTACCTGATGAGAGACTTTTATCAAAAGCCTTTGAAAAATCCAGAAAAATGATATCCACTGGGAACCCTTGGTCTAAAGATACACTAACACTTTCAAAGAAGTTCAACAGATTAGTTAAGCATGATCTCCCTCAAGTAAAACTATGCTGAGTTAAATCCTGTAAGTTATTGCTGGAAATATAACCTTCAATCTGAGCAAGTAATAATCGTTCAAAGAGTTTACCAATAGCTGATGTAAGACTAATGGGCCTATAGTTATTTACCATTTTTTTATTACCAGATTTATATACTGGGGTAACATGGGCCTTATTCCAAGGCTGAATTGTTTCACCCTGACTTAAAGAGACATTAAACAATAGTGTTAGGGGACCACTAACAACCTTAGATATTTCTTTAAGAAGACGAGGATGAATGTGGTCTAAGTGTTCGTAGTAGATGTTCCACTTCAGCTATGGTGATAGGCGAATGATGTGATGTCTGTTTGTGTGTCACAACATTCACCAAATTATTAGCAGGAGTAAACACACTTATGAAATACTCATTAAACTCATTTGCCATAGCTAGTTCATCACTTGTAATGCCTTTGCAGGTTTCAATAGGGCCTAATGCACAGTGGTTACCTTTTAAGGAGTCAATATAATTATAAAAAGATTTACGATTGTCCAGTGTTTTTTTTTTTTTTGGCTAAGTTTAATTCAAACTCTCTTTTCGTTTTTTTAATATGTTTCAGTTCTTTGTTTTTTTCTTTATATGAATTCCATGAATTTATACTTGGATTCCGTTTATATTTCTTGTAGTAACTCTTTTTCTGGTTTATGACCCTCTTTATATTCCTGTTCCACCATATTGGTGTTCTGAGGCATTTGTTATATTTATACCTAGTTGGGACCCATGTGTCAATACAAAAATGAAGTTTAATCCGTATATGTGCCCAGATTTTTTTTAATTCTTGTTCCTGGAGGTCTGATTCCCAATCCCAATCTCTTAAATATTTATTTACTTGTCTATAGTTTGCCTTCATGAAATCCTTAAAGACAGATACCCCATTTATAACGTCATTGTTAATATAGAGTTTTTAACTGACACCATATTGTGATCACTGTCACCCAGTGGTTCGTTAATAATAGGTGTAGACAACCTGTCTTCCATATTAGTAAGGATAATATCAAGTATGTTGTCATGTCTTGTCCCCTTGTGAACTATTTGTGTTAAGTTTTGATTAATAATAAGATTAATAACAGACGATTCAACATGACCATGGCCTTCAAATGTTGTCCAGTCAATTTTGGGAAAGTTAAAGTCACCCATTAAAATATAATTTTGATTAGTTTCCATATTTTTGTAAGGATGTTAGTAGTGTATTATGTTCAGCCTGATTTAGATTAGGAGGTCTGTAATAAAGTGCTACTCTTATAGATTCATGAATAAGATTAATTCGAACCCATATCGCTTCTACTTTACTGTTTGAAATAATATCTGGAGTTATACTATGTGTATTATATTTGTTTGATATATAAAGTGCAATCCCACCCCCTCTAGAATCTATTATGTTCTTACAAAACATTGAGTAACCTTGGATTTCAGTATTCCACTCTTGGTCTGTGAACCAATTTCTGTGACTCCACAAATGGTCACATTATCTTCTTCCAAAATATATTCAAGTTTGTCTATTTTATTAGTTAGGCTCCTTGCATTAACGAGCAAGATAGTTATTTTCCCTTCATCACTACTTGCTTTTTGTTTATGATGATATTTTGTCTTGGCATCATAGTTGAGCTTTTCTTTACCCAATTGTTTAGCTTTAGGAGGGCAAAACACAGGTTGACCTCCCCCCAAAGGTATTAGTTTAGATTCTTATCAATAAACTCAGTGATATGCTTTCCCAGTAAAGCACTCCCTCTCCTGCTTAGATGTAATCTGTCCCATGAATATAACTCTTCCCGATGGGCAAACTCCTCCCAGTGTGTAATACAAGAGATGTTTTGTTTTAGTGCCCATTTCCTCATCCATTCATTAATGGCCCTAAGTTTTAAAGTATGATAGTGAGATGCTTTAGGAATCGTTAGAATTTCAGATGATACGGGGGTCACTTCCTAACTGTATTACTTTATTGATGAGAGCCACAAAATCTTTTTTTATATTATCTTCTGAGTCTTTAAAAATATTATTTGCTCCAGTGCGTAAGATCACTAAGGGGTTGGGTCATGTATTTTTTCATATATCACCAGACATTGTGGCTATATCAATTATTTTAGCTCCTTTGAAACTAGATTGGGGTCTGGAGTTTTTTTCTGGATTATGCACTGCCCTATCTAGGTGTTTAATAATTGAATCTCCCAACACTAATATCTCTCTTTTTGTTTCAGGATTTACTAGTTCGGGAGCTGAAGACAAATTGAGAGTAGCATCTGTTTCCATAGCCAGTTGGGAGTGAACATTAAGGGGGATGATAACCTCTGATTCAGATGATTCCGTGGCTAAGATGTCAAAACTATTATATATTGGGAGAGTAAAGGTATTAGCTTTCCTTCCCTTTTTGGGTGCTTGTGAGCTTTGAACTGTGTACCACTCTTCTTTTGAACATGATGTACAGTCTTCATCTAGTGCCCTTTTTCTGTTACTAGACTGATAATGTGCCGAAGTTTCAGGTGATTTAGGATTACATTCCACTAAATTGCTAGCATTTGTTGGTAAGATTAGGGGCACTTCTAAGGGACACGGTTCATTGTTAATTATAACTCGATCTGCATTTAATCTTGAGGACGTTTGTTTCTGGCTAGTTTCAAGAAACTCTAATCTTGTATTAAACAAACTAATTTCTGTAAGAAGATCCTCATTCTGTAGGCATTTGGGATACTTATATGCCTCTTTTGGTATTGTTTCAGTAATAAGAAACATTTTGCATGCTATGCATTGAACACCTAGTTCACCTTCCAGTGTCATTATAATTTCCATTGTCAGTTTCAAGGTTTATTATCAATTTAAAATACGAATTATATGGATATAGAAGAAATAAATTAGTAACTCACTAGGAAGCTCAGCAGATCTTGTGGCCTGCCTATAGTTTTACGTAGAGTTTTAAAGTCCTGTTCCATGCAGCACACGCAAACACGCTAAAATGCAAGTCTTTGTGTGTCTTCGTGTGTTCCTTCGCTGTGCCCTGCCCGTGCTCGCCCTACTCGCAGTAGTGCTCCCTTTATCGGGTTGAGTGACCTGGAAGTATCCGTGGTGTCAAGCGCTTCCTCGGGCTACTAAATAAAAGTGCTTTTTTTTAAAAAAATACACAACGAACATAAATGTTTCATGCAACTCCACTTGTTTGAGGTATTTGGTCCTTCAGCAATATCTCCCCAAACAGTTGTAAAATTAACTACTCCTAACTTGGTGGGAGGACAGGAACTCAGTTGGGTAGATAATTGACTTTCGGGGCGTCTACAGAGGGTAATGGTGGGTGGGATACTCTCCTCCCCCAGAAAGGTAATCAGTGGGGTCCCTCAAGGTTCAATATTGGGGCCACTCTTGTTCAATGCCTATGTCTCGGATATAGGGTGGGGGGTTAAAAAGTAGGTTGAGTCTCTTTGTGGATGATTCAAAGCTGGGAGCACTGGTGGATTGTGAAGAAGCGAGTGAGTCAGTCCAGGGGGATCTGGATGCCCTGGAGGGGTGGACAAGGAGGCAGGGACTGACATTTAATGTCGGGAAAGGTAAGGTACTTCATTTGTGGGTAAAACCAGGCCATGTATACACCGGGGTGTCACACTGCAAGCCACATTGGGAGAAAGGGATTTAGGGGAGGTGGTTGATGTCAAAATGAATAACTCTGAGAATTGTAGAAGAACAGTAGCCAAAGCAAACAGGATACTGGGCTGTATAGCCAGGGGTATTACGTCCAGAAGTAGGGAGATGATCCTCCCTCTGTATAATGCCTTGGTCAGGCTGTAGCTGGAGTATTGTGTACAGTTCTGGAGACCTCATTTGAAGAGGACATAGTGCTGCTGGAGAGGGTTCAGAGGAGAATGACCAGGATGATTCAGGGCGTGGAGGGGAGGCCTTGTGAGGAAAGGCTGAAGGAGCTTGGGCTTTATTCACTTGAGGAGAGGAGGGATAGAGGAGACATGATAGAGGTTTTCAAGTATGTAAAAGGAATAACCAGGAGTGGAATCAAGGAGCTGTTTAGGTTAAAGAACGGGGGAACTACCAGGGGTCATGAGTGGAAGCTGGAGAGAGGAAATTACAGGGGGGAGCGTAGGAGGCATTTTTTCGCTGAGAGGGTGGTGGGGCCATGTAATGTGCTGTCTGGGTGGCTGGTGGAAGAGGGAACAGTGGAGGGCTTCAAGAAGGGGTGGGACAGGTACAAGGGAAATCTGAATAAAAAGACCCTCTTGGGGGGCTGGTAAGGCAAGCAGGCACTAGGTTGCTGGCTTTTGAGCAGACAAGACAGACTATTTGGCCTATTCTGCTGGCTCTTTAGTATGTTAGTAACTTGGTAGTAGTTCGTTCGGGAGAGCCAAAAGAACTACAACCAACTCTTCCTGCTTCCTTCAGAGGTATTAGCAGGGCTCCGTTGTGATCAAAGGTTTTAAAATAGTATACACAAGGTTTTTAAATATAGCAAGCACGCTGCCTTGGCAACAGCAGTTCACTACGATAAAGTGGGTTAAAATGCAGCTTCAGCTTTGCGATTTTGTTTTCTGACAACAGAACAGCAGAAGGAGGCAACCACTGAACTAAAGAACACTTGTAGGTACATTCCTGTCAGTCACTCTTTAAGCTGTGCCATTCAAAGGGGACAGAGTTACTTTTATCTTCTCTCAAGGTTTACAAGGTTTCAAGACTTCTTTGGGGCTGCAGTTCTGCACAGCAGGTTGTGGCTACCTGTTTTTCGGGGAGCACCCATAAATTAAAATCGTGCCTGTTAAGCTGTGGCTTTCAAATTGAATAACCTGCCATTCCCATTTCCCTGTGTGAATTGGGAGCCCTTTTCTGCCTTGTTAGGGTGTTTTTAACGGTCTCCGTTCACAAAAATAAAGTGCCACAGGTAGGTACAATTTAATTATTTCTAGAGGTATAGGGATTCTATGGGGGGGGGTCCTACGGGGTTGGCATCAGCCCCCCTCCCCTGATTGTTCCCTTAGCTAATTGAGTTTTTAGTGTTTCTCAGGTTGTTGTGTTATTTTTTTTCTCCACAGACCTCCGTTTTTTCCATTTGCTGTCATTAACAGCTTGGTTGTCATTAACAGCTAGGCGTGCGCTCCTCCTTCAGGTCGTTTCCTGCCTTTGTTTTCGCACGCACCAGTGCTGCACGTGCTTGCACAGCGCATGGAGCATTAGTGCAGCGCAATAGCATATTGAGCGTGTAGCGCTGTTGCGCTTGTGGGCCTGCTGGTGCACGCATGCTAACTCCCTGTGCGCGCCTGCTAGTGCACACTCATGCATTTTACTGCCGTTTGGCGCACTAATTACTGCAACGGCTGGTAGTATAGCTTAAAGTTTCAAGTAAGAGCTTGATATTTACAGCAGTCCTCCCATGACCTCCACTTACATGATATGTGACTTTGAGCAAGTCAGTTAAGATAGCACAGTGGAGAATTTAGTCCAGAAAAGATATTGGGGCTGCTAATATTTTTTTTTTTTTACCTCACAACTGTTATTTGGTACAGTTATATCTTTCTTTGGCACCATGACTTATCGGAGACCATTAATCATGAAAAAAATTTAAGACCAGCAAAAAGGGTGATGAAGCTCTCCCCATGAGTTCCTTTCACCCTCATTGTGTTGCTCAGCACCCCCAAGCCAGTTCTCCAGCCTGGGGAGCGGGAGCACCTGGTTCTTTAATTGGCAGTGGCAGCAGAATTGCAAAGAAATTACCTTTTGTGGCTCCTGAGGTATCTTGTCCTACAGGACAGCCCCACAGATCCACCTGACCTCAATCTGGCCCCTCTGGTCAGGAGGGCCCCCAGCCAGGCACATTCAGGTGCAGTGCAGTGAGCTTAGGCTCCGATAACAGATGTGCAGGCAGACCTCGACCCTGCCTTTTTAAAGGCCATGATGATTTTTACGGGGATCTTGGGGAAGTTCCTGGCCTTAATTTAAAAAAAAAAAAAAAAAGGATGCTCCCTTCCTCTGCGGAGAAGGAAGTGGAAGGGAGTGGATGGAGTCCAAATCAGGGTTGTTTGTTTTCCCCTGCTTCATAAGAAGCCCTTGTCTTTTTAGATAGCGGAGTTATGTAGCTCCTTGCAGCTCGGGAGGTACAGTCTGTGGAGACGGCAGATGTCAATTTGACTCCTGTCTGCATCTTTTTTGGCTACTATGTGGCCAAATTATTGAGCAACATTGGTTAGGAGTGGATCAGAAAGTGTCTTTCCAACCATGTCATGGATCTTATTTATTTATTTAAAAGTTTTACCAGGAAAGACATACTGAGCAGACTACCGCTCGATTCCAGATGCGTCCTGGGGGTAGGGGGAATGGGATAGTACATACAAGTCAACATACAGAAATTTTTAGGACAGCAAAAAAAATTTACAAAGGTTACATACAATATGTGCAAGATTGTATAATTACAATGAAAAATAATCATGAATAATTATATGTACATGATGCAGAAACAGAGAGTGACAGCGTATTAGTAGGCAGAATATGAAGGGAAAAGTAGTGGCAATTAAAATTTGATAGTTAAGCACTTGGGTGGACAATGTGGATCGCTTGGGTGGTTTGCCATCACATTTTTGCTCTCAAGTTAAGTCATGGCCCATGCTATTGCATGTCAAGTTGACATGTGCAGCTTATGGGGACTTGCCCTTTTAAAAGGGAGATTTGTTGCCCAGGGAAGGGGGAGAGCCTGATGTCAGCCGGCAGTGAGTTCCATAGTTTTGGTAGACGGATCTAAAAGCCGACTGCTCAGCAGAGGTAGTCATGTGTGGGATTTGAAGTAGACGTGAGTCAACTTTTTTGAGTGAGTATGCTGATGGTTTTTGGGCTGTTAGGGTAGAGGCTAGGTAGGAGGGCAGTAGCTGGGTCCAGAATTTAGCTGTGAGTCTGTTGCAGTGGTAAAGGCGCCGATTTACGAGGGAGGGTAAGTTAAGGTGACTGTAGAGGTCACAGTGGTGAGTGGAGGGAGGGCAATCCAGTACAAAGTGACAGAAGGAGTTATAAAGAGAATCCAGTTTAGCCAGGGTGGATTTAGGGGCAGAGCTATAGACTACGTCCCCGTAGTCGAAAATAGGGAGGATCATTTTCTGTAGGATCTTTTTGCGGGCAGGAAGAGGGATGCAGCTGCGGTTCCGGTATAGTGCTCCCAGCCTAGGGCATAGTTTTTTGTGGGTTGCTTCGATATGCATGGAAAAGTCCAGATGTAGGTCCAGCCAGACCCCTGTGCATCTGAAGGAGGTGCAGACTTCTAGAGGGGTCCCATCTAGTGTTTTGAGAATGGGGAAAGCAGGGAGACGGGAGAGTCTTTGTCTTGTACCGAAGGTCATAGAGATCGTTTTTTCTGGCATTTAGGATAAGTTGATTTCTACGAAACCAGTGCTGGACTTCAGTGAAGTCTTGCTGGAATTTGGATGCAACTTCCTGCAGGGAGTGACCTGAGGTGTACAAGAATGTATCGTCTGTGTACATCTTCCTTGTAAGAAAAAGATCTTGCGGTTGGGAAGTGCCTCCACTGAAAGACAAGGCCATTTGTATTTCTGAAAAGACATCACCCTGCCTATAGAAGGTTCTGGCCCTAACCATGCACTAATAGCACACAGGAGTTGTATGTCTTATGCTTCCTTTATTGGTCAGAGCCTTCAACATATGGGTCACTACCTTGTCCAGTTTCGCTCTGCCTTTCTGAAGGTGCAAGCCCTTTTGCAATTCATGGCCATGGTTTCACCTTCCAGGTGTTTTTTTTTTTTTTTTACTGGAGATTTCATGTCAGACCGCTCGCCTGCTAAATTGTTTTCGGCCATGAGGGCCATGTAACTTAGTACTAGGTCTGGTCAAGCTTCATAAGTTAAGTTGTTTAACCTACTCTTGAGGGAGGCCTGTGGTTTGAGTCCACCCTGGATACTATGTAAAAAAACAAAAAGAAAAAAGGCGGTGAAAAGGGCCATCTCCAGTGTCAAACAGTCCAAGACTACCGTAACCCAAAGGGGTCAAGGTAACAGCTGGTGCAGGCAGTTCCAAGGGGGCTTCAGTTCCCTTGGAAATTGGCTCCAGAGAATGGAGGAGCCTACTCAGGTGACGAGGTTACAATATCAGAGGAGCACTGGCCAGGCACCTTGCAGGAGGCCCAGCATCACAAGCCTGGTGCCTCACAAGAAGGCACTCGGGCCCATCCCTGACTCCTTATCTTGGTGGTAGATTACAGGAGTTTTTCTCAAGATGGGCCAGAATAATGTCAGATGCCTTATCAGGGAACACTTCTCCACCCCAGTTCTCAAGAACAGCGAAAAGGACATAAGTCATCAGAGCTCCTGACCCCCTCATTATTTTGGGGCCGTAGTACATTTCCCGCTAATCAAACAAGGTCAGGGGTCCTGTTGGTTTTATTTTATAGTCCCTAGTAATTTGGGGGGTTGTCAGGCCCATTCTAGATTTAAGCGCCTGAACAAGTTTGTGTTCCACAAACCTTTTCAGGAGGGAGCCCCGGAGGTCAGCCACCAGGCTGCTCAGTCAAGGGGTTTCTTAAGCCCCAGTACTTCTGACAGATGCCTGCCACCACACTCCCTCTGTCAGTCTTACTCTGAGTATGTCAGGGTTTTGATACTGGACCAGCCTTCCAGCACAGGGCTTTCTCTTCGCCCGAGCATCAGCACCACCGAGTTCCTTGAAGGAGTTGATAGTCCTGGTGGCTTAATCAAATCAATCAAATCTTTATTTATCCAGGTGAACACCATTGAGCATAGCTCATTTACAAGATGGACCTGGTTAGCACAGGAATACAGAATGTACAATATATGAACAATGTCTAGCCTCACTGAACAACCTGCATATTCATGCACTGACATTGTCCCTGGCAAGAGGTCAGTATTCAGTACTCTAGATATGCTAGAGTCACATGGCTAAGCGTGAACCATAAGAAGAGCCCTCCGAGCCATGTCAGACCTTGGAATGTTCACCTTCCTGGAAGGTGACTTTTTCATCAGAAGTCCGCTGGCTCAGGATGTGGTCATCGGCATCTGCCCTCGATCTTCTGCAATTTGGGCCTCAGGATAGGCAGCATTAGTTTTAATTCCGTGGGCTCATCTCCAGATGCGGCCTATTAAAAACAGTGGTTGAATTCAAGCATGCATGGGACAGCCATAAGGCAATTCTAGAGGTTGGGGGTAGAAAGAAAGTAGGCTGCTGGTTAACTAGGATCTGCAGCTTATCCATTAGGAAGGGAACTGGGCAGACTGGGTGGGCCAAGCGGTCCTTATTTGCCGTCAAATTCTATGTTTCTATTCAAATGGATTTACTGTTGACCTGGGATCCCTCATGGGAGGATTATCAGCCGGTTTTCCTTCCCCTCATTAGTTTCATCACTCCCTGAGTTGGTGAGTGGATGTGCAGGATCTGAGCAGAGTTCCATTAGAACTCCCAGAGTTAATTCTCACAACAGATATCGGCTTACACAGATGGGGGGCAGATCGGAGCCAGCTTCCCACATGGGGAACTTGGTCAGTCTAGGAACAGCATCTCCACATCAATGTTCGGGAGGTGGAGAAGGTCCGCCTAGCTTTCCTTAGGCTTCTACCATGCTGCTTAGCATGGTGTACATTTGTACATCACCATTACGATATGGGAGATGTTTCAACACATCACTGACCTGTGAACAGTTCACCTGGCAGAGGAGTTGAACCTTCAGGTGGACTGGCTAAGTCGCACAATGTTCATCTCGTGGAGCGGAGGCTGAACCTGGAGGTTTTCGAACTCCTGTGCAGTCGGTTTTGTTGACCTCAGATCGATCTGTTCACTCCAGCCGTAGTGCTTAGATCCGAGAAAGTTCTCAGTCATTTTTGGTGTCCACAGCCGGGGGCAGTGGTGGCTCAGCCTCAAGAGTGGACCTTTAGTAGAATGTATGCTTCCTCTACTAACTCTCCTTCCAAAGTGTACAATTTATTTATTTATTTATTTTTAAGTAATGAATTGGCCCGTCAGCGCAGTGGTTGGATTTCTGTCTGTGACGCTGTCGTGACAGGTTCAGGAATGGGCCGGGTGGCTAGAGGGCTTCATGGGGAGAAGGGACGGAGCATCCAGCGATGGCTTGCCTTCTCCGGGAGAGGGAGGGGATGCGGCCCGGCACCTGCTGGCCCCTGGCAGAGGCTGGGAGCACAGCAGGACATCTGGCCTCAGATGACTGGGGCGTGGCAAACGTTGGCGTACACCTTGTCATCTGTGGCACACCACTCCCCCGGGGAGAAAACCAGGAAATGGCTCCCTGTCCATCCAGATGAAGGTCACCAGCTCCCGCCAAGCCCTGGACGTCTGACCTCGCCTCAGCAATGCCCTGGCCAATTGCAACGTATGCTGGCTGTCCCCACCGGTGTCTTCCCCTCTGAGGAGGGGGATCCGTCAGGTGAAGGAATACGCCAGGTTACCCTGGGAGTTGCAGTCTGGGGTGTCTGGCATCTGGGACAGTGAGCAGATGGAGGGTCCAGGCGACTGGAAGGAGTCGTTAGCTAGGGGGAAGGAGGGAGCAAAAAAAAAATAAATAATGAACAAATATAAAGGATGCTCTAGAGGGAGCTGCCTTTTGTTTGCTACAGAGTGGCCAAGAGAACTGTGGTATAGATATGTTTTCCCGAGGAACTACTTGACACCTTGATGGTTGCCAAAAAATTCCTTGATCTCTGCAGCCTATGCTCCAGTAGCAGTCACCTTTCTTTTTTTACTTTGGGTCAGTAGAGAAACTTACATCTTCCTCAGCCTCTGTTCCGCAGTTTTTTGGGGTTTTCAACAAAAAGGCATGGTGATGAGGTTGACACTGAGTCCGCTGAGAGGCCAGGTTCAGCTCCCGCAGCATTCTGGGATTTTTGGTCTGGAACTAATAGGCATGTGTTTAGTAGGACACGTCTGGTGTCCTGATCTTCGGTTCTCCGTGTGAGTTGAACTAGGTTGTGAATGCTCCTTGCAAGGAGTTTTTCGAACTGCTTCCATCCATATTGCTGAATGTGTTGTTTTACAGGCTTCCTCTTAAGGAGCCATACCTTATTAGGCATAAGGACAGGTGGTACTTGGAACAGGGTTTCGTTCCTAAAGTGTTCATTGCCTTCCAGGAGTTCCAGGACACAGGCTGGTGTTTTCCTGTCCTCAACCACCTCAGTCCAAGGGAAGGGATTGCACAAGTTGGATTTATCACGCACCGTTAGGATCTTCCTAAACGGACTGCTGTGTTCTGTAAGTGAGATAGTCTTGTTTGTTCTTGTGGAACAGACAAGCAGGGTCAAGACGCTTTTTAGGCCACCCGTGCTAAAAGATGCTGAGCCTGTTTTTTTTTTTTTAAATCATGTCACTCTTTTCCCTCCCTGTTCGGAGCGGTCCCCCATGACCCCTGGCCACCGGCACCTACACCCCTGGACTCTGTCTGGTATCAGAAGTTATACACCCCATCACACTGGCCGGCCAATGGCAGGAATCCCCCCTCCCTGTAGGGACCTGCGGCACGAACCTGTTGAAGACACCTCTGGAGTCCAGGGGTACAGGGCTCGGCCATCAGCCGCTGAGGTCACCTCACCATTTTTCCTCCGATTTTTGCCCACTGAGGGGTCGGACGTTCAGTGGTGTTGACGCACTTAACATGCAGATGCCTGCCACGCTCCTCCCCCTGTGTATGCACACAACTGCGGAGCACCCAGCCTCCTCTGGGCGTCACTGCAGCGCGCTGCAGATCCCTCACCCACCCCAGAGGAAGGAGAGTAGTTGTGGGATGCTCAATCCCCCCACTCCCGGCGTCCCGAGTCTGTTCCCAAACCCCGGTCGCTGGTGCAGCGCAAGGTGTGACATCCAGCGCCTCAACCTTCAGTGCCACTGGGCCAACCTGGGCCTGCTTTGTTTAGGCCAGCATTGTAGTAAGAGGATGCCCCCTGTCCTCCTCAGTGCTCACCACTCAGGGGCTAGGGCGACACCCTGGGCAGACAGGTGAAGCATTGGTTTTAAGGTTACGCAAGGCATGGTACGTGATCTCCCATCCACAACATCTATCTTGGATGTTTGGCTGATGCAGTTGTGGTCGCAGAGTGCTACAGACAGCAGTTCGCAACTAATCCTCAGTGCTTGCCTCTGGCATATGGGATAATCTTCTCCCCCCTCTCGTTTTTTCTGAGTACTGCTTCTTAGAACCCAATTGTTATGATTACCATTTGACAATGTGGAGCACTACAGAAAAAAGGAATTAACTTCATACTTACTGTAATTTCCTTTTTGGTTAGCTCCAACATTGTCAATGGGGCCCTCCCAGGAGCCTGACTCCTGCATGCTAGTAGGGAAGTCCTGTGCGTCAAAATCCCCTAATTTTTCGGACATTCCTCTTTCTTGCTGTACTATACTCTTAAAGATTATGTTTCTATCATTCTGCGACGACACGTTAACAGCTTTACTGATAACTCTTGAGGTGTTTTCCTTGATCTTACTTCGAGACACAGCTCTTGCGGCAGGTTACACCATTAGGACCGGAGCCGCCAGGCGCCAGGACCCCACGGAAAAATTCTAGCTAGCTAACTACAGCGGGGACCGCTCCCGACGTCGGTCCCGCCTCCGACGTCAGGCGTGGTACAAAAGGGGGCGGTCCGGCCAGATTCCCCAGTTCTTTTCCCGCCGTCGACTTAGCTACCTGACCCCTTCTTCGGTTACTGTAGTCTACGCGCGACGCGGAATAGTCTTCTTTTTCGATAAAATTTTCTAAAATCTTCAGAATCTTAAGCTGCTTTGTGCGCGACGCAGAGGCAACAGACCCACCCGCTGCACCTCAGAGGGGCTCCGTTTCGAGAGCCCAGGGCAACACCCGCCAGCCGAGGCCAGCGTTCTCCTAGGCAGGCCCAGCCAGCGGGTCCATCTGCCGCCACAGCCTGACTCCTTTCCGCCCCCCCCAGGATCAACGGGAGTTTATAGTCGGGGTCGCAATGCGAACTTCCTGCCGGGATGGCAGGCCATTACCACCGACAGGTGGGTTCTTCAGTTGGTCAGTCTAGGGCTACTTTATAGAATTCGCAGGAAAGCTACCCCGAGGCCTCCTTTGCTCTCCGGTATCAGGGTCAGCACAAAGCCTTGATCTGGCAAGAAGTACTGCGCTACTACGAAAAGGGAGCGATAGAGTACGTCCCCAGAGAACCAGAGAGGACTAGGATACTATTCCACTTCTTCCTGGTTCCCAAGAAAACAGGGGACCTCGTCCAATCTGACCTCAGCGACCTCAATGTGTCGGTCACTTACAAGAGATTCCGCATGGTGACTCTTCCGGTCTTATCCCCATGCTCAAACAGGGCGTTTTTAGCGTCCCTAGACATCCAGGATGCCTACCTGCACGTCCCTATGGCTCAGGCGCACAGGAGGTTCCTGCGCCGAGTTTCTCGACCACCACCTTCAGTTCCGAGCCCTTCCTTCGGACTGTCTTCCGCACTCAAGGGTCTTTACCAAGTGCATGGCAGTCGTGGCAGCGCCTCTGAGGAGACAGGGCCACTCACGTGTTCCCTGCATCCGGACGACTGGCTTTCTCATGGCCCCAGAGAGGCGCTGTTTTTGCAATAACAGCACCCAGGATCTGTTCCGATCCCTGGGCATCCCTTACAAATTACGAGGTCTCTCCCTGTACCCGCAGAAACTGCAGTTCATAGGGAGCAGTTCTGGACACTGTTCGGGAAGAGCCTTTCTTCCGGCCGACAGAGCGGAGCGCATCAGATCCCTCATAAGGGACCTATCATTACAAGGTTGTACCTGCCAGGTCGGTCCTTTGCTTGCTCGGACACATGGCTGCGGCCATTCCTACTGTCCCTTTCGCAAGACTCACATCGCATTACTCAGTGGATGCTCAAAGTGCAATGGGACCAAAGGCAAGACCACTTGCAGCATCTGGTCAGACTCACGAATTCAGTGATTCAAGACTGGCAGTGGTGGCTAGCCCCAGGGTCGCCTCATCAGGCGCCCGTTCATTGCGCCTGTCCTCGAGGTCACCCTCACCACAGACGCTCCGGTCTTGGGTGGGGGCACACCTGGACGGGTAAAGTCCCAGGCACGTGGACCCAGATGGAAGCTCACCTTCACATCAACGCTGGAAATGAGAGCGTCCTCCCATGCCCTGCAGGCCTTTCAGTCAGTTATCCCACCGTGTACTCTTCTACTTCAGACAGACAACACGGCGGTGATGTATTACCTCAACAAACAAGGAGGCGCACACTCTTACCCCCTTTGCAGGGAGGCCATGAGAGTGTGGGATTGGGTAATCAGACACGGCGCAGAATCTGATCACTGTGCACGCTCCCGGTGGACAACACGGTTGCAGACGGCCTGAGTCGCTCTCAGGCCAGAGTCCACTAATGGGAACTCCTTCAAGAGGTAGCAGAGGATCTGTTTCTTCGATGGGGAACTCCAGATCTAGACTTGTTCGCCTCCCCATCCAACGCAAAACTGCCCAATTTTTGCTCGCTAGATCCAGGGCCTGGTGTTTTCTGGCGAGACGCTGTATCCTCTCCTGGGCCAACAGATTCCTCTACGCTTTCCTCCTTTCCCGCTGATCCAGAGAGTTCTTCTCAAACCGCGAGGGAGCACGCACAATGATCCTAGTGGTCCCATTTTGGCCCAGACAGATTTGGTTCCCTTTGTTGATTCAACTATCTCGAACCCCGCCTCCCGCTGACGCTAGCTCCCACTACTGTCTCAGGAGAAGGGTTCACTTGTCCACCCGACCTACGCTCCTTGAACCTGCATGCTTGGCTCCTAGAGACATAGCCATTTTGCGCACGGGTCTCGCAAGAGGTTGCAGAAGTCCTTTCTGCAGCCAGAAAGTCAGTAACGATGCGACGACGCCATGAAATGGCATTGCTTGTGTATGGTCACAGCACGCCGACCTTTCCCTTTAGGTTGTCCTGTGGGAGTAATATTAGAATATTTGCTCTCCTTTCATTCGGGTCTAGCCTACTCCTCTATTAAAGTGCACCTCTGTGCCATTTCTGCTACTACCTCCCGTGGAAATCGACAGTGGTCAGGTGGATGCCTCTCGGAATTTCTTAGGGAGTGTTGCACCTAGGGCCTCCTATTAGAGACCCTGTGCTCCATGGGATTTGCTTTTTGTCCTGAACAGCTCACGCCCCTTTGAACCTCCACAAGGGATTAAGTAGAAGCTATGCTGTCGTGGAAAACGTTGTTTTTAGTTGCTGTTACCTTGGCAAGAAGAATTTCTGAACTTCACGCCTCATGTGCAAAGAGCCTTATTTAGTTTTCCACGGACAGAGTATCCCTGAGGACGAACCCTAAATTCTTGCCTAAGGTGGTTTCTTCACTCACTCTGAACCAGGATATCGACCTTCCGGTCTACTCCGAACTACTCTAATAGAGGAGAGGCTCTGCTCCATACCCTGGATGTTCACCGCAGCCTGAGGTTTTACTCAACAGAACTCAGTCCTTCGTAGTTCTGAGCAGCTTTTCATTTCCTTCTGAGAGAATGATGGGCCAATCAGTATCCAAACAGTCCCTTTCTCGCTGGCTTGTCCAGTGTATTTCATTGTTATGGTATCAAACAAAGCCCTCCCGGTACAGTCCGGGTCATTCCACTAGAGGGTGGCTACTTCCTTTGCAGCGCTCAAAAATGTTTCCACTTCTGCATATGCGCTGCAGCCACTTGGAGTTCTGTGCATACCTTTATCAGGCATTATAGCTTGGACACGCTCTCGGCTAAGGGCTGGTTTTGGTTTGCTGCATTTCAGGGTCTCCCTGTCCTAGGTTCAGGACCTGGTTTTTATCCTTTATTTTCTCCTCCTGGATTTTCTGACAGCGCTATTGCTTGGGAATCAGTCCTAATTGAGATTGTTGCAAGAGCTGTGTCTCAGTAAGATAGTACAGTTACGTAAGAACTTACCGTAACAGTAGATCTTCGAGAACAGCTCTGCAGCAGGTACCTTCCGCCCACCTTCCCCTTGGAGGAAGCATGGCTCAGTCTTTCTGAGCAGGAATTGTTATCTTTCTGTCTTCTGATGGCAGATCCTAGGTCTCCCATTTTGATGTCGGCCTGCGGCAAGAGTCTCCGGTAGGAGAACTGGGGAATCTGGGCGGGACCGCCCCTTTGTACCCGCCTGGCCGTCGGAGGCAGGACCGGCGTCGAGGCCGGTCCCCGCTGTAGTTAGCTAGCTAGAATTTTTCCGTGGGGTCCTGGCGCCTGGCGGCTTCGGTCCTAATGGTGTAACCTGCTGCAAGAGCTGTTCTCGAAGATCTACTGTTACGGTAAGTTCTTACGTAACTGTACTTTACAGGTAGCCTCACTGCATCCAGTTGTGGTCTGGAAGTTAGACCTTAGTGGGTAGTCGGCCTCAGTTTTTACAGATGTGCAAATGGTATGGGACCTACCGTGTTGCTGGATGGTTCATCCTGCAGGAAGGATCAAATTGTTAAAACCTTGAGTCTAATGGAGAGCATTTTCCTACTCGGACATCTGCTAGGAAGGTAAGACGGTTTTTTTATTACATTTTGCAGCTGCAGTATATCAGTGCTAGCTGTGCAGTCGAACCAACTTGATAGACCATGAGGCCTGTTTTCTGCTGGCAGTTTCGTATGTTTGTATGTTGAGGAATGTGTTATGTAGGTAATTGATTATAATATATGAAAACGTGTAGCTGTTATGGCACTGCAAGGTCAGTAGTGACTGGGGAGTTGCCGTTGCATGGAATCCTCTTATGTCCATCATTCTAAAGCTTGGGTTGTGCCATTCCCCTGGTAGGGGTACACTATACCCTGTTGCTATGATTACCTATTGACAGTGTTCGAGCTAACAGAAAAGGAAATTACAGTAAGTATGAAGTTAATTTCCTATGTTGATTGTATTCCTTCTTTTATGCTGAACCATTGATCAGAGAGGCACAATTTACGTTTTACTTTTTTTTCCATTTGTAACTTTTTATCATTCCTGTCACAAAACCACCTGAATACCTGTTGTACTGTTAAACACCTGTTGTACAGTATGTCAAATATGACATGGGTGAGAGTCAGATAGTAGAAATATCGCCGCTTGCTATACTTTAACCCTTCTCATCTCACTTCTGGCTTTGCCACTTGTGAGGTAGGAAAGTCAAGTATAGCTCATGAAAATAGTTCTGCTATCTCACTGTCACCCATGTTGTATCCCATATTTGTATATTTCAATCAAAAAATAAATGGCATCTGATTTTTTTATTGACATAGTTTTTCCAGAAAGGCCTACTGATCCAGAAATAGGGAATACATGATGGGCAGAGGTGGCATATGGAAAATATCTACATGAGTGAACAGTGACCTCAGGATACCTCACGAGTGGCAGAGTGTAGCGGAGCCATGAGGGATGGTTCCTGAGGTCAATGTTCACGGACGACCTTGCAGTTGTGGGGTGTACCCTGGGCTTCTCAAGTCTAACACTCACCCTATTCCATCTGTAACTAAGGTCAGATGTGTGGACTTTATGAGAATGGGGTGAGCAACAATGGCTTAATCTAGTTTGAGGTCAGTTGACATTCATCTGTAACCCCTTCCCCTGGGTCATGCCTGAAAATAGGCAGAATTTGTCTAGTGCACTTACCCAGTCAAAAAAAAATTATTAGGCTTGAGAAGCCCAAGGCACACCCCACACCTGCTATTCTGCTTGGTTTGGGAGGGTGGGGTGTTAGGGAAACCCTAATGCCTCATCTCCCAACTTTTGTCTCTTTGACCCTAACTGGAGCATTAACAAAGTTTTTTGCAACTTATTTCCTTACTTTTTGAGATAGTATAATAGTATCCTTATTTTACTGTGGAAGCGCAGGGTCCTTTGGACTCTGCACTCCCATTCCTCCATAATTTATATATATATCTATATATATATATATATATATATATATATATATATGCACATATATATTAGTAGCACGGAGAAAGAATTTCTTCACAGAACGGGTGGTGGACAAGTGGAACACCCTGCCAGAGGAAGTGGTGGGGGCTGAAACAATCACGGGATTTAAGAATGCATGGGATAGACATTAAGGAATTCTGGAGGTCAGGGGTAAGGTGCAACAGACTTCTAGGAAAACAAACTGAACTTACAAGCTCAAATGGGCAGACTGGGTGGGCCATAGGCCCTTATCTGCCGACACTGTCTATGTATCTATGTATGTATCTATGTAGTGCCACTATAGTTAGGGTTCAGTACCACATTTAAGGTTAAAGTGTGACATTTTGCATCTTAATAACTTTGCCACCGTACAACGGATTTGCCTGAAATTTGGCAGGCACAGAGCAATACCATAGATCTCTGGATCTGCCAAGTTTTGTAACGATTGGATATACAGTTGTGGAGTGATAAAGCAGCATTCCGTAGCACATTTACGCTTTTTTGCACATTCTTTGCTCGTGCCTACAGGTCGCATGGTTTGCGCGACTGGTACGAAAACTTCAGGAAACATGCGGCCGGGGTCCCTGGTGTGCCTTCAAAGATTTTGTGAAAAAGTATTAAATGATTAAAAAAAATCAAGTTTCCCATTATAGTCAATGGGAAAAGTTAACAAAAAGTTCAACAGTGTTGCAAATGCAGTTTTTAGTGTCACAAATGACCCCTGTAGTGTTGTGAGTCGGCGATTTTTTTGTTTTGTTTTGTTTATTTTTTCAGTTAGTGGTCACAGAAATGCTTGGCATTTAAATTTGGGGCCCTCTAGGGACACAATTCTTTTTGTGTGCACCTAGTCGGACCCTGAGGATGCTAGCCATGTTTTTTTTTTGGGTTAAACGCCCCAGAAATATGTTTTTGAAATTTTTGTAAAAAGTAGTGTCGCACACAAGACACTTTCATGATTTCATTTGCGAAAGTGTCGTGATTTGTGACGCTATTTTGTGACACTATGCCCAAAATAATAGGAATTCTTTGCCACCCTGCTGCAAAACAACGGTTTGGTCTTTTGGGCTGAAATTTGGAGGAAAGAAAGCCAACACCCCACAGATGTGCCTTGTGGTGGTTTGGTGACAAAATATTGCATGGATGGAAAGTTATGGTGCTCAGAAGTTGACACTTTTCCCCATAGTCTAACATTGCGCCTGCTGCCATGCCTTTCAGGGCCTGTATCTTGGAAAAGCCTTGAGGTACGGACTTTTTGTCAGAAAAATGCTTAGCCCCCCCAATAAGGGGGCTAAGTGCAAAACTAGCCAGGAAAGTCATAATTTATATGAAAATTTAATTATTTTTTTCCGGTGTCGGATGGTTCTTGAGATATAAGCAATTTAGTATTCCAAGTGCTCATTTTCTGCTCCGAGGCCCATTATTATGCATACATTCTTTGTATTCACTGTGTTTCTCTATGCAGCTGTTGGTGAAAAAAAGGGTGTGCGCTTTCATTACTGTCACAGCATTCCCACTTGCGTTTCCATAACAGTTTGCGTTAGCGTTCCTGTCTACGCCACCGTGTGCGTTACCCTTTGCCTTTTTGCTTGCATTTGCTTTACTGTTACCATTTGCATTTCCATTACTGTTTCTGTTTGCGCTTCGTTTTGCATCACCATGTGCATCACCATGTGCGTTTGCGCTTCCGTCTGCGTTTCCTCTGGTGTCATCGTTGCTGTTACCGTTAGCATTTGCGTTTCCTATTGCGGTACTGTGACTGTGCGCGTTACCATTTGTATCTCTGTATGCGCTTTTGTTTCTCTTTGCATTACCGTTCACGCCACCGTGTGTGTTACCCTTTGCGTTTTCATTTGCGTTTGCGTTACTGTTAACATTTGCGTCCCCATTACTGTTTTTGCTTGCGTTTTGTTTTGCATCACCATGCAAATTACTGTTTGCGTTTGCATACGTGCTTCCATTTGCGTTTCCTTTGGCGTCATCATTGATATTACCGTTAACATTTGCATTTCCTGTTGTGGTACCGTGACCGTGCGCATTACCAGTTGCGTTTCCATACACGCTTGCGTTTCCATTTGCGTTATCATTCCCGTCTACGCCACCGTGTGCTTTACCCTTTGTGTTTTCATTTGTGCTTACGTTTCCATTACTGTTTTTGTTTGCGTTTCCTTTTGCATCACAGTGTGCATTTCCATTTGTGTTTACGTACGCACTTCCATTTGTGTTTCTGTTTGTGTTTCCTTTGGTGTCATCGTTGCTGTTACTGTAACTGTCTGCATTTCCAATTACTCTACCATGCCCGTGTCGTTCACGGGGTCAATGTCAACTCGCTCCGGCCAACTCTCGCTCCCGACAACTCCGCCTGCATCAATTGCTCTGCACCATACGCTCCTTGCAGTTTCGCCTCCCGGCTGCCACCCATGGATGAACAATTTAATTTTTCACGAAATTTAAAACGATCTTGACTCTGTGGTATTTGCCTCCCTACTATACGCTCCTTGCAGTTTTCACTCCCAGCTGCCCCTGCGGCAGAACAATTGAATTTTGCGAAAATTTAAAACAATCTTATATCTTTGTTATTTTCTTCCTGTTATATACTCTCCTTGTATTTTACAGTTAAAGATTGGGTCTGTATTTAGTGACAGCTTTAATTTTCAGCCGACAGCTGACAGCAAACTTTTCAGACTTGGTATCACAGCCATTGCTTTAGATCGTTGATAGTTTATCTTAGTGTAGGTTTGTGTGGTGACAAGTAAACTATACATAATTAATCTGACAGTGTAAATCTGTGTTGGTTTCTTTTCAATTACATTTAATTTGCGATAACTCAGTGAATATCTTGCTTCTGTGTTCTTTGCCTCCATTTCGCTTCTGTAACCATGGTTGCTGTTAATTACTGCTATCAGTCACTGTCAATTTGTAATCAAGTGCATTTAAAAACAATGGTTATTCAGCCAGAGTACATAGTAGCAAATCTTTTTTTCAGTATTCAGCATTGGTAAATCCGTGGTTATTTATTCTAGGGGGTTTGCAGTGTTTATAATTCTTATAACAGCCGTTTATTTGAGTATTTATTCAGCAAATCTTTTTTTCAGTATTCAGCATTGGTAAATCCGTGGTTATTTATTCTAGGGGGTTTGCAGTGTTTATAATTCTTATAACAGCCGTTTATTTGAGTATTTATTCAGCAAATCTTTTTTTCAGTATTCAGCCTTGGTAAATCCGTACCTCCGTATATCGGGAGCGAGTTTAAATCGGGAGCGAGTTTATATCGAGGAGCTAATTGACGGCAGGGTGAGTTAGCCAGGAGCCTATTATCGGGGCGAGTTATACATAGCCTTGAAGTTGTCAGGAAGCAATTGGTAGCGCTCCCGCGTTACGGTTTGCGTTTCCATACACACTTGCGTTTCTGTTTTCATTAACATTTACGCTTGTGTTTGTATTAGCGGTTGTGTTATCGTTTACATTTGCGTCACCATGTGCGTTAGCGTTTGCGTTGCTGTTACTTCACTATTTATAGTGCACATTCTCAAAAAGAAGGGAAATTCATGACAAAAAACTCCAGTCTAATGCATCAGTTAGGGTTGTTCTACAGTGACAAAAGCGAGGGAAAGTAGATGTTGAGTTCTCCTTTGCACCCTTCCACCAACAGGCATCGGGTGTTGTGGGGAGCTGTCGGTCCTTCTCACCCCATTCTTCCTATGCTGCACCATGTCACTTGTTTGCACATGGGATGGGGTGAGAGTTAGGACGATGACCTCCAACGCACACCCCTGATGCCCGCTTGTGGGGGTGAGGTAGGGGTGGGTGGAACCTCTAACATCGATTTCTTGCTTTTGTCGCCGTGGAACAACCTTAACTGATGTATTAAACAGAATTTTTGCATGAATGTGTGTGTGTGTGTGTGTGTGTGTGTGTATATGTGTATATGTGTATATGTAATATATATATATATATATATATTATAGTAGTGCTACCATAGTTAGGGTTGAAGAGCCATTTCTATGTTAAACCCCAAAACTTTGCACCTTAATAACTTTGCAGCCGCTTGATGGATTTGCCTGAAATTTGGATTTATGATCAAGAACCATAGGCCTTGGGATCTGCCAGGTTTCATCTGGTCGGATATACGGCCGCGGAGTTAAGTGTGATCTGTGCGCCATACGCTTTTCTGGAATTCTATGGTCGTGCTCTACAGGTCGACGCGTTTGTGTGACCGCCGAAATCTTTAGGAACGTGGCGCCAGGGTCCCTGATGTGCCTTTCAAGATTTTGAAAAATATTAAACGGTTCAAAAGTTATTCAAAATAGTTTCCTATTATGTCAATGGGAAAAGTTAATAAAAAGTTCAATACTTTCGAATGCATTTTTACTTTCGCAAATGGGCCTGATATTTTCGTAAATCGGCCATTTTGTTTTCAGTTGGTGATCAGAAAATGGTTGGTATTTAAATTTGGGACCTCTAGCAACCTAATTTTTTTGTATTCACCTAGTCGGGCTCTGAGGATGCTTGCCATGTCTTTTATTTGTGGAAAACACCCCAGAAATATGTTTTTCAAATTTCTGGAAAAGTACTTCAAATTACTTTCATGCTCGATGAAAAGTGTCAATTGTTTGCGTAAAGCTTTCAGAATTGCTACAGTAGTTTTCTAGTCTGTGGGGAAAATGACAGCACTTTTGGCACTGGCGCTGCAAAAAGAACCGTTGGGAGTTTTGAGCTGAAATTTGAGGGAACGGAGCCGACATCTCACAGATGTGCTTTCAGTGTTGTATTGAAAAATATTACACGGTGGCAAAGTTACGGCACTCCAAAGTTGATGTTTTCCCATAGGATAACATTATGGCGCCTGGACGATTACAGAAATCCTTTGATCCCTACGCAAAATAACGCTTGGTCTTTTTCCTGAAATTTGAGGGAAGACAGCCAACAGCTCACAGATGTGCCTTTCAGTGGTTTGGTGAAAAATATTACAGGGAGGCAAAGTTATGGCACCGAACTTCTCTTTTTCCATAGGATAACATTATATGTCGCATGCCTTTCAGGGCCCGTATCTCGAAAACGGTGCGAGATACGGAGTTTTCGTCAGAAAAATCCTTAGCCCCCTGTACAAAACTAGCCAGGACAGTCATAAATCATACGACTTTTAAATTTTTTTTCTACGTCATACGGTTCCTGAGATGTAACTTATTTAGTATTCCAAGTCCTCATTTTCTGCTCCGATACCCATTATTATGCATACATTCTTTGTACTCACTGTCTTTCTCTATTCAGCTTTTTGGGAAAACCAGCCTGTGCTTACATTACTGTTACCATTGCCCTTTCCGCTTATGTTCCATGCCCGCTTTACTTCATCAGCATCGCCTCATACCACGGCATCATCCTTATGCTTTCATTTGCGCTATGCTTCTGTTACTTTTTTGCCATTTGTGTACTCGCATCTGTTTCTCTTTCTGTTTCACTTGAGGCCACCATGCCCATTGCCATTTCGATTTACAGGCACCATGTTACTATGTGACAAGACATCACGGGCACACCGCTCCTGCCTATGCCACCCTGTTGCATATCCTTTCTGTTCTCATTCGTGCTTATGCTATCTTGTGCGCCACTGTTAGCGCTCTGTTTGCATTGCTGTTCCTGTTACTATGCCACAAGACATCATGTGGTGGAGTGGCTTTTGGGCCTCAAGGCTCAGCTGCCAGACGTGCGCCGGAGCGCTCTCATGTGCTGCTATCCTTTATGCTTTCATTTGTGCTTGCTTTTCTGTTATTTTTTGCCATTTGTGTCTCATAGTACTGTTTCTCTTTCTGTTTCACTTGCATCACCATGCCCACTGACATTTCCATTTGCAGGCACCATGTTACTATGTGATAACACATCACGGGCAGACCGCTCCGCTTACGCCACCGTAAGCTACTCTTTCTGTTCTCATTCAACTTATTTACCATGTGTGCCACTGTTAGCATTTGTTTATGTTGTTGCTCCTGTTATTATGCCACAAGACATCATGTGGCATAGTACATTCTGCATTACATTCACTATTTCTCGCTACTATTCTCAAAAGTAAGGAATAGAGGCAAACTTGTTTGCAGGCAGTTAGTTTCATTATCAGAGAGGCTCGCTGTTGAATCTGTTGCATTGGGTGCATTGGTCGTAACTCACCCCATTTCATACTCTGCTGCTTTACACATGTCATGGGGTGAGAGTTAGGGCTGATTTATCCTAATGCACACCCCAATGCCGGTTGGTGGGTGGGCGGGGTCCATGGGGTTTTCAACCCTAACAGCGAATTTCCTCACTTTTGTCGCTGAGAACAACCCTAACTAATGCATTAAACGGAGTTTTTGCCTCTAATATATATGTGTGTGTGTGTGTGTGTGTGTGTGTGTGTGTGTGTATGTAATGGTATGTATAAGGATTATATATATATATATATATATATGTATATGTGTGTGTATGTGTGTATATATATATATATATATATATATAGTAGCACGTAAAGCTACCATAGTTAGGTTGAGAAGTCATTTACATGTTAAACCCAAAATTTTGCACGTTAATAACTTTGCAACTGTTTGACGGATTTGCCTGAAATTTGGAATACACGATCAAGACCCATACACCTTGGGATCTGCCAAGTTTTGTACCGGTCGGATACACAGCTGCGGAGTTAAGTGTGATCTGCGCGTGCGTTTTACGCTTTTTCTGGAATTCTACGGTCTCACCTACAGGTCGACGGTTTGGGCGACCGGCCCGAAATCTTCAGGGAACGCAAGGCGGTAGTCCCTAATATGCCTTTCAAAGATTTTCTTGTGAAAAATATTAAACTGTTCAAAAGTTATGGCAGTCCGAACTTCTGTTTTTTCCCATAGATAATATTACGTCACTGCCGTTTTGAGGGCCCGTATCTCAAAACGGTGCGAGATACGGAGTTTTTGTTGAAATTGTAGGGCTAATAAAACTAGCCGGAAAGTGATAATACATATGACTTTTAAATTTTTTTTTATGTCGACGGGTTACTGAGATATAGGCAACTTACTATTACAACTACTGATTTTTTATTCCGAGAGTCATTATTTTGCATGCATTCTTTCTACTCACTGTCTTTCTTATATACAGCTTTTGGGGAAAACCAGCCTGTGTGCTTACATTATTACCATTACCGTTTCTGCTTGCGGTTCTGTACTCGTTTCACTTACCGTTCATGTTTACGCCACCATGTGCGTTACCCTTTGCGTTTTCATTTGCGGTTGCATGTCTGTTGTTTTTAACATTTCTGTCTACAGTACTGTTCCTCTTTCTGTTTCGCTTTGTGTCACCATGCGAATTATGATTTGCGTTTGCAGGCACAATGTTACAATGCGACAAGACATCACCCCCGCGCTCCCGCTGCTGCATTACATTCTTTATTTCTCATTATCATTCTCAAAAGAAGGAAATTAGAGGCAAAAACTCAGTTTAATGCATCAGGGTTGTTCCTAGCGGGAGAAAAAGCGAGGAAATTGATGTTAGGTTGAAACCCTTTGCACTCTCCAGCCCACCCCAACTGGAATCGGGTGTGCATTGGGGTCATTGGTCCTAACTGTCACCCCATTCTCCTATTCCTCAGCTTCTTTCCACATGTGATGGGTGACACTTAGGGGTCGATGACTCCAATGTGCACCCCATTCCAGTGCTGGGGGTGGGCTGAGGGGTGCAAAGTGGTTTCAACCCTAACATCAATTCTCGCTTTGTCGCTGTGGAACAACCCTAACTGATGCATTAAACAGAGTTTTTGCTCAATATATGCATGTGTGTGTGTGTGCATATATACATATAAAAACCCATTTACCGCAGTTAGTTACATGATAGTGAGGGTCAAGGAAAGGTTGAAAACCCCTGATTTCTCGCCATTTCAACCGGCATTGGGTGCATTAGATCGCCAGCCCAACTCTCACCCCATGACATGTGTAAAGCAGCAGAAGTATAGGAGAATGGGTGAGAGTTAGGACCCACAATCACCAATGGACACCCCAATGCCAGTTGGCGGGTGGGCGGGGTCCAAGGGGGTTTTCAACCCAACGCTAATTTCCTACTTTGTCGCTGTGGAACAACCCTAACTAATGCATTAAACAGAGTTTTTTGCCTCTAATTTACCATCTTTTTGAGAATGATAATGAGAAATAGTGAATGTAATGGGCCCCGCGCTCCCGCCACATGATGTCTTGTGGCATACTAACAGGGACAGCAACGCAAACAGAAATGCTAACAGTGGCGCACATGCTAACACAAGCGCGAATGAGAACAGAAAGGGTAACGCACATGGTGGCGTAGATGGGAACGGTCTGCCACATGATGTGTTGTCACATAGTAACATCAATCAATCAAGTCTTTATTTAACCAGGCGTTCATCGTTGAGCAGAAGCTCATTTGCAAGATGGACCTGGGTGGAGCATGAACAATTGTATATACAGGTCAACACAGGTATTTACAAGGTGCCTGCAAACAGAAATATCAATGGGCATGGTGACGCAAAGTGAAACAGAAAGATAAACAGTACTGTAGACAGAAATGGCAAAAAATAACAGAAACGCAAGCGCAAATGAAAACGCAAAGGATAACGCACATGGTGGCGCAGACGTCAACGGTAAGTGAAACGGGTACGGAACCGCAAGCAGAAAGGGCACCAGTGACAGTAATGTAAGCGCACAGGCTGGTTTTCCCCAAAACCTGCATAGAGAAAGACAGTGAGTACAAATAATGTATGCATAATAATGAGTATCGGCGCAGAAAATGAGAACTTGGAATACTAAATACGTTATATCTCAGGAACCGTATGACGTAGAAAAAAAATTTAAAAGTCATATTACTTACAACTGTCCTGGCTAATTTGGTACGTAGCCACTACTTAAGATTTTTTCTGACGAAAAGTCCGTATCTCGCACCGTTTCCGAGATACGGGCCCTGAAAGTCGCGGTGAACGCCGTAATGTTATACTATGGGAAAAAAAGAAAAGTTCGGAGCCCCATAACTTTGCCTCCCTGTAATGTTTTTTCACCAGACCACTGAAAGGCACATCTGTGGGCTGTTGGCTGCCTTCCCTCCAAATTTCAGGAAAAAAGACCAAACCGTTATTTTGCAGCAGGGATCCAAAGGATTTCTGTAAAGCGTCGGGTGCCGTAATGTTATCCTATGGGAAAAACCATCAACTTTGGAGTGCCGCAACTTTGCCGCCATGTAATATTTTTTTCACCAAACCAGTGAAAGGCACATCGGTGGGCTGTTGGCTGTCTTCCCTCCAAATTTCAGGAAAAAAGGCCAAACCATTATTTTGCAGCAGGAATCCAAAGGATTTCTGTAATGCGTCGGGCGCCGTAATGTTATCCTATGGGAAAAACCGTCAACTTTGGAGTGCCGTAGCTTTGCCGCTGTGTAATATTTTTTCAATACAACACTGAAAGGCATATCTGTGAGATGTCGGCTCCGTTCCCTCCAAATTTCAGCCCAAAACTCCCAACGGTTCTTTTGCAGCGCAGTGCCAAAGAATCGCTGTCACTGTCCCACAGATGGAAAACTACTGTCGCAATTTGCGAAAGCTTTCGCAAAAAAGTTCGACACTTTCGTGAGCATGAAAGTAATTTGTGAAAGTACTTTTTCCAGAAATTTGAAAAATGTATTTCTGGGGTGTTTTACCACAAAATAAAGACATGGCAAGCATCCTCAGGGTCTGACTAGGTGAATACAAAATAATTAGGTTGTTAGAGGGTCCCAAATTTAAATGCCAACCATTTTTCTGATCACCAACTGAAAACAAAATGGCCGATTCGGCGAAAGTAACAGGCCCATTTGCGAAAGTAAAACGCATTGACGTAAAGTGTTGAACTTTTTAACTTTTCCCATTGACTTATAATGGGAAACTGTTTTTTGAATAACTTTTGAACCATTTAATATTTTTTCATGAAATCTTCGAAAGGCACATCGGGGACCCTGGCCGCACGTTCCCTGAAGATTTTGGACTGGTCGCGCAAACCGTAAGACCTGTAGGCATGACCGTAGAATTCCAGAAAAAGCGTAAACGCGCGCACAGATCACGCTTAATAACTCTGCAGCTGTATATCCGACCACTACGAAAATTGGCAGATCCCAACGCCTGTGGTTCTTGATTATGTATTCCAAATTTCAGCCAAATCTGTCAAACGGTTGCAAAGTTATTAAGGTTGTTCAATATAGAAATGGCTCCTCAACCCTAACTATGGTAGCACTACCGTGCTACCATAATATATATGGATGGGATATAGCGGTGAGTTGTCAGATAAATGATTTATCTATACAAGTGCTGTTTGACCTTAGGTAATCTCACGAGTGGCATAAGCCACGAGTGAGGTGTCCAAGGTCAAACAGCACAAGTGTAGATAAATCATTTATTTGACAGCTCACCATTGTATATTTCATTTATGCAACATGGATGCTTTCTGTCAGTGCAGGAACATTTGTCTTTGACTGTTTATCTTTATTTTAAATGATAATTTCTGGGAGTTTTGGTTAACTTTCATAGAGTGTGTCTGCCTAGCATAGTGGTTGCTATTAAATGAAACACCACTCATTTTGTAGAAAACTTCTTGCTGAACAAATGTCATGCTCACAGTACTATGCTACTGTTTTCATTTTAAAGTTCTTCACATTTGTTTGTCAAAAGAGGGAAAAGAAAATTGAATTGTATGCTGCTTTTTACTAATTATAAAAAAAAACTAAAAGGTATCTATAAATGAAACATCACTCACTTTATAGATATTTTTGTGCTGAACATTTTTTGTGCTCATAGTACCATGATATCATTTTTTGTTTTAAAGTTATTCACATTTGTTTGTAAAAAAAAATGAACAAAAAAATAAATTTTCTTCTGCTTTTTTGCTAATTGTAAAAAATCTATAAGGTGTGTATATATACATGAAACACCACTCATTTTGTAGATAATTTTGTACTGAACAATTTTCGTGCTCACAGTACCATGCTATCTTTTTTCGTTTTAAAGTTATTCCCATTTGAATACGGTTAGTACTGCTTTTGAGGCCAAACATTCTAAATGAATTCTAAAGAGATTTGTGACATAGTAACTGTGTGTATAAATGGTCACTGTATGTATAAACTTAATAGTGTATGTTAGAACGTTGTTAACCTTAGGAAATCATCATTTCCTAAGGTTGTTTTCCATTAGATATAAGAACTTTGTTAACCCATCGATGTTACGTCACATCGATGGGTTAACAACATGGAATCCAGTCACGCGGCTGTATCTAAGGATGCGCGGAGAGCCATCTGTTTCAAACCCAGCCTGCCAGCCCGACCGTCAGCCCTTTCAGAATTAGCGTCTCAGCTTCTAAGCATCTGGGTGAGGTAGGGGCAAGTACTTGTTTTATTAATTGAAGCAGGTCTGCTTTTTTTTCCTGTGTACCACAATGATGTCCATACGATGCCCATACACTATAAAAGACAATGTGTAGGCAGGTCAATCAACAGTTTCGTATCTGTGGTCCCATGGAATTGGTAAACCTCCCGGGTGGCGCCTCGAGTCACCTAAGTTGCCAAGGGAACCACCTGACACTAGCATAGTGTGGTTAACCACCGATGCCCATACATTATCTTCTATTTTATACATACAGTGACTCAGATAAATGCATTTATCACACCGAATATATGTCCACTCCTATTGCAAAAATATATATATATATATATATATATATATATATATATATGATATGATATGATATATGTGCGATGTGTACTGTGGAAGCACAGGGCCATCCGCCCTCTGCGTTCCATTTATAGGACAACAGTGACCAAATTGTCAGCATAGCCACTTTGTTAGCCCACCTCATGTACCCGATACAGAACATTTTTGAATCCCCAGTAAAACATGATCCAGATGGGGTGGGCAGAATGAGGCGAGATCTGGATAAACTAGCAAAATGGTCAGAAGAGTGGCAACTGGGATTTAATGCAAAGAAGTGCAAGATCATGCACATAGGGAAGAGAAACCCCTGAAGCCTCCTATAGGCTGGGAGGGGAGTTGCTGGCAGTCACAAAGGAAGAAAGAGACTTGGGCATCATCATCACTGATTACCTGAAATCATCCAAGCAGACCTCCAAAGCAGTAGGTAAGGCTAGGGGGATGTTAAGGTGTATTAGTAGGGGTATCACACGTTGTAAGAGGGAGGTAATAATCCCTCTTTACAAGACATTGGTTAGGCCCCCATCTGGAATACTCCGTGCAGTACTGGAGGCCACACCCTCACAAGGACATTAACCAAATTGAGGCACCCCAGAGAACGGCAACCAAAATGGTGCAGGGACTGCATCAGAAGTAATATGAGGACAGATTAACAGAGCTCAAAATGTATACCCTTGAGCAAAGGAGGGAGAGAGGTGATACGATCGAAACATTCAAACACCTTAAGGGCATTAACAAGGTGAAAGAGTCTAACGTTTAAATATAAGAAAAATAGCAGGACAAGAGGACACAGCATGAGTCTAGAGGGAGGCTGATTAAGGGGGAATGTGAGGAAATTCTTTCACAGAAAGGGTGGTGGATGCATGGAACGGCCTACCTGAGGAAGTAGTGGATATGAATACAGTGGAGGGCTTCAAACAGGCATGGGATAGGCATAAGGGAGCAATACAGATGAGTATGAATAGATAGGCCACTGACAGAGCAAAGGCCAATGGCACATTTATAAGGTAGAAAAAGAAATAGGCAGACTGGATGGGCCTTGTGGTTCTTATCTGCTCTCAACTTCTATGTTTCTGTGTAACATAATTATGCACAACTGCAGTGCCATTCCACACCAATGAGGGAAAACACATTTTGTGCAGGATCTGAAAAATAACAGCTGTGACATACATGAAGTGGGGTAATAAGAAGGCTATGTGGAGGGGGGAACGCTGTGGAGCCTGAGCTGAGCGGCAGCACTTTTCAGCAGCTCTTCACCGTTGAATCAAAAATACTTAAAATAGACATTTTGGAGTGGAAATACAGAAATAATTTTGGTATCATTAGAAGGAGGAATGCAAGAATCCTATTATGGGTAACCCTCAAAAAGATAGAGGTGGCGGTACAGGAGGAAAATCAGCGGGGTCTTCTCGGCCCACGAGGTCTGACCTAGAAGCGCAGGCCGCTTCAACGCAAGGATCTGGGGAGACTATGGCATTGATTGGCTTGAAACTGCAATGTTTAATAACACTGGTCTCTGACTTAAACACTAAGATGGATACTTTTACTGCCAGAGTGACTGTGGTTGAGAAAGACTATTTGAAACTGCCTTCACTGCCACTACGGAGCTTGTAAAAGAAAATACTCACTCACAGGCATGGCTCAAGACACTAGAAAACCAAACCTGATCTTATCTGTGTCAGTCTTCACCATTCGTCACCTATGGGTATGTGGCCGGAGGTCACAACCCTGCAAGGACTTTTTTTTTGGATGGGCAGAGTCATGGTATTGTCGGTGTAGCCCTAAAAGGCATCCGACACACTGCATACTTTTCATGGTTGGCCATTAGGTGTCATCGACTCTGCTCTCCTGCCAGTTCTTCATTTCCCGCCATAGAGGTCGCACCTTGTGAGCAGCTGCTATCAAGAGGCCTAGTATTATTGACTCTGTGTCGTCGATGCAGAGAAATATGTTTCCTACTGGTTCTGTTTTAGCACAACTCGACACTGCTGTGGTAAGACTGTTCCTTTTCATTATTTGTCAGCGACGTCGAGTCTTTAACTTGTTTTGCCATGGATCATGTCTCTGTTGGGGGCAAGAAATTATCGAAGACAGGATGGTCTCTCGCGTGAGACGGGGTGCCCGCAGCCGCAAGTACTCCGTTAATCGACCAGCATGATTGTTGCCTCGCGTGTCTTGGCCCGCTTCATGACATGGATTCGTGCAACGCCTGCTTCTCCATGGACTGTTGTGTCATCAAGCAACTTGCGTGGAAAGTTGACAAGCTCTGCCGACTTTCAGGGGACGGGCACTCACTTGTCTGGCCAAGCTGCGGTCTCTTGGCCTTTCTTCCGGGTCCCCTCCTGGTTCTCTACGGTCCCTGCAGGAGGGGGCTTCTGCTCCTAGTAGCCTCGCCATTGCAGAAGCCCCTTCTGCAGTGCAGGCGGCCCAGTCCATCCCCTCTGGGGGGTGGGCGGGAGGCACCACTCTGACAATTGCCCCTTCAGGGGCAAAGACTTCCCTGGTGTAGTTTCCTTGGGCCTGGAAGCCTGGGTCGGCACCATCCTCAACGCCGTCTTGGGCCTTGGCACCGTGGGTCCTGATGGCACCGTGGTCAACGCCAGTCTGCTGCTTGGTGCCATCTCTGCTGTCAGTGCCGTTCGCGGCGCAGATGGTGCTGACGGCACCGTGGGGGGTTCTACGGCGCCGTCTTCAACCGATTCTCGCCTTGGTGCCGAGGCTGGGGACGGCACTGTGTCTAGCTCTTGTGGCGCCAAGCGAAGACACTGCACCGAGGGAGCTGTCGGGTAGTTGTCGGCGCTTGTCCTGACTTCCGGTGCCGCTATGCACTGTGTCAGGACGGTGCTGTGGCAGGCATCAACTCCGCTTCTGTTACCGCCTCACCACCGTGTCTTCGGGACTGTTTTGCAGTGCGGTGGAGAGTTCAGCGCAGACACCCGGACTGGTACCCCCTTCGGTTGGAACAGCAGTGGACTTCCGCGTACAGTCTGGCACCAGACTTCGGTCTCTACTTGCTTGGAGACTGAGTCAGAGTCTGGTTCGGACCAGCTGTCCGACTTTTTGGAATTGGTGGCCCACGTGGACACCCTGGTAATTTCTTCCATTGACCGAAGCCAGCCTCCCTCTGAGGGGCAGGGGTGCTGACCAGCATGCAGTGGTGCAGGGCACTACTGCTCTGCAGCCTGGGCTCGGAGGGTTTTCTGCCCCCCTCAGTTGTGGTACCCCCTCAGGTGGTGTGCCTGGATCGCCCAATTTTAGGGCCGATTGGAGCACCCACGGGATGGGAGGGTGCTACTCCTTGGGTGGTTCCCTCTGGGACTGACCAGGGTTGTCAGCTGCCTGGGCTAGTGTGTGCGATGAGGAGGGCTCTTCGCGACTCCGAGGGTCAGGGTTTGATGCGGCGACCTTTTTCCGGGACCCACCCGGGTTCGGGAAGGAGTCGTAGCGCAGACCCCCGCCCTTCTGTCTAGGTCTCCTCGAGACGGCCCTGGTCTTTTGAGGGTAGGGGCTGTCATTTTAGAGTTCCACGGTCCTGATCACCTCATGGGGGGACTCTTCAGGGCACATCCTAGGCAGTTCCAGTATGGTTGATCAGCTGTCGGATGTAGGGTTTTCTGGAGCCCCCTCTTGAGGCTCCTGATGCACTCTCATGCCCGGACAGAGGACTGTCGCCTTCTGCTGTTGGCCTTGCCCCCACTCCTCTGTCACCTTCTCCTGCGCTTCCAGGCATTCTTGGTCCTAGGGGACCTTTCTCCTGGGAGTAATTCAGTGTGGCTGCTCACTTCCCTTCGTATGTCAGGGCCATGGACAGACAGGTGTTTCACCATCACCCTGAGCAGCCAACCCCTGGATCTCCGAGGTCTTCTGCTTCCTCATCCCCCACTTCAGGGGGATAGGAGCCCTCTGTCCACATCTCTTCTGCTGCTGATCTCGCAGAGTATCAGCGTTTCCTCGTGAGGATGATGGAGGATCTGCATATCACCCCACCCATTCAGCACAATCCGGAGCATTCGATGCGCGCCTTCCTAGGCAGTTTCAGTACAGACACCCTTGTGGTGCCCGCCTGGCCTGCTCCTTTCCAGGAAGCGTCGTTGCGATTCTGGCAAAGACCCCTTTCTGGAGTCCTAGCCCCTAGGGATCTGAGCCAGAGGTATTGCCCCCCCAGAGTCTCCAGGTCGTATGCCTCATCCTCAGTCAGGACTGACGCAGCTGGACACTCTGACGGGCTGTGCGCCCTCCACCGTGATCGGCCCCCAGATCAAGATTCCATGGATTTGACTTCTGGGGAGGAGGACCTTCTACTTGGCACGGTTGCTTCTTTTAATTTCTGCACATCAGGCCCACTATGCTACCTATGATAGGTTTCTGTGGTCCAGGCTAGATCAGCTCATAGCCTCTATGCCTGATATGGAGGTAACCAGACAAGTCATTGCACTCTCTGCACGTGGCCTGTAGCTAGCAAGGCACCAAGCGAGGGCATCTTACGATGCCAGTGAGGTAGCTTCCCGGATCGTAGGGACAGCAATCTTCACTAGGTGAACGGCATGGCTGCATCTTTCCCAGCTGTCATCCTTGGCCCGGCGTAGGGTGATTTCCTCCGGATACCGGAGAACCCATCTTTTCTTCCATAGGGTGAGACTGCGCTCTGTCGGGCAAATCTCCTGCTCTCTTCAAGGGGTCCCCATCTTCCCCCAGTCTCTGGTCCATCAGACCCATAAGTTCTCTGTCTCAGCGTCTCACCCACTGAGAGCTAAGGGACTTCGTCCTTCAGGGTCTAGGGGCCCTTTCGCGGGGGTCGGTACTCACCCAAAGGTGATGAATGGTGAAAATCGACACAGATAAGATATGAAAATTACATATCTTCTGTAATTCCTGCTCTTTCTGTGTATCTTCACCATTCATCACAATCCCACCCTCCATCCCCCTGGGGCCTCAGTCTCTGGGTCCCTCTCCCTCTGTGTGCACCTCTCCCCCCCCTTCCTTTCCGCTGGTCAGGAGCGGGGTGACCTTGGGCACACAGGGGGATTTTTACTTTCTGTCAGGAGGGGAGAGGGATCGGGGAAGGGGCACCTTCTCCTCAGTGCTTCAGCTTCACCCCTTTGGGGTGGGAGTTGATGGTCTCCCTCTCTTCTTTTCTCTCTCTCCTCCTCTATCCTAGTCTGTTCTTGTCCTTAGGGACTCATCCCTCAAATTAATTTAAGAAACTTTGTTTCTCACCTCTAGATATGTGGTTTCAGGGGGAGTACAACCCTGTATCCTGTCTTTTCTTCCAGAATAGCCGCTTCTGCACATGTCTGAGTTTATTGTCAGTGATTCTGTGCCTTGAATTCTGGCAGTTCCTATACAATCTGGAGACAGGTCAAAGGTTCAGGGTATGTCCTCCCCCTCCCTATTTCTAATTTTTCCCTCCATCCTTCCCTCTTCTTTCTGCTTCCAGAGATTGGGGCCTCTCCCAATCCCCTTAGATTTCTAACTCTCCTTCTGTCCTCTAAGTCATTTATTTCTCCTTATAGTTTTTATATCTTTTTTCCTTTGGCTGTTCCTTGGACTTCCTTGTCCGTCCCACCCTACCAACCCCTTCTTACTCTATGGCGACTCAGAACTGGCGGGAGGGCGGAGTCGACGACACCTAACCTGTGAACGCCATGCAGTGCGTCAGCCTCGGGCGGCGCCGACAGTGCGTCAACTCTGCCCATCCAAAAAAAGAAAAAAAGCTCCCACGGGGTCGTGACCTCTGGCCACATACCTAAAGGTGATGAATGGTGAAGACACACAGAAAGATCAGGAATTACGGTAGGTATGTAATTTTCATTTCTTCTCCCCCTTCGGATCCTTGGCCTGCCAGAGGGAATTGAGGGAGATCATCCCTTGATGTTCCTACAAGACTGGTTGGTGGAAAAACTTGTGCTCGAGGGTCAGTCTGTACAATTCAGACTACAGAAAGCCTATCTAATTACTCCACGGGGTTACCAAGAGAACTCAGCTACACCTCGCACTCTGCTGCTTGTAATGGATAGCGTAGGCACCAGGGATACAATTTTGAGACTGGCTCAGCAAGCGGGTTCTCTTACCCAGGATGAGACTGCTGTGTATATTTTTCCGGATATTAGCTGTGCCACTCAGATGCGTCGGGGAAAAGTTTGGTGTCTTTCCGAAAACAACTGCGAGAGAAATCTATTCCCCATGCAGTGGTATTTCCAGCACGATTGAGAATTGTGCATGATGGTGAAGTCTGGGTTTTCTCCGATTCCACCGAGGCAGGAAAATGGGCTTCTTGCTTTGCTTCTCCTCATCGAAGTTTAACTCTGGATCCTGGAGGCGATGATGGTGACCTCAAAGAACAAGAGGACAGTTGACTTAAATCAAGTACTGGTTCATAAACTTTGTTCTTGGTTATGTACCCAAGAAAACTCATCCACCAGTGCTTAAACTTTATTTAATGAAAGATACTTTTCCTGACTATGGGTTTAATCTTACACAGTCTGGTGGTTGAAACGGAAGGAGCACCATGGGTTCATAATTTGGGGGTTTCTTATAATTCTTCTTTATTTTTCTGTTTGACTAAATACTCATCTGTTTTGCTCCATGAGTTCTATAAGATTCTGTGGGGGCCAACGTACTACAGTTTTGCTATTTGAAACAAGTTATTAGGTTAAATGTTTTGGCCCCTAAATTTAGTAATGAGAATAACAGTGGATTGTTGTTTAAATTAATGGGATTTTGCTGCCCTTTTCAATTATAGGAATGTTATCTTTAGCTTTATAGTAGGACGCCATTAACCCTATTTTTATGGGGTAAGTTCTTTTTTGGACTTCTGACTGTGGGACTCTAATACATTGAAATCAGTCATACTGCTCATGAGCTCATCTTTTCAGCTATTAATCTGCTTTGTTTCATAGATTTAATTTTAGATATTCCTCTTCCTATATGGTATCTCAATATTTGGGAGACACCTCACCTATGATTAAGAGGGGGCTGTGTTCTCTCTTCATGGTATGTAATGATATATTTGGTATATCTTGAATATGGAATTATGTTTGCATTAACATACAAATCTAATAAAAATAAAGTACAAAAAAAGGTTATGTGGAAAACCTGGCATCAAAATATTTAAAATTCTCTCTCCTAAAGTTGGTCTCCGGGCTTCCATACTGATGGGCTGTATCTCCTGATTCCACAATGCAGGCATGAACTAAAACTCTGCAGCCCGGATATCCTCCCCTCCACTTCCTGTGAACACCATTTCACTTCCTGCCTTCCTTGTTGCAGGTACTCTGTAGCAGAGCTCTGTCACCTTAGACTCCAAGCTGTAAGTTGCTCTTTCCTTTTCTTCTTTTGGATATCCTCATCGGAGAAAGGGGAATTTAAGGAACTTCATCGCGAAAAGCCTTTCTCTGGTGGGCCCAGCCTCAGCCTTGCATGCTTCACAGACTGGCTTCATGTCTGCTTTTTTTCCCCACAAATCTTGGGGCTCAGCCTTGCCACTGGATAGCCCATTTGGCACCTCCTCTGTGGGGTAGGAAATGCCAAAGATGTAAATCCCTCCTGCTAGCCACCTTTGCTGGCTCCCTATGTCTAAAGTGTGAAAAGGCAGCGACCTGTGGGGCAGAGGATCGGGTGGAGACCCCAGACTCACTGGCACAGGCAGAGCAGCAGTTCGACCACTCTGAGGGGATTTCAACCACCAGCAAGCCAGCCCCTCGCTGGCTCTAGACCTCATCGAGAAACTAAACAGAGCATTTGGCCTGGACCCCTTTTGCCTTTTTTTTTTACTTGTATTTTATTAAGTTATGTAATAATTTTATTGAATTTGATGACTGGGTAGGCTGGCGAATATAATTAATGCCCACCATTCAGTGGACTACATCAACATTTTAACAGTAATACATAAGTACAACACCTGGCGGTTTGCGTATCATGTCAAGATTTATAAAACCAATGATTACTTATACAGTCTTTAAAGAATTTAAGTTAATCCATCAATAGCCATTGCTACCATGAGCAGGGATAACAAATATGGACAGCAGATAACGTGCACCCTCTTATAGAGTTAAGCATCCCACCCTCAAAACACTGATTAATTTCATCATTCTACATCCTCCTGCTCAGCCCCAGACATAACAATGGGAAAAACACAAAACATCAGTCTTATTTTAATCGTAGACCTATGCCCATGCATATTTGATAAATATTTTACTTTTACTCATCATAAACTGTATGGAATTGTATTAGATATACAAGCATCTCTCTTAACTAAGCAGACGGCAATTCTGTCTTTAGACAGTGGATTTGTAGTAGGTGTATGGAGTCCCTTGAGGGAGGACTCCTTTAGCGGGAAAAGCAATTATCTTACGCCACAGAGCGCCTTTCCATCTCGATCCCCATCTTATACTATTTTACTGCAAACATTTTAATTCCAACAATTTTAGAGCCTTCCCACTTCGCCCCATTTAACCCACTGAAACCTTTTTTTTTTTTTAATGTAAACTTTTCCCAACATTTCAGTCCCCTTCTGAGTCTGAGGTTGCTTCTCAAGCAACAGATTGTTTCTCAGTTTTGTCCAGGAGATTGGCTCCTTCCGACATGTCCAGAAATTGGTACGTCTTACCACCATATATGATCCTTAAGCTGGCTGGCATTAACAGGACATGGTGAACCCTCAAGATCCAGAGGCATAGTCGTACACCATCAAAACTCTTGCGCCGCATCCTTGTGGTATAACTTAAGTCCGGAAAAAAATTAACTCTCTGGTCTCGCCAGGTAATAGGGCTTAATGACTTAATGTATTGCAAAATAGTGTCCCGCTTCACGGAAGTTCTCAGCTGCACCATAACTGTGCATGGTACCTGCTCCCCAGTAGCTACTGTCTGGCGGCCACCACGAGGTGTGATCCTGTATGTCTTAAGGATCATAAAATCATTATCAAGTTGCAACACTTCCTTTAGTCATACTTGTAGAAATGTTTGGAGATATTGCCCTTCAACCCTCTCTGGGAGGCCAAGCACTCTGATATTGTTAGCCCGGATTGAGTTCTCCTCATTCTCAAGGCACCTCCGTAGTAGGCCATTCTCCTTAGTGAGACCCGAAGCTACCACAGGGGGCCTTGTCTGCATGTTTCTTTGCCCTCTGTGTTTCGTCCGCCAGAACTCCAACTTTTAAATTGACCTGCCTCAGTTCTGTGTTGTAGTCCTCTAGGTTCTTGTCCAAACTTTGGATGGCCTTCAGTAATGCCGCATCTGTCTGTGGACTGGGTTGCTCCTCAGAAGATTGATGGGGATCTTTACTGCCGCCTGCTTTGCTCTCCTTCGGTCGGGCCCCTTCCACGTTGGAGCTTGCTTTATTTCCGCACACCATTTCTGCTGACTGTGACTTCTCCAAGGTAAAAATTTAGTATCGATCAAGAGCTTGTATATTATTCTATAACTTAGTTGTATTTGTAAGACTGTTGTTTGTGAGCAAATACAAGTTTTTATTGTTTTCCCCAGATTGTCTGCAGAGCTGCTCAAGAGCGATGTCCTCAGCTCAGCTGCTGGCCACGCCCCCTGACCCCTCTTGCTTTGATTTGCAGCCCCCCCCAAGTCACTGGAGCGAAGAGCATGCATGAGGGCCTTGGCCACCTTTGCAGGGTCTTGCGCTGTCTGTTGGAAGAGTGAGAAAGCAGCGGACTCCAGTGTAGAGGACCCTAGTGGAGGCATCAGCAGCAGGTCACTCGGACCTGGAAGGGCTAACTTCTGGCCACACTCTCGCTGGCCCCAGATCTAATAGAAAAACAGAACAGAGCATTAGTTCTGGTGTCCTTATGCTTCCATTTGCAGCCTCCTAAGTCACCTGAGTGGATGGCCACTGGAAGGCTGCTTAAATGAGAACTCCATCCCTGTCCTTGGACGAGGTGGGGTAACTCTGCGCATCATGCCAAGGAAACAAACAAAAAAAAAATCTCCAGCAGTCCGCCCTCAAGAAACTTTCATTTGGGCGACCTGGACTTTTTCAGTATCACAAACCAGCTTCAGACTCTCATCTTCCTCTAACCTGGCCACACTGTTTCCTATCCCCTGACTAACAAGGATTTGCTAACAGAGGAATGGCAAGAGCCTGGGAAACCTTATCCGGTCTCATGTCAACTCTCTGAGTTATTAAAATTTGACAAAAAGCAAATGGGAAAGTTGTGGGATAACCTCAGAAATTATCCTCTGATTTCGAACCCAAGAAAACAATTATTTCAGCAGGGGCCGGGGCCACTCTACTAGACCCAGTGGACAGGAAAATGTATGCATCTTTAAAGAAGATCTTCCAAGCTTCAGCAGCCTCGCTCAGGGTAGCGACAGCTAATCTTTTGCAGCCAGAGCTGTTGCTTCATGGGCCATGGACCCGGCTGTCCAGCTGACGAAATATTCTGAGAAAAACAGGCAGCACCGCAGTGGCTCCAGTTCCTTGGTTTAGCCTCCACATTTTCAGCAGTGGTGTTTGAGGAAGCGGTCAGATGCGTGGCTAGAACTGTGTTCTGTCGCACTTCAGGTGCAGGCAGTACAGTGTAGTGGTTAAAAGCACTGACCTGCAAACCAGGAGACTTGTGTACCTGAAGACCTGGATTTTGAATCTCATTCCCCACTTTTATATGGTGTGATCCTGAGCGAGTTACTTAACTTTACTTGGCGCAACCTCTGACTTGATGCTTGGCCAGCAGGTGCCTCCTCAAAGATTCTCTTGGTGAATGCTTATTCATCTCCACTCTCAGAAGCAGTGAAAGAATTGGGTGAAACCGCTAATGGGCACGTGCCTCAGTCAAAGACCAGGCCCCCTACGGAATTCTCATGCCCAAAATTGTAACAAAGGCTTAAATGAGAACTTCTCAGGCAAATGAACGTGGTTCTCTTCCCAGAATCAGCACAAATTCAGAGGAGTGGGGAGGGACGCCTGAGAGGCCGGGGCAGCAACAGTCAGTGAGCTCCCACTACAGAATTCTCCGGGGTGTTTACTCTCTATTCTTCATTGTTCCCAGATGCACAGGGGGGGATTCAGACCAGACTTGCACCTAAAATGTCTTAACAGTTTTGCACAGCGGATCCTGCAAAATGGAGACCCTAGCATTCTTTATCTGGGAGCTTCATCAGGAGGACGTTTTCAGCATCTGTTGGCTTACAGATTCCCTTCTGAGAGGCACATAGGCAGTATCTTCAATTCAAAGTGGGGTAACATCAATTCCACTTCAAAACTCTTCCATTCGGGTTTGCATCTGCCCCAGGAGTCTTCTCCAAGGTCCTAGGGACAATCATTGCTCGGCTTCCAAGCCAAGGGATACAGCTTCTCCCTTATCGGGATGATATTCTTATCAGGGCACCACAGAACAGTCAGGCAGTACATGCCGTGGCTAAGGTCGTCCTGTACTTCTCAGCACACTGATCTGTCATCAGCTGGAAGAGGAACTCAGTAATTCCAGCTCAGACCCTGAATCATCTGGGGGCAGACTTCACGTCGCAAGTGAATAAGATGTTTTCCGACAGAGACAAAATTCAAGGTCTCACAGATTCTATAAAGAAATGTCAGAGTTTACCAGTTGTCGGCTCACTGCTTTATGCAGCTCATAGGGACATGGCCTCACTGGCAGATACAATCCCGTGGGCACTGATTCCCATGTGTCCCATCCAAGCTTTCCGTCTCAAGCAGTGGTCTCTATCTAGATACAACTAGGACCCAAAAATCCAAATTCTTCACCAGATATATCCCTCTTCATTGGTGAACTCTGAGGACCAATATCATAAGAGGTCACAAACTGGGACATCCACACCAATTACGAATGTCTACTGATGCCAGCCTCAGGGGCTGGGGAGCTCACCTGGGCCAGTTCTCAGCTCAAGGCAAGTGGCTTCTACTGGCATCCAGGAGCAGCACCAATTTCTGGAAATGAGAGTGGTATGCTTGGCTCTTCATCAGTTCAGGGAACATGTCCGCAGCCAGGTTGTTCTGATCCTAACAGACACTCCAACAACCATGACGTACGTCAATCATCAGGGCAGCACAAGGAGCTCATGGATGCTCAGGGAATCTCTCCTGCTATTTCTTTGAGCCACATGTTACCTTGCAAGCCTGTTGGTGGTATACATTTCAGAACAGGAGAACATTACAGCAGACTGGCTCAGTCGCACGGACGTACTACCAAGGGAATGAGAGCTGAGGGACAGGACCTTCCAAACCCTCACCTAACGAAACCCTCACCATGCGCTGGGGTGGTCCTTTGATGGATCTTTTCTCCTGCCAGCAAAACTCCTAAATTCAAGAACTCTGCTCCCTTTCCAAGGGCGAGCTCGCGATGGTGCAGGACGCCTTATCCCTCAACCAGAGTCAATAGGATCTTCTGTATGCCTTTCTTTCCATACCGCTCTTATCCAGAGGTCTTCACCAAGTGGCTCTAGACCAGGCAGAGCTGATGATATCAGTGTGCTTTCTATGGCTCTGCCATCCGTGGTTCCCATTCCTGATTTTACCTGTCGATGCTTCCACCTCTAATTGTCTGGATCAGCCTGGACCTTCTCCATCAAGGTCCTGTGATGCTTCACAATCTGTCCCTCACGACTTGGAGATTGGGAGGGTAACTCGAGAAACTAAGATTTACAACACACATGGTTGAGATGATGATACTCTCACGTCGCCAATTTTCCTTCAAGGTGTACTAACTGGTATTTATTTGGTAACCAGGACAGGCACACTGAGCCAAGCTTTGTTTCCAGGTGTGACCTGGAATATATATGGCATAGATTTCAGTTTTGGCATCAGTCAAAAAAAAAAAATGTCAAACTAACTAATTTTGTTACCTATTCTACTTCCTTTCCTTCAGGAAGACTTTGAAAAGGGGCTGCAACCAGTGACCTTGCGAGTTCAGGTTTCCGTCTTGGGGCGCTTCGGTTAGTAGATTCAGGGGAGTCCCTGGGTTCTCATCCCTATAGGGGCTCTTCGGTTAGTGGATTCAGGGGAGTCCCTGGATTCTCATTCCCAAATTAGATGGTTCTTTCAAGCAACAACTCTAAAACGTGCCAATCAAGCCCATCATCTCTCCTTAGAGACTCAGTTTAGTCCTCAAGGCCCTTACCAAGGCACCATTTGAACCTCTCTAAAAGGCAACCTTCATGCATCTCATGATGCAAGTCACTTTTCTTGTACCCATTCAGTCAGCCAGAAGGATCAGCGAGCTGCAAGCCCTGTTGACAAAAGAATCCTATGCGGCATTTTATCAGGGCTCGGTGGTCATATGCACAGATCCTGGTTTTCTTCCAAAGGTAATGTCTCCTTTTCTTTGCAACCAGGAATTGCTTCTGTCCTCACTTTAGTTCACACTGTGGACCCTTACCGAGCGGTGAAACTTTATATTAAAAGTGCGAAATCCATGGCAAAACTTCAAATTTATTTGTTCTCACCACCGGTCAGATCATTTGGAAAAGGCCTCTGAGAAATCTATCACCAGATGGATTTATTCAACCAGCACCACTGCCTTCAACTCAGCTGGGGTGCCTTTACCAGGTCAGGTAAACGTTCTCTCAACCAGGGCTATGGCAACCGCGTGGGCAGATTTCAGAGAGGCTTCTCTAGCAGCCTCATGGAGGGCAACTACTTGATCATCTATTCACACCTTCTCAAAAAAAAAAATATAGATTATATATATGTTTTTTTCCTTATATGTTTCTTCCTTCGTCTCCAACTGTCCCCCTTCCACCGGCCCCTCCAGCTCCATCACCCCGGCATCCACTGGATTCACCTCTGGATCTCTACGAGGTGCCAGCAAGCTGGGTAAGGTGCCTGCGAGAGGCCTGCATCATCTCGTCAGTCGGGACACTTTTCCTTGCTTTTCTCTCTGTCCCTCGAGTGTGGTGTGGAGACGTGCAATGACACCAATGGCCGAGCTGCACACGCTTCTGGACGTGGCACACCGGGTGTCTGTCCCGCATCCACCTCCTTAATCTGGATCTGTTGCACCATCCCCCAGCCACCACTAGGGGACAGGCAAGCAGCGGGCTCCATCCCCACCCCTCCCTGGGAGAAGCCTCTGGATGCTTGATCCTCTCCCTCCCCGGCGGCCCGCTTGCACCGCGAACATGGGGCAGGAGGAAAGACATGGATGCCTCAGCTCTCCACGCCACTGGGCCCGACTACCTTTTCAGTATTTTACAAGATGGATGTGACTGCCTCGACTGCAGCATCTTTTGTCTGTAGAACCTTCCAGGCAGGAGTAGACCTTCCGGGTCACTTACATTCTTCCCACCCGGGATGTCAGGATGTAATGCTTTAGTATATCCCATCAATATGGAAGCCCAGAGACCAGCTTTAGGAGAGAGAGAAAACAAAATTTAAATACCTGTAAATTTTCTTTCTCCGACTGCTGGTCTCTGGGCTTCTTCCTTCCCAGAATGTATACAGTTGGCCGAGTGTTTGGATAATATTCTTATTTTTTGCCTCCAAGTTTACATGGCAGTACCAGAATTGGACTGCTTTAGAAAGAACTGGTGTTCACAGGAAGTGGAGGGGAGGATATCCAGGCTACAGAGTTTTGGTTCCTGCCTGCATTGTGGCATCAGGAGATACAGCCCATCAGTGTGGAAGCCAGCAGTCGGAGAAAGAAAATTTACAGGTATTTAAATTTCATTTTTCCAAAGTTACAAGTGTGTGTAGTGAAATTGCAATAAATAGTCATAACTTTGGCATTTTTTCATATTTTAACCCCAGATTTTCAACATAGTCTTCTTCGACCCCACCTCATAAACCCCGTAGGTGACAAATGTTCAGATCTGTGCAAAAAATGCCATTCCGTGCCACAGGTCTGAAAACACGTTTCGGACAGGATGTGAAAAGTGACAGCTATACTGTTTATGGGGTGGTGTGAAAAAATGGCTGTGTTGAAAATTTGGAGTCAAAATATTGAAAATTACCAAAGTTATACACCTGAATAGAAAAACTTCAACGAGTGCTTGTAACTCAGCCATTTTTAGGAATTTTTTCACCAGATTTTTAACGTGGTCTTTTTGGGCCCCCACCTTATGAACACTCATGGTGAAATTTCGTTATTCGGTCCCAAAAGGTGATTTTGCACTACGACCGCGAAATCACCTGGGCCCGATTTTAAGGAAATGACAGTGCCAGTGTTTATGAGGTGTGGTCCCAAAAAGGCCATATTGAAAATTTGGTGAAAAAATTCCTAAAAATTGCAAAGTTATGAACATAAGTTCAAAACGCCATTGAAATACATTATATGGCACTCACCTTTATTCTACAGTTTGCGGTTCGGCTTTGAAGAGTGCAGACATGTCTTGGTCTACAGAAGATGACAGAATTTGACATCGGCTAGTAAGTATAGGGTAAGGGGGGTGTGGAGAGGTCGGTGCTCAGTGGATGGGTCGGGATGGGGGAGTGGGTCAGCGGCGATGACCAAGGACCATTTTCTTTGTTTGGGGCAAAAAAAAGACATTGAGAGATGGTTTTCCTATTACTGGTACCAGTTAGTAGGGGGAAACAGGCCTCACAGTCGATCACCAAAGGTCCCTGCATAGTATCTTAATAAAATATAATAGAACCAAGCTTAAAAGCTTAGACTTGGGAGGGGAAGGGGGGATTAACTTAGAGTGCCTGATACAGTATACTGGGGAGTGGTCGCTTAGGGCATCAGCCAGGATACCAGCAGCCATGATTCTGTCAACGCGGTTGGTCAGTACTCAGTCAATTAGGAAACTGGATTTGGAGGAGGGCACAATCCTTGTAGGATCAGTAATAAGTTGGTGAAAGTTATGCCCTTGCACTGTAGATAGGATTTGCTTATTGGCTTTCCTGAGCCAGTTTAGGTTCAGGTCACCAAGGATGAGAGCATTCTGTCCAGTGGACACAGCGGTTTGGTTAAGTAGTTCCGCAAGACCAGAGTGCCCACTTTGGGATGGATTATAGGCGCACACTATATGCAACTTCTTTGTGCCAAGGAGTAGAACAGCATAAAGGGATTCACAGAGGGAGAGCACAGGGGTGGATAGGGTAGATAAGTTGAGGTGCTATTTGAAATAAATGGCAACAACACCCCCTCGTTTGGAGGTACACCTATCACATCTGATAAGATTATAGCTGGGTATAGCGCAAACTGAGTCAGGTATTGATGGCTTGAGCCAAGTTTCAGATAGGCATATGATATTAGGATGATAGATTCCATCCTTTGCCTCAAGTTCAGCTAAATTACAGACTAAGCTCCTGATGTTGATGTGAATTACACAAAGACCCTTACAGTTTTTCCATGCAATATCATTGCACGAGAGTTGCAAGAGCATACCATGGTTAAGCTCAACATCTACACCAAAGACAAACGGTGGCACTCGAGTTCAACATCTCCAGCAAGGATGAGTGCAAGGAGGAGAAGATACTAAAGCTTACGATGGAAAAAAGATGGAGTCAGGATTCCGTGGCCACTGAGGCACTTTTTGAGGGTATAGGCTACTATATGAATGTTATATTTAGGGATAAGTAGAGGGGAGAGATCAAGGTATCTACTACATAATATAAGTTAGAGAAGGTAAAATCTGTTTTCATAGGAGAAATAGCTACAGGGGAGTTGGAGTAGGAATACAGTGAAAGCCATGATAAGATGCATCAATCAGTCAATCTTTAGTTTACCAGCTGGAACACAATTGAAGTGAACTCATTTTCGAGGTGGACCTGGAGAGGTTCACAAAGGTGCAACATAAAGACAGGCAGCATACAGAATACATAAATAAGGTACAGGGCATGAAAGGTATCTGTCAGTATACAGGTTATCCGCAATACAGGCAGTTCAGGCTACAGTATAGGGAGATACAATAGATATAAAAAAAAATGCAGGATATACATAGAATATACATGGTATATATATATGTAGGATCTGCACAATGTGTAGCTAATAGTATAAAAGGTAGTATGGAAAGCCACAGAGGGAGGGTAAGTACATCAATTACTGGTGCATTGAGTTAAGACAAAACAGGGGTAAGGCCTGTAGCATTAGGAAGAGCCTGTAACATTAGGGAAGAGACTTAGGGTTTGTAGGTGAGCATAAGGGGACAGCAGGAGAGAGCAGGGTCAGAAAATATGGGTGTCATTAGCAGAAGCAGTTACATGTCTCTTTAAAGGACTGCAAGAACAAGGTTTTAAAAAAGGACGGTGATACCAGGGTGGCGAGCTGAAGTATTTTTTGTGCATTATTCCAAAGAACAGGGAGAGCGTGGCTTATTGCCGCTCTGCCAAAATGCATTCTAGTTTTGGGATCAAAAGGGAAATATAGGAGAGACTTCTTAAAAGGTAGTTACCAGGATTGCAAACAGGCAGATGGTCCTTAATGTATTGTGGAAGCTTGTTTTTGATGACTCTTAAGTTCAGAGCACTGCATTCCTTTGTCTCCTAAGACTAAGTGAGCTCCAACCTACGGTAGCATAGACAGTGTATTGATGGGTTGAATAAGAAGCATCAGTGACGAATCTGAGTGCCCGATGGTATAGGGAATCACGTTTGGAAAGGGCCACACTCTAACCATGCCCATACAAGAAGTCTGCATAGTTGAGGAGAGGCAAGAACATAGTACAATATGAACTAGCCTTTTTTTCCCCTCCTGAGTTAGAAAATGCCTGATTCTAAAGAAAATCCCAAGCCTCTGCTTTAGTTTTTTTTGTGATTTCTTCTATGTGGACATTGTTAGGTAGGGTAACCATCAATGTTTTAAACTGGGAGGCCATTGAGAAATTGAGGGGTTTTGATGGCGAGGACTGAGGGAGTGAAGACTGGTTTGACCTGTGCATCAACATTTAGAATCTGGGTCAAGCCACTGCGCACCCAATTTACACAAGCTACTGATAACTTTTACTCAGACTGCACAACTTGCTCTGATCTGGCTTCATACACATTTACAGGATTTTCCTTGGACTTTTTACATGCTGGTAACATTCATTTTATTCACAGTCCCTCTAAAGCTTCAGGTTTTTAGCACAGGATTGCCTGCTTTTACTAGTGCTGCATTTTGCTACAACCCACAGTCTCTCTCTGGCTGCAAACTTTAAACTGAGGCTAATTTCACTTCCATGCACACAGTCAATGACTTAACAGACTTGTACTTGCTGGCAGGACTTTACACAGTTGTTACTTGCAAAGCGACTATACTGCTGCACACGCATTTTATATGGCATAGCTGAAAATCACTGTTTGAGCAGTTTCTTGGATGTTTACTTACTGTTATCAGTAGCAATTTGCTGCGATGGGGAGAAACGGCCTGCAGCCAGTTCTTGAAGGCCTCTGTACACAAACGGGCAGGCAGTCCTAGCGATCGTCGTTTTAAACACCAAACTTGCAATTCTGACGATTGATTAGCAGGTTGAGCCCGATTTTAAGCAAAGAAGTCTATTTTTGAACTGTTTACAACACTTTGAACACTCCGCGACGCTCCTCCACTGCCAGTACACGCACTCCACTCTCACTCCCTCTCGAATGCTGAGGCAGTCTCTGTAGAGCTGGCTGAGGGGCGGGACTGATTGCAGCTTGACCAACCACACGACGCCATGCAAATGAGCCTCTTCTTCCTCACGAGGGCTCTTCTCCTCATGGCGATCGTCGAGCAGGCAAATTTAAACTGCAGAATGCAACTTTTTTTTTTTTTCAACTGACTCCACGGCAGGAGCCCATTTCAGCCATATCATATAGCCATTAACTCTGCAGTCTCTCAATTCACACAGAAAGCATTTCCAACGTCCAGGGCATAATTTTCCTTTTGCTACCCCTAGTCTTCCACACTTTCCTTCACAACAATTCATTTTAAAAGCATTTCAAAAGTCCAGGGCACAATTTTCCTGTTGATACCCCTAGTCTTCCACACTTTTCTTCACACAGTTCATTTTAAAAGCAGGCAAAAACGCTGTAAACAATTTTGATGATGCAGGACGAGGCACACTCTTTGGCTTTACAGCTCCTTGGTAAACAGTTGGCAAATTTAGACAGCAGCACAAGATTCACAGCACACAACAACACACACTAGGGAAATTGCTTCAGCTTTTTGGGCTACCCACTGCCAGATAGCCAAAACGCTAGCCCCCTTGCCCAAGCACCTTCCTTCCCGAACAAAATCCAAAGCGGTCCCTCCATTTTTGTAACCCCTCACCCCTGCCTTTTTGCCAGAACGACAGGTGGCATGCTGTTGAAGCTGACAGCATTACCTGGTGGGGACCTGGGTTCGGGGAGGATGAGGTTACTCGGCACAGGGGGACCTAGGTTTGGCTACTCTGCACAGGGGCACCCAAGTAAATCCGAACACAGGAAGCAATATCTGTAATGTCCAGAACCAGGGATGGGATTCTACAGTGTGGCTTTTATTCACATACTAGCTGAACAAAACAAAGCATAGATGGACCCCCATGGGGCTACATTTACTGGTAATGCAGATTAGAGACTACAACGCGGTCCACTGGAAGAATGAACCAATTATACTGTTTTCAGGCTCTGGACCCACCAGGCACACAGCCCGGACTTGCACGCACTTTGGGTACACAGCCTGACTGGCCCGGCTCCCCTGCCGGCCACTTGATTCACGGTCCATTGGAAGAATGAACCAATTACCCTGTCGTGGCTCCCCACACCACTTAGAGTCTGCGACTCCTAGAGAGATTTCTTCCTTACTTCTTATCACTCCCCATCTCACAAAGAGAATTTTTCTTTACACTTGTTGTGACTCCCCATCTCACAAAGAGAATTCTTCTTTACACTTGTTGTGACTCCCCATCCCACAAAGAGAATTCTTCTTTACACTTGTTGTGGCTCCCCCCACCACTTAGAGTCTGCGACTCCTAGAGAGATTTTCCCTTTTGCAACCCCACGTCTGGGTACTTCCCTCATCACTGGCCAAGTGCATGAGGCAAAGTAGCAACCACAGCAGAAATCCGTAGAGGTGGACCTGGTTACTAAAGATGGGGGGTGTGCCCACCTCCAGCTCCCACAGCCCATACCCGGTCATTTCTCTGGAAAACTGAAACTTCTGAATGTAGATTAAATGGTAGATGAACTGTCTCATCCCTTCTACAATTTACTTGAAATCACACAGCACTCTAGCATTTGACACTACTCCATTTGTTTGACCTAGTCCTATAGGCTTCCCAAATTGTAGCTCAATTCCTAGATTTCCTCACGTGTCCCAGGCTGAAGAAACACATTTTTTGCCCTCTCATGTTAGAGCAAACACTCACCCTTTAGTTGCAGGTGCCCCACAGGCGAACACAAATCTTCCAACTTTCCAAACAAAGGCTGAACTGAATAGGCAGCTTTTTCTTCCTCCTGGCAGAATTAAGGGGGTTGCCCCAGGAATCTGCATAGGGATCTTTACATCCCCCCCCCCGGAGGAAGGGGCACGGAGACCTGAACAGCGGTCTCCACCACTTGAGCACACCTTACTCTTCTAAACCAAACTGCAGACTCACACTTTGAAAACTCCCAGCATTCTATCTAACTCTCTCTGCTGCAGATTCCAATGTGGCTTATGCAGCTGCGAAAGTTCTGTTGGTGATGTCATCCCTCAGTCTCGGCTGAGACTGAGAACAGAGTGAGACAGTGTGAAACCCATTTAACTGGGGTTTCACAAGCTGCCTTCCCTGCCTACCACTAGGTCTTACTGGGATTCTAGTACCCCGGGTAACAAGGGGTTACATGTAGATGGCTAGATATGGTGGACGGGGAGCCGGCGTGAAGTGCCAGCGGGATCAACCACGGCTGTAAAAGCCACCTAGCTAGAAGCAGTACACTCTGAAATGAATTTACTTAATTTAAACCACCCACAGCTGTAAGAGCTGCCTTAGCAAGCAGCACAAGCAAATAGGCAGGCAGGGGCTGAAACAGGAGTTGAACCCACTGGTGGGATAGAGCAAGTGCGGCAAGAAAGAAGTGCCAGATTCAAAACCCTTCTTGACTGCAATCAAGTGTTGCGGCGCAGCTCAGTACCTGTAGCAGCTGTGGGGCTCCTTGCTTGCTTCAGAACAGGGCATGTGGCTTCAGGGCAGACCAGACCACAAAAACGCGGTTCGATGCAGGACAAATTCGAGCCCAGTCGGGGGCCTACTGGAGCCTGTTGAGGGACAAAAATAGATTGATTAATCAAGGGGAGGGATCTCAGAGGGCAGAGCACAGCTAAATCGGGGGAGGGTGATGGCTGAGCAGGGCTAAATTGGGGGGGATGGAAAGAGAGAGAGGTGTGCAGAGAGCGGGGGCGTGTGGCTTGAAGCCTCAGAGAAGAGAAAATTGCAGGGAAAGTTAGAGGCAGAGATTCAGGTTAAAATGTGCATGGGAGCCAGCCTGGTGGCACTGAGGGTTGAGGTGCTGAACGCCATGTCTTGCGCCAGGCTGGTGACCCGTGTTCTGGAACGAGCCTGGGCTGTCGGGGTCGGCAGGGTAGGGAGAGCATTGCTTGTTTGGAGGACAGCTCTCCTCTCCCAGGAGGGAGGGGGGGTACAGGCTCGGCACTTGACTGGCCTTTGGCAGAAGCTGGAGGTACAGCAAGTGTGCAGAGCATACAGAGAGTGGGTTGGGAAGTGGTGGACATCGGCGGAGTTGCCTTGACGTCAGGGTGCATGCCAGTCCCCCAGAACAGGGAAAAATTATGCTGGAGTGCCGAGGGGAAGGAGTGCCAGCACAGACCCTAATTACTCCTGCCTGACCACCGGAGGGAACCCGACAAAACCAGAATGTCTCAGGGGAGGGGGTTGTACAGGCCCCACCTCGTACCCGCCTGGGGGGTATAGCCACGGCTTCATGGGGGTCCACCAGGGATCCAGATATGGTAATGAAGTGGGGCTGATGCATAGGCATCTTCCGACAGAGAGGGGCTCTGGCGTGTGGGGGAAGAATAAAGAAAGAGTTAAAAAAAAAAAAAAAAAAATGTGCAGGGGAGCACAGAAAACAAGCAGTGCACTGTAAAATTTTTCTTCTTAAACAGTTTACTCTGCTATGGCTGTAAGCCACCTAGCCAGAAGCAGTGCACTCTAAATTACTTTGTGGTACGTTCCTCCGTTTGTGCCTTGGCTTTCCCTTACTGCCCTCCCTGCCTCCCTTTGTTTCTCCTGGTACCTCTCCCAGTCCCCTCCTGCCTATGTCTTTTTTTGTACTGTTTGAATGCAATTTATTTTTCCTCAGCTACTTATTTGGAATACCATAATGGCCTTCTCTTCCTTTTCCCCTTACTGACCTGTTTCACACATAATTGTGTCACCATTCTTATCTCTGGTTTGAACTCCGTCCGCTGTTCCACCACCCCTCTTTTCCTCCCTAATCTAGCTAATGCCTTTTCCAAGTATTTACCCATTTCTCCAAAATCGGTCCCCCTAAAGTCAAGGATTCTCGTTGTTGTGTGATTGGATTCCACCCCTTCAGTTACCTGAAACCCCACTGACTGGAAGTCACTGTTTTCCCTGGTGCTCCCCTACTGTGACTCCTGTCACACTGTCCCCGTTTGTGAGCACCAGGTCCAGTATGGCTGTCTCCCGTGTGGGTTCTGCGACCAGTTGCTTAAGGAAGGCTCCCTCCTCCCCTTGGGCTGGTGGTCTGTATATTACCCCTGTGCAGATTGCTGACCCTGTTTTTCTTTCCAGTTTGATCCACAGTATCTCCCCCACTCCTTGTTACCCTTAAATGTCTGTGGCCTTTATATTATCCTTCACATAAAGTTCCACTCCCCCCTTCCTGCCTTCCCTGTCCTTCCTGACTAGATTGTAACCTGGTACGGCCATCTCCCAGTTCTGGTTATCATCATTGCATGAGGTCTCTGTGATGGCCACAATGTCTAGGTCTGATTCAGCCATGGCCGCCTCAAGGTCCTTCATCTTGCTACTTATTGGTACATTGGGCATTGGTACACATGGCTCTCCAGGATGCGACTTCCCTCCCCTGCTTTGTTGGCATGTGCCTCCTCCTTTCCTGGGTACTGTTATTCCCTGGTCTTCCCTGTCCCTCGCCATAATGTTTAATGGTGCCCTCTGCCTGTCTCTCTTTGCCTTGAGTACCCATGTAGAGCATGTGATCATGGGGAAGGGCTACAAAGCCTCCTGATCTTTCTGGACCCCACCCTTGGCCAGTTTAAATGCTTGCTGCCGAAGCATTCAGACTTCTTACTTAGGACTAAGGTCCCCTTCCTGGATGGATGTAGGCCATCATCCTTATATAGGCTAACATGCAGCTGGGGTTCTTCCTACTATGTTCTGCTTGGATTGTTGTGTATACAAGGAATGCAGTAATGTACATAGATTCAGATGTCTTTACTTTTAGTTGGCCACCACCAGTTGTCCAGTAAAGCTGTAGTGTTACCAACTGAACCATGTAAGCTCCTTGTGCCTAGATGTGCTTGTTAAATTAAGACCGACAGTCATATTAATAGGAGGGCTTTTTTTTTGTGTGTGTTCTTCCAGATCCAGTTGTCTTGAACCACAGGAAGCATCCCCTTCAGATATGGTTCTGACCCAGGTGGCGGCATCGATCCTGAGGCTGGCTGTTGCAGAGGACTTCAGAGGTTGCGGAGGTGATCATCTTTATGTTAGGGGTCTTCAGGCGGAGGGAGGGGAAGGGGTTGGCTGCACTGTGCTATCATCCTTCTGGCCAGTAAGGAGTTTGGCTTGGTGGGTTGTCAAGAGCGCATGACAGGCCACAGAAATGGTCAGCTCTTTGTAGCGAGCCTCCTTTGCTAATCTGTCTGCCTCTGCATTTGCCTCAATATATATATATATATATATATATATATATACCCCCTCCCAGTTATGTCCCCTGATATGGACTACTGTAAGGTGGGAGAGTCATTATTTTAAAGCAGCAGTATTCTCCCATCGCTTATGGGATTATGCATGTGGTCTGTGAAACCATCATTAACCTAGTCTGCTAAATAGTGAGTGAAGACTTTTTGGCAATAATTTGAGTCAGTCAATATTAGTACCTCAGGTTGACTACCATTGTTAGCAGTTGCCTTTTCTGTGGTACAGACATCCACTTCTTATGCCCAAGATGCTGCTACCAGGAGAAAAAAATCTGATCGCCTTAAGCATTTTGCTACTCTTTCAGCTCCTTACTGCTATACCAGCTCCTGCCCTGCCATTGCCTTGACACTTCTTGGTAAGATCCATCAATAAAAAGTAAAAAATTGTGATGAGTGGAGGTTCACCTCAGCAGTGGCCGGGACCTCCTTGTCAATTGCTGCAGGTAAGTAGTTTTTTTGTGGGCTGTATTTAAAGTGTAACAGTGGATCACATAACAGGGTTTCCCACAGATACCACCTTTGGCCACAGGTTTCCTAAACTTATTTGTTTTCCTCTGGAGTATGTTGGGGATAGGGACTGGAACTAGTACTCGTACTGTAACCAGCTCTGACTGGTAGCTGGGTTGGAAAACAGTACGTGCCTGAGTAAGAGCAACTAAAACCTTTTCTTCAACTGTAAAATTACTTTCTGTTGGGGCAATTGTCTTCCCTGCAAACTGAAGCAGTTCACTTTCTGAGTGCGGTTCCTGCATGGGGGTTGCATAGTAGAACATATTGCCTCATATGATCTGAATGAAGAGGGGTTTGGTACTGTGTCTAAGTTCATTACACTAGCTTGTACTGCCTGTTTTAACAGATCTAGATGTGTTTTGTCCTCTGAGAGCCATGTAAATTTAGCTCTTACTTTTGTTTTCCCAAAAGGTGGTTTTGCTAGTCTGCTGTAGTGTTTACAAAGAAGTGCACAAGGCTGGTGGTGTTCTCGATGTAAGAACAATGTCCGAAACTCTGCATCGGGCACTCACCACCTCAATTAAAAGGACACCACATAGCCCCACTATATTCACTTTAAGAAGACGTATTTATTGTAGACAGAAAAACATAGGGGTGTCTTGCAATCACCACCTGAAAAACTGCCCGCCTGACATGTTTCGGACTGTTCGTCCTTCATCAAAGGACTAGTAGTAGTAGTCTAGGACTGCAAAGTTTAGCAGCCCTAGTATGTTGTGGCGTTGTCTTATTGTCTTTTGGGGGGTAGACAACCCTATTCCCTCGGGGGAATATTGTGATTCCTAGGAACTCTACTTCTGAACTCCCTATTAGGCTTTTGTTTTTGTTTTTTGAGGTGAAGTGTAAAATCCTCCATTTGTCTATTTAATCACATAGTGCTATCTGGTTTCTTTACTGACAGCAAGGGGGAGTTTGTTTCTGCTCTCACTTTTTTTAATAAATCCTAAATCTAAGATTTTAGCTATTTGCAATTCTAATTGACTTTTCATTGCATTTGGGATTGGGTATTGTCTTTACGGTTGATGTTTCCCTCCTCAGATTTCTTCTATGGTGTGTCTAATCAGTCCTTCCAGGTTTTTTCTTTGTACATAGTGACATGTATTTTTGCAGTTTATTCCTGAGCTTTATTTTCATTTCATTTTTATTTAAAATGAGAGTCTATGGACAATAAATGCCCAAATTCATAGGCAGCCATAGTCATGGTACAAATAACAAAGTATAAAATACAAGACTACATACAGTATACAGACAATACAGTACGTAATCCAAGAATCACATTTTGTACATAAAGTAGAGCACCATTAGTGCCCATTACAAATGTCCATAACACCAATAACATTTCTTAAAGCTGTAACGAAAGATTTGTAATTAGCTAATGTTTTTATGGATGAAGGTAAGGAATTCCAAAATGTGCCAACTCAGCAGTAGAAAGCTGTTTGCCCAACCCTCTTTGAACACTTCGGTAATTTTAAATATAAGCGATCTATAGATGGGGTTTTAAAATTTGACAATGCTGGTCTTTATACCAGTACTCTTTTTTAACTGTATGTTTATTGTTTTAACAAAGACCTACAGTTAAAATAACACAGACATAGGAAGTAGCAGACAGATATAAATGTTGAGGATGCCACTCCTCTTAATACCTACAGAGGGCGCTTTCTGTGTCATTAAGTTACATCATCAGGGGGGAAAAAACAGATTCTAGGGACATGGATATGTTGTTCATCCACACTGTCTGGCAGTTCCTTGCCGCTTTAAATCTTGCCGGAAGGTCTTCAAGCTGGCTTCTCACCCACCCACCCAGGTGGTAAAACTCTGCTCCGGCCCCATGACACCAGATCTTCCTTACCACTTGGAAGCTCAGGTTCCCTCCTTAACTCTCTGCGCGTAGACTGGATCCTAATTCTTCAGTTCGCCTGAAACTTGTTCCCAAATTTTCAAGACTTCGGTCAAATTACTCCCTCACGGCTGCGATGGACAAATCGACTCCCGGATTTCGGCGGTGCCCATGTGGCCAGAAAATGTCCAGGACAGATCCGCACTCCACGTGCGTCTACTTCCTCTGTCTAGACCATGACCTGCAGGCCTGCGAGTTATGCCGTTCATTTTCGTCCAACGTCCTGGAAGACCGCGCTGCCCGGTTACAGCTTGGGTGCCCCGAGAAGCGCTACCCACCAGTGAAGTCGAAGGAGGTCTGCTACGTGTTACGCCGGCGTGGCGCTGCTCTGCCGAGCAACTCGAGCAGATGATCGCCCTCGAAGAGGAGGAGGCAGCACAGGCCGCATCATCCTCTTCCTTGGTCGCGGCTTTTATCCCGCTTGCTCTGGGTACCTCCTACTCAGCTTCTTTCAAGGAGCTTTGCCATTCCCTTTCCACGAAGGGAGAGAGGCCATCGGGACATTCTTCTCGGTCCAAAAAGAAGGACTGGAAAGGTAAGTCCCACCGTTGGCGTTCGTGGGAGAGGTCCCCCTCCCCAGACAGTGGACACTGTACTTAGGTCGAGGTTGTGGCTAAGGCCGCTGACTTCATGGTGTCCCCGTCAGGTCAGCCGGCCGAGACACCCGTCGACGTGGTCGAGATTTTTCTCGACCCGTCGGACGGGTTGTCGACTGCGACCGACAACCCTTCTTCACCGCCCCGGTGGAGACCAAGGACTGCTCTGTGCCTCCGGTGTCGGAGTCCCGGTCAAGGCTTCGAGCCGAGGAAGAGCGGGTGTCCCCGCCCTTCCCAGACCCATCCTCGGAAACACCAAGGATCTCGGTCTCGGTCTCGGACATCGTCTCAGTCCAGCTGATCCCGCAGACATTGGCAGTCTAGGTCCCGGCACTGAAGTAAACGGCGCCACCGCTTGTCCTCGTCTTCCTCCTCGGAAGAGGAGAGGCTTCGGCGCAAATTGCGTTGACGCTACGAGGACCTGATGTGGCAGCAGTTACTTCTGTCCGGGAACAAGCCGACGCTGTCGCCTTCCCCAGCCATCAAGTGGCTGTCACTCGAGTGGCCGAAACCGCCCCTCATTGTAGTCGAGGTGCCCAAGCCTGGGCCAGTTGTTCGGCCGAAACCAGCTGCCCCACCGATTGTGGTGGAACCTTCACCTCCACAACCGAAATCGGGGATGCCGACCAAGGACTCTCGGTTGGGTCAGGGCCTGCCCCACAGGTTGTAGGTCACCCTCACTCCCGACCGTCCTTGGCAGGTGGAGGGTGACTCAGGCCCCAGGCAGCTCTTCGTGGACTCCTCGGAGTCTGACGATGACTCCTCCCTGTTCTCCAGGCCCATTGACCTGGAGTCCTCCGGGGGCCAGTTGATGGACGAAAGCCCATCGTCCTTCATGGGTCTGCTTCAGCTCATCTCGGAGTCTACCGGGATGCAGCTCGAGCCCGTATCCAAGCAGGCCAAGTATCCCCTAACGGAGATACTGGACCCAGGGGATTCACCCATGGAGGCCTTTCTAGTGGCTGAAGCCATTGTTGGCCCAGCCTTGGAGCTCTGGCAGTGGCCTGCTTCCTGTCCTGTGCCTTCGGCCAGGATGGCCAGGAAGTATGCGGTCCCTACCGGCTCTTTGTCCTGTTTTTCGGAACACCCTTCTGCTGAGGGGTTGGTCACCGATAGCGTTTTCTGGCATTCTGGGAACGCTAGGGATGTGGATAAGTCCCCCGACAAGGTGTCCAAAAAGCTGGACTATGCTGGGCACAAGGTGTACGCTGCATCCTTCCTTGGCCTCCGCCAGGCCAGCTCGGCCGTGCTGATGGCACACTTCTCCCACGCCCTTGTGGGCTCCCTGGATGAGGTGATCCCTCATCTCCCAGCCGCTCTGCAGACCACGGTCAAGCAGGTACGGGACCAAGGAAGGGCGGTGGCGAAACAGCAGCTCCAAATGGCTCTGGACCTTGGAGACTCCTGTGCCAGATCAGTTGCGGCTGCAGTGGCCATGCGGCGCAGAGCATGGCTGAAGATATCCATCTTCACGGTGGATACCCAGCATAAACTAGCAGATGTCCCCTTCCTGGGGACTGACCTTTTCGGCCCTGGAGTGGAAGGTCACCTCCAGCGGATTGAGAAGTCCAGTGCCACTCTGGACTTGGTCACCTCCGCCCAGAAGGACAAGGGCTGTCGACAACAACAACATAAGTCCTTTTGCCCTTCTGCACTTGCGGCACGTCCGGCCCAGCAGCACCAACACCAGGGCCAGCAGGCTTGCGCTTGGCACCCCAAAGCCAAGCCTGCAGCTTCCTGTAATAGGAAGAAGGGAGGAAAAGGCCCAGGAGGTCCCTCGGCCGATCCCTCCTCCAAGCCTGCCCAGTGACGGGTTGAGGGGTGTCGCCTCCAGCCTCGTCACTCCCCCCTGGGTTCCCCTCATGGGGGGATGGCTCTGCCACTTCCTTTCCGCCTGGTCCGCTATCACCACGGACTGCTGGGTGTTGGAGGTGGTAGGAAAGGGCCTGCCCCTGGAGTTAGAGCAGGCCCCACCCTTCTGAGCCATCGCCCCTCGGGGGGGCTACGGGGTCCGCAGCCTCTGTCGGCTCGCCGAGCCGATATCTCCCTGCTCCTTGGAAAAAAAGGGTGATCAGGAAGGTGGCGGATCCTCCTCCAGACCCGGGGTTTGTGTCCAGGTACTTCCTGGTCCCAAAACGGACGGGGGGGGGGCTGGCACCCCGTTCTCGACCTGCACGACCTGAACAGGTTCCTAAGGTCTCGAACCTTCAGGATGGTCACTTTGACTCAGATAATCCCATCCTTGGAACGAGGCATGTGGTTCTGTTCTCTGGACCTCCAGGACGCGTTCTTTCACGTCCCAATCCGTCCGTCCCACCAGAGATTCCTCCGCTTCAGGGCAGAGGGATCCCTCTATGAGTTCTGGGCCTTGCCCTTCGGCCTTTCCCTAGCTCCCAGGGTCTTCACCAAATGCATGGCAGTGGTGACAGCATTCCTGCAGTGCCGAAGGGTCCGGGTGTACCCCTACCTGAATGACTGGCTGATTGCAGCCCCCTCCAGAACGGAGGTGGAGCGGTCCAGAGATCTGGCCCTCCAGGTTTGCTGTCAGGTTGGCCTCCTCATCAGCGAAGCTAAGTCGGGACTCGTGCCAAAGCAGGTGATCCAATTCATCGGGGCAGAGCTTGACTCTCTACGAGCCAGAGCACGGCTCCCGGCGGACAGGATTGAGGTTCTTTCCTCCTTTGCCCAGTCATTTCAGGTTGGGCGATTGCGCCCTGCCTGGGACTTCCTGCGCCTCCTGGGCCTCATGGCGGCCTGCACTAGCGTGGTCCGTTGGGCCCGCTGGTACATGCGTCCCCTTCAATGGGGCTGGTCAGCCAATGGTCACAGCATTTCGATCCACTGGATCAGCTAGTGACAGTGACCCAGGGGATGTGGAATGCTCTCCAGTGGTGGACCGTTCCAGCACATCTGCAGGAGGGCATCCCGTTCGTCCGCCCTGAGCCGACGGTCTGTCGACTGATGCCTCTCTGTTGGGTTGGGGTGCCCATCTGGGGGAGCACAGAGCCCTCGGCCTCTGATCCCCTCGGGACTCCCGATGCCACATCAACCTGCTGGAGCTTCAAGTGGTTCGTCTAGCCCTCACTGCCTTCGCTCCATTTCTACGGGGTCAAGTGGTTCAGGTCCAGACGGACAATACCACGACCACGTACTACCTAAACCACCAGGGCGGGACGCGCTCCATGCCTCTGTGCAGGGAAGCTCTCCGCATTTGGTCACTCGTGTGCAGCCTGGAGGTGGATCTCCTTGCCATCCATGTGGCAGGAGCCTCCAACACTCTGGCCGATGCCCTAAGCCAGATAGGGGCTGTGTCCCATGAGTGGTCTCTCCTGCCGGAGGTAGTACAAGATCTGTTCTCCCACTGGGGCACGCCTCAGGTTGACCTGTTTGCCTCCACGGAGAATGCGAAGCTGAGACTTGTTTCATGCCCGCCCTCCTCAGCAGGGCTCGCTGCAGGGGGATGCCTTCTCGAGGCTGTGGACCCCGGGCCTCTTCTACGCCTTCCCCCATTTCCCTTGATTCACAAGGTGCTTCTGAAGGTGAGGAGGGACAAGGCACAAGTGATTCTGGTAGCCCCAGACTGGCCCCACCAGTTCTGGTATCCAGATCTCCTCAGTCTCAGCTCCAGGCTCACGAGGCGGCTTCCAGCCCACCCAGACCTGATTTCAGTCAATGAGGGGAAGGTATTCCATCTGGACCTTCATTCCCTGCACCTGATGGCCTGGTTCCTGAGCTGCTAGAGTTCCAGGCCTTGGGTCTTTCCAACGAGGTCCTCAGCGTCGTTGAGGCGTCCTGTATGGAGTCGACCAGAAAATGCTATGCCTTCAAATGGAAGAGATTCTCCATTTGGTGTCAGGGAAAGGTCCTGGACCCTTCCTCCTGTTCCTTGGCAAGCATCCTGGACTGCCTGTGGTCACCTTCTCAGCAAGGGCTTTGGTCGACGACCCTTAAGGTGCACCTGGCAGCCATCTCTGCTTACCGGCCGCGGGCCGGGAAGCAGTCGATGGCGTAGGAGAAGGTGGTCGAGCGCTTTTTCAAAGGCCTTGATCACATATCCCCTACGGTGCGAGAACGTCCACCTCCGTGGGATCTACTGCTGGTATTGGCTAAGCTCATGGGCAAGCCATTCGAACCGATACACAGGTGCGACATCTCTCACCTGTCATGGAAGACCGCCTTCTTGGTGGCTATCACGTCAGCCAGAAGGATGGGAGAGCTCCAGGCACTTTCCATCGAGTCTCCTTATCTGGTCTTCCACAGGGACAAGGTTGTCCTGCGCTCCCACCCGAAATTCCTTCCGAAGGTGGTGTCGGAGTTTCACCTTAACTGAATGTTGACTCTGCCAGTCTTCTACCCCAATCACACCTTGGAGGCCAAACATACGCTCCATGCTTTGGACCCTAGAAGAGTGCTTGCTTGCTATAAGGAGCGGACGGCTGAAGTTCGGGGAGAGGTTCGCCAGCTGTTTGTCACCTACGCCGAAGCCGCACGTGGCAGACCTGCAGCCAAGCGGACGATAGGCAGGTGGGTCTGCTATAGGTTGGCGGGCATGGAGCCTCCCAGAGGGATAAGAGCTCATTCTACCCGCCATACCGCTGCATCGGTGGCTGCTTCCAGGGATGTCCCTATCCAGGAAATCTGCAGTGCTGCTACCTGGAAGTCAGCACACACCTTCATCACCCACTACCACATCGACCTTGAGTCACACCAGGATGCTGGTTTTGGGGCCTCGGTTCTCCAGTCTTTATTTCCCAAGTAGGGGGTGTGCATCTTGCCTCCCTCCTCCCGGAGAACTGCTAGGAGTCTGCCAGACAGTGTGGATGAACAACATATCCATGTCCCTAGAAATACAGGTTACTCACCTGTACCAGGAGTTCTAGGAATGGTGTATAAGTTGTTCATCCACACAACCCACCTGACCTCCCTGGCTTTGACGCACAACCTGGCTTCCAGCGGGCTAGATCTGGCATCATGGGGCGGAGCCAAGAGTTTTACCACCCGTGTGGGTGGGAGGATCCAGCTTGAAGACCTTCTGGCAAGATTTAAAGCGGCAAGGAACCTGCCAGACAGTGTGGATGAACAACATATACCATTCCTAGAACTCCTGTTACAGGTGAGCAACCTGTATTTGTAGAATCATACAGTATAATAATACAAAATAAATGAATGCTGTGTTTATGAGCCCATGAGTTGCATGGCATTAAAAAAACAAAAAAATCAACACTGAATGTTCTGAAGTCTTTTCCTCCACCAGAGTAGAAATAAGAAGAAAAACCACCCCATTCCTAGATAACCCACTCTTAGGTGTGGTCGGCAGCTCTGATATATGCACGCCAGGTAAGGCCAACCACCCAAGGCGTAAGGATATGAGAGCGTAAACCACACCTAAGAGTGGGTTATCTGTCTTATAAAATGGGCAAAAATATTTGGGCAGGGTGAGGAGATACAAAAGGTAGTCCCTGTCTGGCAGAGATAAATGTTTAATTTACAGTAGGTTATCTGGCTGATCCTGCCATAATTGTGATGGGTTTGAAGTTAAATGTGGTATTTATCTGGTTGATTCTGCCTTGGTTTAAAAAAAAAAAAGTGATAAAAATATGTATCTGGTTGATCCTGCTATTGTCAGAGTATGTTGTACTTTAATCCCTTTCAGTATTATTTCTGTACTGTAGCGTGACCAAGTAGTGTAAACTGTAATTATAGACCTGGTTGCAGAGGTTCAAAAACAATTATTCATTTTTTATTTTTTGAAACAAGCCTCTGACTGTAATGGGACTGAGTGAGTGAGTCATTCATCTCTGTATTGTAGCGTGACCGAGTGGTTTTATTGGCAGTTCAGGATGTGCTGGCACAGCTTGAAAACAAGGTATTTTACTTGCAGATACTGTGTAAACTCCTTTTTATTTTAAGATTCCTCATATTTCTGCAAAATGAAGCCGCCGACTGTAGAAAGTGGACAGCGAGCGGTGGCTGGCTTCAGGGTGTGAGCGGAAGCTAGGTGAGAGGTGCTGGAACCCAGCTCTCGCTCTGCTTACTCTGAGTCTGAAGCAACTTCGCTTGCTGTCACGCTCTCAGTCGGTATTTTCGAAATATGATCTTAAAATAAAGGACACAGTTCTAGTAAATACCTTGTTTTCAACGTATGCCAGTATTGACTGCAATCATTCACTAGAATCACCTCTATGAACAGACAACTACGCTTGTTTAGCCCCCATTACAGTCAGAAAAAAAAAAAAAATACCATAAAAACAGAGGTTATACAGACTTTGGTCAGAGGTGTGGGGCAGCTATATACAGCACATTTTAGTTACTGCTGTGGGTGCCAGCCTGTGTGTTTTGTGTGGCAGCCTGTGTCTGCCAGGTGTGAAGTGATCTCACTGCTGGTGAGAAGATTCTGTGGGATGGAAAGTAGTTCAGACGTGCGGTCGTAATGGGAGGTGTGCGGTCGTTGGGAAGTAATGCACGGTCATGTGATGCATTCTGTCCAATCATGTTACTGGAATTTCTATGATTAAATATGTGTGTGTGTATACATACATACATATATATATATATATATATATATATATATGTGTGTGTGTGTGTGTATATACAGTATGTGTGTATGTGTGTGTGTGTGTGTGTGTGTATATGTGATATATATATATATATATATATATACCCGATGATTAGTAACGCTAATGAGTATATCAAGAACTTGATTTAAACAAAATCAGAACTTAGAGGTTTATAACAAAGCAGCCATCAAATCTAATACTTATCACTGCCCCTTAAACATTCGGACTATAGGGAAATCAGTTCTCGAGTCAAGTTTCATTTTCTGAATCCAGCTCCCTTGTTGCCTCATGCTCCGATCTCCTTGCCCCATTTTTCTGAGTCCCTTTCAGTGTGTCTGCAGGGTCACCAAATACATAAACTTTCCCTCCATGGCCCACTCGCAGTCGGGCAGAAAATACCATCCTATGAGAAATCTCCACTTCCCTCAGCAGTCCTCTGACACTGTCGAACCATTTCTTCTTTTGTCTGGTGGCAAAACTGAAATCAGAGTAAATCCTCACTTAGATGCCATCATGCAGCAGCATTCTCTTCTGACGGGCCAGCGCCAATAGTCGATCCCTGGTGCCCACGCCATCCAGCAGTACAGCCACAGCCTGAGGAGCGTCGGGATTGTCCGGTCTCCCCCTAGGAGTGACTCGGTAGGCCTTTTGCGTATTTTATAGGCCCCCCCCAGCTCCTCCGTCCCAAATTGCTGCTGGAATCACTCAGCCAGAAACAGCAGCAGATGGTCGCCTTTGCAACCTTCCGGCAAGCCTGTTATACGAAGGTTTGCCAGCCGGGCCTGATTTTCAAGAGTCTCCAGGCGGGTACATAAATGCTGGTTCTCCTTAATTATATTAGCCACTGCACATGTGGTGGAGTCCGATCTTTTGGTGGCCTCAGAAGTTGCAAGTTGCACGAAGTCCAATGTAAGTTTCCAGAGTTGAGACTTGATTAGTTAATGAGTCAAATTTATCGGAGAGGCTGGCCATAGATTTAATCAGGGTTGTAAGTTTGGCCCCTAAATTCTGCATGGTCTCTGGCTCCGTAGTATCCACCACAACTGCCGCCATATGACCTGGGCCTGACCTTGTGTTTGGTGCAGCAGAGACATTTTTATTCGTAGAACCATCTTGGTTGCTCTTATCCTTTTGTGTTTTCCCCATGTTGGAGTCTAGCTGTTCCGCCACCGATACATTGTCTTTTTAGTGAACACTAAGTCAGATAATAAAGATTTAAGGCACACATTCACCGAAATTAGGCAGGAGCTCCAAACCTAAGCCACCATCTTACTCAGGCTCCACAGCGCCCCCCCCCCCCCACCAGTACTCTTAATTTAGCTGGTACTTGTTCATTTACCATCTTCCAGGCCCATCATCCAAGTTGTTAATTTATTCTTTGTTGCAAAGTATACCACTTTGATATGTTGTATAGACAACAAACATGATATTCTAAAGATAAATCACATGCAAACCTACAAGCTTTGTTGAGTAACAGTGCTATTCTCTGCAATAAATATTTACTGGTAGATGGGCAAATGACTAGACTAGTCAATAATGGATAGAATATGGGTTTGAACAATACGTTTTTTGCTTTCTGTATAAAGTTAAATCTGTTCCTGTACAGCATGCCAGATTGTTGACTTACAGATTTCACATTGGCAAGTGCTGATGATTACTAAAACAGCTATCTAGAGTCAGACCTAAATATTTATATTGTGTAACTTGATCAAAAATATCGTCAGATTTTTTTTTTTTTTATAGAAAGAGACTGTTCAGAGAGAGACTGTGAGAAGGCAACTCCTACCCATTCCAATAGTAATGTTTTTGCAAAAATCTGGAAAATCAGTTTAGCATAACGTGTGTTGCTCTTGTACCTTAATTTACATCTTTGTGTGCCCTAGCTGCCTGTACATCATGAGTGCACAACTGTATTGTACAGTGCGCCCTCGCTGTAATGAACAGAATAGGAGCCATAACGTGTTTGTTGTAGCTCCCTGCTCATTATAGCGAGGGTCGCTGAACAAGCAATCAAGGTACTTAAAGTACAGTAATGTGCTGTATCAAGCAGCACACTGTTCAACAGCGTGCCTCAGCCTCTCTCTCCTTCATATTCGGGAGAGATTATGTAGATGATGTGGCAGCTGTATTTTTATACAGTTGTATTGTACGGTTTTAGAACTAAAAATGCAATTTACCCATTCCCCCCCCACCGAGACATTTCTCTGCCCAACTGCACACTGCCTTATCTGACAGCCAAGCACTGTATCTGCTGTATGTGTTTTAGTTTTGCATTTATTTCTTTTAGCTTAGATTTACTTCATACTTGAGTATTTTGTTATTAAGTCAGAGTAACCTGTATCTTGTTCATCTCACTGGCCGACTTCTGGGTTCCAGGTTTCTGTTTCTGATGACCGCGTCTCCCCTCCATTGAGCACTGTGAGAAAACAGGTAGAGCTAAAGCTAACACATACCCTGTCAATCACGTAAGGGAGTGTGTAGTTGGTGGGGGAGTACTGGAATGTATTCTGAGCCACAGAGGGAGGCTTGCTGTCATACAGCTCTGCAACATCTGGAGCACACAATGCAGTGAGTGGTGATTACACTGTGGGTTTACAGAACAGCTGATTTCTGTCAGGGAGCCACATGCTTCTGCCGTAATAGCCTGGGGTTGGTCATACCAAGGTTCGGTATAGTGAGGGAGCACTGTATTTTACTTTTTAATTGTGATGTATTTTTATTATATTTTATTTTTATTACTATAGCACCTTGTATGTTAATTTCACTTGCACATTTTGTATCGTTTATACCCCCCTCGCCCCCAAAATCCTCCCAGGACATGTCTGGAAACTGCTTTTACCAGCTTAGTATGGCTTTCCTGGTAAAACTTTTGATGGTGCCCCATGGCGGAAATTGTAAAAGAAAATTACAGTCCTACATTGTTAAAAATCTGTAACTCCACACTGGTGCATTAATTGGTCAGTTTTCTTCCACTGCTTGCATTTGGACATTTTGGGACCCACTGTGTTTCAACTTGCCAGTCTAATGAAATGTAATTTTACTGAACGATCTTGGTGTCTCGTCTAGTCTCTGAAATGCACTGCCTTTAACTGTGAGCCAAGGACCCTATTTATTGCTCATCAGAGACCCATCTTTGTATTAAACAGTAACTATAGATTACTAAACTTGGTTATGATAAAAAGATTGGAACCTATCTTTTTGTTCCATAGATTTTTATCAGATTTCTACCACCCTGCCCTCTGCTGCAAATCATCCCTAGTGTCGTTACCCATCTCTTCTGGGTTTTACCCTTCCAGTAGCCCCACGAGTTGCTCCTTCCTCATGGTGGGGAAGAAGGGGTCCCCATTTCCCTATGCAGGAGCATACAGGTGGAGGGTGCCTCAGTCAATGTGGTGGGGCCTATGAGGAAGGCTGGCATCACTTTGCTCTGCCTGAGATTCTTTCTCCTTGTTTTCTCCCATCCCAGTACATTATGCATTGGGCATTACTGTGTACCTTCATCAGAAAGTGATGCCCCCCACTCTCCCATTGCATTACCCCCTGTGGATTCCCAGGTAACGATTGTGTTGCAGAGCAGGCTGCCTCCCCTCTCTGGAGGAAGAGAGTGTCCTGTTGAGATACATAGATACAGTCAGCAGATGAGGGCCTGTGGCCCACCCAGTCTGCCCATTTTTTTATGTTTTTCTTGTAGTCTGTTGACCCTTACCCCTGACCTCCAGGATTCCCTTATGTTTATCCCATGCATTCTTAAATCCCATGATTGTTTCGCCCCCACCACTTCCTCTGGCAGGGTGTTCCATTTGTCCACCACCCTTTATGTGAAGAAATTCTTCACGTTTCCTCTAAATCGACCGCCCTCCAACTTCATCCCATCTGCTGATCAGCCATCCGGGTTATGGCGGGGCGAGTGGGGCAGCCAGCTAACGACCTCTGATCAGGTGCGAAATCTGGGCATTATGCTTGGCTGACACTTGGTCCTAGGTGTTGGCTGTTGTCAAGACCTCTTTTTACCATCTGAGGAATATCGCCCAGATAAAACACCTGGTCCTGCCTGACGATCTTCCAACACTGGTCCACGCGTTTGTGACCTCCAGCTTAGATTGTTGCAATGCTCTATACCTAAGGTTAGTAGGGGTGGACCTTTGCCGCCTGCAGCTGGTGCAGAATGCGGCTGCCAGGTTGTTGACTGGCTTACTGAGATTTTGCCATGTTACACCTGTGCTCGGCAGACTGTATTAGCTGCCAGTTCAGTGGAGGATCACCTTCAAGGTCAGGTTATTGACCTATAAGGCCCTACGTGGACAGGGACCGTGGTATTTGCAAGTTCTCCTTTGCCCTTACCGCCCCCTCCGCCCTGTCCCCTCCACCAACCAGGGACTGTTAGAGGTTCCCAGGCTCCATTTGAAAACTTCAGGAGCTAGATCTTTTGCGTTTGTGGCTCCGACCCTGTGGAACTCTCTACCTTGTCGGATTAGAGAGTACTCGACCGCTGAGGCTTTTAAAACTGCCTTAAAGACTTACCTGTTCACTCTGGCATTTGTTTGAAATCTGAAATGTGGCTGTCTGTTCTTAATTGTTTTATAGTTTTCATGTTTTTTAGAGTTTTTATGTACAACACAATGATCTTTATTTTGGAATAGCGTTTAACAAATAAAGATTGTTTGCTTGCATGCCCTCTAGTCCTGGAACATCTTTTTCACTGGAAAATAGTGTATTTCTGCACTCTGTTCCTCCCTGTAAGGTACTTGTATGTCTCTGTCATATCCCCTCTCTCTTTCCTCTCCTCCAGGGAGTACATATTCAAGTCCTTCAACCTGTCCTCATAGGACTTGTAATGCAATCCCTGTACCATCTTTGTTGCCCTCCTCTGAACCTTCGCCACCCTGTCTATGTCCTTACATAGGTAAGGTCTCCAGAACTGTACACTGTACTCCAGGTGGGGCCTCACTAGTGTCTTGTATAGTGGAATTATGACTTCCCTTTTCCTGCTGGTGATGCCCCTGCCTATGCATCCCAGCATCCTATTTGCTTTACCTGCTACCAGAGATACTGAAGCATCTTCCAGTAAGTTGGCCCCCGACAACCCAGGCACATTCTGAACCCAGGCTGCTAGTGCCCTGAACAGTGAGATTACTGCTGCACCAAGGGAACATCCCAGATTGTACCTCGTGACCAATCTAGATTTGTAGCAGGGTGTCAGGCACACTATAACATCAGGAGGACTATCCACATAAAAGATTGCCATAGACATACAAAACAAAAAGCCTGTTTTAGTTGGATTGTAAAATGGTTTAGAAAGTGCCTGTGTCCCAGTTGGCTGAGATGATTCTAAAGCCATTTTTAGGAAAAGAAACCCATGGCTTTCCACTGCTTCCAGCAACCAGGATGCAGCATCCCAGGATATCGGTGCCTGCTAGAAAGTAAAAAAAAAAAAAATTTCTGACTGCCGGTTTTGGACAGTAAAATCCCTTCCACCTTCCACTTTTCATTAAATGGAAAACTGAAATACTAGACCTGTTTTACAAACGCCTTCACCCCAGCCTCAACCCATGCACAGTTACACTATAAAAGGAACTTGTAAACCAGCATACTCATTTTTGTTCTTGTCAATAGTAGGACTCAACTGCCAGTGCTGATTTATTTTCTTGTTCTGTGTCTGTGTGCATGATTCACACCCACATTAAAAGAGTAGTTTGTGAACTGTTTCACTGATTTAAAAAAAAAAAAAAAAATTGCTAAACAGTTCCCTAGCTGATCATGTCCCGTTGTGTACTCCATATATTATTGCAGGCTGTATATCCTTTACTGTTTGTACTCCTTTTTCATCTGCTCCAATCCCCTTCTGCTAATGATTGCGACAGTAACCACCATCAGTGTCAGTGGTACCACATACGGCTTCACTCTCCAGTGACAGTTCTAGCAAGGCAACTGAATGGAAAAAAGTCCAGAAACAGTTCAAAATAATCCAGAAAGTTGCAGACCTTCTCTCATGTAAAATTTACAGTTGTCCCCACAAATAGTCCTTGGGAGAGAAAATATACATAATTGTGGCATAGCTGCAAGATCATGTCTTGCACGTAAAAGAAAAAAGTGAAGTCTGTTCAGTGAAACAAGACTGCAGCATTAAAAAGACAAATCACTGCTAACCATGCTGGTATTTGTTGTGTAGTTGTTGGGCATAGATAGCACAGCAGTTACGAATTCTGAATGTGTGCTATGTCAGTGGGACTTAGTGCATACAGACATTTTAACATTGTCTCGCATCTTAATTCATCCAATGAAATGTTAGAATATGCATGTAATGTTATTGATTTATTATTGTGTTTTTATGCCAGATTGCTAAAGAAGGGAAAGTGCCACCTATTTTATTGGGGGGGTGGCTATATGTTTTGCTAACATTGGGGCACTGTCATCTTATAGTATTTATTTTTGGTCCTGTGGGAGCAGTGTGCCCATCAGACACTACATCTGTGCTGATTGTATCTAGGCTGCCCATGTTCTCTTATTCATTAGTTTTCAATCAGAATGTAATTTTACCTCGTAGCTCCTCCAAGGTTTCGCATACCCGATGCCTCTACATGTTCTGAGGATAAAAGAATTCACGTCTGAGCGGGGTAGGCCCCATGCTTGAGTTATGCATATTTTAAGCAATCTGAGATAAACACATGACCTAAAAGTAGGCTTTGTCCTGAACATGCCAACATGTTTTGTATTAAAAGACGAGCATGTGAACACTTAAAACTATTGCTGTGAAAATTGGAACTGTGGCCCATCATGCGCATCAGGTTTGTTAGCATAACTGGTGCACTATATAAATTTCTGAAGGCATATACTACACAAGGACAAGTGGGCATATTTGTGCCCAAATGTATCTCTAAAGAAGCAGTAGGTCTCAAACGGAGCAATGATGTCCAATATCCCTGATACGTTTTGCCTTACATATAAAACCCCTGGCCCAGTGGTTACAGCAAAATGAGAATACAATGTATCAGGGATAATGCTTGGAAACAGACACCACAAACCTCACATTATATGTGGACGGTACACTGCTGTATTTGACAGACTTGCAGGGAATAAAGATCCAGTGTTCTAAATTCAACTAAACCAAGGTACCCAAGGTCTCCTAGTAGATGAAAAGTAAGATCTACTTAAAGTGGAGAAAGAAAACAACAACCGTGTAGGAGTCAGAATTGAAAAAGTTTCTTGCAAACAATTGAAACAAAACTTGGATTATCTAAGTTGCATCAGACATGGGAAGGCGGAGCTTCTGTCCTTGCCTGTCCATTCAAGAACAGAAGTAGTAAAAATGAACATCCCCCTAGGTATCCGTATTTGTTGCAATGCCCGCAATTACTTGTACCTTAAAACCTTTGAGAACTCTGATAGGAAATGATTATGGTTTATTTGGACAGGGAGAAGACTTAAAAAAGGGTTCAAAGTATATGGTTTACTGAAAAACATAAATTGTGTTGTGATCATGTCTGAAATTCTGCCGGTACTAAGGGCCCATTACAGATGGAACAAGAAAATCAAAAATATAAATAACCTACGTACGTGGTGTCTACTAAATGAAATACCTTGCATTAGAACTTGGGATAGGTTTTCAGATAGATATGATCTGTTTAGTTGGGATGGATTGTGCCTCAGCAGGAAGGGAAGTCGACTTCTTGGGCGTATATTTAGATCACAGATAGAGAACTATTTTTTAAACTGATGCCCATTGGGTTGGGTGACTCCAAAGAGAGCATAAACATCTAATAACCAGTAGCAAGGTATGCATAGCAACCTGCTGTGTTAAGCAAAAGGGACAGACCAATAAAAGTGACAGTATTAATCTCTTATTACTTAATGCAAGAAGTTTTAGTAAAAAAAAAAGAAAAGGAAGAACTACAAATTCTATTATATAAAGGAAAAAAAATCACATTTGCTTGGTAACGGAGACATGGTGGGTCCCAAATAATCGGGATAAATGGATTACTGGTTACCAGCTATTCTACAAAGACCGTGTTGGAAAGCGTGGTGGAGGAGTAGCAGTATATGTCAGCAATAACTTTCTGGCAACTGAAATGGAGATAGACCACGCAAATAATGAGAATATAGAACAAATATGGGTTAAGCTCTGTATGCCCAAAAACAAGATCTCAGTTGGGGTCTGTTATCTGCCAGCAAACCAAAGCCCTGAACAGTTTAAAATTTTCATGGAAATCTTACAGGAAATGGGTTCTGACCCTGTGTCACTCATTTTGGGAACTTCCCTCATATAAATTGGGTGAATATGAAAGGGAGCAATGCACAAGATAAAGCAAATAATACATTTCATAACTAGAAACAATATGTTTAAATATGTTAAAGAAGGCACTAGAGGCTCTAACCTTCTTGAATTGGTTGTTGGCAACTTGGACGACGAAATATCATGCAAAGTTAGGGAACCATTGGGCTTGAGTGATCACAACATGATTCACATCAAACTAGATGGTAACTGCTACACAAACAATGGTATAACAAAAATACAGTGTTATACTCTAGCGGACTACAACAAAATAAGACCCTACTTTAATGAGTGTAAATGGAAGGGTGATTTGGCTAATGCACCACTGGAGAATATCTGGGCAAAAATAAATAGATTTTTGTGTAACTAATTATATTCCTGAAAAAATCCAAATATAATAAAACCGGATGATTACCAGCTTGGTGTAATTATAACATCCAAAAATGGATCAGAAACAAAAGAAGGGCATACAAAAAATATAAGAAAACCCCAACTAGTGCTAATTTATTATCCTATAAGAGTAAAAGTAAAACAAACACATCTACTAAAAAAGCTAAACGAGAAGAACTAAAATTAGCAAAAATGACGAAGGATAATAACACATTTTTTTTAGTTACATAGACAGTAAGAAGGGTGGGCATCCTGTGGTGGGACCAGTCTGTGAGAGGGGTAAATAAATAATGGATGAAACCTCGATGACAGTGGCCTTCTGTATTTGCTTCCTAAATGTCTGCAGTAAACGATTCAAATATACATCAGTCTTGGATAGCATGGAAAAAGATATGGATAGCATCTTTAAATTTGAGGAAACTGATATTTAAAAGAAGCTTAAAAAAAAAAAACTTAAGACTAATACTGCGCAAGGCCCAGATAGTATCTATCCCGTATTTCTTAGGGAACTATCTGATGAACTTGCAGGCCCAGTTACCACCATGTTAATATATCACTGCATGAAGGGAAAGTGATTAATGACTGGAAACTTGGCAATATAAAACACTTCTACATAAGAATGGATCAAGACATGAGGTAAAGAACTACAGACCTATTAGACTTGCGTCTATACTGGGGACAATAATGGAAGAACTTATCAAAGAATTTATTGAATCTCATATACATGAAGGTGATTTCAGTGATACAGTATCTAACAATATGACTTTAAGGCTGATAGGTCTTGCAAGACAAATCTTTACTTTTTTGAGCCTATTGGGCACTCGACCAAGGTCTACCAGTTGATGTCATCTGTCTGTGCTAAGGCATTGGACATGGTACCACACATTGAATTAACTGAGACCTGGATCCAGTTACAGGTCAGTCCGGTAATTATAAAATGGATTGGAGACTAGTTATATATGCGGCAGCAAAGAGTGGTTATTAAGGGTTTTTGTTCAGATTGGGGTGAGATGGGTAGTGGTGTGCCCCAGGGATCAGTACTGGGGCCAACTTTGTTCAATTTGTTCATCTCCACAATGCAAACGTCACCTAACTCTTAGTTGAGCAAATTTGCAGATGATACCAAATTAGGGGCAATAGTCGAAAATGACTCTGTAATTAGTAGCCTTCAAAAAAACCTAGAAAGTATAGAAATGTGGGCAACAACCATAAATTAAGCTTCAACATTGGAAAGTGTAAGGTGATGCACTTCGGGCACAAAAACAAACTGGCAAAATATTACCTAAATGATACAAAACTCCAGTCTACAGTCAAGGAAAAAGGCTTGGTATTTACATCACAAATCATTTATCTTTTAGTGATCATACATCTGAGGTAGTCAGATGGAGTAACCAAATGCTTTCATGTATAATAAGGTATGTAAAAAGCAGGAATAAGGAGGTTGTCCTGCCCCTGTATGGCTTGTTGGTTCAGCTCCACAAAACTGGTGATATTGGCCTACTAGAAGGCATACAGAGAAGAGCCACCAATCGGATCAGTGAGATGTCTAATTTTTCGTATAGTGAACAATTACATGAACTAGGGCTTTACCCTCTAGAATACAGAAGCCTCTGCGGAGATCTGTGTTTAAAGTATAGGATGTTCAAAAATGATCTATGGGAGTGTTTAGGTTTAACTAGGAAACGAACAACCAGGGAAACGACAACTCATGGCCTCCAACTTAGGGGTGAGTTATATGAAACAACCAAATTTGTACCATGGTTCAGTCAGAAGGAGCAGTTAAAGCTCCAGAGAGAATCCTTCAAGCAGTCCTTGGATGACTTCTCATTAAAAAATAAATTGTGATCCATTGTATAATGGCGAGTCAACAATGGCTAATGCTACTGACTCGATCTCATTCTTGTGATTCCTATGATTCCTACTCCAGTATAAACGCTGCGGGTTTTTTTCTTCACTTCTCAATGTGGAATTGTACTGCTGGGCATCACAAATTTGAATCCTAATAATGTGGGGAACACCCTCCTACATCTTGTGTTGGAAGGAAATGGAAGAAGCAGATAAGAAAGGGATCCCATTTGCAGCAGCTGCATTTGAGACCTTGAGACCGGTTAAGATACTACCTATCTTTAAAGCAGGTGACCCTCTGTCTGCAGATAATTATAGGCCCATATCCCTGCTTCCCCACCTTAGCAAACTCCTGGAAAGGATTGTCCACCGGCAACTGACTGACCACATCGATAAATACAACCTTATGTCATGCCAACAACATGGTTTCTGCAAGTTCCACTGCATCTCATCTGCCCTGGCCTTGTTTATGAATCCCGTTCATAGGAACATGGACCTGGGGAAAGCCATGGGTGCTATTTTTGTAGACCTGTCCAAAGCTTTCGTCTTGGTTAACCACCCCTTATTACTCTCCACCCACCAAAAAACAGGCTGCTCCTCTGAGACCTCCTTGTGGTTCAAGAGCGCTCTCTCTGGGAGATCTCAATCTGTATGCATTGGCCCTGCCACCTCCCCTGCCCTCCTGGTCACTACAGGTGTTCCTCAGGGCTTAATTCTCGGCCCGCTAGTATTCCCCCTGTTTATAAACTCCCTCTCGTCTGACTGCCTAATCTGTGAAACCCTGTTGTATGCCAGTGACCTTGTCCTCTTTCACAGTGACAAGACCCTGGAAAACATATCCACCATCTTGTCTCGTAACTTTAGCTCTGCATACACCTGGTTCCAGTCTCATCGGCTCCTTGTCAATGGAAAAAAAAAAAATCAATGCTTTTCGGGTCTAAACCCTACCTTACGAACATCACCAAGTCTGGCTCCACCCTTTCGGTGCTGACACTTGATGGTCCTGCACTACAAAATGTGCCCAATTTCAAATACCTGGGCATAACCCTTGACCCCTCCCTCTCCTATGCGGATCATGCCACTGATGTCATTCATCTGATAAACCAAAAACATGGGGCAGCATACCGTCTAAAACTGTTGCTCGACTGGCTCTTGCCCAAGGGAACTTACTACCTATCATTGACTACTGTTCCCCCATTTATTCGCATGTGTCCTCAGCCCTCCACACACACCTAATCTCAACCTTTAACAACATTTGCCATTTCGCTCTCCTGGCACCTTACTTAACCCACCACTGTCACCTGTACCAGACGCTGAGCTGGCTCCCACTCCTCTCTCATTTCGATTATGCTTGGGCTGTATTATTGACAGCACCCTCAGATATGGGGATGCATCTCTGCATGCGCCGCTCCTAAAGACCTATGCCTCATCAAGATGCTTGCATGTGTCCTCTGTCTCCCTCCCCCCAGTGGAAATCCCCAAAGTCTCAACTGCTATGGGGAACAAAGTGCTGTCTGTTGCTGCTCCTTCATTGTGGAACAGTCTGCCACTGTGCCTCCACTCCCTAGACACCCATAGTATCTTCAAGTACTGCTTCAAATCCTGGCTACTAAATGAAGCCAAGTGCCTCTGCTCTCAAGGGTAATTTCGCCTGTCCTTCTACCTCTCCTTTCGGCTGCCTATTTACCCCTGTGCTTGCCCTGTCTGCAGGCATTTTGCTTCTGTCTCTTTGTGGTTCTTCCAGTACCACTGCCCCTGTTTCACTTCCCGGAGTATATGTTTCTTTATAAAATGGGTAGGCTAAACCAGCCAATCAGAGACCTAGCTCACTATGCATGAAATCTGTCCCATGCATGGGTTAAAAAAAAAAAAAAGTACTTAGAAGCAGAACCGCATTACCACAAAAATCAGTCTACCATTAGAAGGTTGACATTTATAAATGTCGCCATTTTTTTCTGTCATTTTAGCGAGGAAGCCAGGGTCATTAAAGCCGCATGTTGTGTTATTAATGGACAGTAGCCGATCGCTCCCACCTCTGTAGACTTCTGTAACTACAACAAAATATCCCCACAGATCTTTTCTTTTCTGAAACAAGAAAAACGATTCTGCTTTCACCGTGCTGCAGCTGCTCATAGTCCCGCAGGCAACTGCTGTAGTCCCCGCCTACTCCCAATGATTCTTTCACTCTGTCTGTCTTCGACTGCTTTGGCAAGTTCCCACAGATACACAAATTCAGTACCACCGTTTAAAAAAAAAAAAAAAAAAATCATATTTATAGCCGGCCCAGTGGCACAGAGGGTTGAGGCACTGGTGCCTTACTTCACGGCACGCTGGTGACCCAGGTTTGGGAACGACCTCGGGCTACTGGGGTGCCGGCTCAGGGGGAGAGGGTCGGAACGGGATTGAGTCTTGGCTCTCCCTTCCATGGAGTGGATGCCTGCTCTGACGTAGTCCCGCTCACACCGGATGGAGGCCCGGTGGGTAGTGTAGGCGGTTAAGAGCGGCAGTGAAAGTCCAGGGAGGGGTTAAGGTGGCCACCAGATCCTGGCATGCGCCTCCATGCACGTACATGCATGTAAATGCCGTGGCCCGGGGGGAAAAGAAAAATGCACAAAAACTATATGTGGAAAAAAATTTATATTTATAAATGACAGAGACCTGACCTGTAAAACAAGTGACCTGGCTATCTCGAACGTCGATTGAGACACCCTTGCAAGACATTGGATAACTTTGCATACAGCCTGTAGGAAAAAGTGTAAAAAAACAAAACAAAAAAAAAAAACCAATACACAGCCCTTCACTAACTAACTGGATTACTAGTCCTACTTGGCTGCCTGCTACAAATATATGGGAGGGATTTAGTATCATAAATATGGATGCCACAATAGGACAAATGTCCCATGACAAAACACAATGACATCATCAGTAGCAGGCGGAAGGACTATTTTACCTCAAAGTAACATAATAATTTATGGGTTTATACATTTAAATACCTTTTTGTTAGGGTGAAAGAAATATTTTTAAAAAGTGACCCATTTTATAAGTGCAATAAGACACTCCAGGGTATGCATAGAACAGATTTTACTGCATGCCAGTGGCTAAAGACACTTGGCCAGGGGCCTCGTGCCTTATTACTCCCCTGGCCGAGCGGTAAAATCTGTTCCATGCACATCCTGTCGTGTTTTACTGCTTACGTTTCATATCTGATGATATTTCATGCACCTTGTTGTCCACCGGCCAAGTCCCTGTATACTTCTGAAAAGTTTACCTGTTTCGCGTTTTGAGCTGACAGTTGTGTAATATATTTATTAGGCTGCTGCAATCTCTTTTGTGAAGTTGATGTAAATTTTTGACCTCATCCATTGTGTCAATGATTGTAGCTGTTGAATTGTCTCATTTTGTTTTCCTGTATATGCTATTTATTTATTTATTTTTATTTATTTAGATTTTGTTGACCGGGTAAGTGCACTAGACAAATCCTGCCTATTTTCAGGCACGACGCGGGGGAGGGGGATACAGATGAATGCCAACTGACCTTGAACCAGATTAAGCTGTTGGTGGTATTTTTAGTGAATGAGGGAAATTTGGCCAGGACACCGGGGAAATTCCCCTACACTTTTCGATAAGTTCCATGGGATCTTTAACATCCACCTAAACTACCACCAATTCAGGCAGATGGGACCTCGGTTTAACGTCTCGTCCGAAAGACGGCACCTCGGAAGTGCAGCACCCTCTCATGCTGCACTACAGTGTCAGTACTGGGATATCAACCCAAGTGCCAGATGTGGGAACTGAACCCACAGCCCTCTGATCTCCTGGTCTCAGAGGCAAGTGTGCTACCTACTGAGCCACTGACACTGACGACTGACTATGACTTTGTGCTGCATGTTGTGGCTTGGGTCATGCCTGAAAACGGTCCCCAGGATCAGTGCACCTACCCAGTTATCAAAGACTTAAATAAATAAATAAACCTCACTGGGGTCTGAACCATATTGAGTTACTGGGGATGGAAGTAAATTAAGAAACTAAAATTAGAACCTCAGAGATTCCAACTTCGTCCCATCCAGTACAAATCACTGGTACAAACAGACAGAGTATGTGAAACTCCTAGCTCCAAGACAGGTACTAAAACAGGGGCAGGAACTCCTGTTTAATCAGTTGCTACAGATCATACTACTAAGAAATACAAACCGGTTTAGATATTGCACCTGGAAACAAGTCTTGGATCAGTGTGCCTTTTCTGGTTACCAACTGTTAAATAAATCAATAAATAAATACATTTATTATTTTTTGGCTTAGACAGTATGTGAATAAACAAAAGAGGAGGTATGCAGAAGAAGGGGAGAGCCAGAACCCTAAAACGCTATACTCATTTTTCCACAGATATTGATGAATGCAGAAAAGAATCATATCATCATTGTATAAGGCACTGAGTGACTGATAACATAACGCTGGCAAAGATAAAGAGGACATGGGAAAGGGGGACACACTATAACTAACACAGATGAGGATTGGACACAAATTTTGAGCTTCTTTATTCTCCCCCCCTTTTTTTTGGATGGCCCTCCGTCGGGCAGGCGCCCCAGCCCGATCACCTGACCTTTGCCTGGACTTACCACCAGCCATCTATCCCCAGGGCTTGCCCACCTGGTGGGGTCAGCGGGGGTCCCTAGTCTCTGCTGAGGATCAGATCCATTTTGGGTTGGTGAGTCCAGATAGTTGGATACAGCGCGTCTGTGAGGGCCTGCTGGCATCCTGCCATCGGCATTTTCTGTTTTCTTGTCCTCTGGAAGGCATGGCATGCAAAGATATCATGGCACATGCCACTCATGATGTGCACCGTCTGCCACACTTCCCAGCCTTCGGGCCTGGGCTGCCTTTCCCCCAGCTTTTGCCATGGGCCAGGTAAGCAACAGGCTCTACCCGCCCTATCACCCCTACCCCCGGAGAAGTCCTACGGATGCTGGATCCTTCTCCCGATGGCTGGCCCTCCAACAGCCCGGATTAATTTCCAAACCCAGTTCATCAGTGTTGTGAGCAGTAGCGCTACCGCTGCACTGGTGGGCTGTAATTTTGAGCTTCTGTCATAAAACCACTTAATTCCCCAAACTCGCAGGAGTTTGCTTTGAAAACCAAAGGATTTTCTGTTCCTAGTCCATACATACCAAGAAAATACATAGGTAATGGAATTTTCTGGAGAGAATGTGGGAAGGCAATGCCCAGCATTAAATACTGAGCAGAAGGACCCTCCTTCCGAGGTGAGTTATTTGGTATCACAAAGCAGGTGACAGTTACTTACTAGGCACTAGGAGAGAGAGCAAGAGAGGCCTACTGATCTTAAAGGGGTTAATGTAATACATTTTTTTTTCCATAGAGATTTTTCTTCCCCGGTCAGTAGCTCATCACAGAGATATACCCTAGTCAGATCGAACCAAGTCATCATTCAGCCGGCTTCTTGGTTTTTCTCCCCTTGGTTTGTTCTCCTTCCTCCCCTGGCAGAAATGAGTGCCTGTGTATGTCAGTCACACAGCTGCAGTGTCCCCTGTGCAGCATGAGCAAGCTCCCTGGCTCAGTTGCGGGAGTCGCTTTGGTGGCGGAGTCTGTTGACAACTGTCCCAGACTGAGATGCACTGCCAGGCAGCAGCTGGCTCGGGCATGGCCTGCTTCCTGACGTAACTTGGGCCACTGGTGGCCCACTAATATAATTTGTGGGCTATTTTGTGCACTGTTCCCAATAAGACAATAACTAGAAACTGGCTTCAGGGGGGTCCTCCCTGTATTTTGCAGTGGGAGAAAATAATGCAGATTTACCAAATGGAGAAGATTGCTTTCTACCTAAATATAACACAGTAGGTATTCCAGAGGGTCCGACCTGCTGGCATGGAGGGTTGGGGCGCTGACACCTTACCTCCTGCCATGCCACCGACCTAGGTTTGGAAACGGATTTGGGTCATTGGAGATTGGTTGGGCAGAAGAGGATTGAGTGTCCAAGGGACTGCTGTCCTCTCCCAGGGAAGGGGAGATATGTTGACCTGGCCTTAGGCTGCCACTTGGTGGAGGCCTGGTGGTAGTGCTGCGCAGTCACCAAAAAAAGGAGGGTGCTGTGGGGAACGTTGGGCTGCATGCCTCCACACACGAGTCGGACGTCCTACAGCAAGGGGCAGGGAGAAAACCAAAAAAGGAGGGTGCTGTGGGGAACGTTAGGCACACACGAGTCGGACGTCCTATAGCAAGGGGCACGGAGAAAAAAAAAAAAAAAAAAGGATGGTGGGCTTAATGAATCCCTGCCTGCTCGTCCCAGAGTCTACACTGCCACCCAGGAATTCATCATTGATCCATCCTGAATTATTGTACAGAGGGGGGAGTAGGACAGCCCTAACATAGAAACATAGACTTTGACGGCAGATAAGGACCGCTTGGCCCACCTAGTCTGCCCATTTCCCTACCTAGAGGATAAGCTGCAGATCCTATTTAACCAACACCCTACTTGTTTTGGTTATACCACAAAGGGGAATAGTGGGAGAACCCAGAGTAAGGTGAGTCCCATACGAGCCAGTGGCTGACTCATCGAAGTGGGAGAGGGCTGATTAGCCATTCTGGATGAAGGTGGCATAAAAAAGGTGTTCATAATGGATGAGCCCAGTGGATAGTGCACAGTATGCCAAAGAGAACAGATGTTACTCACTGAAAGACACAGAAGGAATTTAAGTAAAAATTAAATCACTCATCAGCAAAGAAGTTAGCACAAAAAGATTATTGAAAATATAAAAGGTTTTACATTGCTTTAATCAGACTCGACAAAAATATTAATGTTAGTACAACTTTTATGTTTTCCATACAGATTTTGTGTCCCAGCCAGCAGCCTGTGTGTAGGAAAATACCCTTCCTCAGGGATATACCTTCGGGCTGAGGAAATCCCAGCTGTCACGTAGACAGCATTTCAGTGGTTTTCTTCCAGTTTTCTCCCCATGCATTGGCTATGTCAATCTTGGGCATGCATGGCGTCTCAACTGCAGCTAAAGTAAGCACCCTGACCCTGGCCCAGACTTGGGGGTTGCTGTGGTGGTGGAACCTGCTGCCATCCCTCCTTAGCGGAGATGCAGTGTCACGCAGCAGCTGTCTCAGCCTGGCTTGATTCCTGATGTTAAACACTGAGTCCGTTCCCAAATCCGGGTCATCTGCACAGCAGCACAGTGGGTTTATGCCAAGCCATTGGGGCAGCCTACTACAATTTTTATAAGAAATTATACTGAGTTTTACAGGTTACAAGTTGCATGGAATGTATTATGAATTTTTTTTCAGATGTCATGTTTATTGAGATTTTTGAAAAATACATACTCTATAAAACAAGAGAACCACAAACATACAAACATCAATACGCTGTCCGAATTGAGACCCATAATTAACGGAACAACTATAACTCATCCGTCCCCAAGGGTTACTGTCAGATTAAACCACTCTTTCTGTTATATTAAAGTTCTGCTGTACTAAACTCCCCCATCATGGCACAAATGGGGACTTATAAACATCAGTATGCTGTCTGAATTGAGACCCATCATGACAAAACAACTGTAACGCATCCATCCCCAGGATTACTGTTAGATTAAAACACTCCTTTTGTTATATTAAAGTTCTGCTGTACTAAAGTCCTCCATCACAGCACAAAATGAGGGACTTTTAGTGAGATTTTATAGCAACCAACACCTGTGACGTAATCAAAATATAAAATACTTGTGATTAAGCTAGGCTGTAGTCTTGGCCATAAAATATATATAAAAATTTATGTATATATATATATGCCACATGATATGCACTCGTGTGATATGGAAAATAAATTTTACTCCTGCACAGTGACCATGAAAATAACAGGATTTGTTACACGCATTTATTGCTCACCCCTATTGTATAAATATATATGATGCGTTCTCTCCATATTGATAGGCTAGAGGGAGTCTCTGTTAGCCACTGTTTAGTAACATAGAATTGACAGCAGATAAGGACCGCTCGGCCCACCTAATCTGCCCATTTCCCTACCTAATGGATAAACTGCAGATCCTAGTTAACGAACAGCCTGCTTCCTCCTACCCCCCACTAGAATTGCCTTATGTCTGTCCCATGCATTCTTGAATTCTCCACTGTTTTTGACTCCACTACCTCCTCAGGAAGGCTGTTCCATGTATCCACAACCCTCTGCTTGAAAAATACTTCCTCACATTATCTCTGAGCTGTCACCCCTCTATCTTTAGATTGTGCCCCCCTTGTTCTTGTACATCTCTTTTTCTGAAGGATGCTGCCCTCTTGGACTTTGTTGATTCCCTTGAGGTACTTGAAAGTTTCTATCATGTCCCTTCTTTCCTCAAGGGTATACATATTAAGCTCCTTTAATCTCTCTTCCTATGTCTTCTGGTGCAGACCCGGCACCATTTTAGTTGCCCTCCTCTGGACAGCCTCCATTCTATCTATGTCCTTGGGGTCTCCAGAACTGTATGCAGTACTCCAGATGGGGTCTCACCAAATGTCTGTACAGACGGATAACAACTTCCTGTTTTCTGCTGGTGATGCCTCTCCCTATGCATTCTAGTATCCTGCCAGTCCCCCTTACTGCCTTCTCACATTGCTTGAACACCTTAAGGTCATCTGATGCGACTACCTCCAGGTCCCTTTCCAATCTTTACGTTTGCTTGCGGACAGTGCAAAAAACATATTGTGGCATCTTGGTGCCGAAGCAGGTTCTTGAGGTGCGGCACTGTTGTGACCAATACTGGCACAGAAACATAGAATTTGACGGCAGATAAGGACCACTTGGCCCACCCAGTCTGCCCATTTCCCTACCTAATGGATAAGCTGCAGATCCTAGTTAACCAGCAGCCTACTTCTTCCTGCCCCCACCCCCTAGAATTGCCTTATGACTGTCCCATGCATGCTTGAATTCCACCACTGTTTTTGACTCCACAACCTCCTCCGGAAGGCCGTTCCATGCATCCACAACCCTCTCTGTGAAAAAATACTTCCTTAAATTACTTCTGAGCCGTCCCCTCTCTATCTTCAAATTGTGCCCCCTTGTTCTTGCATACCTCTTTTTTTGAAAGATGCTACCCTCTTGGACTTTGTTGATACCCTTGAGGTACTTGAAAGTTTCTATCATGTTCCCCCTCTCCCTCCTTTCCTCGAGGCTATACATATTAAGCTCCTTAAGTCTCTCTTCATATGTCTTCCGGTGCAGACTCTGCACCATTTTAGTTGCCCTCCTCAGGACAGCTTCCATCCTGTCTATGTCTTTGCGGAGATTGGGTCTCCAGAACTGCACACAGTACTCCAGATGGGGTCTGACCAGCTGTCTGTACAGAGGGATAATAACTACCTGTTTTCTACTGGTGATGCCTCTCCCTATGCATCCCAGTATCCCCCAACCCTCCTTGCTGCCCTCTCACATTGCTTGCCCACCTTTAGGTCATCTGATATGACTACCCCCAGGTCCCTTTCCATTTTTGTTGTTGTTAGTATCTCACCCCCCATTGTGTACTCTTCCCCTGGGTTTTTGTTTCCCAGGTGCATTACCTTGCACTTCTTAGCATTGAATCTAAGCTGCCATACATTTGACCATTCCTCTAACCTTACCAAGTCCCTTCTCATCCTTTCTACCCCACCTTGTGCATCAACTCTGTTGCAGATCTTTGTGTCATCTGCAAAGAGACATACTTTTCCTTCCAGTCCCTCTGCAATGTCGCTTATAAAGACATTGAAGAGGACCGGTCCTAATACTGAACCCTGCAGTACCCCACTAGTAACCCCCTTTCTTCAGAGTGGACTCCATTTACTGTTACTCTCTGTGTCCTATTCTCCAGCCAATTCTTTACCCAGGCTGTCATCTTGGGACCCACTCCCAGGCTGGCTAACTTGTATATTAATCTTTTGTGTGGGACTGTGTCAAATGCCTTACTAAAGTCTATTTAGGCCATGTCTACAGCCCCTCCCTGATCTGCTACTTTGGTCATCCAGTCAAAAGAAATCTATCAGATTCGTCTGGCATGACCTTCCTGCTGTGAATCCATGCTGCCTTGGGTCCTGTGCTCCTCTGGCCTCTAGATACTCAACAGTTCTTTCCTTCAGAAGTGATTCCATCATTTTCCCTACCACTGAGGTTAAACTAACAGGTCTGTAGTTTCCTGCTTCTGCCTTGCTCCCAGTTTTGTGAAGGGGAATCACATCTGCCTTCCTCCAGTCCTCGGGTACCACCCCATCCTCCCATGATTTGTTAAAGAGGGTAGTCAGTGGTGTCACTAGTTCTACCCTTAGTTCTTTTAGAATTCTGAGATGAATCCCATCAGGGCCCATTGCTTTGTCCACCTTCAGTTTTAAGAGTTCTTTCAGAACCCTTTCTTTTGTAAATGGGATGGTATCAACTTCTGTATCCAGAGTGTTTCTACTGTTTGTTTTAGGTACCTCCCCCTCTTCCTTTGTAAATACTGAGCAAAAATATTTGTTTAGTATCTCTGCCTTTCACGGTCACCCTCTGCCCACCCTCCCTCCCTTTATTAAGCCTCACTATCCCTCCTTGGTTTTCCTTTGCTCCCTGATGTACCTATAAAGGTTTTATCCCCTTCTTAACCGAGTTGGCTGTCTTTTCCTCAGTTTGGGCCTTTGCTGTTCTGACTGCCTTCCCAGCTTCCTTTTGCTTTAACTGATACAGTTCTCTGTCCTGCTCCTTCTGTGATTCCTTGTACTTCCTGAATGCTTTCTTTTTCTCTTGAACCTTCACTGCCACTTCCTTTGAGAACCATAGTGGTTTCTTACATCGTTTTGTTTTGTTTATTTGCTTCACACAAAGGCTTGTTACCTCTGTGATGGCAGTTTTTATTATTCCCCATTGTTCTTCCACCCCTCCTTCCTGCCCATTTGCTAGTGCATTCCTTAGGCACTCACCCATTTTGGTAAAGTCAGCCCTCCTAAAGTCCAGTACTTTTGCCTTTGTATGACTTGACTCTATTGCTTTGTTTATTGTGAACCATACTGTTCGATGGTCGCTAGTTCCCAGATGGCTACCCACTTTTACATCTGTGATCCTCTCTTCATCTCCATTTGAGAGAACCAGGTCTAAGATTGCTCCCTCTCGAGTGGGCTCCAATACTAGTTGTCTGAGGCATGCCCCTTACAGGGCATCTAGAATAACCCCACTCTTCGAAGTGGCTGCTGCAGCTGCACTCCAGTTAACATCTGGCATATTCAGATCACCCATCAGCAATATCTCCCCTTTTTCTGCCATTCTATGTATAGTTTCTATCATGTCCTTGTCCATTTCCTCCCCCTGAGAAAGGGGTCTGTATACAATCCCTGTGCGGATTGTGGTTCCATGGCCGGTCTCCAAATTTACCCACAGTGCTTCTTCTTCTCCTCCCTGTTTTCCCTTTTGTTCTGTCGCTTTGATTCTTTCCCTTATGTAAAGAGCTACTCCACCTCCTCTTTTACCCTCCCTGTCCCTCCTGTAGATAGTGTATCCCGGTATGTTTACGTCACAGCATTTACGGGCGTGAATGCTGTCCACCAATAAGGGGGAACACAGCCGGTGACACTAGTTTCGAACATTGGCACCAACTTGAAAGAAACTAGCCGCACCGCCGCGCTTCCCCCCCCCCACAGACACACGCATTATTGCGTGTTGATGCGCTCCCTCCCACATATAGTGTATGGCCGACGGGGTACCCAATTCCCCATCTGCTGCAATGTGCCCCCAACAGGACAAATCAAGGCACACGCTGGGAGCCCACTCCCAGCATGGCAGTAGTCCAAATGGCTGGGTGCCCAATCCCTGTTCTGCTCCAGTCGTCCTCCCCAACAGACAACTGCGTGCCATGCTGGGAGCCCACCCAGCGTGGCAGTAGTCCGGCAGTGGCGGGGTGCCCAATCCCCTGTCTGCTCCACTGCCCTCCGCCCCAGACAGCCTTCCAGCTGCCATGCTGGGAGCCCACCCCAGCGTGGCAAAAGTCCAGTGTCGTGGAAGAAAAAAACCCAGAAACCTAAAAGAGACATCCTTCTCTCGCTGACTGTCCTGACCCTGACCCCACCCGTGCTCCACCCTCTGTGCACCCCGTTTCACACAACCCCACCCCCTATACTTACCTCCGGAGTCCGCGCGATGATCTTCGTGGACCAGGAACACGTGTGCACTCTTCAAAGCCGACTGCGAACTGAGGAAATGCCGGTAAGCTGTATAATGTAATAAATAGTGTTTTTTCAACTTTGATGGATATCTCTGGCATTTTTTGGGGAATTTTTCCACCACATTTTCAACATGGGGTTTTTGGGACCCCACCTCATGAATTCTGTCACTGTAATTTTGTTAATCAGCCCCGAAAGGTGATTTTTCGGTCATTGCGTGGAACCACCTTCGAGACCGATTTACAAAATGACAGTGTCAGGGTTCATGAGTGGGTCCCAAAAACCCTATGTTGAAAATTTGGTTAAAAAATTCCGTAGAATGACTGTTTTACGAGAGCATGCGCAGTTGTCTTACGACGCTTGTAAGTTCGCAAATTTTCAATATTTTCATTACAGATTTTCAACATTGCCATTTTACCACACCTCCTTATGAGCAGTACAGCTGTCATTTTTCACATTTTATCCAAAATGTGTTTCCAGGCATGTAGCGCACAATGGCGTAGTCGGTGTCATACCTCTCAAGTGTCCCTGATTTTCAGGGACATCCCTGATTTTGCCTCAAGATTTTACTCTGTCCCTCCTAAAATTTGTGTTTCTGTAACTAAACAGTGGGGAATGTAAGCACAAAACAATGTCAAGCATTAAAGTTACAGACTTGTTCTTCTTTAGAAAATGCATTTTGCACTAAGCCCCATATTCTACCAGCTTTCTGGGTGGATATCTCTAATTTTGAAGATGTGTCCCTGATTTTGGTCCTTTGTCCCTGATTTTTTTAAGCCTTGTCCCTGATTTACGAGGCAGGAGGCTGAGAGGTATGGTCGGTGTGCGAAATCAGTGTTCGGGACAGATTAAGAAAATCACAGTGACACTGTTCATGAGCAGAAGTGTTAAAATGGCTATGTTAAACATTTGGTGAAAAAGTCCATAAAATGACTGTGTTACTAGCGACCATTGCGCAGTTTCCACTCACACTCTTAACTTTGGATTTCTAATATTTTCAGTCCAGATTTTCACCATTGGCTTTTTTCCACACTTCCTTATGAACAATACAGCTGTCATTTTTCACACCATGGCTGAAATGTGTTTTCGCACTTTCAGCGCAGAAATGCGTGATCGCTGTGGGAAATCACTGTGCGGGACAGATTAAGAAAATCACTGTGACGCTGTTCATGAGCGGAGGTTCCAAAATGCCTGTGTTGACAAGCTGCTGTAAAAAATCCCCAAACTAATTGCATTTTGGGTGTGTGTTGCGCAGTATCTACACACGCTCGTGACTTCACCAGTTTTTTTAATATTTAAACTGCAGATTTTCAACATTGTCATTTTTTCCACCTCCCCATGAACAGCTGTCATTTTTCACATCCTGTTCGAAATGTGTTTTCTCACCTGTGGTGCCAAATGGCATAATCATTGTGCAAAACCGGCTTTCGGCTAATGAACTGATATTGCCACTGTTCATAAGGTGGGGTTCACAAAAAACCCATGTTGAAAATTTGGAGTGACAATGCCAACGAATGCCTGAGGCGTTAGGGTTTCTGACCATAACACCCCACCTTGTAGAGATTGATAGGCATCAGGGGTGTGACTTGGGATTCTCGCCTGTAATGCTCATACCATTCCACACCCTGCAGCCAGTGAGAGGCATTGAGGTGTGCCTTGGACTCTTCAGCCCCAAAGTTCACCCAATTCTCCTATACAGCACCCATCTCACCATATTTCCTGATGGAATGGGGTGAGCATAAGGGCCAAAGACCCCAAGGCACACCGTGACACTTGTCTGTGTCTGCAGGGTAGGGTGTGGTGTCATGGCATGGCCGATATGCCTGGTGACCCAAAGGCACACCCCAATGCCTGTCAGTCTCTGCAGGGTGGTGGGGGGTTGGCTTCAGTTCAGTACTTCACTGCCATTCCTATTATGCAGCTCTCTGACTCCAACACTACCAATGCCAATGCCAGCAAGCAAACATTCGACATTGACAAATGCTTGTTGTTGTTGTTAGTATCTCACCCCCCATTGTGTACTCTTCCCCTGGGTTTTTGTTTCCCAGGTGCATTACGTTGCACTTCTTTGCATTGACACTAAGCTGCCATACATTTGACTATTCCTCCAATCATGCTAAGTCCCTCTGCATCCTTTCCACCCGACCTTCTGTATCGACCCTGTTGCAAATCTTTGTGTCATCTGCAAAGAGACGTACTTTTAAAGCCGGTCCGATAGCGCTGAGGGCTGAGGCACTGGACGCCGCACCTTGCGCTACGCCAGTGACCCGGGTTCGGGAGTGAACTTGGGGCGCCAGGGGTCATCAGGGATAGGGTTGAGGATGTGTGCCCTTGTGCTGTCCTCCCCGAGATGCAAGGGGGGTAAGAACTGGTGTGCCATCGACCCCCGCTGGAGAGCGGAGGTTGTTGCAGCAAGCTGGGAGGCACGTAATGAGCGTGGCCGACGCAGGCAGGGTTGCCGTGCGCCAGAGTGTTGGGGGTGCACCATGTACGGGGAGGGAGAGCACAGAACAGGGAAAACACCGGCTCGTGGGACAGGTGACAGCACCTGTCCCTCATGCCCACCGCCAGGCTCTCTCCGACTGGCCTTCCAGGTCCTCCACCTGGGCCCTTACTTGCAAGCCGGAGTCTGACATGCAAGAGCACACAAGAGGAGGGGGTGACCAACCCCGGGCGGGTTAAACCGGGGGTGCTGGCTGTAGGAAGGGGGGGCCAGAGGAGGCACAGTGCGGAGGGGGCCTCAGGCGGGCAGGAACTGGACAGGATGCCTGAGAGAGGTTCCTCGAGCTGTGACCAGTGGGGAAAAATAGTTGGGGGGGGGGAGCCAAACTTTTCCTTCCAGTCCCTGTGCCGTGTCACATATAAAGACATTAATAGAGGACCAGTCCCAGTATTGAACCCTGTGGTACCACGCTAGTAACCCCCCTTTCTTCAGCGTGAACTCTGTTTACTATTACTCTCTGCGTCCTGTTGTCCAGCCAGTTTTTTTACCCAGGCTACCACTTTGGGACCCACTCCAAGGCTAGCTAACTTGTATATTAATCTTTTGTGTGGAACTGTGTCAAATGCCTTGCTAAAGTCTAGGTAGGCCATGTCCACAACCCTTCCCTGGTCTACTACTTTGGTCACCCAGTCAAAGAAATCTGTTAGATTCGTCTGACACGACCTTCCTGCTGTGAATCCATGCTGTCTTGGGTCCTGTGCCCCACTGGCCTCTAGGAATTCAACAGTTCTTTCTTTCAGAAGTGATTCCATAATTTTCCCTACCACTGAGGTCAAACTAAGGCCCTGTCCACACTACGCCTCTATAACGTTACAGAGTGCCCAAACCGTTACTGCAACGGTTTGCATTTACACCTGTAATGTAACAGAAGGCGTTTTCGTAACCGTTGTTGAAACCACATATGAGAGATTATGTCTTGGTAATGTTACCGGCCGTAGTGTGGAAACGTGGTAATAGGCCCGTAGCGCAGTGCGGGCTGCATTCTGGGATTGGGTGCCGCCGTAACCGTCACCTGGCTCCCGTAGTGTGGTCCGGCGGTACCAGTTCTGTAATGGACACCGCCGCAGTGAGGACACACTGCACCGCTCCCCGGTCGTAATGGTTTGCATCCATTACCTGGCCTGAGCGGTGTAGTGTGGATGGGGCCTTACTGGTCTGTAGTTTCCTGCCTCTGTCTTGCTCCCACTTTTGTGAAGGGGAATAACATCCGCCCTCCTTCAGTCCTCAGGTACCACACCGTCCTCCCATGATTTGTTAAAAAGGATAGTCAGTGGTGTCACTAGTTCTACCCTTAGTTCTTTTAGAATTCTTGGGTGAATCCCGTCAGGCCCCATTGCTTTGTCCACCTTCAGTTTTAAGAGTTATTTCAGAACCCTTTCTTCTGTGAATGGACTGGTATCGACCTCCCTATCTAGAGTGCTTCTATTCTTTAATTTAGATACCTCCCCCTCCTCTTCTTTTGTGTATACTGAGCAGAAGTATTCATTCAGTATCCCTGTTTTTTCACTGTCCCCCTCTGCCTATCTTCCCTTCCTTTCCCTTCCCTAAGCCTCACTATCCCTCCCTTGGTCTTTCTTCGCTCCCTAATGTACCAGTAAAAGGTTTTATTGCATTTCTCAACTGAGCTGGCTATCTTTTCCTCACTTTGGGCCTTTGCTATTCTGACTGCCTTCCCCTGCTTCCTTCTGCTTTAACTGGTACAGTTCTCTGTCCTGCTCCTTCTGTGTTTCCTTATACTTCCTGAATGCTACCATTTTCTCCTTAACGTTCCCCGCCACCTCTTTTGAGAACCGTAGTGGTTTTTCCTTCATTTTGCTTTGTTGATTTGCTTCACACAAAGGCTTGTTGCCCCTGTGATGGCTGTTTTGATTTTCCCCATTGTTCCTCCACCCCTCCTTCTTGCCCATTTGCTAGTGCTTTTCTAAGGCACTCTCTTATTTTCCCAAAGTCAGCCCTCCTAAAGTCGAATACTCTTGATTTTGTATGGCCTGACTCTATGGCTGTGTTTATTGTGAACCACACTGTTTGGTAGTCACTTGTTCCCAGATGGCTACCCACTTCTAAATCCGAGATCCTTTCTCCATCCCCATTTGACAGTACCACTTCTAGGATTGCTCCCTCCCAAGTGGGTTCCACCACTAGTTGTCTGAGGGATGCCTCTTGTAGGGCATCAAGAATAGCCCTGCTCTTGGATGTGGCTGCAGCAAAGGTGCTCCAGTTGGCATTTTGCATATTCAGGTTCCCCATCAACAATATCTCCACTTTTTCTGCCATTCTAAGGATGTCTTCTATCATTTCCTTGTCCATTGCCTCCCCTTGAGATGGGGGTCTGTATACAACCCCCGTGCGGATTGTGGTGCCATATCCTGTCTCCAGGGTGACCCACAGTGTTTTCTCTACTCCCTGTTTATCCTTTAGTTCCATTGCTTTGATCCCTTCCCTTTCATAGAGAACTACTCCTCTTCCTCCTCTTTTACCCTCCCTCCCTGTCCCTCCTGTAGCTTGTGTACCCTGGTATGTTGACATCCCTGCCGTGGTTCTCAGTGTACCATGTTTCTGTGACTTTCGCGATATCCAGGTGTCCCTTTTCCATCAAGGCCACTAATTCAGGAAGCTTGTTACACAGACTATGGGCATTGGTACTCATCACCCTCCATTTCTTTGATGGCCTTACCCCTTTTAGCCCTATCCCTCACCTTATTGCCTCTTTCTGCATTTATCCCCCTCCTCTCCCTGTTGACTTCTCTACCTTAGTGTTTACCTCTCTAACTACTGTGTTTTTTTGGGGGAGGCTGGGTTTTCCCTGCTCCTTTTCAGTGCCTCCCCCCTTGGCTAGTTTAAATGCTTACCAATGAAGCATTTAAACCTATTACTTAGGATCCTGTTTCACCTCCCCGACAGATGCAGATCATCATGCCAGTATAGGTCTGCATCCCTCCAGGTGGACCCCTAGCCCCCAGTGAAGCCAAAACCCTGAGCTCTGCACCAGTTTTTCAACCATTCATTGAATCCCATGGTGCGGAGTACCCTAGCATCACACTCGCCATAGACAGGCAGCACCTCCGAGAAGGTTACCGTACGTGCTACTTGTTTAAGGCCCCTCCCCAACTCTCCAGACTCCTCTTGAACTGCTCTGACCCCATTCCCAGCCAGGTCATTTGTCCCTAGGTGGACAGTGACATCCAGCTCCCTCCCTCGTGCAGCTGTTCTCTCCATCCTGAGGATTCGCTCCCTGTCCCTCCAAGCCATGGCGCCAGGTAGGCACCTTACCTCCCTCCCTCTCCCCTTCCTCCTCCAGTTCTACCCCCTTAATGATTGAGTCCCCCACCAGGAGTTGTTTCCTTCCCCTGTGGGGTCCCATGCCACCCTCCTGTTGGTCTCCTTTGTGGATGTTCCCAACATCCTCCTTGGTCTCCACTGCAGGTGTCTCAATAGAGGAACCACTGTCTGCCAGAACAGCGTATGAATTGTGGAAAGGTACAGCTGGAGGAATGTGCCTCTGTTCCACCACTGTCTCTCTCCTTGAGCCCACCTTGGTCCAACCGCTCCTCTTTCTTGTCAACCTATGAAGTAGTGGCAGTGGCCCTGGTGGTCCCTGGGTGGGGGAGGAGGTTTCACGAATCCTAGCCAAGTCAGCCTGGAGACGAGCAACCTCCTCCCTCAGACCAGAGAGGTGCCTACAAATAGGACAGCATTGCAGCCTCCAGAATGTCTCCCGGAAGACTGCCGCCCCACAGCCATTGCACTGCACCACACCTATCATGTCATATTTTGTGGCCACTCTCCTGTTGCTTTGTATGCTTACTCTCTCCTCACAGTTTTTTTTTTTTTTCCCTCCTCCTGCCTATGTGCCCTTACAGCTCTCACACTTCCTGTTCTGAGACAGGAACTTCTTGTATTCTTCTGTAGTCTCCTTTTTCCTTGCTCAGAGTCAGACCTCCAGCAGGTAGGGGGAGAGGGAGAACTATTCTTTTCCTTCAAGGATGATAAAACCTATGTGTCTCAGTGATCCTTCCCTTCCTATCGCCAAACAGGAATTTCCTGTTGTTAGTCAAATCCAGTGCCTATAAAGGTAGAACTGGCTAAGGATGGGAGTGTGGAAGGGAGGGAAGGAGGACAATTAATAAAACAAAAAAAAAAATTCTAGTTTTGTAGTTGCTGCTCTTTGTTCTAAAAGCAAGATTTATGTCTGCCAAAGCTAGCACTAGGGAACTGTAATTGGAGACACCTACTTTTGTACTCCTAAACCACCCCCAACCCCCAATTAACGTCTCCTTTCCTGACTTGACTTAAACTCCCTTTCCCTAACACAGAAAAATATACTAACTTTTTTTTACCGTAAATGAGACTCTAATAAAGTAACTGTTTTCTTAATCCCAACAGGCACTAATTCCTGCTGAGATGGAAGAGTTCTATTCGTAAAAAAAAAAAGTTCTAGTTCTAGTTTTGTAGTCAGCTGCTCCTTGCTCTAAAAGCAAGATTTCTGTCTGCCAAACCTAGCACTAGTAATTGCCTTTTTAGCAACTACCATCGCAGTATTAAATAATTTCCTGGAGGCTGGCTGTTTACATTCTTCAGGGGCATCAAAGAATAAAATCACATGACTAATAAGTCACAGGTTCTCCCCAAAGAGCTACTGTAATTCTTGCTGCAGATCCATAAAGAAGGGCTGCAGACCTGGGCAGGACCAGAAGATGTGGCCATGCGTTGCCCTCGGCTCCCCACTAGCATGCAGAACCTCGAGTCACCATATATTTCAACTTCCTTATCTGGTGTAGTAAAAAACAACTGTTTTCCATGAATACTGTTTCAAAATGTGAGAGGAAGTCACCTTGTGTATATCATGTAAACAGTGGGTCCACTGCTGGTATGGGACTAGGGAACCTAAATCCCTTTCCCATCGCCATCTAACATAGAGAATTATCTTATTCTTGATGTTCCATTAGCGTACAGTAGAAACATAGAAACATAGAAGTTGACGGCAGATAAGGACCGCAAGGCCCATCCAGTCTGCCCATTTCTTTTTCTACTTTATAAATGTGCCATCGGCCTTTGCTCTGTCAGTGGCCTATCTATTCATAGTCATTTGTATTGCTCCCTTATGCCTATCCCATGCCTGTTTGAGACCCTGCACTGTATTCATAGCCACCACTTCTTGTGGTAAGCCATTCCATGCATCCACCACCCTTTCTGTCAAAATAATTTCCTCACATTCCCCCTTAATTGGCCCCCTCTAATCTCATGCTGTGTCCTCTTGTCCTGCTATTTTTCTTATATTTAAACATGTTAGACTCTTTCACCTTGTTAATGCCCTTAAGGTGTTTGAATGCCTCGATCATATCACCTCTCTCCCTCCTTTGCTCAAGGGTATACATATTGAGCTCTGTTAATCTGTCCTCATATGTCTTCTGATGCAGTCCCTGCACCATTTTGGTTGCCCTTCTCTGGACTGCCTCAATTTGGTTAATGTCCTTGTGAAGATGTGGCCTCCAATACTGCACGCCGTGCTCCAGATGGGGCCTAACCAGTGTCTTGTAAAGAGGGATTATTACCTCCCTCTTACGACTTGTGATACCCCTACTAATACACCTAACACCCCCCTAGCCTTACCTACTGCTTTAGAGGTCTGCTTGGATGATTTCAGGTCATCAGTGATGATGATGCCAAGTCTCTTTCTTCCTTTGTGACTGCTAGCAACTCCTCCCCAGCCTATAGGTGGCTTCAGGTTTTCTTCCCTATGTGCATGATTTTGCACTTCTTTGCATTAAATCCAGTTGCCACTCTTCTGACCATTTTGCTAGTTTATCCAGATCTCTTCTCATTCTGCCCACCCCATCTGGATCATCTACTGTGTTGCAGATCTTGGTGTCCTCTGCAAACAGACGAGCCTTACCCTCTAGTCCATCTGCAAGGTCACTAATGAAGATGTTGAAGAGGACTGGCCTCAGGACTGATCCCTGAGGTACCCCACTTGTGACTTGAATCTCTTCTGACTGTTTACCATTTACCACCACTCTCTGTTTTCTGCCTGTCAACCAGTTTGCCACCCAGTTGACCAACTTCTGACCCACCCTGAGCCTACCCAGCTTATTTATCAATCTTCTATGTGGAACAGTGTCAAAAGCTTTGCTGAAGTCAAGGTAGGTGACATCAACTGCTCCCCCTTGGTCCACCACTCTGGTTACCCAGTCAAAGAAATCTATGAGATTAGCTTGACAGGACCTTCTTTTTGTAAACCCATGCTGTCTTGGATCCTGTGCCCCTATGGATTCCAGGTGTTGCACTATCCTTTCCTTAAGGAGTGCCTCCATAATCTTGCCCACTACTGAGGTAAGACTGACTGGTCTGTAGTTCCTTGCTACCACTCTTGTGGAGCGGGATCACATGAGCCCTTCTCCAGTCTTCTGGGACCTCTCCTGTGCTCAGAGACTCACTAAACAGTTCTGCTAATGGCTCTGCTAGTTCCACCTTTAGCTCCTTAAGTACCCTGGGATGTATGCCATCAGGTCCCATTGCCTTATCCACCCTGAGCTTAGCAAGCTCTTGTAGGACCCTTTCTTTTGTGAAGGGAGTAGTGCTCACCTCCCTCCCCCTGTGTCCATGATGCTGAGCTGTGGGCCCTGCCCTACCTTCTCTTCAGTAAATACTGAGCAAAAGTATCTATTTAGGATAGATGCCTTTACAGGGTCCTCCTCCTCACATGCTCCCTTTTCTCCGTTAAGCTTGGCAATACCCCCTCTGGACTTTCTCCTTTCACTAATGTATCTGTAGAAAGTCTTGTCACCTTCTTTTACTGTTTGTGCTAGTGTTTCTTCAGTTTGGGACTTTGCCTGCCTTACTGCCTTCCCTGCTTCCCTTAGGGCAGTTTGGTATGCCTCCCTATCTTCATCCCGCTGTGTTCCCTTATATATCCTGAAGGCCAGCCTTTTGGCTCTGACCTTTTCTGCTACTGTATTTGAGAACCAAAGTGGTTTCCTTCTTCCTTTGCACTTCCTTTTCTGTCTCACACAATGGGATGTTGCTTCAAGTATTGCATCCTTAATGCTTGCCCACTTTGCCTGTACCCCCTCACCTGTGTTTCTTTTTGCCAGGGCTAGCTTAACTCTGTTGGCCATCTTATCAAAGTCAGCTCCTCTGAAGTCCCATATTTTTCCTTGGAATGGGATGATTTAGATGTAGTAGCCAAATTGAACCATACCATGTGATGGTCACTGGCCCCCAGGGGACCACCTACCTGGAGATCTGTGATGCCTTCCTTGTTAGTCAGTACTAGATCTAGGATAGCCCTGTCTCTTGTGGGTTGCTGTACCAGTTGTTTGAGGCCCTCCCCCTGCAGGGAATCCACTATGTGTCTAGTTCTGGCAGATGTTCCTGCTGGTATTGACCAATCTGTATCCGGCATGTTGAAGTCTCCCATTATCAGAACCTCCCTTTTAGCTGTCATGTTTTGTATATCTTCTAACAGTAATGTGTCTATGTCCTCCCCTGGTCTGGGGGCCTGTAGACAACCCCAGTTCTTATGGCTGTCCCATTTCCTGTTTCCAGGGTGACCCACAGTTCTTCTGGCTCCTTATGTTTTTCTGAATTTCTGTAGCTTTGATATTTTCATTGATATACAGGGCCACTCCTCCTCCCCCTTTTTGCACCTCGGTCTCTTCTGAACAATACATAGCCAGGTACTGAAGTCTCCCAAGTGTGGTTACTGGTAAACCAAGTCTCACTAATTGCTACTATGTCCAGTTTAGCCTCTGACATTATTGCCTGCAGGTCTGGGATCTTATTTCCCAGGCTGTGAGCATTTGTGTACATGATTTTCCATTGGCCAGATTTTGGTGTGTTAGTTGTTGGGTGAGGTTTGGCATTACCCCTGTGCGTCGTATGGGGAGACAAACCTTTTTTCTTACCTGGTGATGCAAATGAACTGCAAACATGCTGAATCCCTGTTTGACCACTAGCTGAGGGGAGGGATGTTCTTCCCATTAGACATATGGGGTGCTGCACCCCTCTCCCCATTTGCTAGTTTAAATATTCTGCAAGGCGTCAAACTTCTGCCCCAATGCACTGACTCCCTCCTTAGTCAGATGCAGTCCATCAAATTTAAAGAACTTTCGCTCCCAGAACTGTTGCCAGTTCCCTACAAATCTGTGTCCTTTTCTGGCACCAGCCCTTGAGCCACGTGTTTAGCTCCTATCTCCCCTTCTCTGACCTTCCGTCCATCTGCTCCCTCTCCCAGACTGGCAGGATCTCTGAGAAGGAGATGCTGGACAAAATAGATGATAGTTTGTCACCCAGCCTGGTCAGGTGTTCCTTGGTCTCCACAGCTGACCGGCTGGCGAGATATAGTGTAGTGTGGGGTGGTTGGGGATGGGGGTGGGTGGTTGGGCCCTTCCCCTGCAAAAAAAGAAGAACCACGGACGAAAGAACAAGGAGGTAAGAGCAGAAACAGTCAGTCAACAAATGCAGTAACCCTGAAAGCTTATCCTAATGTTAGATAAAACTGTAAAACCTGTAAAACACCACCTGTAATAATTTCAGATAAGATATACGCTGTAATACGCTGTAAGAAACACTTTGCTACAGAGAAAAATAAAGCAATGAAATGTTAGTAACAAACAGTAGCAATCCCTGTGAGTAAAAATTAAAAACAACACCACACAGTAAATCTGTTTAGCCAAAATAAGTCTTAATCCTTTTCCCTTGCTCTGGTAAGTTTCTCTACTCTGCCTTTCAAGCAGTCTTAGAAGGAAAGAGCTCAGGTGAAGCTAGGTGCCTTGGCCAGCAAACCAAGTCTTCTACCTCCAAGATATCAACTAACCTGACTTTTTAACCCTTCTTTCTGTTGGAAATTAATGACATTTTGCCAGCTCCAGCCCCCACATACACACCTAATCCTTTGGAAGAGCTGTGGGAGGAAAGCAATTAGCTCCTTCAAATTCAATGTGAGAAGGAAACTGAAACACCTCTGAGACAACAAACCTTTTCAAAAAAAAAAAAAAAAAAGAATAAAATAAAACACAGTGTCAAACAGTAATTTTGATTAGCCCAATGATAAAAAAGTCACAAAAATGTGAGCTCCACCTGTAATACAGTAATTTCAGAGAAGCTATACCCTGTAAGAAACACTTTGCTACAGAGAAAAATAAAGCAGTAACAGAAGATATACCTTGCAAAAGACAATTTGAATCAGAAGATTACAGTACACCCGTGATAGAAGGTGGTGAGTATCATCATGCTCCTGCAACACTGCAGTAATTAACTGGATAAGAGGAGGGGTCTCAGTATCCTGGGACCATAATCTAATATATGATTGTTTATACTCATGGGCTCAAAGGTAATGGAAAGAGTGATGATTAGACAATCAAAAGTCAATTTAAGATCCTCAGATGTTCAAACCACCAGGCCCTGGAGAAACTGAAAAATAAAACTCAGCCCTCCATCGCCCAAATTTGGAAGCCTGTATCTTTTTTTCAAACTGTATTTTTGGCTTCCTCCTTACCCCACCAAACTCTCTCCAGCGTCCTTCCAGGTCCTCGGGTCTCTACCTCCGTGCATGACTCTACTGTTCTCCACTCTGCCCTGGCACCAGCACATCCCCCAGGTCTGCCCTCGGGGGAAGGGTCGCCCCTGTCCAGGACACTCTTTCTATAGTATTGAGCTCAGGGCCGGGGAGGAGAGGGGCAGTGGAGAGTAGAGTCTGACTCTGGGAGTGTGGACCATGGGTGGGAGGCGCCATCGCCTATCAATGGGAGGCGGGAGGTATTTGTGTTTTTCGTGACCCCCTGTGGAGCCCAGCTGTCAAGGCAATGTACTGCCATGGCTCCACTCCCAGGCTACGCCCACGTTGCTTCAGTTGGCTACCTCCACTGCACTTCAGAGAGTCGCTCCATGGCGGACTTTGTCCCAACCCTCCCAGGAAGCAAGGCAGTCACGCCGGACTCTCCGTCTCTTCCTTCCCCTGTCGAACCCTGACAACCCGTGCTTGCTTCCGAACCTGGGTCACTGGCGTGGCGCAAGGTGTGGCGTCCAGTACCTCAACCCTTCACGCCACCGGGCTGGCTCAGAATCCAGTATCTAAAGTTGCTGGTGGAAAACTGGCCAAGTCCATCAGTGAGAATAAAAGAAACTTACTGTGGGTAAAATGTCTATGGTTAAGGAGTGGACTCCATTGATCGAGGATAGATTTGGTATAGGGATTTCTAATTTGTATATTAGAAAACTGCAGTGAAGATTGAAACAGGACTCTAGGACTTCCAATAATTGTCCCTCAGGTAGCTCCAAAGATTTCCAGTGGGGATGGTTGAAGGATGGAGCCAGTACCATATTGTCCGTATTTGGGCTGCTGAATGGTAAAGTAACATATTTGGTAGGGATAGATCCCCCTTGCAACATGGGGGGCTGGAGGGTCTTCAGATGAATCCTAGGTTGCCCCCTGCTACAAGTAACAGATTATTTTATTCCAAATACGGAAATAAAGTGGAGGGGTAGCTGGGATTGTCTGTACCAAATCTAAAATCTTGGGAAGCAAATTCATACGGACACTGTTGACTCGCTTAATAAGAGGGAGCGGGAGATGTAGCCACACCTCTATCTCCTTAGCTAAGTGCTGAGAGATTTGGTCATAATTAGAAAGGAGGACTGTTTCAAAAGTCCCATGCTGTAGAAACCTTTAAGCAGTGAAAGGAAGAAAGGCCCCAATGAAATTGGAAATGGTCTCTGTTATTATCGGAGGGGGCATAGTTTACTGCAAAACTTCTGTCTTCGTGGTGTTCAAGCTGTGCTCCCTATTTCTCCAAACTGACACAGAGTATCCCAGAGAGGTGAAAGAGCCCTCTCAGGATTCCTCAGATAAATCAGAGGGTCATCAGTGTAAGGAGCCGGTTTCTGTTCCCTGCCCTCTGGTGTACGCTCGTAATTGCAGGATTTTGTTTAATTTTCTGCGCTAATGGCTCAAGATTGAGTGTAAATAATAAAGGGGGCAGGGGACAGCCCTGATGGTGTTCTCCTACCAAAAGGGAAAGAGGTAGACTAGCAACCAAATGTTTTTAACATATGCAGTAGGTTGATCAGGGTGGAACAAATCAGTTTGTGAGCTAGTGGTAAGTTTGGCCACTACCAAGGATAACCCATTTGAGCCAAAGCTCATTTACAGTGGGGTCCATCAAGCACCCGAGTAAACATACACATCATTACAAAAAATGTCCTACAAAAATACAGTTAGATGTAAACATCAAGTCCTTCCTTGGACGCTTAAGCTTCCGAGGAAGGACTTGCTTAGTCCGAAAGCTTAAGCACTGTTTTCTTTGGTTACATCTATGTTGGTCCAATAAAAAGTATCAAATCATTTATTTCTGGAATTATTACAGTAAATTCAAGATATCCATAAGATAAAATCATTCTATATCATAGTATCCTATTATCCTTTTTCATCACAGGCACAGCAGTTTTTAGGCAGTGAAGATTTGTTTAAAAGCCATGATTTTATCAAATTCCAAGATGTTTCCCTTTTGATACTTTTAAGGGGTGAGGTTATTTAGGTGGCCTCCACCAGACACACAAATTCCGCTGGAATCCCGAACTGCCTCAAAGCCTGAAGTAAGAAGGGCCATGCCACTCAGTTGCAGGCCTTCTCTGCATCCAAACTTAACAAAAGGGGCCCCAACCAGGAGGCATGGTGCAAAACATGAGTTCTCTTAATGTTATGCTGAGTCTGCCGTGAGGAGACAAAACCGGTTTGGTCTCCCTCAGTAAGAAGAGGCAATGTAGGCTTCAGTCGCTTAGTCATAACGGTGGCAAATATTTTGTAGTCTGTATTAAGTACAGAGATGGGGCAATAAGAAGGACAGCAACCCCCATCTTTCCCTGGCTTCAAAATAGCCAGAATTGTGGCTTGCCGCCATGTAGGTGGGATAGGATTACCCTCGGTAAGTCGCACATTAACCCGCATCAACAAAGGGGTAAGGGAGTCCCAGAACATCATATAAAATTCTCTGGTATACCCTTCGGGGCCCATGCTTTTATTATTTTTTTTAATTCTTTTATGACCCTGTGGATTTCTGCAGCCTCAGGTAGGGAGGGGAGGTGTAGGGACTTGAAATATTCAGAAATTGCTGTCGGGGAGGGATTAGTTTCTGCTGTATACAACTGTAATACACCACAGATGCTTGCAAAATCCTCTCGGGGTGTTCTTTTGTTTCTTAGTAATGGGATTCTTGATATGGGTAACCATGGAGTGGGCCAAATTCTTTTGCAGCTTGTAAGCTAACATTTTTGATGCAGGAGCCTTCCCCCCTTCATAATATTGCTGTTGAAGAAAGCGCAGGACCATTTCAGTTTTTATGTCCAGAATTTGTTGAATTCTGTATCTAATTTGAGTAAATACGGCAGAACCGTGTGGTCTTCTCCCATATGATGTCTCTGGAGGGATTGCAGCTTCGTCCTGTAGGAACTGCAATTGTTTTTCCTTCTGTTTTTTGAGATTAGCAGCCTATGTAATTGTATCTCCACATAAGACTACTTTTAAAGTGTCCCTTATAACATAGATGGACTTACATTTTCTGTATCATTATCACAAATGATCTGTGTTATACGCTTCTGGATAAAATCCTTAGAATCATTGCTGCTTAGGAGGGAGTTGTTACATTTCCATAAAGTAAACCTCAATTGGGTATCTAAAGATCAACTCCACTGTTAGAGGAACATGGTCGAAGGTAAAATAGGGGGAGATCATGCATCTATAAATTAAATGAGCATATTCCGCTGCTACCAGTATACGATCAGTACATGTATGGAATGTATATTATTATTTTTGTATGAAATGTATTTGTTGCACAAAAGGTACAAGAAATATATATATGATTATGAATTTACAGGGAGTGTCCTTTGTTTTCCTACCAAGTTGTTTATTTCCTTATATGAGCTTGGCCCTTGTTTAGCCAGCCCCCCTGACCAGATTGCCCACCATCCCCAGGACTTAACCCCAGCTTTACCCTCACAGTTTATTCATCGTGACGGGATCCTCTTGGCAGGCCCCCACCCCAGGGAACAGGGGCCAGTAGCTGGGGTGTCTGTTCGATTTTGTCAGGCCTGCGAGGCTACGGCATCATTCAGCTTGAGTAGAGGTTATTTAGGCCTCCATTTTTTTCCCTGAGTTATGGTGTGCAGTGACATGCATGTGTTTGCATATGCAAGGCACATCCGCACCCGGGAGCACCCCCTTATTCAAGCTCCGAACTGTGCTTGACACTCACCCTCTAAATGTCAGTCAAGCAGTAGAGCTGTTGGACCCTGCTCCCTGAGGGATTAGAGCTGTTCTGGGACATTCAGTCCTCCGTCCTTTGGCCATGTCCCAGTTGCCAGTGAAGCAAGTGGTAGCGCTACTGGTATGTTACCAGGCAATGTCCTTGACCAAGTTGAAAGTGGTTGCCTTGAGTCACTTGCCTCTTTTTCAGTCAAGCTTTTTTCTCCCTGACTAATTCATGTTGCCTTTCTGCTGGTCCTCTGGCCCAGTCCCATTTACCACTAACCACATCTCTTTTACTAGGTGCCACAGTTATTACATCCATGGCAGGTATCTCTTGGGGAAGGGGACTGCCCTTCCTAAGTGACAAAGTCAGGATCCAGGGCAGGTGGTGGACTTCATGTTGTGATATCTGAGTGTACCAGCTGTGGCCATCATTCAGACCCCCATTAGTTCTAGCCTCCCACCATTCCTGTGGCACGCACAGTAGCTTTTGGAGGCCCTGCCAGCATATAGCCTCCTTGGGAGCTGAAAGGGGAACTTTAAAGGACCTAACTGCTGGGGTCTCCAGTGCTGTGGAAGCATGGTATTAATCCTCCTGATCAAGGACATATAGCCAACCATTTGCCAGTATCTTTAGTGCATTCCCAGACCTGGGTCATTGGCAAGGGAGCAGGTGGCGATTCGCATTGGGTTGTCAGGGTTCCTCAGGCACATTGTTTTTTTAAACCTTGTAGAGTTGCCCCCTGTGTATGTGTATGTGTATGTATTTGCATGCTTATAGAAGTTCTGCTAACTGGTTTAAGTAGGAATGTACAATGAAGTTGCTTATGATTTTGAATAGTGGTAAGTTTTGTATAATTTTTTTTTTTTTTTTAATTTAAACATTTGATAACCAGGAAAAGCACACTGAGCCGAGGTTCGTTTCCAGGTATGACCCGAGGGTGAGTGGGAGGGAGTAACAACAGTATACATACATAAAATAGATACATGAGATTATTACATGCAATCACATAATTTTGTAGAAAGGAGTAATTTACATTCAGTTGCATATATACAGTTATCTGCAATCATTTGTATGAATACAATAATATACAGTATAGAGGTTTTGAAGTTTAAACCATGTTCATTTGGCTAAAGGCAGACTAGTTGCAATTACAGGTGGGGAAGGGGTGCTGACAAAGTTGAGATTTAATGGAGTTGTACAGTGATGAGTTTCTGAGCTTCTGGGAAAGCTGTTACATAGGTAGGGGAGATGGTAGGAGAAGGCAGATTTGCCAGCTGATGATGGCTTGGGGAGGGAGAAGGAGCGGGAGTCCCTAGAGCGCAGTGTGTAAGGAGAAAAGGCTGCAGGGGTTAGTTTCTCGGCCAGGTGTGGGGGCAGTAGGTCGAACCAAAATTTAGAAATAAAAATATGGAGTGGCAAAAATGGCAGTGGGAGAGGGGCACTAACCTGAGGGAGGAATGGAGTGTACAGTGGTGTGTTCTGAAAAGGGAATTTGTTGCAAAATGGCAAAAAGCGCGGAATAAGGAGTCCAGCCTGGATAGTGAGGTGGAGATGGCAGTGTTGTACACAGTGTCTGCGTAATCAAAGATGGGAGTGATCATTTTTGCTAGCAGTATGTGTCTAATAGGTAATGGGGAGGGAGTCATAGTTTCTGTAAAGAAGACCAAGCTCTGGGTGGAGATTCGAAATGATGGCATTTATGTGGGTTGAGTAGTTTAGCAGGGGGTCTAGCCATACTCCTAGATATAGGAATAGATGGTGTTTAGTTTGTTTCCATCCGGGGTTGGTATTGTGGCGCTTGGCCAGCTGGTTATGATTATTGTATGACATTGGTATTATAAATACATGGTCTGTGTTGACATTTCAGTGTGTGAGGAATTTGGCCTGTAACTTTAAGTGTCAGTACCTGAAAACCAGGATGTAATTAAACAGACCAGAAAGACACAGTTAATTGGAACATCCTTCTAGAGAGATAGTTTATGGCCCTCACCACCTGCTGCTGCTTTTGAAGTTGGAACTTAAGTACAAATTTTATTACCTCAGGAAAGGACATCATTTAGCTGATTCCTATTGGCTATCTCACACCTGGGTGATGGACTGCAGGGTTGTAAACCTCGAAGGAACTGGTTGATCAAAGACTCATAATTTGGGAAATGGGTTTTTGCTGATGCATACCATATTTAAAATACCTCCTGGTAGGAAATCATGTTTGTAATTTTATATTCTAAAAGGAGGAGTTAAAAGACTCACAGAAGGGGTGTGGAGACACATAGTTTAAACCAATACTTGTGTCTGAAATGAGGGTCATAGCTTTTTGGGCTCTTAGGAAACAAAGATCTCTCTACTTCAAAGGCACTTACAGAGGTAATATATTAGATAGAAAACATCTAAAGGTATTGTGGTAGGAGTTTGTCCTTAGTTTTCCTTTTTTTTTTATGTGATTGTGATGCTCTTTGATATTTGTTCTGTATTTTACTGTTTTTAAACATTAAAACATTTTAAGTAAATGTTTTCTTAAGATACTGCCTGGGTCTCCTCAGACATTTTTTGCATGTTATTGCTGAGTGGATATTAAGTCTGACAACTGTTCAAGGGCTTCATGGTGTTACTAAGCTTGGTAAAAGGCAAGAATTATACCTAAGATATCTTATAGAGTTTTAGGGATTCATTTTGGATACCTGGTTAGGTGCCCTTAGGCGAAAGCTGTATTGCACCCCCCCGAAGAGATTATTATCTGAGCCTGTACATTTGTTAGCATAAGGTTCACAGTTTGAATCCCCTCAGAACTTTAGACTAAAGGTGATTCGGACCCAAAAGCAGACAGGAGGGTTACCTTATCTGTTACCTGTTCACACTATTGCACTCTGAGGTTGGCACTGTGGGAGCAGTGGGCCTGATCTGCAGAGTGCATCTGAGATGGGCATTACCCGGGGGCCTGGGTGTTCTTGACAGTTTTGTGCTGACCCAAAGGTCATGGAAACAGCTTTGGAGGTATTTATTTTGAGGTTGTGTGCATGAAACCAAGACTGCATGTTGTTGTAGTAGAGAATGGACATCATTTAAAACCGGGCCGGATGCTTACATATGTATATGGGACCTTGTGCAGATCATTGATGAAAAGGGAGAATAAAATTGGGCTTAGGATTGACCCTTGGGGTACACCAGTGAGGATTGGGGAGGACGTGGAGTTTGTGTTCCTGACTGACTGTTGCCTGTTTTTGAGGTAGGATTCGAAACACTGTACTGTGGGGGTGGGGGAGTCCGGGCTTCCATGAGTTTGTCAAGAAGCAGGGGTGGGAGACAGAGTCGAAGGCCTTAGCAAAATTGACAAAAATAGCAGCAATTAGTTGGTCTTGGTCAGAGGCAGATTGGATATGTCCAGTGACGCGTAGGAGGGAAGATATTGTTGAGTGGTGCTTCCTGAACCCAGATTGGTATGGGGAGAGGTAATTTGTGGACCTGAGAAAGTCAGGTAGTCTGGGCTGGACAAGAGACTCTTGAAACTTGGCAAGAGAGGGGAGAAGGGAGATGGGACAGTAGTTTACGGGGACTGAGGGGGTCGCCACCCTTGTGGAGAGAGATGACACAGGCTGATGTCCATGCTAGGACCTTACCAGACTCGAAGGACAGATTCTGTAGGTATATGAGAAAAACTGCTATAGCTGGTGCTGAAATGTGTAGAAGCTTATGGTGGATGCCGTCCGGGCTGGATTTGGCGATATTTAAAGAGTAGAGGGAGTTTAGTACTTCTTCGGGCAATGTGGGAGTAAGGATCAAAGTGTTTTGATCGGGGCATTGGGGGAATGAGCAGTGACCTGGAGGTGGGGGAGTGGACTGGTCAGGAAAGGCACATGTGGTGAAAATTTTTTTTAGTGTTTCTGCTTCTTTGATGGGGTCCGAGATGCTTTGATCATTTAGCATGAGACTAGGGGTGGAGGTCTTAAAATGGGGGGTCTATCAGGAAGTGGACCACCTTCCAGAAGGAGGAGGGTAGGACGGTATTTAGACTGGACTTAAAGTAATCTGCCTTGGCTCGTCTTATTGCTTTGGTGGAGGCATTTATTACTGTGTTGTAAGCCTGTCTGGTTTTGGGGGCAGTGTGGATTTATAGAGGGACCAGGCCCTATCATGGGCTTTGCAGAGGGCAGTTGGGGTACTGGAGATCCATGGGTGGTGATGCTCTTTGACCCTAGCTTTAACCAGGGGGGCATGGGAGTCCCTGACCTGTTTAAACGTCTGCAGAAAACTGGACAGGGCTGAATCAATATCTGGTGCAGTGTAGACAGGGTCCTAGTCTGCAAATTGTAGGTCATGAAGGAGGGAGCTGGTGTTCAGTGAGTTTAGTGGGTGGGTATTAATATATTTTGGGGCAGATTTTGGGAGCTGAACTTTTCTGGTACAGTGGGTACTGCAGTGATTGCTTAGGGCAGCATCCATTACACCAGCAATGGATATTCTCTGTGGAAGAAAGGCGAGAATCCAGTGTATTACAGAATGATTAGATGAGCATTGGTTGTAGTGACTGGGCTCTGTAATTAATTATGTAAGTTTGAGAGACTCCGTTTTGGATGTGGCTGCTTTTGCAAAGGGGGAAGCCAATCCAAGTTATAATCCCCTAGAAGGAGCAGTTTACCAGATTCTGCAAGGGGAGAAGATAAGGGCATCCTGGGCTAGGCGCAGGGAAGTGTAGATCACCCCAATGTAGATAGGCAGGGAAGAAGGGAGGTTGAGTTGGGAAGAGTAACAATTCAAGTGAGCAAAGGGCGGGATTCTCGCTTGATAATTGAGCACTGGAGCGGCTGCTTGAAATAAATTGCTACTCCTCCACCCCTTTTTCCACGGTCCTGACGGAGGAAGGCATAATCAGGGATGGATAGGGAGGTGTCCAGGGTTTTGTCGGAGAGACAAGTTTCCATGAGGAAGAGGATGTCAGGAGCATTTTGTGTTACCCAGCAGCTAAGCTGATCTAGTTTAGGTAGGAGACTTCTTGTATTCATATGCATGATGTTTAGGCCTTTTTTGGGGGTAGAAGGCATTTGCCCAGGTTGGGGGCCTGGGTTTAGTTCAACATCCCCTGCTAGGAGTATGGTGAGGAAGGGGGGAGGGAAGGTGGCTGGTAGTTTGGGCCCCCTGGTGAGTAGGGGTATCTGAGTGTGGTATGAGAGCACCATAAGAGGGTTGTTCAGTATGTCCACAGAGGGGCAACGACACTGGACGATATTTGGCGGAAAGAGGGAAGGAGAGGAGAGGAGATGGGGCAACGTGAGACTGGCTAGAGAGGGTGGGGGGGCTGTGGTGAAAATGGGTGTGACTGGGTATATGTAGCTAGCGCAGGAGGAGGAGAGGATGCGAGAATGCATGACAAGATGGAGAGAAGTAAAAAGGGGGGTTGCTCCATTCATGGTGGTAGCAACATAATGCACTTGTGTGCAGTACACTTGGAAAGGGGAGAGGGGGAGTTCTCAAGGTTCCAGCACTAGCACTAGCAGGGAGTATAGCGTAATGGTTTAAGGCTCTGAGCTGCAAACCTGGAGACCTGGGCTTGAATCCCACAGCCCCCACTTGCATACTGTGTGACCCTGAGCAAGTCACTTAACTTCCTTGTGCTCCCAGGTTGCACCTGTAAACAAGCTTTCAGCTTAGTGTCTCTCTTCTGGTGTTTAAAAAAAAAAAAAAAACCCTTCCAACGCAGGAGGTGACAGTATAGGCAAGTCTTATACACTTGGCGTGAAGGCGGAGGGGGCTGCTTAAAGTATTAACAGTAGCTCTGCTGGAGCAGTAGATTGCAGTATAAGCAAGACCAAGGGGAGCTGAAAGAGTCATTATTATACAATGGGCACAAAAAAATACACAGAATCCTGCATTTTGATTGGCTGGGTAGCACCTTTTCAGCGTTACAAATCCTCCAGTGTGCCCACTGGAAAAGGTGCCAGCCACCAATCTGCCGCATCAAGAACAACAGTTCAAATCCCTCCGACCATCACCAGCCCAAAACTGGCAAACACTACAGACTGCACAAACACGGTCGGCAAGCGATGGAGACATGCAGAACTCTACACTACTACTGCCGTTACTGCTACGGGCCAGTCCCAGTCTGCAGCCTCAAAAGTCGCACTTCCCACTATCTTCAAATAAAAAAAACTATTCACAACATTAAACCTTAACCGACCACTGCACTCACCTCACCTCTCGCGTGCTGTGTAATTAACTTCCTCTCAATCATCATTCTGTTCCTCACTACAGTGGCACTCTCTCTCGCTGTATCATAACTTGGCCAGGATATATCTTTAAAAAAAAAAAAAAAAAAAACCTCGAAAACAAACTCCTGCAAGTTGCACTGTCAAAAAACCTAATTAAACCCGGAAGCACATGCTCCATGAGCGCTCTCTGTTAGTGCTGTGCATCGCACAATAACACAAACTATTTTTTTCTGCCGGACTAGCAAATATAAAAAATAATAAAAATTCACAAAAAACATTTTTCTTTATTATGTTGTCCATCTACAAAAGACAGGGGCATTGTATAAGAGCAATATACCCCTCAAGGGAGTTGGTATGCTAAAGGAATAATGCCCTCCAGGGTGGGTGTTATGCTGGGATAACATCCCACCTCAGGTGGTTGAGCACAAGGCCACTGGCCGAGGGCATCCAACACCCAAGAAGGGATGTTATCCCAGCATAACACCCACCCTGGAGGGCATTATTCCTATTATACAATGGCTTGTTGTTATATACAGAATGAAAAAAGAATTTTAAAGAATGTTTTTGTTAGTTTGGGAAAATATTTTTATTCCTTAAGAGAAGATGGATATTGATGCTAGAGTAGCTCCAACAAACTATTAGCAAGGATGTTATGACAGGATAACATCCCTGCTGTGACGGACAACTGACCATTCAGAAGCCAGGATTCTTTCTTGCCATTGTATAATGGTGGATTTACTACTACTGGTGTGGTTAAGTCACTCGGCTGTGCCTCGTGACTGAACTACACCAGAGGTTGTAAATCCACCAGTATACCCACACCCTGTCGAGGTATATTTATTTATTTAGTTCAAACAACATGAAGTCTTGCTATATTATGACATATGCAGTATAACCCCAGGTTAGTACTGCTCCGGAGGTGAAAGAGTTAACTTTCCATGCAGGGCATGGAATCTTGAGCGTGAGCTCGGTTGAACACTCTGTCTGTTGAAGCTCAAATTTAAACTGTCAGATTCTTTACTCCGCCTCACTGAACAGTCGCTCCGGAGACTTCTCCTGCTGCTCGGTTCGTTTGTCAGTTTAAAAGTGTAATTCTCGGTTTATTTTACCGAAATTTAACCGCAATCGTCGGTTCAAGCTCTGTCTGTGGTATTGTAAGTAATAGATAGGCTTTTGTTTATTTTCTTCTGTGTGGAACTTGTAAACGTCTTTTCGGTTCGGTTTGAACCGATCAGATTGGGTTTAAAATTACTTTCTAGTCCTTTAGAGTGCGGTTCCCGGTTCTTATCGGTTCTAAAAAAATGGATTTTATTACGTTTTTTTCCACGACCCGTGACACTGTTGGGAACCGATAAGAGGGTCTTGCTTGGCGGATTGCCAACGGGCAAGTTTTGGTTAGGCTGGCACTATGTCTGAGAACCCAAAAGAAAAAACAGACCCACTGGGTTTCAGCACTGTGGCCTCTGTGGGGAAGCCTTTGCTAAGGCTGACCCACACACCACTTGTGTATATTGTCTGGGGTTTGACACCTCAATGCAGACTGCCAGATTTGTAAGAATTTTCCTGCTGCCACAGTGGAAAAGAGAGTTGGTAGGCTCAGGGAAAGGGAGGCCAAAAAGTCCGCTGACCCGGATGGCCAGCCCGGTTCGGTTCCAACCGAACCTGAGGGAGTGCCCTCTGACCAGGGCGACGCTCCTCGGGAAAACGAAGAGCCAGCTCTGAAGAGCTGGTTCCAACTAAAAGGACTAGAAAGTCAGCTAGTTTGGGGCCAAAAGTTCTTTTTCCAACCGCTGAGGAAATAGCCAAAGCTATTCAAATTGTCCAGTCTCTTTCCCCAGTTCCGTCCGAACCGACAACATTAGGGAAGCGCTCGGTTCGGATGGTTCCCCCGGTTCAAGATTATGATTTTGAGGATTTTTATGAACCGGAGGAAGGGGAGGAGGGGTATGAGGAGAGTGAGTGTGATTTTGAAAGTCTGGATGTGCCCATTGAACCGGACATCTCTCCAGACAGACCCTCAGGGGTGTCCCCTCTCAGGCTATCTGAGTCCCCTTCTCATTTTTTGTTTTACAGGAAAGTTGCTGAGACTCTGCAACTCCCTGTTGAGGAAGCTGTTGATGATCAAGAAGAGCATGGATTTTCCAGTCTAGGAGACTGTCTATTCCCTTGCACAAATCTTTTAGGAAACAGTAAAAATTCTGAAAACTCCTCATTCTATCCTCCCTGTGGATAAAAGGATGAACAAGAGGTATGCTTTATCAGGCTCTGATACGGAGTTCCTCTCCCAGCAGTGCAGCCATGTGGGGGTAGTGCAGGCTGCAGCCTGTGACAAGGCTAATATTCCTCTAGCCTCTCACCCTCCTGAAAAGGATTCCAGGAGGATGGATGCCATGGCAAAGAAACAGTACATGGCAGCATCTTTTGGACTCAGACAGGCCAATTATATGGCTTACGTAGCTAGGTACCAGAAATCTAGATGGAATACTGTCCTGGCCCTAGCAAAACAGGCCCCTGACCAGCTTGCCAGGGAGCTGGAGCAGGTGGCTGCAGATGGTATTGAGGCATCCAGGGTGCAATTTCATGCTGCAGTAGACTCTAATGATGTTTCATCAAGAGTCATGGCTACATCTGTGTCTCTTCGCAGAATGGCCTGGCTCAGATGTACTGCCCTGTCACAGGATACTCGGTCTAAGGCTATGGATTTTCCTGTTGTGGGCAATTCTCTGTTTGGGGAGCAGACAGAGAATTATGAAGAAAATGGATGAGTATAGGACCACCTATAGGAGTGCACAGGCCAAAGAAAGGCAAGCCACTCCTCAAAGGCAGCATGTCAGGGGCAGGGGCAGGCCTTTTCATAGGCCTTTTTACCAAGCCCAGGCCTCCTCTTCTGCTTATGCCCAGAGGGGGTTCTTTAGAAGAAGGGCAGAAGGGGCTCTAGTAAGCCTGCTTCTACCCCTCAACCCAAAGCCCCTGCAAAACAGGATCCCTGATGGGGTGGCCAGGGCCGATTCTCCACTACCAGTAGGGGGCAGGCTGGCTTACTTTGTCCAGGACTGGAAGTCTTTAACATCAGACAAGTGGGTCCTGGAAGTAGTAAGCCAGGGACTGGTTCTCAGCTTCAAAAAATTTCCGAAGATGAGAGCCAGGTCTTTTCCACCTGCAAACCCATCAGAGGCACTTGCCCTGGAAGCAGAAGTTTCTTCCCTCCTGGCTCTCAGAGCTGTGGAAAGGGTGCCTCCCATACACCAGGGCAAAGGGTTGTACTCCAGGTACTTCCTTACCCCAAAAAAGACAGGAGAATGGCGGCCCATCCTGGATCTCAGGTATCTAAACAAGCACCTTTTAAAACCAAAGTTCAAAATGGTGACTCTGGGAATTATTTTATCCTCTCTAAGGCCAGGGGACTGGCTAGCCTCCCTGGACCTCAAGGATGCCTACTTCCATGTTCTCATCAGAAGCTCCCATCGAAAGTACCTCAGATTCGAACTGCCCTCAGGCCATTACCAGTTCAGAGCAATGCCCTTCGGCCTCACCTCGCCCCCGAGGGTGTTCACAAAATGCTTGGCAGTAGCAGTTGCTCATTTAAGAAGGCAAAAGAATGTCATCTTTCCTTATCTGGACGACTGGCTCATTGTAGGCCAGTCTCCAGAACAGGTCAAACTACACTTACAAGTAACCCAGCAACTGTTGACATCCCTAGGTTTCCTTCTCAATCTTCCAAAGTCAGTTCTAGAGCCTGTCCAGCTTCTCACCTTCATAGGCACAGAACCGAACACAAAAGAAGCCAGAGCCTTCCTCCCTCTGGAAAGAGCAAGGACCTTGGTCTCTCTGGCCTCTTCTTCACCCTGCAGGTCTCTCGACCAGCAAGGCATTTTCTACAGCTCCTGGGGCACATGGCTGCTTCTACAGCAGTAGTGCAGGGAGCAAGATTTCAGATGAGGGACAGCCAGTTCCATTTGAGAGCCTTTTGGTCTCAAAGGACAAATCCTCTAACCAAGTTGATCCCAGTGACTCGAACCCTGATCCAGGCCCTTCAGTGGTGGCAGGATCAGAGCAATCTGAGACAGGGGGTTCCCTTCACTCCCCAGTCTCACTCCTTGACCCTTACTACAGATGCATCCCTCTTGGGGTGGAGAGCTCACATGGGTGACCTTTCCACCCAAGGTCTGTGGTCCCCTCAGGAATCTCTGCTCCACATCAATTTGCTGGAACTCAGAGCAGTTTTTCTAGCATTCCAGGTTTTTTCCACATCTGTTCAGAACAAAGTTGTTCAGATCAGAACAGACAATACCACTACAATGTGGTACATCAGCAAGCAAGGGGGCACTTGGTCTACGGCCTTGTGCACCGAAGCAATGAAGTTGTGGTCTCTGGCTTATTCTCTGAACGCCTCCCTCATGGCTGTTCACCTCCCAGGCAAGGACAATGTCCTAGCGGATGCTCTTAGCAGGATTTCCCAGGGCCATCACGAACGGGCACTGGATCCCCTGGTACTGGAGGTAGTATTTGCCAGATGGGGCACCCCGCAGATAGATCTCTTTGCAGCCCCAGACAATCACCAACTTCCTCTTTTTTGCTGCAGGCCCCCAGTGTCGGGCTCAGTCCCTCTGGATGCCTTCCTACTCAGTTGGGAAGGAAGTTTCTATGCTTTTCCCCTTCCCTCCTTTTCAAGTGTGCTAGTCAGAATCGGATCTCAGCCCTGCAAGATGATCCTGATTGCTCCAGATTGGGCCAGGCAGCCCTGGTACCACTCCTCATGTCCTTAGCAGTCCACCTTCCCCTATGTCTTCCCAGGAATCACAACCTGTTAACCTGTGCCCAGGAGAGAGTTTGGTATCCGAACCTCAAATCTCTCAATCTCAAGGCATGGCTCTTGAAGAGTTAGAGTTTGCTGACCTACACCTTTCCCAAGGTGTATTGGATATATTGAAGGCCTCTAGGAAGCCTTCCTCCAGGGCTACTTATAATTCAAAATGGAAAAGGTTTTCCATATGGTGTGCTGGTAAGCATATTTCCCCAGAATCTGCTGGCATGCCCACGATCCTGGACTATTTGGTGCATTTGAATTCCTTGGGCCTGAGACCAGCTACTCTAAAAGTGCACTTGGCAGCTGTGTCTGTCTTCTTATCAGCAGGTAAGCCCCTTTTTTTTTTTTTTTTCAGCTCACCCTGTGTTCTCCAAGCTTTTTTTTGTTTTTTTTTTTAAAGGGTTGCTTCACACCAACCCTCCATTCAGGGACCCTGCCCCTGCTTGGGATCTTAATATTTGCATTGCTCAGCTTATGCAACCCCCTTTTGAGCCATTGTCTTCAGCAGAGCTTAAGTACTTGACTTGGAAAACTGTGTTTCTGATAGCCATCACCTCTGCCAGGCGCATAAGTGAGCTACAAGCATTGTCAGTGGAGCCTGATTTTATCTCCTGTCATAGAGATAAGGTGGTCCTCAGGACTAACAGGAAGTTTTTGCCTAAGTTGGTTTCAGACTTCCACCTTAATCAATCCATCCCTCTTCCTGTGTACTTCACTGACTATTCCTCCTCTGGTGAGAGGAGAGTGCACGGTTTAGATGTCAAAAGAGCCCTTAGTTACTATATAGAATGTACCAAGGGTCACAGGTTCGAATCCCTCCAATTGTTCCTCACTTATGGTGAGGTTGGTAAAGGGAAACCTGCCACTAAAAGATGCATTGCCAGGTGGATTGTCTCTGTATCCAATTCTGCTATGAAAAACTGGGTAAGGTTCCTCCCTCAGGCCTGAGGCGCTCTACCAGAGGTACAGCTGCGTCTCTGGCTGCTGCCAGGGCATCCCTATCCTAGAGATATGTCAAGCAGCTACCTGGAAAACAGTTCACGCTTACTAGCATTACTCCCTGGATATCCAGGCTAGGAGTGATGCTCGATTTGGCACAGCTGTGCTTCAGAGCCTATTTCCCAAGTAGGTTCTGTCCCTCCTCCATGGAGGTACTGCTGTGTAGTTCAGATATAAACATATTATAGCAAGACTTCATGTTTGAAGAAAAATTACTCACCTTAGTAATGTTGTTTCTTCTAATGGAGTCTTGCTATATTATGACCTCCCCCCAGCCTGCCCCTCTCAGAACCTCTTTTTTGAGATGTGGGTGGGCAGTGGAATGTTGGCACTTCATAGATGCCCACTTTATTTTCACCCTTTCTTTGGGTGCTTAGTTGTTATGCTTATTTTTTTCTTACTTGAATCCCCTGACTTGAGTCCTTGTTTTGGGATCAAGATCAAAAATGTGTTTTTGTAGTTAGTAGCCAGTGGCTAGTGTAGGTTTACGGCTTCCACACAGAACCTTAGTGAGTTTTTGCTCGTAAAGATCTGACAGTTTAAGTTTGAGCTTCAACAGACAGAGTGTTCAACTGACTCAGCTAAGATTCATGCCCTGCATGGAAAGTTAACTCTTTCACCCTCGAGCAGTTCTAACCTGGGTTATACTGCATATGTCATAATATAGCAAGACTCCATTAGAAGAAACAACATTACTAAGGTGAGTAATTTTTTCTTTTTGTTGACCGGGTAAGTGCACTAGACAAATCCTGCCTATTTTCAGGCACGACCCAGGAGAGGGGGATACAGATGAATGCCAACTGACCTTGAACTGGATTAAGTTGTTGGTGGTATTTTTTGTGAATGGAGGAAATTTGGCCATTGCATCGGAGAAAATCATCATCTCTTTTCGAGAAGTGCCATGGGATCTTTAACATCCACCTGAACAGGCAGATGGGACCTCAGTTTAATGTCTCATCTGAAAGACAGCACCTCAGGAGTGCAGCACCCCCCTCATGCTGCACTACAGTGTCAGTACTGGGATTTAACCCAAGTGCCTGGTGTGGGGATAGAACCCACAGCCTACTGATCTCCCGGCCTCAGAGGCGAGTGTGCTACCTGCTGAGCCACTGGCATTGCTTACGTATACTCCCTGCTTCTAAATTTGTTGGCTGATGTGGCCTAATGGTTAGGGCACCTGACTGTGGGTGAATCAGGAAAATAAGTCATCAAGGGGTTTGATTCCTACAGCCTCACAAGTACTTGGGTGATTTAAATAGTGTGTTAAAGACTGGGAAGGCAGGGGTAATATTTAAGTATGCAGTGGTGGGTGGTGGAGGAGGAGGAGGAGGTGGAAGGAACCAAGATTGGTTCTGGCTGATGATTTAAAAACAGTGCCCCCCCTCCCCCCAGGTGGGTGGGTAGAGATTTGCATGTGTAGCCTTGCAAGACGGCAAGAATATTTGTTTTACATCCATAACCTTTTGTCTTTGAGTCGTTCTTTTAAAGTTATTTAACATATTTGAAGTTATTGAACTAATGAGTTTAAAAAAAAAAAAAGGTGGAGTCCAAAATTGGCACTGGCCAAATGTTGGTAGATTATGTATCAAGCTAGTAACATTTTCTTTCACTGGCCCTTCTGGCTTGTATTACTGGGGAGACATGGCTAGAGCACAGGTTTATGAACTAGGAGATCTAGGTTAAAATCCCACAACGCCACTTGCTCACTGCATAACTCTAAGCAATTGAAAATCTCTTGGAGGCAACTAAATATGTGGAGACATTTTAATGAGTTCAGTAGTTGGGCTAATGGAGTGTCTGTGGGAGCATTGAGTGATACCAGCTGCTAGCACTGCTCTCAAATGACTGCACAACTTTAACTTTGCCTCTGCCAGGTAAGCTAAATCTCCGAATAATTTCCATTGTTTGAAGAAGGGCTGATGGCACACTCGCAACAAAGAAAATATTTGGTTGCCTCCGAGAGATTTTTAATTGCTTAGAGTCATGCATTGAGCAAGTGGCGTTATGGGATTTCAGCCTAGATCTCCTAGTTCCTAAACCTGTGCTCTAGCCACTAGATTACGCTGTTTCCAAACACCAAGGATGCTGTACACAGCTGCAAGGGACTGTCTTGAAGTGGCTGTCATGATTTAATGTGCACACCATTGTGCCATGCAGAAATGGGGTTGCAGATTTTACCTGCATGGTCACTAGTGACTTTGTGACCATGTGGAGGAAGGGGTGAGGTCGCCATGCAAATTGCCCACAGGGTTATCCACAAGGCATAGCAACCCTTTCAGAGATTTGTGACCCCCCTTCCACTCAACTATAGAACTACTACAGACAGACAGTATGGTGTCTTAACTGTGAGACCAGAGAGTTAAGAGTGAGTGAGGTCATCATGGGACCAGTAGAGAAAAGGAGCACTGTTGGTGAACAGATCTGGGGACTGGGTTTCCACTGGACACCAGGGACTGCTGAAGACTTGAGGAACAGTAGGGGAACACTGAACTACCAAGGACTGGAAATAGGAGCCAGGAAAATTTGGATGATCTTGAAGGATATATCTTTCATCAGGCCACATCTATGGAACTTGTAGCCGCCAGGCACTAGGATCACACAGAAAGTTTTGCAAGCAGTCCACCAGGGGCCCCAAATGATGATGTTATCTATTGCATAAATGTGGGCAGCCCCTTCCTGCCATTGACCATGTTCGTCAGACCGTGCACAGAAACACTTCTATAGTAGCTGCTGCTTTCTTTATTTTTCTCTCCATAGTTAAGTAATCACTCCCATAAGTGATTTTTGATGGCATGTATGTCATCAAAGGACTGTCAAAACTGTTCCGTTATTGAGAATGCAGTGAAAAGATTTACACCAGTGATTTGCATGACATCAGCTTCTGTTGCCTCGGCCTGGACCACAATGTGCAAGTGTGCCGATTTACAAAAGGGTTTAACACGGCCACTCGGTGACATCGAAAAGGTACTTCAGAGATGCATCTTTTTTCTATATATATTTTAGCGTTTTCCCATTTTCTCCCCGTAACCTTTCTACGCGTGCGCATGTGGAGGCATGCGCTCACCGCATCTTGAGGCATCCTCCTACTACGTACTGCTGCTTCTGCCTACACTGACCACCAAACCTCCACATGGTGACAGTGGGACTGGGGGGGGGAGCAGAGCTGCCTGTCCAGCTGCTCAGTTGTGCTCCCACCCCTGTGCTGGCTCCCCGACGACCCAAGTCCATTGCTGAACCTGGGTCACCAGCATGCACAAGGTAAGGCGTCCAGCACCTCAGCCCTCTGTGCCACTGGGCCAGCAGAGATGCATCTTTTAAAATGGAAGGTAGCCCACATGGAAAAGGGGCTCTTGCACTGGCCCACTTCTTTGGGTCCAGGTCATCAGAATCCTGGGAGATGTCATCTGGAACCCACAGGCACAAACACTGGGAGAAGGAAAGAGAGAGAGAAGGAGAAAACCTCCTTGGTGCAATACAGATCACTCCTTCGCACAGGTACAACCTCTATAGTGCCGTTGACTGCTCTGGCGGCCACGCTGCCTGCCACCCCAGCTGTTGATCTGTCTTCCAGGTCAGGACCAGCCGTAGGCACCACCAGGCCTAGTATGGCTGGTGTGTCACCATCGACGTTGAGAACCTTGCCTCCTCCATTGACTCCCACCGGCGCACCCGTTGACCACATGGATGCCGACGTCCAGGCAAGGGTGTCATGTTCTAATACCTGTTGCCTCCTCCTCCTGTACCAGGAGGCCCATCAACAAGGCCTGCAATTCATACTCCTGTGACAGCGCATTGTAGGGTTGTGTCTCAGACGCCTCCTTGAGCTTGCTACCTTTGACCTGTCAACCAGACCAACAATGACATGGAGTATAATCCTGATCTCATGTTGCAGGATAATGAGGAGGAAGCTGAAGACTGTGTGGAAAGTCCTTATGAAAAAAACAAGTTCCACTGTCTCTACCTGCGGTGAGGACTCAGTGGTTTACACCCCGTGGTCTCTTCCAGAAGAACCCTTTCATTACCATGGTGCAGCAGTTACAGACTGCCATGAGGTTTGATTTGGAGGAGCAGGTTGCCACCAAGAAAAACCTCATAGCTTTCTTGGAATTATCTAGTGCTCCCCCTATAGCGATATCACCCCTCCTCCCTGCCCTGGAGGATGCCACCTTTGCTGACTGGCATAGGCTGAATGTAGTCCCTGCCATACACCTCAGACACAAAGGGCATCCCTAGGAGGCATATGCCAAGTGCGATTCAGCCCTTAGCCTAACTGTCTGGTGAGCATCACTGATCTTTATGAACTGGGAGAGAGACCACTCACGGAGGGAAGGCAGACTCCGACAGGTGCTGAAGCAGGGATTCCTTGACAGCAGTTCTACCTGAATCCTCCTTGGAGTGCACAGTCCGGGCTCCCTTCTCCGCTGAGGCAGCTTCTCTCCTCGCTAGCTCTGCTCAGACCTAGCCAGCAACTGCTATCTCAGCATAAGTAGCTGTTGGAACACTTACTCCACACCCCCTTGATATAAAAACAGGTTTCCTTTCCATCCTGTAAATTCTGTATGTACTTTGATTTTATGTGCAGTTGATGTGACAAGGGTTTGGTACTTCTAAAAGGCAGAACATCACTGATTGTTTTTACAGGTGGCAGAAACAAAAGTGTGGTCCAGCCCCTAGCCTTACTGTCTGCTGAGCTTCATTGATCTATATATACCACTCACAGCTTCTACCTCTAGTCCATATATTTCTTTCATCCATAACAGCTCGGGACAACAGCCACCTCCTACCCCCCTGCTGAGCAGATACACATCCAGTGAAATAGCAGGCATCCCTTTACTTTCGTCCAAAGATTGTGTCTAGGCAATCTACTTCTCTCGCCAGGAACTTAAACAGAGAAACAAAGGCCGCTATGAACCTCTTGAACTCAATAGCTGTGGCACACTTTTTGCCAAGGACTTCATTTACAGAGTGGGACACTGTACAACATGCTCCACAATCAGAGATCTCCAATCACAACTTCATGGGCTGAGATAAAATACCTCCATGATATACTGAATTGGCCCCCAGTGGGCAACAGCGTAAAACCTTTAGTTTCAAGGTGCACTACACCAGTACCCCACCCCGAAGGATAAACAGGCCAGTGGGCTGGCAACAGGTCAGGTCTCATACAACTGGCACAAAATCCTCAATACAGGAAGGTATCAAGACTATTCAAACATCGAATAGGCACACTGCACTATCTACCTTGACGAATAGCGTAACAAGCGTCAAAAATTCTTTGAACCCAAAGTGGTTCAGCACACAACTAAACCCACTAAAAAGGACAAAAAGAAACCGGTACTAATAATTGGTGACTCGGTGATTAGGGGTGTAAAGACTCCCCTCCAGCAGGACCATGCCTCAACTATGGTAAGGTGCCACCCCGGGACATAGACTTGGAGCGACACCAATCACATAGAGGAAATCGTTTGAGTCGTTGATCGAGACACACGTGTCATTATCCACATAGGTACAAATGACCTAACCAGTAAGTCAGTAGAGGAAACTAAATGAAACCTCACCAGGCTGGCTGACAAGCTTGCTTCCCTTTCGTCCACTGTCACCTTCTCTGAAGTTATGCCAGTCTGAAAAAAGGGAGACAGCAGGCAGAATATCGGGGAAGGGGACATCTCCGAGCTAAACACCTGGCTAAAGGACTGGTGCTAGGAAAAAGGTCACCACTTTATTGGAAAATGGCAGGACTTCTGAGAACGGGAGTTCTTTAAATTTGATGGCCTACACCTCTCGGGGACACACCAGCGCTGGGGCAAAAATTCGATGTTCACATTGGTCAGTTACATTAGTGGATGGGGGGGTGGCACAGGCACCCCTAGCACAAAAAGGTTTGCCAGATGCCCCTCCCCAACACCAACTCGTTCAGCACAAGGATATGCCAATCATACTTGGACCAAACATCGCACCAGATGTACTCAGACCAAACATTTCAACAAAATTACACAACTAAAACATATTAAAAATGCAGATGTTCAAAACAGAAGGGGATGGAAGGCATTGTGTGTCAATGCTTGTAGTTTGCCAAACAAAATTCCTGATCTCACTGCCATAATTGCAGATGTACAATTAGACTGGGTCGCTGTTACGGAAACATGGTTCACTAGGAACCACTCCTGGGATGTCACCATCCCAGGGTATGCATTATTCCGCAAAGATTGCGAGGGAAAGAAAGGAGGGGGTGTGGCATTGTATGTCAGAGATGACATATGCACAGCAGAAATCCAGGGAAAACACAGTAAAGCAAGAGGCCCTTTGGGTTACACTAGGAGCCGGAGACAAAGCCCCTATCAGGGTAGGAGTGGTATACAGACCACCATCCCAGGAGGCTGACGTAGACAAGGAGCTCTTGGAAACCATCTCGATGATGGTGGACAGGGGCGAGTTGTTGTTAGTGGGGGCTTCAGTCTGCCAGATGTGGATTGATCCTCATACACGGCATCCTCAGACTGGAGCAAAGAGTTCCCTTTTGCACTAAGGGGAGCAGGTTTGTGTCAGCTGGGAACTCACCCATCAGAGACAAAGCAAAATTGGATCTAGTGCTGACAAACAGCACAAGAATCCCAGAAGCAGAGGAGAGAGCTAATCTAGGGACCAGTGATCACAGTTCAGTCTGGTTTACTGTGAACAATATGGAGGAAAACAGTCACACTAAAATCAAGGTACTAGATTTCAGAAAAGCCAACTTCCCTAAAATGAGAATTATGATCGCATCCATGCTAGAAGAAAGAATCACAGGCGATGTAGAGGACTGCTGGAATATTCTGAAGGCTGCTTTGCATACAGTAACAACTGTATGCACTAAGCAGATCAACAAGTCCAAAAGAAAGAAAACACCACTGTGGTTCTCTCATGAAGTAGCATCCAAAATCAAAAAAAAAAAGGCTTTTACACAATACAAGCAAACAGAACACAAAGCAGACATGGAAGAATACAAGAACAAATTAAAGGAGGCAGGGAAAGCTGTTAGAAGGGCAAAAGCACAGACAGAAGAGAAAATAGCACAGGGTGTTGAGGGAGACAAAACTTTATATAGATAAGAGAAAAAAGAAAAACTAAGAGAGGAATAGTCCGACTAGCAACCAAGGAAGGTAAGATGGCAGAGTGTGACGAGGACAAGGCAGAAATGCTCAACGAGTTCTTTTGCTCTGTCTTCACAATAGAAGACCCCCACAGGGAGTGGATACTAGCCCTTTCACAAGGGAGAGGGTCCTGAAAGAGCTTAATAAACTAAAAATGGAAAAAGCCATGGGACCGGATGGCATACACCCTGTTATTGAAGGAGCTCAAAGAGGAATTGGCCGCACCGCTTGCTGAGCTCTTCAACAAGTCACGAGATGGCGGGAAAATACCTCAGGACTGGAAACAGGCAACCGTTGTTCCCTTACACAAGAGTGGAAACAAGGAAGAGGCAGGAAATTACCGCCTTGTTAGTTTGACCTTAGTTGTGGGGAAAATTATGGAGTCACTGCTAAAAGAGAGGATAGTGGCGTACCTAACAGGTACTGGAAAAATGGACCCAAAGCAACATGGCTTCACAGCAGGATGCCCTTGTCAAACCAACTTGATTAGTGGACTTCTGGTTGAGCTTCTCTTTAAGATGGCAGTGTAACAGAGGAACTCCGCGATCACCCCTCTCCAAACTCCCTGTTTTATTTGAATTTTGGGCAGATTTCTGTACCTAGATATACTGGAACATCAGGGAAATCAAAGCGATTCACCAACAAAGCTGTAACATTTACCTGCGGCAGACAGATTCCATCGTTGCAGTGATGTCTGCCCCAGAGGCCTCGGACTCTGAACACTCACTTGCTCCCCCGGAACATCATGACCAAACCGCTCCTCTGTGCAGCAAAATAAAAAAAACAAGCAGGTAAAGCTTGACACAGTCTGCAAAGAGCTGCTATCTTTGCGTGCAGAAATAAAAGATCTGTACGGGGAATTGCGCAGAGATTTGATTAACTTGGAGCAGCAAACTGATGCCTCCGAGAGACAGATCACAGTAGCTGAAAATAGAGTAGATGACATGGAGATGACTATACAGAACCTGCAGGAGCAATGTACACTGCTTCAGGCTAAACAAGAAGACGCGGAGAACCGGGCCTGCCATAAGAACTTAAGACTGTACTGTATCCCCGAGGGTTCTGAGGGCCAGGATATCACCAACTTTACTTAAAACAGCTTTGGAGTTGCCCTCGGATCTTCAGCTGGACTTGGAGTGAGTCCACAGGGCATTGGACCTCCGTCCTACAGACCTGAATGCCAGACTGCGGTCTATCATTCTACGTTTCCTCAGCTACGCGGTGAAGGAGAGGGTCCTGTCTATAGCATGGTGTAAAGGGAAGGTCTTCTATGGACAAACTCGTATTTATATTGATAATGATTACGCTCCACAAACTCTGCGTAATCGAAGGGCATATGCTGACATTATTCCAGCACTGAAAGAGGCCAGCATCAAGTTTACAACACCTTACCCGGCTCGACTGTTAGTGCAGTTCCCCACGGGGCCAAGGGAGTTCAGTTCAGTGGAGGAGGCCAGAGAGGAGCTTCTTAAGACAGGGCTACAGTTTAGGAAGAGGTCGGCGCAGAATACATCAACATCTGACCCCTTTCGTTGGCAGTCAGTATCTGCCTCTGGAAACCATCGGAGGGGAGGTTTCTGGAAGCCTGAAAATATTTCCAGCCGTTTGGCAGCCTTTTGTCAACCTGCACGTGGCAGGACCTGACTGGTAGGAACATTTCTTTCTTCAGGATAGACTGCCTAGTGGGCCTGCATGTCGGGCTTACTCCCTGGCTCATCACTGATATAAGGCCCGTTTTTAGGAGCCAGATACACGGCTTTGGGAGCCACACCAGTACCAGCAGCTGTATAGCTGGGCTATGGGCCTTAGACTGAATTATGAACCTTTATGTGTACTACTTAAGTTTGCTCCTTCCTTATTATATATTTTTCATGTACACATTCTAGTCGGCTAAGGTTCAGCAGGAAAATCTCCCTGCTTGTTATAATATAGTTGGGGGATAAACAGCACAAAGGGCAGGAAACAATGCAGGTTGTAATTAAATTTGATTTTACTTTGGTGCTACAATAGAACTTATAAGTGTGTGTGTGGGGGGTTGCTTCTACCATAGAGATAGGAAGCATACATTGGGTATAATAGGGCAGTGCAGGTTGTTTTTTTCGTTATTTTTACACACTGTTTTTTTTTTTTCTTTCTATTTTGGCTATTTTGTTGTCTGCCCACTTCTAATTTCTTAATTAGGGGGAACAGTTACCCCTCCCCCCGGGGGGCGTATTATAGCTGGATTTCCTCCAGTGCGTCCAAGGCTAGCGGAGCCACAAATAGGGAGAATTCTACTAATCTCTCCTACCTTGGAAGTCGCAGTTAATGTAAATAGTTGTTATATCGAGGGTTAGCTTAATGCCGACTCTGTGTTTTCACAGTTAGATTTGTTGACTAAGTTTGGTTTAATAACGAAGTTGTATAGTTATAAAAATTTGATTACTTTTTTGGTTTACCAGTGTTATTTACAGCAACAGCAGGATTGTACAGCACTAACCAAAGACAAGGATGGAATTGTTAACAGAGCTGGGGATGGGAAGGGGGGATTTTTAGAGATGTCTTTAGCTATACAGTGCCTATTTGATGGGATGAGGGGAGACGAGCTATGCTGCTCGGTATGCACGCTGCAACCCTGGGGACTCAGTGTCGTCACTGGGCTACTTTTGGGAGAGGTCCCTTGTATGAGTAAGTCATGATGGCGATACATGTAATAAAAGCCTCGTCCCTTAATATTAATGGGCTTAATATCCCAATTAAGAGAGCCCGACTTTTTCAATACATTAAAAAACATCCCAGTGATATTATATACCTTCAGGAAAAGCATCTAACAGACAAAGAGCATTCTAAATTAACTTGGGGGGGACGATACCAGGTGTATGCATCTGCATACCCTCGGAGAAAGCGTCACAGAGTGGCAGTTGTAATCCCCCGGACTTCTTCTTTTCATTTGGCTTTGCAGTGTGTAGACCCACAGGGGCGGTTTGTAATTTTAAAAGGTACATTATATGGGAAACAAGTTACATTAGTTAATGTATATTTCCCTCCCCTAACGACTGCTGCAAATTTTAAAATATTTTTTGCAAAACTGCTAGATAATGTGCAGGGTTGTTTGCTAATGGGTGGGGATATCAGTTTAAGTTTGACCCACATCTCGAATTGTCTACCCCCCCCCAAGCATTGTATTTCATCTGCCCAGAGATTTTGTTTCCAGCTGGATTCATTGGGGTTAGCTGATGTCTGGAGACATTTCTATCCCATTTCTAGAAGATATACGTTTTAGTCCCCCAGACATAATTCCCAGTCAAGATTGGACTTTTTTTTTTTTTTATTTCCAAGGAGCATATGGATTATTTACAAGATCTGACCATAGGTCCCAGGTTCCTTTAGGACCACTCTCCCCTTTTTTTAAAGTTAGACTTTAGAATAACTGAGAAAACCTCTGGGTGGCATTTGAATGCCTCATTCCTTAGAGACAAAGCCTTTAAAGATAGTTTTAGCACTAAAATGTCCCGGGTCATAACTGAAAATTCCACTCAAGGTATCTGCCACTATCGTATGGGATACAGTGAAGGCAGTAATATGTGGCAAGATTATCGCCTATGCTGCACATAAGAAAAAACAGTGGGAGAGGCAATATACTAAGCTCCATGAAAAACTACGGGAATTGCAACCGGCTCATACCCTGATCACCGCTGAGGTTAGGACACAGATTAATCAGAAAAAAGCAGTTTTGCAGAAAATCTTAGATGAGAAAACACAATAGGCATTGTTCTACCTTAAATCTTATAGGTATGTAGGGGGTGAGGAATTTAGCCCAGAGCCTTAGAGGCCATAGAACAGCCACATATATTACACACCTTGTGGTGCCCTCACATAATATTAGAGCCACGAATACATTACAGATAATGGAGATCTTCCGGAACTATTATGCACAGTTATATGGTACACCATTGTCCCCAAACCTCTCCAGACTGGAAGAATTATTTTGCCCTCTTTCCATGACAAAACTTTCCCTAGCTATGGAGGCGAGACTGAAAGCCCCATTCAGAATGGAGGACCTTAAAAGGGTCATGGCAGGTAGCAAAACATTAAAGGGAAACAATGGAAAAGACAAAGCTTTCCTCAGACAGTGCAGAAACTCTCAATTAGTGCTTTCAGACAGTAACAACTTTATTTAATGATTTAGAACAGCTACCCACAACTTCCACTTCTTGTTGCTGGCAGCAGCGAGCTTCCTGAGCTCACTGTATGCTAATATACCTGTTTGACTTCAGCTATTGGTTGGCAGGACATATTAGCATAAAGTGAGCTCAGGAAGCTCTCTGCTACCCATGAAATGGTGGCTGCCAGCAATAGAAAGTAAAAGTTGAAGGCCACTGTTTAAATCACTAAAAATCAATTGGTGTTATTTGTTAAAAAAATTTTACTATGTGAAAGCACTAATCAGGCATTTTGTAATGCCTGGGTAAAGCTGTGCCTTTTCCACTGTTTCCCTTTAAAAACACCTGCCCCTGATGGACTGCCTGCTGAATGGTATAAATCTTTTCTCAGGCAGCTCACCCCACCATTGGCGAAAGCTTTTTGTGAGATACAGGAGGGCGTAGCTCCTCCACCTTCATGGGACTACACCAATATTTCACCTATATTAAAGCTTTTTATTTATTTTATTTATATAAGGTCTTGGAATTACAACCTTTTGAGTCAGGGACTCTTTTACAAAGGCTCCACGTCATACATTGAATGTGGACAAATACAGAATATGATAAGTACAGTGACTAAGTACAGAGACAAAATGGATAATACATATACAGAGCAAACACATAAGGTGTGTAACTGTGAATCATAAATTAGAATCAGAGTTAGGCAAGTCTTCTGAACTGCCCGCATCCTATAGGCAGATATCCGTTTTAAATATGGATTATAAGTTATTAATGTCCATCTGCACCCACAGGATGGAGGAGATGATGCCACACCTTGTAAATTAAGATCAGTCTCTGTTTATTCATTTTTGACAAACCTCCGACAATATTCGTAGAACAATACATTTGTTGGATCATATCAATCAGAGACTAATACCAGCAGTCAGCCTAGATGCTGAGAAGGCCATTGACCGGGTCATTTGGCCTTACCTCTGGAAAACATTGTCAGAGTTTGGATTCCCTAAGGAATTTGTCACCCTTCTCCAGTGGGTGTATGCCTGCCCCAAGGCATATATAAAGGTGAATGGTCTGCTCTCGTCCTTGATCCATCTATGTAGGGGGACTAGACAGGGCTGCCCCTTATTACCGCTTCTTTTTGCCCTTTACATAAAACCCCTGGCAGAGGCTATAAGGCAACATTCAGGGCATACCACTGGGTTGGAGGGAGTTTATTCTTTCTTTGTCTGTGGATAATATATTATTAATCTTATTAGACCCAGAAAATACTATCCCAGCCACTCTGGAGGTGATAAGGGCCTTTTCAGACATTGTGGGATATAAAATCAGTATACAGAAGACAGAGATTCTGCCTTTAAATTCCCCCCCCCCATCGCAAGCTCTGAGGGCACTGTTACCGTCGAGATGGAGAAACAACAGAGTTAAATATTTGGGAGTATTTATTCCTCAACATTTAGAGCATTTAGAACTTTTTAATTTGGAACCCTTGACACTGGATCACTCGGGACTTGGACGCACCTCTCCCTTTCTTTTTTTGACTGCGAATTCAGGTTATATGGATGATTGTGTTCCCTAAGATATTGTACTTTTTTAAGACTTTACCTTTTACCCCATCCAAATTTAATTTGCTCCTGGGACAGAATTCTGTCCAGATTTGTTTGAGCTGTGAAATAACCAAGGGTTAGGTGGTCCCTGCTGCAGTTACCTATTGCTAAGGGGTTGGGGGGGGGGTTGAACCTTCAGAATTTGAAGGAGTACCATAGGGCTGTAGTTTGAAAGACAGGCCTGATTTGGCTTAATCAACAAATGGGGACATCATGGAAGTACATTTAGTTTATGCTAAACAATCTCTTTGATGTTCTTCTGATTATATTTGCCCCACTAAATTCCCTGCCAAATCTCAGGGATTTTACATTTGGGACCCACAACACTCTAAAAATTTGGTGCAAGGTAAGGGCGCTTCCAAGAGTAGAAGAAGTATTTTATTATTTTAGACTTTTGGTGACAGAGATTTTTCAGCAGCCCGACTTGACCATATCTATGGGGAGGGTAGCATGGGAGAGGATTATCAATGATACGCTAATTTTAGGACACATATGGTGTGGTGCCCTTTGCTATTTTACAATCTAAATTTCACCTTCCCCGTACACATCATTATAGATATCAATAGATAGCAGGTCAGGACTCTTTTACAGGGGAGAAACTCCACCCGAAATACATTACTAAACCCTACACCTTCTCTAATGAACCTGCTTCTGGAAGCTATAGAAGGGTGGGAGCATACTCGTCTGATAGGCCTGATTTATAGGTCCCTCAGAGAGTACTGGCAAGAATCGACTATAGATATTTTAGCCACCTGGAATAAGGAATTAAATACCCAAATAACATATGAGAAATGGTTAGAACCAAATCTGTATTCTATGAAAATTTTACAAGCCCCATATTGGTTTGAATATATATGAAAATGTCGTATACGATTTTTTTTCACCCTCTTAGCTAGTTAAATTTTTACCTGTGAAGTATGGTGTATTCTGGAGGGAGTGTGGGGAATCATTGGCAAATATCTCCCATATTTTCTGCACCTGCCTGAAAGTAACCCAGTACTGGCAGGACATTACAAGAAGCTTATGGCTCTTAATTGATACAGATTTAAATTTAACACATTAAATGATACTCCTTTATATAGAAGAAGACGGAGTGGTCCCTCCAAATAAGAGTAAATTGTACCTTTGTTTGGCGGCAGCCAAAAAAAAAAAGTTATAACCCACCTCTGGCAGACTGCCGCTGTACCCACACTGTCCCACTGGCATACTATTATGTCCGAAATTTACTATTTGGAATGGTGGTCTGTAACAACCAAGGTAGGACAGGTGCCTCAATTTGAACTTAAATGGAGACCCTGTGTTTTCTACAGTACACCCTTGGATGATTCTTTTATCCCATGAATTGGACTGATGGATCAGTTCATTGTTAATGTAATGCAGTCATTTGACTATATCTCTTCTGAATGGGTTGAGATATTGAAATCTGTCATCCTTGTCTATAATATGATTACCCATAGAGTAATACATCAGATGCTCTAATTGTAAAATTTATTCCTGCTGTAATGAACTGGAAAAAATAAAGAATATAAAACAAAACCAACTTGATCGACTTCTTTGACTTGGTCACCAGAACATTGGATCAGGGCGGGCTCGTGGACGTTATGTACCTAGATTTCAGCAAGGCCTTTGACACTGTCCCTCACAGAAAGCTAACCAACAAGCTGGAACATACGGGAGTTGCCCAGAAGATGGCCAGCTGGATCAGTGACTAACTGAATGATAGGACCCAGCGAGTGCTAGTCAGTGGATCATTGTCAAGGGAGGGTAGGGTGATCAGTGGCGTCCCACAGGGATCGGTACTGGGACTGATCCTATTTTACATATTTATAGCAGACATAGCGAATGGACTAACAGGGAAGATTTGACTGTTCGCAGATGATACAAAATTCTGCAGCAGAGTGGACACAAGGGAATGAGCAGACAACATGGAAGCTGAGCTTAGAAGGCTAAAGGATTGGTCCAGGGACTGGCAGTTACATTTTAATTCCAAAAAGTGTTAGGTAATGCACTTGGGAAAGAGGAACCTTGGAAAAAGTACACACTGGGAGGACATCAACTTGAGGAGACAGAAACTGAGCGAGATCTCTGCATAATCCCGGTAACAAATTAAAGGTAGGAAAACAATGTGAGAAAGCAGCACAGAAAGCGGGTAGCATCCTCGGATGTATAAGTAGAGGTAGTAGAAAGAGGGAGGTTATCATGCTCCTCTACAGGTCCTTGGTGAGGCCGCACTTGGAGTACAGTGTTCGGTTCTGGAGACCTCACCTCAAGAAGTACATTGACCGTTTAGAAATGGTGCAGAGAAGGGCTATTAAGATGGTGCATGGACTGCATCACATGTCATATGAAGCAAGACTCTGGGAGCTAAACCTGTACTCCCTTGAGCAAAGAAGAAACAGAGGGGACATGATTGAAACATTTAAGTATGTTAGAGGATTAAATGCAGCTCAGACAGACAATCTATTTCAACAGAATGTGGCAGCACGCATGAGAGAGCATGATATGAGACTGGTAGGAGAAAGATTCAAAAGCAACCTCTGGAAGTACTTCTTCACAGAGAGTGATAGACCCGTGGAACAATCTGCCCCAGGAGGTGGTAGCATCAAAGACAATCGAGGAATTCAAACTTGCATGGGACATACATAAAGGACAAGTTAGGACGAAGACTGCATAGGGAGGGGGTAGTTTCTAGGGCAAACTAGATGAATTGCACGGTCCGTATCTGCCAACGCTTTTCTTATGTTCTTAAGAAAGGCAGACAAGATGTATATGGCTCCCTCTAGGAAACGCTTCTTTGCTGGCCAAACTGAGGCAGACTCTGTAGTAATCAGTGCTGCCCATCACTTTACTAATATAGGGATATGTCTCAAGCATGCCCTGGCAGGGAGGGACAAAAGGGGGGGGGTGGAGGAGTAGTGAGCCCATCTGAAAGGAGCCACAGTGGAGGTGACAGACCTTTGCATTAGGCAAGTAAACAAGGACAAGAGAAAGAGAAAGCCACTATGTTTCTTAAAGGTAGTGGCTGGGAAGGCAAGGGTGAAAAAGATGGCTTTCAGGAAACGCAGCAGGAGGAGGAGGACAGGGTAGTGTATCTGGATAAACGGACGTAGGGAAAGCAGTCAGGAGCACAATGGTACAAACGAAGGAAAAAATAGCACAGGAGGTAAATGAGACAAAACTTTTTATAGGTATATTAGTGAAAGGAGAAAAAAACGGGTGGGATAGTAAGGCGTAAAGGGGAAGAAGGAGAGTGTGTGGAAGAGGACCTGGAAAAAGCATCAATACTGAGCAAATATTTCTGTTCTATATTCACAGAAGAAGAAGGTGAGGGATCACAGTTAGGCAACATGAACAAATATGGGAGGGAGGGAGATGGACACCAGTCCATTTACAGAAGACAGTCCTAAAGGAACTCACAAAACTGATAGTGGACAAGGCAATGGGACTGGATGGGATACATCTTAGAATATTAAGGGAACTATGGGAGGTGCTGGCACCACCACTGGCAGCACTGTTCAGTGAGTCACTCGATACGAGAGTGGTTCTGGAGGACTGGATGAGGACAGATGTAATCTCTCTTCATAATAGTAGCAGTAGAGAAGAGACTGGAAACCACAGACCAGTTGGCCTCACCTTAATAGTGGGGAAGATTATGGAATCACTACTTAAACAAAGGTTCATGGAACATCTTGAAGCCAGTGGAGCACAGGATCCGAGACAGCATGGATTCACAGCAGGAACCAGGAAGGTCATGTCAAACAAATTTAACTGATTTCTTTGACTGGGTGACTAAGGTCGTGGATCGGGGGGAGTGGTGAATGTCACCTGTCTGGATTTCAGTAAGGCCTTCAATACTGTTCAACATAGAAGACTTGTGAACAAGCTGGGCAGCCTGGGTGTGGGTCACAAGGTGGTAAACTGGGTTAGGAACTGGTTGAGTGATAGAAGACAGAGGGTCGTAGTAAATGGTGCTCAGTCTGAGGAAAGGAGGTGACCAGTGAGGTGCCGCAGGGATTAGTACTGGGCTCAGTCCTGTTTAATGTCTTCATAAGTGACATTGCGGAGGGGCTGGAGGGAAGGGTGTGCTTCTTTGCGAAAGACACTAAGATCTGCAACAGGGGGGACAGTCTGGGAGGGGTGGAAAAAATGAGGAGGAACCTAGATAAGCTGGAGGAATGGTCCAGAGTGTGGCAGTTGAGATTTAATGAGAAAAAGTGCAAAATCATGTATTTGGCGTGCAAGAACCCAGGGGAGGATTACATGATTTTGGGGAGGGGGGAACTGATGGCCACCAAACAGGAAAGGGATTTGGGGGTAATCATGTCTGATGTCCTAAAGGTGGCCAAACAATGTGCCAAGGCTTTGGGGAGAGCCAGTGGAATGCTGGGATGCATAGGGAGAGGTATCACCAGTAGAAGGAAGGAGGTGGTGATGCCACTGTACAGGTCATTGATGAGGCCTCATCTGGAATACGGTGTGTAGTTCTGGAGGCTGCATCTCTGTAAGGACGTCGACAGGGAGGAGGCAGTTCAAAGGAGGGCAACAAAGATTGTACAGGGCCTGCACCAAAAGTCATATGAGGAAACAGTGGGAGACCTCAATATGTATACCCGGGAGGTGAGGAGAGACAGGGCAGATATGATAGAAACGTACAGATATCTAAAAGGTATAAACAGGATACTGGTGGGTAGCATCTTTCAGAAAACAGATGTCCAGGAATGAGGGGGCATGACATGAGGTTGGAATGGGGTAGACTAATGGGTAGCATGAGGAAGTATTTCTTCACAGAAAGGTTGGTGGATGCATGGAATAGACTCCCAGCAGAGGTGGTAGGGGCAAACACAGTGGGAGGATTCAAGCATGCATGGGACAGGCATAGGGGAACCCTAGCAATAGGAATGTGGAGGTAGAGCCAGAGATCAAGTAGGGTCTGCAACTTTTACAGTAGGCATACAAAATGGGCAGATTAGATGGGCCTAGTGGTCCTTATCTTCTGTCAATTTCTATGTTTCTATGACAGTGCAAGGGCACCAAAACACTTTGACTCCACTTCCTCCTGATAGACTCCAGCAGGTTGGATTTGCTAGGTAAGAGAACTCTCCAGCCTCCCTGGGCCTCAGAATTGCTAACTACAAGGCCCATATGGTCAAGTACCAGAATACACTCTGCAGAAAGGCCAGAGCAGTTGCTCAAACCTTGCCAGAAGGCACACCCAAACAGGAGCTTCTCAAAGCTATCACAGCTGGTGCTGATGTAGCAAAATACCTACTTCATACGGCCTATGATATATCTGTAAAAACCAAAAACAAGGTGCTGCGTCAGCATGTGGTTTGAAAACAAAACAGAATGCACACTGAAAATAGAAAATAAAAGTTAAAAATCGACATTTCAGCCATAGGTGGTCTTCAGGAATATCTAAAAGAAAAAAAGAAAAATTAGTGTAGAGAAGAGGTAAACAAAATATATATATATATATATATATATATATATATATGAAAAGAAAAAAGGGGGAGCTCTGGGAGAAGAAGTGACAAATTGCAAAATAAAGGCAGACTCTGGAAAACAAAAAGGTGATGATGGGAGTGACAAGGCATAATAGCAGTGAATGAGCTAGAGCATTAGTTCTCACACTTTGTGATAGTGAGCCTCCCCCAAGCCATGAAAAAGATTTCAAACCTCCCTCAAATTTGGAAAAAAATCTTGGGCCTTCCCACAGAAAAAAAAAATCTACTTTGCACAGTACATCAGGAATAAAGTGAAACTAATAAAGGTGACCGAGTATATTCTTTTTATTCAACTTATTGCTCTCCACCCCAGGTTATACTTCTCACTCTTTTTTCTGACTCTTGGGTCCTTGTTACTCTATCTGGAACAACCAACCTAGTCAATTCATGTCTCCCTCTCTTACCCTGTTGTTAAGCAACTTCCTATACCCTTACCTCAGTTCACACCTGAAAACATGCATCGGATCTCTGTGCCTTTCCCAGTCACTGATTTGCATATAAATACCTATTGTAGAAACAAGCCTTGACTCAGCATGCCTTCCCCAGGCATTAATTTACATATAAATACACACCTATAAACAAGCTTTGGCTCAAAGGGGACTTCCTGGTCAGATATTTGTGCATAAGTAAAGAAATTCACCTGCAGTTGTCCAGATTTAATATGTTTTATCCTTTCGCACAAAACAGCCAAAACATAACATTTAAATACTGTACATTCTCAGTCTTGACTGGTCCTCCCCTGGAAGAACCACTGAGCTAGAGAAATCCCCAGGTGTGGACTAATTAGCAGGGCCTAGTAAGAAGGCTGAAAGGTGACGAATGCAGGGGAAGGAGACAACGATGGAGATATCTGGTAAAAATAAAAATAGAAATTAAATGTGTACAGATACAAACAGACTTTAGGGAAAAGAAGGGGTGACTGAAATATATTAGTAGAAAATAAGTCTATCATTTAAACCGGGGAGCTGCTGCAAGTCAAGGCAGATGATCATCTTGGTTTCCATGTTTTTTCTATAGTCAGAAGCCCTGCTGAAGGACACAGACAGAAAGATGATTGACACTGTGGTCCCTAGAGATAAAGTGGAATACAGTTGGTTTATTAGTGTCTCCATTCCTGAGTGTCCTGTAGTGTTCCCTAAATTGGTCAGCAAGGAGTCTACCAGCTTCTCTGATGTAAACAGCTGCACACTTCGTGCAAAGAACACAATATACCACATAAGTGGAGGTGCATGAGAACTCCTCGATGATGTGAAAAACACCTGTAGGCCCCCTGAATTTCAGTCACACTAGAAATACTTTTGCAGGTGTAGCAGTGAGTTCTGTTGCAAGGTTTGGTACCTGGTAGGGAGGAACTGTTCGGAGTAGATAGGCAGCTTCTTACCATGAGATTCCGCAGGTTGGGTTGCTGGCAGTAGGTAGTTCTGTAAAGGAAGCACCAACGTTGGGGTCAGTTTGCAAAATAGTAAAGTTACTGGTGATGATCCTGTGAAGAAAATGTGTACTCTGATGGAAAGGAAGCACTAGCCTCATCGTTCTTGCATGACAGTATCCTTCCTATGGGGGTCAAGGTTACAGGGCATGTTTCTGACCTGGGGGAATGTTCTGTCCACTGTGCTTTTATGGTATCCTCTGTTAATAAAAAAACTATGCATTATTTGGGCCTGCTCAGCAAAATCATCATCTTCACTGCATAACCTGCATAGTCTAAGAAATTGTGAATATGGTAGGCCATTCTTGACATATTTAGGATGGAAGGAGCTGTGGAAGAGGAAACTGTGCGAGTCAGTGGGTTCGTAATAAACTGATGTCTTCAGACCAGTGTTCTGCACTGACATTTTGATATCCAGAAAAGGCAGTATATAGAAGGATATTTCAGCAGTGTGCTGAAGGGAAGGATGGGCCGTGGTGAACTTGACCAAGAAGATTTGGGGGGTCTCTTTGGAGCAGGAGGTAGCCCCCACACAGTCGTCTATGTAGTGTTTGTAGAGTTCAGGCACAGTCCCTGTGAATGAGAGAAAAACTGTTCCTCCACCCAACCCACAACAGATTGGCAAAGCTGGGACCCATCTTGGTATCCATGGCAACTCCACTGACCTGCTGTAAAAACTGTTATTGAAAGAAAAAAACATTGAATTTAAGAACAAGTTCTGCCAAATGGGTAAGTGTATGTGTGGGTGGCTGCTGGACATCACGCTTATTCAGAAAATGCTGCAAAGCTGCCAGGCCATCATTGTGGGGGATCACTGTGTATAGAGATTTGATGTCCATGGTGTAGATAAGCTGATGGGAACCACTGAATTTGAACTTGTCAAATAACTGGAGAGCATAGTTAGTGTCTTTAACGTAGGAGGGCAGGGATTTAACGAGTGATCTCATGAGGCTGTCCAAAAATGCAGTGATGTGGGGCAGGAGCAGGCAGACAATAGGATGTCCAGGGTTACCTGTTTTGTGGATTTTCGGAAGGAGACAAAACCTGGATGCTCGAGGATGCTGAACTGTGAGTCTCTTAGCTGAAGCAGGGCGCTCTTTGTTTTCAATAGCAGAGGTGATGGTGGTGGTTACCTCAGTCTGATAGTCAGCAGTAGCCCAAGGGTCCTGTTGAAGAGAAGAGTAAAACGTGGTGGTGGAGAGTTGCTGTGTGGCTTCAGTGATGTATAGCTCCTTTTGCCAGACCACAACAGCAACCCCTTTTATCAGCTGGTTTAATAACAATGTCATTCCTGCATTGCAGAGATCTGAGGGCTGCAAGCTCACCAGTTGTCAGGTTAGAGGGCGCCTGCAATAAAAATTGAAGTTAGTGGTGTTTTCTATGCATTGGTTAACAAAATAACCAACAACAGTAAAATGTCCTGCTTAGGGTTACCACCTTTTAAGAAGCCCAAAGTGGGACATTTCTTACCAAAACATGATTTTTTTGCAGGATAGTATGTAACTGTACTCAATGTAACATACTTTTTTTCTCTAATCAGAATTAAGACTAAATATTGTAGTTTTGTAGTTGTTTCTCTTGTTTGTTATCATTGTAAGGTATTTTAGTTAAGGTATTGTATTTTTCTGCAACATTTAGAGGAAAATTAGAAAATATATTTTCTGTTGTAATGTCAGGACACGTAGCATTTTTCATGTTTTTTTGCAGGACACAGATGCTCAAATCAGGACTGTCCTGCAAAAATCAGGACAGGTGGTAACCTTAGTCCTGCTATATCTGATGCTTTGGCCAGGGCTGCTGCCTTAGGAATTTGCCTAAGGAGGTACTGCTGGCATAGGGTGGCTGGGTTTGTGAGTGAAGTACAACAGTTAATTCTCAGTGCCCCTTTTAGAGGATACAGGTTATTTGGATGAGATGTTCAGGATACCTTCTCCAACGTTCAGGCCTGAGGTAGGACTCAGAAATCCATACACTCCCTCTATCATACCCAGTCAAGGGGTAGACAGATGGTACCTTTTTGTCCAGCTGGTGCTAGACATCATCCTACCACCAGACAGCAAGGTAAGGGAAAAGGAGCCTTGCCCATCCCAGGAACCACGCCAAGTGCCCACACAGAAGCCCCTAGAGGTGGTGGCAGCAGGAGCCACCATAACCGGCTCTGCCTGATTTTTTTTTTTTTGTATTCCACTACCACCAGTACTTCCAGGGGTGGTTGTTAGGGGTCGTCTGTCCCTCAACCTAAATCAGTGGAAGGTGGTGACATCAGATTCCTGGGTACTGGAAATCATAGCACAGGGTCATGCTCTGGAACTATTACCTCCTGATCATGCACTGGTGCCAGTACACTGTCCTTCAGACCACAGTGTCCTGCTCCTGGAAGAAGTTCATACTTTGCTTCAAAAGAGGTACTATAGAGCCTGTTCCCTTGGAAAAGAGAAACACAGGGTTCTGCTCTCAGTAATTCCTGGTCCCAAAATGTACAGGAGACCTGTGTCCTATTCTAGATCTCAGGGACCTGAACTTAGAGAGTAGAAAAAGTTCAGAATGGTCATCCTACAGGGCCTGCTCCCATTACTACAAGCAGGAGATTGGATCTGTTCCCTTGACATGAAGGATGTCTGTCATCATATCAAAATTCACAAACCTCACAGAAAATACTTGGAGTTCCTGTTTCAGGGGGAACACCACCAATTCTTTACCCCCCTCCCCACCTTCCTGCTTTCTCTTCACAATTACTAATCCCCCTTAATTTTGACCCCTCCTCTTCCCCCTTACCTTCCCCCACACTTTAAAACCCTTTCCCTAATCCCCCCATATCACCCAGCCTTGCCCTATCGCCTACATACGGTAACCCTGGGCAGATTCCTATCCAATCCAACCCCTCTGAATACTCTGCCCACTTATTCTGTCACTCACTTTGTCTCTGCCCCACCCTCCCTCTGCTCTCATCTATTCTGTCCTCCCCTTCTTTAGTCACCACCACTTCTGACCCTCCATAACTCTACCTGCGTGCTCTAAAGCTCAGCTACCACTATAAATTACTTGTCCACCTTAGGTATGCTCTTAATATTGTTGCAATAAAGTTGACCTCTCCTACCTGCTATATTTTAACTGTACTTGCTTGAATCTGTATCTGTCTTTACCATAATGTACTTGCCTGCTGTATATATCCCTATCTGTTCTATAATGTCTACATACCTTGTCTGTTGCCTTACGACGTGGAACCTTTGTAAACGAGCTTTTAGCTCAAAGGTGTTAGCTGAGATTCCAATAAATAAATAAAAGTTAAGAGTATTGCTCTTTGACTTGTCCTCTGCGTCATGGGTCTTTACTAAATGCTTGGCAATGGTGACAACAGTCCTTCGCAGGGAAGATCTCTTTGTATTTTCTTACCTGGATAACTGGCTACTGAAAGCCCACTTCCAGGAGCAGCTTCTGCACACTTTAGCTTGAACAAGGCAGATGTTTGATGCCCTGAGGGTTACTGTCAATGTACCCAAGTCTGTCTTGATACCTTGTTAGCGCCTGCTGTACATAGGAGCAGTTTTGGACACAGCCCAAGGCTCAGCCTTCCTGTCTTTGTACAGGGCTGAACGCCTGATTGCACAGGCCCAAATGGTCCACAGCATCTGGTATGTTACAGCCAGGACATTCCTTCAGCTCCTGGGTCTGATGGCAGCAGCCGTTGTCACAGTATCTCTGGCTGGGCTGCACATGAGGATCCCTCAGCGGACACTAAGAGTCAAGTGGGAACAGCTCACACTAGAACAGATTAGAGCAGAGGGTTCTAGTAACCTCTTCTGTGAACTCTGGATAGGGGGGTTGATATTAGTCATTCCACAGAAGAAAGGGTTCTGAAAGAATTAGTAAAACTGAAGGTGGATAAAGCAATGGGGCCTGATGGGATTCACCCCAGAATTCTAAAAGAACCAAGGGAAGAACTAGTAACACCACTGACTACCCTTTTTAATAAGTCATAGGAGGATGGTGTGGTACCTGAGGACTGGAGAAGGGCGGATGTGATTCCCCTTCACAAAAGTGGGAGCAAGACAGAGGCAGGAAACTACAGATCTGTCAGTTTGACCTCAGTGGTAGGGAAAATGATGGAATTACTTCTGAAGGAAAGAATTGTTGAATATCTAGAGGCCAGTGGGGCGCAGGACACAAGGCAGCATGGATTCACAGCAGGAAGGTCATGTCAAATAAATCTTATCGATTGCTTTGACTGGGTGACCAAAGCAGTAGACCAGGGAGGGGCTGTGGACATGGCCTACCTAAACTTCAGCAAGGCATTTGACACAGTCCTGCACAAAAAGATTAATAAACAAATTAGCCAGCCTGGGAGTGGGTCCCAGGGTGATAGCCTGGGTAAAACACTGTCTGGACAACAGGACACAGCAGGTAATAGTAAATGGAGTCCACAGTGAAGAAAGGAGGGTTACTAGTGGGGTACTGCAGGTTTCAGTAGTGTGGCAGGTCCTTTTTAATGTCTTTATAAGTGACATTGTGGAGGGACTGGAGGGGAAGGTATGTCTCTTTGCAGATGACACACAGATCTGCAACAGGGTTGATATGCAAGGTGGGGTGGAAAGGATGAAAAGGGATTTGACAAGGTTGGAGGAATGGTCAAATGTATGACAGCTTAGATTCAACGCAAAGTGCAAAGTAATGCACCTGGGAAACAAAAACCCAGGGCAAGAGTACACAATGGGGGGTGAGATACTGACAACAACAAAAAATGGAAAGGGACCTGGGGGTAGTCATATCAGATGACCTAAAGGTGGGCCAGCAGTGTGAGAAGGCAGTAAGGAGGGCTGGGGGGATACTAGGATGCATAGGGAGAGGCATCACCAGTAGAAAACAGGAAGTTGTTGGCCCTCTGTACAGACAGTTGGTGAGACCACATCTGGAGTACTGTGTACAGTTCTGGAAACCCCATCTGCGCAAAAACATAGGGTGGAGACTGTCCAGGGGAGGGCAACTAAAATGGTGTGGGGTCTGCACCAGAAGACATATGAAGAAAGCCTAAAGTAGCTTAAGATATACTGCCTCGAGGAAAGGAGGGAGAGTGGGGACATGATAGCAACTTTCAAGTACCTTAAGGAATCAACAAAGTCCAAGAGGGTAGCATCTTTCAAAAAAAATGTGCAAGAACAAGAGGGCACAATTTGAAGATAGAGGGGAGATGGCTCAGAGGTAATGTGAGGAAGTATTTCTTCACAGAGAGGGTTGTAAGATGCATGGAACAGCCTATCTGAGGAGGTCATAGAGTCAAAAACAGTGGGAGAATTCAAGAATGCATGGGACAGACATAAGGCAATTCTAGTGGGGGGTAGGAGGAAGTAGGCTGTTGGTTAACTAGGATCTGCAGCTTATCTGTTAGGTAGGGAAATGGGCAGACTAGGTGGGCCAAGTGGTCCTTATCTGCTGTCAAATTCTATGTTTCTATGTACGCAAAGTGCTCAAGTGGTGAAGCAACCTGTTAAAGGGGGTTCCCTTCCTGATCCCCTTCCCTCACCAGATTTTAACTACAGATGTCTCGGGGATGTGCTGGGGTTGCATTTAGGGCCCCATCAGATGCACATGGACCACAGTGGAGAGCACCCTGCACATAAATTTTCTAGAATTGTGAGCTGTCCTGTACGGCTTACAGGCCTTCCATTCTCACCTTTTCTCTGGTCCTCTGTTAGTGCAGATGGACATCATCAGTGTAATACATCAACAAGCAAGGGGGCACTCACTCTTACCTACTGTGCAGGGAAGCAGTGAAAGTTTGGTATTGGCTTTGTAACATAGTCTAGAACCATCGGTAGTACACGTTCCAAGTGTCAAAAATGTCTTGTCAGACAGACTAAGCAGGTCACAGTCCAGAATGCACTAGTGGGAGCTGCTGACCTCAGTGGTGGATCATCTGTTCAACAGATGGGGTTGTCCACAGCTGGACCTTTTTTTTGTCCCCACACAATACAAAACTGCCGCTTTTCTGCTCACTCATTCCAGGGCCTGGAGTTTTCTGGGGAGATGCGTTGTCCCTATCTTGGAAGGGGGGTTCCTGTATGTCTCCCTTCCCCCCTTCTCATTCAGAGGGTGCTACTCAAGCTCCAGATGGAGATTTTTTTTCCAATACTGCAACAGCTGGCAGTGGAGCCACCAGCACGTCTGCCCTTATGTAAGGGCCTACTGTCACAGGAATAGGGAACCCTGGTCCATCTGGATCCCAGATTGCTTCTTCTTCATGCATGGCTCCTGAAAACATAGTAATTGCTATATTTGGGGTTTCCCAAAAGGTGGCTGATGTCCTATCAGCTGCCAGGAAGCCTTGCATAAGGGCCACTTATTCCATGAAGTGGAAGCGGTTTGCTTTGTGTACCGCTTCTCAGCATTCGGATCCATTAATCTGTTCAGTAAATCGTGTTCTGGAGTATTTGCCGTCCTTGTCAGATGCAGGCCTGCAGTATTCCTCTGTCAAAGTGCACTTGGCTGCCATTTCAGCTTTCATTTTGCCTATTAAAGGTCGTACGGTTGCCCAGCAGGTTGTGGCCTGTATGTTCTTGAGAGGCATTCTGCGCTTGAAACCTCCCATTCGCAATCCATTCCCAACTTGGGACCTGAGTTTTTGTTTTGGAAAATCTTACTTTGGCTCCTTTTGAGCCAACCATGACTTGTGGCTTACGCTTTCTTTCTTGGAAAGTGTTGCTTTTGGTTGCCATTACTTCTGCTCAAAGGATTTCAGAGCTGCAGGCTGTAATGTGTGAGCCTTCTTATTTGATTTTCCATAGGGTGTCTTTCCGTACTATTGGATACAAATAGGATCTGTAATTTTTGCAGTAGGTAGGGAAATGGAAAGACTAGGTGGGCCAGACTGTCCTTATCTGCCGTCAAATTCTGTTTCTATGCTAAATTTTTACCAAAGGTGGTGTCTGAGTCTACTTTAAATCCAGCTTGCCAGTTTTTTTCCCCTGAGCATGCCAGTCCAGGGGAAGCATTACTTCATATTCTAGATGCACGTAGAATTCTCAGATACTATGTACTGCACAAAGGACTGCAGCAAGTCCTCACAGCTTTTTGTTGCATTAGCCCCTGGGAAAGAGGGTGCTCCAGTTTCTAAACGTGCCTGTCCAAATGGTTAACAAACTGTATTACTTTTTGTTATAAGAAGTATGGTAAGGAACTTCCTGCGGTTGTTCGTGGTCATTCCACAGGAGGCATCTGTTGCATGTTTCAAAAAATGTGCCTTCTGCAGAAATCTGTGTAACAGCCACCTGAAATACGGTCCACACGTTCACTAAACAGTACAGTCTGGACATTGTCTCTTGCAAAAGGGCTTGTACTGTTTGTGGTCAGTAGTGCTTGGTACTCATACCATAGGTGTGGCCTGATGAAAGAGAGATCCTTGAAGAAGCTAGAAGTTACTCACCATAAGAGTAGATACTTACTCACCATAAGAGTAGATCTTTGAGAGAATCTCTTTCATTAGGCCGTGCTGTTCCTCCCTCCTTTCCCATAGGCTCCTGAGAATCTAGTGAGTGCCGTCTCCTTCTCCATGGGGATCTACCTGCTATTCTGTGCCTCGCCTGGTTGGCAGAGCCCTAGGTTCTCTCCTTGATCCCTACAAGGAGGTCCTTCAAGCTTGATCTTCATCAGGGAACTGAGGAGGGAAAGGACCATTCACATTTATATAGTAACCGACGTCTGATGTTGTCGTGGGCTGCCCCATGTGGACTGCTTGCAAACGTTTCCCTATGATCCTAGTGCCTGGGGTCTGTAAGTTCCATAGGTGAGGCCTGAGGAAAGAGATGATCTTGAAGATCTACTGTTACAGTGAGTACATCACTTATTTCTTTGGCAGCCCGTATTCAGCCCAGAGGTGAGGAAGAGACCAGTGGGCAGTAGTGCTGTTCGCCCAGGGCTCTGGTCATGGCATAGTGCTTTGTGACTGGTAGTACCATGGCCAGACCTCTGTTTCTTTTGTAAGGTAGCATATTGGCGGATGCAAACTCAATTTGCATTCACTGACATCTGGCTAACTGATTTGCATGTAACTCGGTTGTGATAGAGACTCCTCCATCCAGTCGCTTTGTCCTTTGACTATGTATGGCAGCTTTTGGTGGTGGCATAATGGGGAGTCTCTGCACTATGAATTTGGGTTGTCACTAACTGCAGCTGAGAATTGGACCCCTGGTGTGTCAGCAGGGTCTGTACAGACAAGGTCTGCTGCCATTGGGAGTTCTCTTGAAGAGATAATTTAAGGTTTTTTATCTGTGCTAAAAAAGTAGAAATTTTATTGCAGCAAAGTGTTCATTTTCAGTTTCATTGGAGGTGGTGAGTGCCAGAGTTTCTTTGTTGTATAATGTTTAAGAACTAGTGTAATGAAGTAACTTTATTGATTTCCTGACTGCATCCCTGGATGTTTGTCTCCTAGTTAATATTTGTTTTGTGGTTCTTCAGATGCACTAATAAGTAAGTTTGCTATAATTTAATGATTTTAGCACACTTCCGAGACTCCATGTTTGTCCATCGCCATTCACAATAACGAACATTCCATGTGGCATAGTGGGGGATGTGTCAGTCAGCTGGTTGTATTTCAGACTGAGAACAAAGCGTTTCTGATGTGTGCAAACTGACACCGCCTGTCTTTTTGTCTCCATTCTACACACACACACACACTCACGCTGGCAAGCACATTAATTTATCTAAAAGCTTTCATCTGATCTGGCCCAGTGGCGCTGAGGGTTGAGGTGCTGGATGCCACACCTCGCACCATGCCGGCGACCCATATTCAGTGATGGATTCGGGCCGGGGGGGAGAAGGATTGAGCACGTAACGGCTTGCTCTCCTTCTCCGGGAAGGGGTGGGAGCATTACCTGCTGCGCTACTGCCACCTCCCAGTGACAACTGGTATCTGGCAGTGCAGACATGGGAAGCAGTTAAGGAAGGGGGGTCCCAACGTCAGCTGAGGACCTGAGCGGAGGCGCGTTTCAGTGTGCCTGTCTCATTGGCTCTCCTCGCACACCAACATTGACAGAGGGGCAGGAGTAAAAAGGGAAAAACTCCCCATTCAGTCCTGGCATCAAGCCCTCTACTCCCGCATCCACAGGACACCGAGGGCAGACTCCACTGTGCGCGCTGCTCTGCAGGTTGGGGAAAGGTAAGCAGGGTACCTTCCTCGCCCCGCTTGGGGGCTCTGGACATGCCGAATAGTCCACTCTAGGAGTAGACTCCACTGTGGTTGAGACATAGGGATGATTGAGGGATCTAAGAGATAGGACGGAATGGGGCAGAGAAGGAGTAATAAACAAAGTTAAAAACAAAACAACAAAAAAACGCTTTCATCTGACAAATGTTACAGTAACAATTGCCACAGTCCCCGATCATCAGACAAGGTCTGTTGAAAGGAAAATACTAAGCGTCTCCTGTCTCATTTCCCAGTTCACAGTAAAGGAGTTCCAGCAGTCGAATCACTCAGCTCAGTACAGTATTTCGATGTAGACAGTGATATTTTGCACAAAATACAGTACAGTATTTTAGTGTAGACAGTGATATTTTTCACAAAATACAATCGGGCAGAAAAGCGCTTTAGATCTGTTGGAGTCGAATCGTAAAAAAAGTACATGTAAATTCACTCATACATACTCATTAGATAATAGCCAGCAGGGCTCAAACAAAAACTAACTTTCTTTAGCGATTGCAACAGTTCTGCTGATATGTGCTAAACATTTGAGTATAAACACTGATATTGTGCACAGAATAGAATCGAGCAGCAGAAAAGCAGTTTAAATCTGTTGGATTACAATTGTAAAGAAAGAGCATGTAAATTAGCTCATAAATATTTATTTATTTATGGGCTAATGTAATGCTCATTTTTTTACTATTTAGATCCAACAGATCTAAAGTGCTTTTCTGCCTGATTGATTGTATTCTTTGCACAATATCTGTGTTTATACTCAAATGTTTAGCACATGTCAGCAGAACTGTTGTCATCTAAACAAAATGGACTGGCAGTATAGCTTAGAGGTTAGAGGAACGAGAGGTGAACGAGCTTGATACATCCAGCAGACCAGACCTGAGTTTGATTCTCACAACCTCCACTTGCATACTGTGCGACTCTGAGCAAGTTAGTAAACCGCCCATTGCTCCCAGGTCACCACTAAAAATAGGCACTTGTGCCTAGTGGGCCTTACCCAGTTACCAAAGACTAAAATAAAAAAAAAAAAAAAAAAGCTAGTTTTAGCTTGTGCCTTGCTGTGTGGTATCTAATGAATATTTATGAGCTAATTTACATGATGCACCATTTTTTTACAGTTAAGATCCACCAGATTTAAAGCAGTTTTCTGCATGATTGTGTTTTGTGGAAAATATCACTGTCTACACTGAGATGTTTAACACATGAGCACTAAATTAATACTTATTGAATCTATACCTGCCAAGAGTTAAAGATCTTTTGGACAGAGACTGTTATTTGCCTGCTGTCACCAGCTAAGAGTGGGCTTCCTAGGTGTGGACTCTGACCCTAATATGTTGCTTCAGCCGGGGGCTGAGGCTAAAGTGTGAGTGGAGTTTGTTCTTGGCTGTGGGGGCATGAGGAATTTCCCCTGGTCAGTGGTCCTTCTGTGAGTATATAAGGAGGCCCATCTAACATTTCCCACACATTTGTGTCTCGGCAAGTGAGTGGAACAGTGAAGGAATGGAACAGGTGAAAGAGTGGTGTCTTACGCTTTGGCAGGTGTCAGTAGGGAAAGTGGTGAAAGGGATATGTTTCTCCCATTATTGCAGTCACTGATGGGCTAGGTGTATGGTTAAGGGTAGGCTAAAATAATGTAAAAGGTTTAAGCGTCGTAAGTGTTTAAGGTATTAGGATGAACTGAAGTGACAAACAAAAAAGGGAAATAACACCTAAGTTTTTGCAGCATACCCCATATCTGTGAAATTACAAGTTGTGTAGTTTAGCTACTCGTGCTATGGACAGCTAAGCCTTACTGGGTTCTGGGAAAGGAGGACAGGAAGCACAAGGCAATCAGGAATATGGAATGTGGGGAGTGGTGCAGTGGTTATGGGGCAGCAGTCTTCAGGAAGGCCTTCTGGAGACTGCGGTGTTTTCCCATTTACATGCGCCTCTCTAGGTCGATGGAGAAAGTCTCTAGACTCGAGGCTGTATTGCTTATGAGTAGGGTGGAGGTTGCTAGACTCGGTGCTGCATTGACTAAGAGTCAGGTGACCTTTCCCCCCACTAAGAGGCCACCAAGCTTAAGACCGTTACCTCAAAGGATGCCAGATAGGTGGAGCAGCTGAACTACAGTGGGCTTGAAGAGGGAGGGGGTGGCGGGATCTGGAAGGCTGGGGGGTCACAGGCACAATCCTCAACTGCAACTGGCACTACTACAAAATATCTGTGCCACTCTGGCAGAGTGGGACTGCCAAGAGGGGGCATCTGTGGTAGTGCCTGGGGAGGATGTGGGGGCTTCCCGAATGGAGGCCCCAAGAAAGGTGAAAGAGGACCCCAGAAAAGTTGGAAGCAACTTCTGGTGGGGGACTCAATTGTCAGGGGAACAAAGTTGAGAATAGGAAAGGGAGCCTAGAGGGAGGTCAGGTGCCTACCTGGCGCCACAGCACAGAGGGATGGGAAATGTATCCAACGGATCGCTAGGGCAGTAGGAAGGGAAGAGGAGCTGGATGTCATTGTTCACCTGGGAATAAATGACCTGGCTAGGGACAGGACAGGAACAGTTTAAAGTTTAGGGAGCTGGAAAGAAGTCTTAAGACGGATAGCATGCACTGTAGGTTTTGGAGAACTACTGCCTGTCTACGATTGGGGGGGGGGGGGAACGGCAAGGGAGCTCCACACAGAAGCTTTCAACTCATGGTTGAAGGACTTGTACAGAGAGGAGGGGTACTGCTACAGTGGGGACTGGGGGCCCATCCGGGAGGATAAGAGCCTGTACAGAGGTGATGTCCTGCATCTGGTAGGGGAACCACAGGTTTCAGTGGATAGTTTAAACATTACTTTGATGAACGTTTAAACTAGTCAAGGGGGGCGGAGGAGAAGGGGAAGGAGAACCCTCCCCCCACAGGCTGAGATTAATAGTAGTGAGATCCCGAGGGGTGAGAGTCCCACAATGGAGCAAGTTAATCAAAGAAGTAGGAGGTTAGCAAAGCAGTGGGGAGTCATAAGGAAAAAGGGGGGATGTGACAAACAAAGAGCTATCAAAATTTGAAAGGTCATGTGTGCTAATGCTAGGAGTCTGGGAAATAAGATCCTAGACCTAGAGACCATCATGGTGGAGGCTGACCTGGATATTGTGGCCATTACCATGACTGGGACATGGCCATACTAGGCTACACAACATTCAGAAGGGACAGGATGGGAAGAAAAGGCGCGGGAGTGGTGATTTATGTGAAGGAAAGCATAAAAGCAACAGAAATGCAGCGAATTCGGGAGGGGGCCGAGATGCCGTGGATCACGCTTGAGTCAGGAAACTGAGCCAATATTCGAACAGGAGTGATATTCAGGCCTCCGGCACAGGCAGAGGGCTTAGATAAGGTGATGTTAGAAACAGTTGGCAAAATGGCAGAAAAGGGGAAGACGTTGCTGGTGGACTTAAGTCAGCTGGATGTAGATTGGAGCCTCCCCACTGCTGCGTCAGCTAGACGCAGGGACATCCTCAATACTAGGTAGCTAAGACATGCAGGAAGCTCTAGACCCATGTAGCATGTCTCCCATGTATCATGGGGCGTGATTCCCCTAATGTGGCAACAAATACTTGTCTAGTCTTTCCTTAAAGATCTGGAAATTCTCAGCCTCAACCACACTTGTTGGAAGCCCATTCCCTAATGGAATGATCCTCTGGGTGTAGTATGCCCTCCTCTGGTTAGTTCTTGGGTAAGTTGATTTTGGTTGTCTTTTGTGACTTCTAAGCCCTTCAAACCTATTTACTGGTACCAAGCCCAAATCCTTGGATATCTTGCACATTTTCAGATCACCCCTTACCCTCCTCAATTCAAGGGGGTACAGTTTCAACATCTGCAATCTTGTTTCATAGGTCTCTTTACCTAGGCCCTCTGCCAACTTGGTCATCCTCCTCTGCATCCTCTCCACTCCATCAATATCCCTCCTCAGATGGGGGCTCCAAAGAGATGCACAGTAGTTCAAGTGCGGTCTCACAGACGCTCTATAGAGTGGCCTCATACATGTTCTGTTTCTTGATACAAATGCCTTCCTTATGCATCCTATTATTCTGTTAGCTTTATTAGTAATTCTTCTACAGTGCACACTGAAGGACAGGTCATTGCTGATGTACACCATCCTAGACTCCCTGCAGGGGGCGTTCCTCAGGCAGTTAGTCAGTGGACCTACTTGTGATGTGGTAATACTGGACCTGGTGCTTACTAACAGGGACAGTGTTGCAGATATCAGGGTGGGAAGCCAGCTGGGGACCAGTGATCATCATACAGTGTAGTTCAGCATAAGCACAGCTGCATAATCCAACCACACAAAGTTGAGGGTCCTGGACTTCAGAAGGGCTGATTTTACTAAAATGGGTGAATGCCTCAGGAATGACCTGGCAAGGGGAGATGACCTGGGGGTTGGCGAATAGTGGGCCAAACTAAAAGGGGGAATAGCAAAGGCAGCAAACCTCTTTGTCAAGCAAATAAGGAAAGAGAAAAAGGAGATCATGATGGTTCTCAAAAGAGGTAGCAGAAAAGGTAAAGACTAAAAGAGCAGCATTCAGAAGTTATAAGGAGACCCAGAGAGAGGAGTACAGGGATGTGCATCAGGGAAAACGGAGAGAGGCAGACAGAGCAATAAGGAGTGCAAAGGTGCAAACTTAGGAAAGAATAGCTATGGGAGTATCAAAAGGGAGTAAGGAATTTTTTAGGTATGTTCGTGAAAAAAGGAAGATGGAGGGAGGGGGTGACTGTATAGAGGAGGATGAAGAAAAGGCATACATCTTGAACAAATACTTCTGCTCAATGTTCACAGTGGAAAGAGGACCAGAAGAAGCCAGAAGGGGAAGGAAGGAAACATATTCAATTCAGTGCTTTAGAGTAACTGGTAATTGCTATTTTTCTTTTAAACTTAGATTGTGGGCTTGTAGTGACACTATACTTTCTTTGTTGTCTTTACTTATAATTGTTTTTGGGCTGTTGAAAATTTAAAACATAGTGGTGGTGTAATTCTGTGCTGTCTTTAATTGCCCCTTCCCCCAACACTTAATTATATGCCCTGATAAATCTAATTGACAGGAGCTAAATACAGGGTATAGTAAGAGGTGTGAAGTAGGAGGGGCATAAGGGGGAAGAAGCCCACCCTCAGCACGACAAGTGTTTTGACTCATTTATTTATTTATTGGTTTCTTTTTCCTTAAAAAAAAAAAAATTATCTGAGGATCAGTGACAGGATTTTTAGTACAGTAAATTAATAAAAGAGAACTAGGAGAGCTTCAGTAGCAGACAAGTTGTTGGAATTGCAGTATAATGTGGGAGTGGTGCAATGCAGTGGCTGTGGGAAGCCATATTCAGGCAGACCTTCTGGACACTGAGGTGCTGCCCTATCTGCATGCATCTCTGGACTGCGGATGAGGTAGCCAGACTCAGAGCGGAAGTAAACTGGGTCAGGAGTACCATCACCCCTATCCAGGGACCACCAGTCCAATGCAGCTGCCTCAAAGGATGCCAAGAACGAGGAGCAGTTGGATGACAGTGGGCTCAGGAGGGTTAGAGCAGTCAGCAGAGGCACATCCCAGATCCTATTCCACTCAAGAACTCATATGCCACACTGGCAAACGAGGACAACCAAATAGAGGTACCCAGAGAAGTGGAAGGAAAGGATGGAGGTTAGCCAAGGAGGTGACCTCAGTGGGGAAAGCAGTGGACCCCAGAGGAGGAGGAAGCGAATCCTGGTGGGGGACTCCATCGAAGAGGATCCAGCTAGAACACAGGAGGGGAGGACAGGGAGGTGAGGTGCCTACCAGGTGCCACGGCATGGAGGGATGGAAGGAAGATCCTGGGGATCACTGGGAAGGCAAGGCGGAGGGTGAGCTGGATGTCATTATCCACCTAGGTACTAATGACTTGGCAAATGAGGAGCCAAAGGAAGTTCAGGAAGAGTTTAGGAAACTGGGGAGGGGTCTCAAGCAAGTAGCTACTTCTGTCACTTTCTCAGAAGTACTACCTGTGAGAGGCAAGGGAGAGCATAGGAGTGCATGCACCAGGAACTTTAACTCATGGTTGAAGAACAGGTGCTGTGAGGAAGGGTTTGGGTTCATTGGTGACTGGGGACCCACCTAGAGGGATGGAGGTTTGTTCAAGCCTGACGGCCTGCATCCATCCTGGAGGGGAATCCAAGCACTCAGTGATAAGTTTAAATGCTACATTGACAAGCATTTAAACTAGCAAAGGGGGGTGGCAGGCCAGCAAGGAGGGTACCTACTTGCTCACCCCCCACAGCTAGCAGTGGAACCAGTGAACCAGAGGAGTGGCTATCTCTGCAAGGCAGTGTGCAAAAGATGGAGATTAGTGCCCAAGAGGTGGATAAGCAGAAAAGGGGCAAAATTCAGCAGAAGGGCAGACAGCAAGGAGAACCAGGGATAAATGACAACCAAGGAAGGGGCTGGAGTAGAACAGTGAAGCAGTCTAGGGAGGTCAAATCATGGAAAGCCATGTGTGCAAATGCCAGGAGCCTTAGCAACAAGATGGAAGATCTGGAGGCTGTCATGGTACAGTCAGACCTGGACATTGTGGCCATCACTGAAACCTGGTGTAATGATAACCATGAATGGGAGATGGCCATACCTGGCTACAACATATTCAGAAGAGACAGAGCAGGCAGGAAGGGAGGAGGTGGCACTGTATGTGAAAAATGACATAAGGGCCACAGAGATCCAGGAGGAACAAAATGGGGAGATACTGTGGGTTAGCTGGAAAGGAAAATGGGGACAGCCATCCACACAGGTGTGGTCTATAGACCACCAGCCCAGAGGAAGAAACAGATAGGGGGCTGATGCTAGCCATCCAAAGGATGGCAGACAAGGGTGAGGTAGTACTGGTTGGAGACTTCAATATTCCAGACGTGGACTGGAGCATCCCAGCAGCAGTATCAACTAGGAGCAGATTTATCCTGGACTCCCTTCAAGGTGCCTTCCTCAAGCAACTGGTCATGGAACCAACTCGGCAGAAGGCAATACTGGACCTTGTGCTCACAAACAGGGACAGTGTGATGGGGGTAACAGTGGGGGAGCACCTGGGTAACAGTGACCACCAGTCATTGTGGTTTGAAATCACAGAAAGAGCAGAACCAAACCACACAAAAACACGTATCCTGGATTTTAGGGGGCCAGACTTTGGGAAAATGGGGAAATACTTGAAAGAGGCATTAAGGGAATGGGACAGGAATCAGGGTTGAGAACAGTGGGTATTTAAAATGGGGATTATAAGAACAACAGAATTATGCATTAAGCAGGTTAGCAAGAGGAAAAGGAAGAGACCATTATGGTTTTCCAAAGAGGTAGCAAAGAAAGTGAAAGCCAAAAAGATTGCATTCAGGCAATACAAAAAGACACAGGCAGAAGGGGATAGGGAGAAGTACCAGGAGAAGCAAAGGAGGCAGGGAGGTCAGTAAGGGAAGCCAAAGCTCAGACAGAAGAACACATTGCAAAATCAGTGGGTAAAGGGGACAAAACCTTTTACAGGTACGTAAGTGAAAAAAAGAAAGACAAAGGGAGGATAGTGAGACTGGGGGAGGATGGGAGCCAGGAGGAGTCACAACAGTAAAGCTGACATATTGAACAGGTATTTCTGCTCAGTCTTTACTGAGGAAGAGGGGTAATGGGTCTGAAGGGGTACAAGGGTGAGAATGGTGCAGAAATGGACACAAGTCCCTTTACGAGAAAGGGTCCTGAAGGAACTGGAAGTACAAGAGTTGATAAAGCAATGGGGCCAGACGGGTGCACCCCAGGGTCCTTAAAGAACTAAGAGAGGTGGTGGCTGAACCTCTGGCTATCCTGTTTAGCCGATCACTGGAAACAGGGAGGTACCCAAAGACTGGAGGAAGCAGATGTAGTCCCTTATACAAAAGTGGGAACAAAGAGGAAGCAGGAACTACAGACCAGTCAGCCTCACCTCGGGTAGTGGGAAGATCATGGAAGCACTACTGAAGGAGAGATTGGTGGAACATCTGGTTGTCAATGGACTACAGGACCCAAGGCAGCATGGTTTCACCTAGGGGAGGTCATGTCAGACCAACCTCGTTGAATTTTTGACTGGGTGACTAGGGAGGTGGATCAGGGAGGGCAGTGGACATGGCCTATCTGGACTTCAGCAAGGCCTTTGACACTGTGCCACATAGAAGACTATTACACAAACTGGGGAATATGGGTGTGGGCAGGACAGTAGTGTGGTGGGTAGGTAACTGGCTGGGTGGCAGGACACAGAGGGTGGTGGTAAATGGCTGTCACTTCACAGAGGGAAGAGTGACCAGTGGGGTACCACAGGGATCAGTGCTGGGACCAGTCCTATTCAACATCTTCATCAGTGACATTGTGCAGGATCTAGAAGGCAGAATTTCACTGTTCGCTGATGACACAAAGCTCTGTAACAGAGTAGACACACCAGAGGGTGTAGACAGAATGAGAAGCGACCTGCAGAAACTTGAAGAATGGTCAGGGGTTTGGCAGTTGAAATTCAATGCAAAGAAGTGCAATATAATGCATATGGGGCACAAAAACCCTGGCACAATATATCAGTTGGGGGGTGAGGATATAGCATGCACCAAGCAGGAAAGGGATCTTGGGGTTATCATCTCTGATGACCTCAAGGTAGGGGAAACAGTGTGACAAGGCAGCAGGTAAAGCAAATAGGATGCTGGGATGTATAGGCAGGGGCATCACCAGCAGGAAAAGGGAGGTCATAATTCTGCTATACAAGACACTAGTGAGGCCCCACCTGGAGTACAGTGTACAGTTCTTGAGACCATACCTACGTAAGGACATAGACAGGGTAGAGAAGGTTCAGAGGAGGGCAACAAAGATGGTGCATGGATTGCATCACAAGTCCTATGAAGACAGGTTGAAGGAACTGAACATGTACTCCTGGAGGAGAGGAGGAGAGGATATGATAGAGACATACAAGTATCTTACAGGGAGGAACAGGGTGCAGGAAACACTATTTTTAAGCGAAAAAGATGTTCCAGGACTAGAGGGCATGGGATGAAGTTGGAGGAAGGACGATTCAGAGGAAATGTGAGAAAGAATTTCTTCACAGAACGGATGGTGGACAAGTGGAACACCCTGCCAGAGGAAGTGGTGGGGGCTGAAACAATCACGGGATTTAAGAATGCATGGGATAGACATAAAGGAATTCTAGAGGTCAGGGGTAAGGGGAAACAAACTTCTAGGAAAACAAACTGAACTTACAAGCTCAAATGGGCAGACTGGGTGGGTCATAGGCCCTTATCTGCCGACACTGTCTATGTATCTATGTATCTATGACCTTTGGTGGGAGGGAAATGGACATGTGTCCATTTTCTGCTGAGAGTTCAGGAAGCACTTCCAACCTGAAAGTAGACAAAGCTATAGTGCCAGACGGGGGACATTCAAGGGTGCTGAGGAAGCTCAGTGAGTTACTAGCAGCACCTCTTTCATTTCATTTTTTTATTTGATTTACCAGGAAGGTGGATTGGATCAAAGACCCATTTTCAGCCACGTCTGGGGAAGGAGAGATAACAGTAGGTACATGATGCAAGTTTACAGTTACATAAAATCAAGTTAGAACAAATAATTTGGAAATATACAATAAGTATCTGAATGCAGACAGAACATGAAATATACATTGATAAATACAATAGCAAATGAACAGTCATTATAAAAGTACTATGAGATCAACTGTTATCAAAACAGCAGCACACAGAAGATGTATTTAGATCATTTTTCACACTAATTTTAAATGCATGTTTTTTGAATAAACATCAGTTCCTATTTTTGATAAGTCTTTAAGCAGTTGGGACTATAAAATGTTATTGAACGTTCTGCAACCTTTGTCTTAGTCCTGATTTCTTAATATTGTTTCATGGATGATGTGCGCAGTACCTTTATTATTTTACCCGTAAGAATCTGTCATTTAACACCTGTGGAATTTCTAAGTTCACAACTCTGTGCAGGAACATCATTGTTGCATTCAAGATTCTATGATTAGGTGGCATTATTCCAGAATTTTGATACAAATTACAATGATGTTCCTGTTTTTTTTTTTTTTAATTAGTAGCAAATCTAATAATATTGTTAAAAGTAACCACATAGCTTCAAACATCCCTTAGTTATAGATGACTGGAGACCAGAGTGGTCCCAGAAGACTGAAGAAGGGCAGATGTAGTCCCACTTCACAAAAGTGGTAGCAAGTAGGAGGTGGGCAGTTATAGGCCTGTTAGCCTGACCTCAGTGGTGGGTAAATTGATGGAAACACTATTATAGGAAAGAATTGTGGAATGTCTTATAGCCAACAGATTAGGGGACCCAAGGCAGCATGGTTTCACAGAGGGAAGGTCATGCCAGAGAAATCTGATTGAGTTCTTTGACTGGATAATCAAGGAGCTGGATCAGGGAGGAGTGGTGGACGTAGCATACCTGGATTTCAGCAAGGCTTTTAACACCATTCCACACAGGAGTCTGGTAAGCAAGTTGTGTAACTTGGGTGTGGGTAAAAAAGTGGTAATGGGGGTAAGAAACTGGTTAGCAGATAGGACACAGAGGGTAGTGGTAAACTAAGTGTGCTGCAAGGAAGAGAGGCTGACCAGCAGGGTACCTCAGGGATCAGTATTGGGAACGATCCTCTTCAGTGTCTTTTTGACATAGTGGAGGAACTGGAAGGGAAGGTCTGCCTCTTTGTGGATGACTCCAAGATCTGTAATAGCGAGGACACGCGGGAGGTGGGAGGGAGGGGAGGAAAAGGATGCGCAGAAATCTGAAAAGATAGAGACGAGTGGTCAAGGGTTTTAATGCAACAAAGTACAAAATAATGCACCTGGTCCATAGAAACCTGGGAGGAGTGTACAGAATGGGCAGAATGATGCTGACTAAAGATTATGCACGAAAGAAACCTAGGTGTAATCATATCGGATGGCCTAAAGGCAGCCAGGCAGTGTGACAGGGCAGTCGGAAGGGCTAATGGGATACAAGGGTGCATAGGAAGGAGTATCGCTAGCAGGAAGGGAGAGGTGGTGCTGCCTCTATATAGATCGCTGGTAAGACCCCACCTTGAGTACTGTATCCTGTTCTGTTCTGGAGACCACATCTCAGGAAGGACATAGAGTGGAGGTGGGGTCTGTAACAAAAGCTCTATGAGGAAACACTAAAGGAGCTAAATATGTATACCCTGGAGGAGAGGAAGAGAGGGATTTGCTAGAAACTGTTAAGTACCTCATGGTGGTTAATAAAGTACAGGAGGAGAGTATCTTTCAGAGAAAAAGGTACACTAGAACAAGGGTGGCATACTGTGACGCTAGAAGGGGGTAAATTCAGGAGGTATGTAAAGAAGTACTTCTTACAGAAAGGATGGTGGCTACCTGGAACAGCCCTCCGGCAGAGGTAATGGGGGGAAACACAGTGGTGGGGTTCAAAAATTCCTGGGGCAGGCACAGGTCAATTGTGGGGGTAAGGTGGTGGGGGGAGAGATTGTGTTATAGCTCACATAGGGTCTGCAGCAAAAAAATGTTTAAACCCCCCCCCCCAAAAAAAATGGGCAGACTGGGTAGGCCCAGCGGCAGTTATCTGCCATCACATTCTGTGCAACTCTGTGTAATAGGCACATCAATGATGGAGCTGCCTAGACTATGCATTCAGAAGTGCTAGACAGCCCCCTCGCAATGTCAGTTCTTGTGCAGCTGTCTAGTGCACGAGACATAGAAACATAGAGGCTGACGGCAGATAAGGACCCAAAGGCCCATCCAGTCTGCCCATTTCTTTTTCTACCTTATAAATGTGCCATCGACCTTTGCTCTATCAGTGGTCTGTCTGTTCATACTCATCTGTATTGCTCCCTTATGCCTATCCCATGCCTGTTTGAGGCCTTGCACTGTATTCATAGCCACCACTTCCTGGGGTAGGCCGTTTCATGCATCCACCACTCTTTCTGTGAAAAAGAATTTCCTCACATTCCCCCTTAATCGGCCTCCCTCTAATCTCATGCTGTGTCCTCTTGTCCTGCTATTTTTCTTATAGTTAAACATGTTAGACTCTGTCAGCTTGTTAATGCCCTTAAGGTGTTTGAATGTTTCGATCATATCACCTCTCTCCCTCCTTTGCTCAAGGGTATACATATTGAGCTCTGTTAATCTGTCCTCATATGTCTTCTGATGCAGTCTCTGTACCATTTTGGTTGCCCTTCTTTGGACTGCCTCAGTTTGGTTAATGTCCTTGTGAAGGTGTGGCCTCCAGTACTGCGTGCAGTACTCCAGATGGGGCCTAACCAGTGTCTTGTAAAGAGGGATTATTACCCTCTCTTATGACTTGTGATACCACGTGCTAATACACCCTGACATCCCCCAGCCTTACCTACTGCTTTATGGTCTGCTTGGATGATTTCAGGTCATCGGTGATGATGATGCCAAAGTCTTTCTTCCTTTGTACTGGCAGCAACTCCTCCCAGCCTGTAGGTGGCTTCAGGGTTTCTCTTCCCGTGAGCATGATCTTGCACTTCTTTGCATTAAATCCCAGATGCAACTCTTCTGACCATTTTGCTAGTTTATCCAGATCTCTTCTCATTCTGCCCACCCCATCTGGATCATCTACTCTGTTGCAGATCTTGGTGTCCTCTGCAAACAGACAAGCCTTACCCTCTAGTCCATCTGCAATGTCACTAATGAAGATATTGAAGAGAACTGACCCCAGGACTGATCCCTGAGGTATCCCACTTGTGACTTGCATCTCTTCTGACTGTATACCATTTACCATCACTCTCTGTTTTCTGCCCGTCAACCAGTTTGCCACCCAGTTGACCAGCTTCTGACCCACCCTGAGCCTACCCAACTTATTTATCAATCTTCGATGTGGAACAGTGTTGAAAGCTTTGCTGAAGTCAAGGTAGGTGACATCAACTGCTCCCCCTTGGTCCACCACTCTGGTTACCCAGTCAAAGAAATCTATGAGATTAGTTTGACAGGACCTTCCTTTTGTAAACCCATGCTGTCTTGGATCCTGTGCCCTATGGATTCCAGGTGTTGCACTATCCTTTCCTTAAGGAGTGCCTCCATAATCGTGCTCCCTACTGATGTAAGACTGACTGGTCTGTAGTTCCCTGCCTCCTCCCTGCTACCACTCTTGTGGAGCGGGATCACACGAGCCCTTCTCCAGTCTTCTGGGACCTCTCCTGTGCTCAGAGACTCGCTAAACAGTTCTGCTAATGGCTCTGCTAGTTCCACCCTTAGCTCCTTAAGTACCCTGGGATGTATACCATCAGGTCCCATTGCCTTGTCCACCCTGAGCTTAGCGAGCTCCTGTAGGACCCTTTCTTTTGTGAAGGGAGTAGTGCTCACCTCCCTCCCCGCTGTGTCCATGGTGCTGAGCTGTGGGCCCTGTCCTACCTTCTCTTCAGTAAATACTGAGCAAAAGTATCTACTTAGGATAGATGCTTTTACAGGGTCCTCCTCACATGCCCCCTTTTCTCCTTTGAGCTTGGCAATACCCCCTCTGGACTTTCTTCTTTCACTAATGTATCTATAGAAAGTCTTGTCACCTTCTTTTACTGTTCGTGCTAGTGTTTCCTCAGTTTGGGACTTTGCCTGCCTTACTGCCTTCCCTGCTTCCCTTAGGGCAGTTTGGTATGCCTCCCTATCTTCATCCTGCTGTGTTCCCTTATATTTCCTGAAGGCCAGCCTTTTGGCTCTGACCTTTTCTGCTACTGTATTTGAGAACCAAAGTGGTTTGTTTCCTTCTTCTTTTGCACTTCCTTTTCTGTCTAACACAATGGGATGTTGCTTCAAGTATTGCATCCGTAATGCTTGCCCACTTTGTCTGTGCCCCCTCACCTATGTTTCTTTTTGCCAGGGCTAGCTTAACTCTGTTGGCCATCTTATCAAAGTCAGCTCCTCTGAAGTCCCATATTTTTGCCTTGGAATGGGATGATTTAGATGTAGTGGCCAAATTGAACCATACCATGTGATGGTCACTGGCCCCCAGGTGACCTTCTACCTGGAGATCTGTGATCCCTTCTCTGTTAGTCAGTACTAGAGCTAGGATAGCCCTGTCTCTTGTGGGTTGTTGTACCAGTTGTTTGAGCCCCCCGCAGGGAATCCACCATGTGTCCAGTTCTGGCAGATGTTCCTGCTGGTATTGACCAATCTGTATCTGGCATGTTGAAGTCTCCCATTATCAGAACCTCCCTTTTAGCTGTCATGTTTTGTTTATCTTCTAACAGTAACGTGTCTGTGTCCTTCTCCTGGTCTGGGGGCCTGTAGACAACCCCAGTTCTTATGGCTGTCCCATTTCCTGTTTCCAGGGTGACCCACAGTTCTTCTGGCTCCTTATGTGTATTCTGAATTTCTGTAGCTTTGATATTTTCATTGACATACAGGGCCACTCCACCCCCCACCCCCCTTTTGCACCTCGGTCTTTTCTGAACAGTACATAGCCAGGTACTGAAGTCTCCCAACTGTGGTTACTGGTAAACCACGTCTCACTAATTGCTGCTATGTTCAGTTTAGCCTCTGACATTGCCTGCAGGTCTGGGAACTTATTTCCCAGGCTGTGAGCATTTGTGTACATGATTTTCCAGTGGCCAGATTTCGGTGCCGAGGCCCTGATAGAAAGGCCAACAGAACAGCTCTGGTGATAAAACTATTACTCCCTCAAAGAAAAGTAAAATGAACTACACAGAAAAAAAGATGTATTGATGTACTCCAATAAGCATTGTATGCTTAAAAAGGCTCAGTACACAGCTCTTTAGAATAATAGAAATTGGCAGTAGAAAAGGACCCTCCGGCCCATCAAGTCTGCCCCTCACTCCCCCCCCTTTTGGGGCTCCTTCCCATAACCCCATGTGCTTGTCCCATGCTCTCTTGAAACCAGACACAGTCTCGGCCCCCGTCACCTCCTCTGGCTGCCTGTTCCAGGATTCTACCACTCTCTCAGTGACGAATTGTCCCCTCACATTACCCCTAAAGTTCCCTCCCTGTAGTCTCAGGCTGTTCCCTCGTGTTATGGAGCCCACCTTCCTGTGAAATAAACACCCCGCCTCCACTCTATGGATCCCTTGGACATACTTGAAGGTCTCTATCATGTGCCCCCCTCTCCCTTCTAGTCTGCAATGTGTAGAGCCCCAGTTCCCTACACCTCTGTTTGTAGGACTTGTCATCCATCCCTAGCACCATCTTGGTCACTCTTCTCTGAACCCTTTCCACCAATCCTGTGTCCTTCCGGAGGTAAGACCTCCAGAACTGGACACCGTACTCGAGGTGAGGCCTCACAAAGGCTTTTGGTACAGGGGTGTCAGGACCTCCTTTCTCCTGGTTGTTATTCCCTTGCTTATACTTGCCAGCATTTTGTATGCCCTCCCCACGGCCCTGGTGCACTGCTTCCCCACCCTTAGGTCGCTGGTGACTGTTATCCCCAGGTCTCTTTCTTGATCCGTGAGCCTGATTTTTTCCCCCCCAATTGTGTAGTCTGAATGTGGGTTTCTGCTGCCCATGTGCATCACTACACACTTTTTTTTGTTGAAATTCAGCTGCCAGGCATCCGCCCACCGTTTGAGTTCTCGGGTCCTGTCTCATATCGTGTTGCATATCGTCTGAACCGCCTGCTACGTCCACCCTATTTCAGATTTTCAGATCATTCGCAAATAGGGCCACACGTCCCCTAAGGTTATCCACTATGTCCGTTTTATGTAGATATTGAACAGGAGTGGCCCCAGCACTGACCCCTGGAGGACCCCGCTCGTCACATCCCTTGTCCCTGAGTGCACCCCATTTATTTTTTATTTATTTTATTGAGGATTCGGAAAATACCTTTGAGTCAAAGACTCCTTTTCAAAGCTTCCACGTCAATACAGGTAAAAGGTGGCACAGAGCAAATACAGTGATGGAACACAAGCAAACTTTCATGATACAAGAATTACAGTAAATTGATTAACATTTAGGTAGATAGATTCATGCATTAGACTAAAGAACAGAATACATACAAAAGCTCCAGAGGAGCTAGTTCTGAGCTTTTCAGGTCAGGTGGGTGGGAGTAGCCAGCCAGAGGCCTTAATCTAAGGATAAAGGGGCACGTCAAGGGTCAGTGGCAGTCACAGGGATTGGAGGACTGAAGGTGGTCCCTAAGGTAGCCTTTGTAGAGGCCGATTCTATTCATGTTGGTGAGATTATTAGGCAGGTTATTTACCCAGGAAGGGGCTTGGTAGCTAAAGGACCTTTGGAACTGGGAGGTGCGGCAGCGAGGGACCAAGAGGAGTTGCTTGCGAGAGCTATGGATGCAACGCTGTGACGGGGCACATTGAATTAGAGGTGAGAGATCAGCGGGGGAGAGACCAAAGGTAATCTTTTTGGCCACGAGGCAGGTATGAAACTTGATTCTGTTATCAAGGTTGAGCCAGTTCGTGGCATTGTAGAGAGAGCATGTGTGGGTTAGACGATCGCAGCCCAGGATGAGGTGACAGGCTTTGTTGAGGGAGAGCCGGAGCCTGGATAAGGCTGTGGAGCTGGCAGCGCTATAGATTAGTATGCCATAGTCTAGGAGGGAGAGGAAGAGACCGCTAGACGAAGGGCATCGGGAGTGAGACAGTGTTTGACCCGGTAGAGGATGCCAATCCGGATGTTGAGGGCTGTGGACAGTTGGTGGATGTGTTGGTGGAAGGTAAGGCCCGGGTCAAGTGTGATACCCAGGTACTTTAAAGGAGTCCACTTGTTCGAGAGGGGTCTGGTTGGTAGTTAGGAGTGGCAGGCAGTGGTCTTTCCTAGAGTTTAGTGGGTGTGAGAATTATATGACTTTAGTTTTTTTATAGTTTAGGATGAATCGCTGTGTGGTGAACCATTTTTCAGCCTCACTGAAGGCAGATTGGAGGGAGAGGTGAAGCTGGGTGAGGTCAGGATTGGAGGAGAAAAGGACAGCGTCATCCGTGTAGAGTAGGATGTTGCCTGGGCTGGATAGGGGGAGGGAGTTAAGGAAGAGAGTGAATGATAGAGACCCGAGAATGGACTCCTGTGGAACACTGGAGTGGACAGGCAGCCTACTGGAAAAGGTAGCGCCAATTTTGACTTGCTGGGAGCGTTCAGCCAGGTACTCAGTGAACCAGCCGAGGGCATCTTGAGAGAGACAGAGTTTGAATAGAGTAGCAAGAAGGAGGGGGTGGTTGACTATGTCAAATGCTTTAGTGAGGTCAATGAAGACCGCACCAGAAAGATGACCAATGTCGAGGGCGGTGTGTAGGTGAGTGGTTATTTTAAAAGTAGGGCGGTAGTCATACTATGTCCTTTGCAGAAGCCATGTTGATGGCTGCAAAGTATATTGTGTTTATTGAGGTGGTCAGTGAGCTGATCAGCGACGATACGCTCGAGTGCCTTAGATAGGAGAGGGAGAATTGAGATGGGGCGATAGTTATTGGTGGAGGTAGGGTCCCTGCTCTTAAATATTGGAGTAATAGAGGCTGACTTCCAGCGCAAGGGGAATTTTCCAAGACATAAAGACTGGTTTATAACGTGGGTGAGAGGGGTTAGCACCTTGTGAAGAGTGAGCCGGAGTAGTCTCAGGTCTAAGGAGTCACTACTGTACTGGGAGCGGCTTATGGTCTTTGTGAGGTAAGGTTCAGCAGACCGGGGGCGATGCATTCTAGGTGAAATGGAAGGTGCACTGGGTGTGAGGTGGTGTCGGAGACAGGCGGTGGATCAGAGAAGTGGCAAGGGAGGATGTGGCTGAGGTGGGAGAAGGTGTTAAATGCGATGGATATCCAAGTGGGATCTGAGGTCAGGCTCCCTTCAACCAAGATTTGCGTGGGGGCAGGGTTGGGAGGTTTGCCACAGATGTCCTTAATATTGTTCCAGAATTTGTGCCCTGAGCCCCAGGTAGAGGTTAGGGCAGATTTGTAATACTCTGCCTTGGCTTTGCATAGGGACCATGTGAATTGGTTCCGGGCCTCCCTGTACTTCTGTCTGTCCGTAGGGAGGCCAGTCTCATTAACGAGGTGCCATAGGGAATCTCGGGACCGCATGAGGGTCAGTAGGTGGTCAGAGATCCAGGGCGCTGGGTTGCCTTCGACCATCCTTTTAGTAAGAGGGCCGAACATGTCACAGATAGAGTTAAAAGAATGGATGAAGAGATCTAGGGCTCTGTCTGGGTCAAGGGTGTTTGTTATGAATGACCAGTTGAGCGTGTTGTGGTGGGCTTTTAGGAGCGTAAGTTTACCGGGACCAAGTTTACATTTTAGGATAATTTTCGGAGGGGACTTTGGGGCCTTACTGGTCCAGGCGTAGACAACAGGGGAGTGGTCACTAATAGCATCAGTGAGTATAGTAGTGCTAAGGATTTTGTGAGGGCAGTTTGTGAACACTAGGTCCAGGAGGGAAGAGGACCCTGTGCGCTGGTGCAGATGGGTGGGTGAGGTGACTGTGTGAGGTCATGGGCTGAGGCTTTGTCGATGAATGGGGCGACAGGGTTTGATTGCCAGTTGATATTGAAGTCCCCAAGGACAATTTTTTCCATGTGGGGCGGTAAGGTGTCAAGGTAGGACTTGATAGAGTGGAAGGCTGCCTTCTGGTCTCTGGGGTGTTCACTCTCCTTAAGGAAATGTAGGAGGGGAGCACCACAGTGGAGGGTGGGAAGTAGCATGCTTTTGGCTATAGCGAGTCATGCGTCACCTGTTAGGGAGTTTCCAAGTCTGTAAAGAAGGCCAAGCGTCTGGTGAGTGGTTTTCGCTACATAGTCTATATGCAGCTTGTAGGACATTTCTTGGTCTAAGTAGACTCCCAAGTATTTAATCTTGTCCACGACTTCAATTCATGACCCTATGACTGTGTGGAGCTGAAGCAGGTGTTGCCTGTCAACTCCCAGGCATCTAGTCCCGAAAAGGACAGCCTTGGTCTTTTTTCTCATTCAGCAACAGTGAGTTAGAAGTAAACCAGGCCTCTACTACCATGAGACTGGCCTGCGTTTTGCAGTGATGACACTTGGTTGAGGATCACTCCAGTAGACTGCTGAGTCATCCACATACAGGATCAGGTTTTTCCAGTCCACAGTCCCGCCCAATATCGTTAACAAAGAGGGTGAATAGTAGAGGGCCTAAAATCAAGCCCAGGGGTCCTCCAGTAGTTACAGGTCTGCAGTCTGATTGCACCCCTTTCCATTTTACCTTTTGAGTCCTGTTGAACAGATAGCTTCCGAACCAGGTAAGCGAGAGCGTGTCAAGTCCAAGCAGTTGAAGTTTGCTGAGAAGCAGTTCGTTGCTAACCAGGTCAAATGCCTTCGTCAAATCAAATCAGTAGGAGACCCCCCTGTCCATGGCACCCAGGGTGTCAGTCGTGAGTTTGATTAGGGCTGTGTCAGTTCCATGGCCTCTTCTGAAGCCATGTTGATTGTCTAACAAGAGCAACTGCTGTTCTAGGTAGCTCTGCAGTTAGTTGTGGACCAGTCTCTCCTGCATCTTCGCCAAAGGGCAGAGAATGGAGATAGGCCTGTAGTTCTCTGTGTTTGCACGTGGCCCTGTCTTATGAATAGGGACTACAACAGCCACTTTCCACTTGCTATGGATGCTCCCTTCCAGTAGGGACCGGTTTATTAGCATGGTGACGGGCAGAGCAATCGCCAGGGCAGCAGCATGTAGCAGTTGGGGTTCTAGTTGGTCAAAGCCAGGGGATGAGTCAGGATTTATCTGCTTCAGGAGGGTGGCACTTCTGATGGCTTGACTAATTTGAGATGAAATTGAGGCTGGAGGAGATGCCATTCAGTGGATTTTCTTAGAGGAGGGGTGGTAGGAGTAGAAAGTTTATACTTGTCTAGATCAGTAAAAAAGGGTATTGAAGGCCTCAGCTGCTGTGGAGGGGTCATCTGTCAGTATACCATCAATCAGGACAGCTCAGTCCTGAGTGCTTGTGCCACCGTTCAGCAGCGCATTAATTTGACCCCAGAATTTCTTGGGATCCCCTAGGTGCCAAGATTGGAGACCACGCCGATACTGGCTTTTCGTATTCTTTGTGGCTTTCTTACACTTATTTCTTAGTGCCCTGTATTTCTCCCAATCTGATGAGAGATACGAGGTTTTGTATTGCCCCCATGCCCTGTCCCCGAGTAGCATTGTCCATTTCAGATCAGTATTAAGCCATTTGTGGCACTTGCTCTGCACCCTTAGCTTCTTGTGAGGGGCATGCACATTAACTACAGACATTAATACATTGGAGAAGTAGTCTAAGGCTTCATCCAGGGTAGAGAGAGTAGATATAGGACCTCAATTCACAGTGGACAGGGCAGAGCAGAAATCTTCAGGGATGAGATTAGAGTAGTTCCTGGCCTCGCATACCCTGGCAGGCAATTTAGGGAGCTTGTTGGACAGAACACTGAAAATGGGCGAGTGGTCACTCAGTGAGTCTGCAAATATTCCGGTGGCCAGTTTTCTTTCAGGGCTCGTGACAAGAGCCCAGTCGAGCAGGGTGTGGTTGCCAGATTCGGCATTATGCCTGGTGGACAACTTGATTACTTGCATAAGATGGATGTCAAGGACCAGGTTCTTTGGACTGGTATTGCCTTTTGAGCACCAGTTTTGGTTGAAATCGCCTAAGAGGATCATCTCCCTGGGGGTATGCTCCGCTAGCGCTTAGGTGAGAGATTCAAGGGAAGAGGCAGCCATTTGAGGAGGTAGGTAGACACAACCAGTGTATAGGGGGTTGGCATTGCCAAGTAACACTCTAATGAATACCAGCTCACTCACAGAGTTACACAGGGGAGGGATGTCTATTTGTGAGGCATTGGATTTGGAGCTAATATAGATAAGAACCCCCCCACCTTTCTTCCCACCTCAGTCCTTTCTAAACACATTATAGCCCATTAGATTGACTTCATAAGGAAGTATTTGTGGCTTTAGCCAAGTCTCAGACACTGCAATCACATCAGGCTTGTCGAGGGTTGTCCAGGCATCCAGATCCTGCATCTTGTGCCTTAGACTGTTACTGTTCATAAGTACTAGTTTAAGTCCCCATTGCATTAGTCCAGCAGGGACTGGTGGGAGCGCTTAGCGTATAGTTGGGGGGAGGGGGGCGGACCGTGGTTTGATTCAGTATCTCCACATGGTGCTAACTTCAGTTTAGTCAGATGCCTAATGATATTAGTGGAGAAAGAGAGGAGACTCTTTGTATCAGGCATTTTTCATTTGAAGAAAAGGTGATAACAATTGCCATGCTTAGTTAGGCCATGCATAGGTAACAATATAGAATCAATATTGTCCACCCTAACTCCGTAGAACCCATTGGGGGAGGGTGGGGACTTCTACTACGTTCAGGGATCCTCTCCCAGGGGGTGAAACTGGTCTGCCACCAGAATTATGGCTGCATAGGCAATAGCAGCGATGATACCCAGGTGCCTCATTTTATGTGTTCAGTTCAGCCACAGTAGTGATTAGACAAGGAAGCAGGAGTCAGTGTTATCAATAAGGAGCTCAGCATGGAACTTGGTCTAGGCAGAAGGAAACCTAGTAGTGTGCTTAGATTCTTTTACAGTCCCTTTCAGCAGTCCTTAGTAGGTAGATCCATCACACAACCCCCACTTACCCTGAATGTTTACCTAGCTATAGGCAAGTTAAAACATTTGGCAACAAAGGATCTTAAAACACAGCCTAACTTGCTAGCAGTCATCCCTTCTTTGCAAGAACTCATTAGGTCCCCCCACTTGAAACATTTGGTAACATAGGATCTGAAAACACTGCCTAAACTCAACTTGCTAGCAGTCATCCCTTATTTGGCCAGAACTCATTAGCTCCTCCCACTTAGGCTACTTAATAGAGGCCGGGGAGGGTGAGCGGGAAGAAAAACGGCTTGTTCAGCAGTGATGTTTGATTCTGCGACGGGGCCCTTATATAGCCCATCGCACTTTCTTGAATTTGGCACCCTGTCTCAGCCCTCACGGTGATTGGGTAGTGAGAGGAGACTTGGGACGCCAGCAGTCTTTAATGTCCTGTGGCCTGGGGCTGAATCTCCTGCCAAAGGTACCTCTAGCCCTGTGCCACTGATGCAGCCAATCAGTCCCCCTTGGTGCAGCTGAGTAAGATTCTTTGCCGCTGATACGGCCGGCATCTCCTCCCGACAAAGGTTTTTGCCGCTGATGTGGCCAGCCAGTCCCCTTCAGTGCGACCAACCCAAATTCCTTGCCGCCAATGCAGCCGATGGCAAGCCTCGCTGCCCGGTGTTCGAGCAATCCCTCTGTCTCTGCCGATGCGGCTGAGAAATGGCTTGTTCACATGCCCTTTGTCCACCTGCTCAGCTCCTCCCTGAGCCAGTTAACCTCTGTCACTATGTAACAGGGAGACCCCAAAGGGATCTCCAAGGAGAGGCTGGCATCTGTCCTCGATACTCTCTATTAAACCACCTAGATATATATTTATAGAACACATGGAGAACGGAGGAGATTTCATGAAGCTTTACTTGGTCAGGATACAAAATTTAAGGTGGTACAGAAAATTGTAGCTTCAGTTACAAAATTAAAAAGCCATTCTGTTTTTAGGCAGAACTTACAAAGCTTTATAACAAATACAGAGGATGTGCATCCTGTCTCCAAACAAGGCAGTGTTGGTATATTAGCTTTGTAATTGGAGAATTTACATCTGCATATCCTGTGGTAAGCATGAGTTAAATGACGTCAGTTTGGTGACAAATGAATAAATGAACCAAGTGTAATAAAATGCCAGTCCCCACAAGATGGCAGCATTGTATAGCTAATGAGAGTTTGCTTTTAAATTCTCCATTGACACACACGCACGCTAGTTTAACATACATCAGAGTTGGTTTTGTTCTTATTTATTTAGTTTTTGTTGACCGGGTAAGTGCACTAGACAAATCCTGCCTATTTTCAGGCACGACCCGGGGGAGGGGGATACAGATGAGTGCCAACTGACCTTGAACCAGATTAAGCTGTTGGTGGCATTTTGAGTGAATGAGGGAAATTTGGCCAGGACACCGGGGAAATTCCCCTACTCTTTTCGATAAGTGCCATGGGATCTTTAACATCCACCTGAACTACCACCAATCCAGGCAGATGGGACCTTGGTTTAGCGTCTCATCCGAAAGACAGCACCTCAGAAATGCAGCACCCCTCTCATGCTGCACTACAGTGTCAGTACTGGGATATTAACCTAAGTGCCAGATGAGGGAACTGAACCCACAGCCCTCTGATCTCCTGGCCTCAGAGGAGAGTGTGCCATATATGTACCTTTTTTCCTTAGCAAGCTGCTGTCACATTCTGATAGTTCCAAGATGGCGGCCATGCTGGGCTGCCGTCTGTGAGCTCTTGACTTTTGGCTTGGATTACTTTCGTTATTTGTTATCATTTCATTATCGTTTAATATTTTGTATTATTTTATTATCTATTGTTTTAAATATTTTTTTTTCTCTCGTTGTTTTGCCGTTTAAAAACTGAGTCGTTTTTACAAACACAAAGAAAGACTAGAGAGACTTGCCTGAGTAGACTTTCTGACTGGTTGGCGTCTGGTTTTTCAGTGGGTTGCTCGTTGTGAGCTGCTTTATCGGATGCTGGTCTCCGGCTGCTCTGTCGAGGATTTAGTGGCTGGCCCTGGAAGTTACTGGCTGCTTTACCTGGCATGGCTCTACACGGCGTAGGAATAAGGAGGAACGATTAACGGTGGAGTAGTGACGGAGTACCAGTTTCGACTCGGGGGGAACAATCTGGCCGGACCGCAGGAGAGGGTTGCTGGTATCATAGTTTGAGCGGACCTGCTGGAAGAGGAAGTGGTCTGCAGGATAGCAGGCAGTGAATTGCCCGATCTCCTCTACAAATTTGTAGGTTCTGATTCCCTGGTCCAGACAGGGTGGCGGGTTTCTCTCCGCCTCCGGAGCGGTGGGGGTTACTCTGCTCCCTAGTTGAGGCAGGGTACCACCGAGGGTGGTCCTGCCTGCCTCTCTACAGCGAGGTCGGGTGGAGTTGGAACCTGCAGTAGAGGTATATTTGATGTTTGTCTGTTTACCTGCCTGCAGGATTCTGGTTTTGGTCTCTGGTTACTGGGAAATTTTGGACGAAGTTGGAACTGTGTAGACCGCGTGGACTGCTCGAACTGGTGAAGTATATCTGAATTTTTTGTTTTAGCCAGCGTGTGAGAACTATTGGAAGAACTTAAAACTGAGTTCATTTATAACTGTTTCAGTCTCGTGAGGAGACTGATTAAAGTTTAGCCCATGCTGAAGTGGTGAGAGCACATAAGTGTGGACATAAAAAGATTTTGAACTCTTGTTTTGTGTTCGTCTTGGGTAAATGAGGATATTGGTTTTAGGATATCGAGAGAAAAAAAAAAAGCCAATTTTATGTCAGGGGGTTTTGTATAGGTGCAAAGCTCCTTCCCCCCGAAGTGGTGAGAGCACTGGGGGTGGGGGGGTAGATGGATAAAATGTTCTGATAAATTTAAAGTACAAATATTGACACACTGATAGGGTATAATTTTGTTTATTGTTGTATGTATATTTTTGTATTTGAGTGTTGTGTTTTAGTTTTATTTAGAATTTTATATAAGTTTGTGGGGTTTATTATTGTGGATTTTGGTGTTAACTATGTGTCCGAATGAAAATAGGACGGTCGGGTATTACTCCCCCTCTAGGCTCAGGGACCTTCGTCCTTTTTCCTGTCCCCCCCTGTCACCCAGAGTTTATAGAAGATGTAGGGCTTTGGGGATTGTGAGGGGGAGGAAGAGGGCTGGTGCCGGGCCTGGGGGAGGAATGGAAAGGAGCGGGCGGATAGGGTTAGTGAGGTCAAGGAGACGCCCTGGGGTGAAATGGGCACAGGAAAGGGGTTTTCCCTGCTTGGTGCCCATACCCAAGGGTTCTGATTATGATCAGCAGGCAAGGCGGTCATCCTCGGAGGCTCATCCTACTCGGGCGATGTTGTGTAATGCCAGGTCTATCAAAAACAAGACGGCCATTATAGCCGATCTTGTTGGGTCATCTGACCTGGCGTGCATCACCGAGACCTGGCTGGATGGAAATGCTGGGCCAGTTTTAGCAGCAGCAGTTCCAGCCGTGTACTCGGTGATATACCGCCCGAGGCAGGATCGTAGGGGTGGGGGTGTTGCCATATGTTTTAAGTCAGAACTGGGCCTGGTGGAGATACCGGTGGGAGTCACCAGATCCTTTGAATGTGTCTTAGGCGAGGGTGTGGGGTGCAGGATACTTCTCGTATACCGTCCACCAGGTGACGAGAATGTCTTCCTGCAGGAAGTCGCAGACTTCATTGTCGACCTGACATTGGGGTCCCCCAGATGGTTGGTTCTGGGGGACTTCAATGCTTGGGTCGACGATGAACTCTCACGCTTTGGTCAAGACTTCCTCCAGTTGATTGTATCACTGGGCTTCACACAGGTTGTTCCCTCCTCGACTCATATTGGTGGACACTCATTGGACCTGGTATTCCTTCTGGGATGGGGATATCTGATTTGGTGGTGGAACCACTCCGGATGGTCTGACCATCACTCCATTAGGTTCAGTTTTGAGGCCACCCTATTAGATCAGCCTTGAGATGATGCAGTGCACCGCCTTTAAGGGGTGTGTCCCGGATGACCTGATGGCGGTGCTGGACCTATCGGGCTACCGATGGATTGCTTGGATCCAGGTGACCTGGTACATTGCCTATAATAAGGCGGTGACAGGGCCCTGGATTCTATTACACCTGTTGCGTTCATCCTCTCCTCTTCGCCCCAGGTCTCCATGGTTTGATGAGACCGTGAGGGAGTTGAGGAGGGTTGGACGAAGGCTGGAGAGGCGTTGGCGGAAGTCTGGTCTGGATGATGACCAACTTAGTTTGATGGACCATTATACGGCCTATCAATCCGCAATCTCTTGTAAGAAGGCAGAATTCCTGTCCAGAGAGATAGCGGCTGCACAGAATAGACCAGCTCAGCTCTTTCGGACTGTGGACAGACTGTGCAATCCAGCCTGTCTTCAGCCCAGAAGAGCCTTTTCTCCAGAACGATGTGAGGAGTTTGCTCTCTTCTTTGCAGATAAGGTTGCCAAAATCAGATCAGGCGTCCGTCCTTCCCTCTCCAATGGGAGCGGTGATGGTCGGCTGAGATGTCGAACACTCAGTTTGTATGGTCTGACTTCAGCCTCCCACAATCGATAATATTGTGATGGTCATCCAGCGCTGCGACCAACCAACTGTGATTTGGACCCTGGCTCACGTCTTTTTAGTGGATTGTGTGGATAAAATCAGCCTAGTCCTGGCTTTGATAGTCTGAAGTCTTTAGAGAGGGATCTTTCCGGATCCCTTAAAGAAGCTATAGTTAAGCCTCTTTAAAGAAATCCTCCTTAGACCCAGACTGTCTAGCAAATTACAGACCAGTCTCTAACTACCTTTTGGATAAAGTTATTGAGAAGGTGGTTAGTACAGTTGGATGATCATCTGACCAACAACAATATTTACTGATTCTCTCCAGTCAGGATTTAGGAAAAGGCATAGTAGCCGAGACAGCACTTGTTGTGCTAAATGACCTCTAATAGCGAGAGATCGTAGGACCCATTCTATCTTGGTACTTCTCGATCTCTCTGCAGCATTTGACACTGTTGACCATGGTGTGCTGTTGAGGCGTCTGCGGTCCATCTGTGGATTATCTGGTATGGTCCTCAGGTGGTTTCAATCTTACCTCGAGGGTAGGACTCAGAGGGTGGTGTCGGGAATTTTTTCTTCGGCATCAATCTCCCTATCCTGCGGGCTACCGAAGGGTTCTATTTTAGCGCCTGTGTTGTTTGCGGTGTATATGCTGCCGTTGGGAGCGATTATTAGACGATACGGTCTGGGTTTTCATTGCTATGCAGATGATACCCAGCTGTATATGTCTTTTGTGCCCGACCAGGATGCTGCCTTATCGGTATTTAATAACTGCCTTGCGAAATCCAGGACTGGATGAATGGGAGCTGGCTGAGGTTAAACCTGGAGAAAACTGAGGTGTTAGTAGTGGATAAAGGTCGCTGTGGGCGGGTTTGCGGATGGATCGCCCTCAGGCTTATGGCTTGAGGCGTTCAGCTGACAACCTCAGATCAGGTGCGGAATCTTGGCGTAATAATTGGCGACCACTTGCGCTTAAATCCCAGGTGTCAGCGGTGGTCAAAACTTCCTTTTCCATCTGAGGAATATCACCAGGGTGAAGCACCTGGTTCCTCCAGAGGATCTTCCAACGTTGATCCACGCCGTTTACCTCCGCCTTGACTATTGCAACTCCCTGTACCTGGGGCTGTCGGGGTTGAACCCGCGTCTGCAGCTTGTGCAGAATCACGGTGACCAGGTTATTGACTGGATCTTCTAGATCCAGCCATATATCTGTCTGTCGCCATGGACTGCACTGGCTGCCAGTGTTCTGAATCACCTTCAAGGTCGGTTTGCTGACCTATAAAGCCCTACACGACCAGGGACCTACTTACCTGAAAGAGCTCCTTTGCCCCTACTGTCCCTCCCGCCCCCTCCGATCCACTGACTAGGGATTGCTGGAGATTCCCAGGGTTCGTTTGAAAACTTCAGGGGCTAGATCATTTAGTTTTATGGCCCCGACCCTGTGGAATTCTCTACCTCGTCAGGTGCGAAATTGCCCGACTGTCCTAAGTTTTAAAGGAGCTTTGAAGACTCACCTTTTTAATATAGCTTTTAATGATTTATAATAATTTTAAATCTTGTTTATTTATTGTTTTATGAAATTGTACAGGCGCTTTGGTTGAAGAAAAGCGCCTTTTAAAAATAAAGTTTTGATTGATAGGTCACTGTATAACTATGATGAGTAAGTGCTATGACAAATATGACACATAGCATTTATAAGAAATGCCTACATCATTTTGGGGAAATGCAGCACATAAGTTTTGTTTTGTCCACCATTTCGCACACATAAGTTTTGTTTTTAACAACCATTTTGTAATGTATCTATATTGTCACTGCGTTGTGTACACATACCTTTTTATACTCTTGTCTTTCTATGTATTTGCTCATGCACCCACTTACTGGCTTTATCAGATTGTACTTGGGGTTTTGTAGTCTGTCCCCTGCCAACTATTAAAATTTGTGCAAAGACATACATCATAGTAAAATCACTCTCTACAATTCCCTCCTTTGCGACTTTGCCACAAATGTTATTATTTATTTGCATGTCATGCCTTTTGTGTATTTATGCCATTGCTGACCAAGGGCAAACAATATATTGCTTTCCCACCCTTCACTAATAATAGGGCTTGGGAGAGAGAGACTCCAAACCTAGTTGGCAGCCCCTGTACTGGTATTTGTTTCCCTTGTGTATATTCCTGCTTAGGGCTTATACACCACAGGCATACTGATCACAGCCGCATGTCGGGGAACTGGTACCATAACTTCACAGGTACTCGGCCTAATTTAAGCATAGGCATACAGTTGACAAAGCCACCAAATGTAGTGCATTAACATTTTTAAAAAAGAAAATGCAAAACGTATCCAAGGCATCAGTACAAGTGACGCTGCCTTGACTAGTTTAAATGCTGTTTTGTACAAAAATATTATGCATTACATAAGCAAAAGCGATCCATGGGACAATCCCATCGGGGTATTTTTAACATGCAGTCTAAAAAAACTATATTATCTTGTAGCAAATATAGCAACACTTTTGATTATATTATGGTTTGTAAAACAATCTTTTGCAATAGAGCTGACATTGTATTCTTGTATCATTATTTTACTTAGATTAGCGCTTGACCTTCCCTTCTTTGAGTAATTTTGGTTATTTTTGTCTAGTCTGCAGTTTATCTATCTCATGAGTTAGCTTAATTAGTCTTTCACAGCTTTTTGTACTTCTGGAGTTTGGGAGTTTACTCTGTGCACTTTTCTGGTAAGTATCCAACTAACATAAACTTCATACGTATTTGCTCTTTTGATGTTCTGTTGCCATTTAAATTCATATTTCCAGTGATTTAAATAAGGGGAAGGCGATGGATGCGTTGGCTCAGTTTCTGTCCACTTTGATGGCAAGTTTGGGTCCTCCAGATACCACTCCAAGAAGTCAGGTTGTTCTGTGTCCCATGGCCCCTTTGATGTATCAAAGGAAACGGCACATAATGTGGTATACATTGGACTGTTGTCTAAAACCTCACGTATTGGAGAGCCAGAATAGTCCACACATCGGTCTGTTGCCCCCCCCATCCCCTCTATGCATATACTATACAAATCAATGTCCAGTATGCCACTGTGAGTTCCATTATTTCTTGCCTTCCAGAAGTGTGATATGGTAATATCATTTTTATTATTACACTTGCCTGTTATAGTCCAAATGGGCCACAGCAGGCAGTATAGTATACAGATGCTGGCGATGGTCTCCTTTTTTGTGGCTTTGATTGCATACCTGGAAAGAAAATCAAATGCAGTATTTATTCTTTTGATAGTTTGTCTGATACCTTTTTACATTGGTCCACATGGACCCATTTTAGTATTTACCTTTTTTTTCCCCCCCACTCTTTCCACGTATGCTGCTGTATTGTCTAGGACCTCTGTAACTTTATATGGCCCTAGCCAATTGGCATCTTTCCAAGGTATTTTTTGATCCGAATTTTTAATCATTACCATATCTCCCACTTGCAGTGGCTCTTTCCACCCTATTTTGGGTTCCCTTTGTTTTAGGTTTCTTTGGTATGCTTGGGACATGTGCCAACTAGCATGTGGTAGATGCTTTTTCAACTGTTCTTGCACTTGATGTAAAAAGACACTGTGTTTGACACTGTCCTTTAACACACTTGGAGGTTCTGGTAATTCCGATGGGTAGTTTAGTCTCATCCTCCTCCCTGTCATGAGCTCATAAGGGGACAGACCAGTACTAGCCTGAACCGTTCCCCTTATGGCCATGAGAACTCCTGGCAAGTGAGTGACCCAGCCTTTCCCTGAGTCCATCACCGCCTTTTTCAGGGCATTTTTAACGCCCTGTTCATCCTTTCCACCATCCCCGACGATTGTGGGTGGTATGGTAGATGGAATCTTTGTTGTACTCCAGTAATTTCACTGAGGTATTTCATTGTCTCATTAACAAAATGGGTACCTCTGTTAGATTCAATTATGTTGGGGAATCCCCATCTACTACAAACGTGGTCAAACAAAATTTTTGCTGTTGTCTGGGCAGTATTGTTTGTAGTAGGGAATGCCTCCACCCATTTTGAAAACATATCCACTATAACTAGTAGATATTTATATCCTCCTTTTGCAGTTGGGAGTGGCCCCACATAGTCTTATTTGTAATGCATTTCAGGGGCCTTCTGCCAACGGCAACCTATTCAATTTGGGTTTTCCTCTTTTTGGGTCTTGCTGGAGACACACAAGACAAGTATCCAATGTGTCATTTACAGTGGCCTCCATTCAAACAACATGAAGTCTTGCTATATTATGCCTATTGCAGTTTGTCCCAGCCTTAGAACTGCCCCGGAGGTGAAAGAGTTAACTTCCATGCAGAGCATGGAGCTTAGAGCGCGAGCTCGGTTCAGAAGCTCTGTTAGGCTGGTTTCAAACCGAAACCGTCAGATTCTTTACTCCGCCTCACTGAACAGTCGCTCCGGAGTTCCTCCTGTTGCTCGGTTCATTTCTTTGGTTTAAAAGCGCTATTTCTTGGTTTAATTTAACACGTGATTTCATTATTTTAACATAAAACCGATCGGTTCAGGCTCTGTCTATGGTAATCGTAAGTAATAGATGAGTTTTGTTTTTTTCTGTGTGGAACTTAAAGTATTATCGGTTCGGTTGAACCGATCGAGTTAGTATTAAAATATAACTTTAAAGCCTTTTAAGGCTTCTTAGAGTGCGGTTCCTGGTTCTTATCGGTTCTAAAAACGGATTTCATTACGGTTTTTCCACTAATTCGCGACACGGTTTGGAACCGAATAAGGGTGTCTTGCCTGGCACTGCCATTAAAGGGCAAGTTTGTTGGTTAGCTGGCATCATGTCTGAGAAACCCAAAAGAAAACCGCCCACTGTTTCAACACTGTAGTGTCTGTGGGGAAGCTCCTGCCAAGGCTGACCCACACACTACATGTGTCCATTGTCTGGGGTTTGACCACCTCAACCAGACTGCCAGATTTGTAAAATTTCCTGCAGCCACCCTGGACAAGAGAGTGGGCAGGCTCAGGAGCGAGAGGCCAAAAGTCCGCTGACCGGATGGCCAGCGGTTCGGTGCCAACCGAAACGAGGTGCCCTCTGACCAGGGCGAGACTTTCTCGGGCAAACGAAAAGCTGGCTCTGAGGAGCCAGTTCCAGCAAAGAAATCTAAAAAATCAGCAGGTTTGGAGTCCAAAATTCCTTCTCCAACTGCTGCAGAGATAGCCAGGGCAATACAGATTGTCCAGTCCCTGTCCCCGGTTCCCTCCAAACCGCCACTGTCTGGCAAAAGGTCGGTTCAGTCGGTTCCAGTGGTTCAGGATTATGATATAGAAGAGTTCTATGAACCAGAGGAGGGGATGAGGATTATGATCAGTGTGAATGTGACTTTGAAAGTCTGGATGTGCCCATTGAACCGGACATCTCCCCAGACATACCTTCAGGTGAGTCTCCCCTAAGCTTCTGAGACCCCTTCTCATTTTTGTTTTATAAAAGTTGCTGAAACCCTCCAGCTTCCCTTAGGAGGCTTTGGATGAGCAAGAGGAGCCTGACTATGTGGAGATGATGGATATCCCAGAGTCCAGGGGGTTGTCTATCCTTTACATAAATCTTTTAGAAAACAAGCGATAAAATTTTAAGCTCTAATTCTGTGCCTCCTGTGGATAAAAAGATGGACAGGAGGTACACTTATCGAGTCCTGATACAGATTTTCTTTCACAGCAATGCAGTCATGTTGGGGTAGTTCAGGCTGCAGCCTGTGATAAAGCTAATATCCACTGGCTTCACATCCTCCTGACAAGGATTCCAGGAATTGATGCCATGGCCAAAAACAATACATGGCAGCATCCTTGGGACTCAGACAAGCTAACTATATGGCTTATGTTGCAAGATACCAGAAATCTAGATGGGATACTGTCATGGCCTTAGCCAAACAGGGTCCCTGGCCAGCTCAAAGGAGCTGGAGCAGGTGGCTCTTGATGGTATTGAGGCATCTAAGGTGCAATTCCATGCTGCAGTGGATTCTAACGATGTATCCTCTAGAGTCATGGCTACATCTGTGCTTTTCGGAGATTGGCCTGGCTCAGGTGTACTACTTTGTCACAGGATACCCAGTCTAAGGCTATGGATTTTCCTGTGGTGGGAAATTCTGTGTTTGGGGAGCAGACAGAATTATATGAAGAAAATGGATGAATATAGAACCACTTACAGGAGTGCACAAGCCAGGAGCGGCAAGCCACTCCTCAGAGGCAGCCCTCCAGGGTAGGGGTAGGCCTTTTCACAGGCCTTTTACCAGACTCAGGCCTCCTCCTCTTCAGCCTATGCAAACAGAGGGGTTCTTCAGAGGGGAGGCAGACGGGTTCGAGCAGGCCTGCTCCCACCCCTCGCCCTAAAGCCCTGCCAAACAGGCACCCTGATGGGATGCCCAGGGTCGGCTCTCCACTACCTGTAGGGCAGGTTGGCTCACTTAGGTCCAGGACTGGCAGTCTTTAACTCAGACAGGTGGGTCCTGAAGTAGTGAGCCAGGGTCTGGTTCTCAGCTTCAAGAAATTTCCAAAGATGAGAGCCAGATCTTTTCCACCTACAAACCTTTAGAGACTCTTGCTTTGGAAACAGAAGTCTCAACCCTCCTGGCTCTCAGAGCTGTAGAAAGGTTTCTCCCTTCACCAGGGCAGGGTCTGTACTCCAGGTACTTCCTTACCCCAAAAAAGACAGGAGTGGCGGCCTATCCTGGATCTAAGATATCTAAACAAGCACGTTTAAAGCCAAAGTTCAAATGGTGACACTGGGAATGATTTTACCCTCCCTAAGGCCAGGGACTGGCTAGCCTCCTGGACCTCAAAGATGCCTACTTCCATGTTCTATCAGAAGCTCCCATCGAAAGCACCTCCAGATTGAACTGCCCTCAGGCCATTATCAGTTCAGAGCAATGCCCTTGACCTCACTTCTGCCCCAAGGTGTTCACAAAATGTCTGGCAGTAGCAGTCACTCACCTAAGAAGGCAAAAGATTGCCATTTTTTCCTACTACCTGGATGATCTGGCTCAATTGAGAGGTCAGTCTCCAGACTAGGTCAAATCACACCTGCTAGCTACCCAGCAGCTGCTTGCCTCTCTGGGATTTCTTCTCAATCTTCCAAAGTCAGTTTTGGAACCTGTCCAGGTACTCACCTTTATAGGTGCAGAACTGGACCAAAGCAAACCAGAGCCTTCCTTCCCTTGGAAAGGTAAGGACCTTAGTGGCCCTGGCACGCCTCCTTCCTCTCAGGTCTTGACCAGCAAGGCATTTCCTGCAGCTCCTGAGGGCACATGGCTGCCTCCACAGCTGTGGTGCAAGGAGCAAGATTTCAGATGAGGGACATTCAGTTCCATTTGAGAGCTTTCTGGTCTCAAAGAAGATCCTCTATCAAGTTAATCCCAGTGACTCGAACTCTGATCCAGGCCCTTCAGTGGTGGCAGGATCAGAGCAATCTGAACAGGGGTGCCTTTCATCTCTCTGTCCCATTCCTTGACCCTCACTACAGATGCATCCCTCTTGGGATGGGAGCTCACATGAGACCTCTCCACCCAGGGATTATGGTCCCTCAGGATCTCTGCTCCACATCAATCTGTTGGAACTCAGAGCTGTTTTTCTAGCACTTCAGTTTTCTCTGCATCTGTTCAGAACAAGGTGGTACAGGTCAGAACAGACAACCCACTACAATGTGGTACATCAACAAACAAGAGGTACTCGGTCTTCCCTTGTGCACCGAGGCGATGAAGTTGTGGTCTCTGGCTTACTCCCTGAACACTTCCCTCATAGCAGTTCACCTCCCAGGCAAGGACAATGTCCTGGCAGATGCCCTCAGCAGGATTTCCCAGGCCATCACGAATGGTCACTGGATCCCTAGTACTGGGGATAGTGTTTGCCAGATGGGCACTCCTCAGATAGATCTTTCGCAGCCCCAGACAATCATCAACTTCCACTGTTTTGTTAGGCCCCAGTGGTTGGGCTCAGTTCCCTGGATGCCTTTCTCCTCGATTGGGAAGGAAGTTTCTTTATGCCTTTCCCCTTCCTCTCCTGTTCAAAGTACTAGTCAAAATCAGGTCTCAGCCCTGCAAAATGATCCTGATTGCTCCAGACTGAGCCAGGCAGCCCTGGTACCCTCCTTCTGTCCTTAGCAGTCCATCTTCCCTGTGTCTCCCAGGAACCACAATCTGTTAACCTGTGCTCAGGGAGAGTTTGGTATCGAATCTCAAATCCCTCAACCTCAAGGCTTGGCTCTTGAGCAGTTAGAGTTTGCTGATTTGCAACTTTCTCAAAGTGTTCTCGAAATCCTGAAGGCTGCTAGGAAGCCTTCCACCAGAGCTACCTATAACTCCAAGTGGAAAAGGTTTTCCATATGGTGTTCTGGTAAGCATGTTTCCCCAGAATCTGCTGATCTACCCACTGTATTGGACTACATGGTCCATCTTAATTCTTTGGGACTGAGACCAGCCACCCTGAAAGTGCACTTGGCTGCTGTCTCTGCCTTCATTCAGCAGGGAAGCCCTCTTCTCTTTCTGCTCATCCTGTATTTTCCAAGTTTTTAAAGTTGCTTACACCAATCCTCCATTCAGGGACCCTGCCCTGCATGGGATCTTAATGTACGCATTGCTCAGCTAATGCAACCCCTTGAGCCTCTGTCTTCGGCAGAGCTTAAGTATTTGACTTGGAAAACTGTATTTCGGTAGCCATCACTTCTGCCAGGCATATAAGTGAGTTACAGGCTTTATCAGTAGAAACTGACTTTATTTCCTTTCACAGGGATGAAGTGGTCCTCAGGACTAACAGGAAGTTTTTGCCTAAGGTGGTTTCAGATTTCCACCTTAACCAATCTATTTCACTTCCAGTGTTCTTCACTGACCATTCCTCCTCTGGTGAGAGGAGGCTGCACAGCTTAGATGTTAAGAGGGCTCTAAGTTACTACATAGAGCGTACCAAGGGTCACAGGTTTGACTCCCTCCAACTGTTTCTCACTTATGGTGAGGTTGGGAAAGGGAGACCTGCCACTAAAAGATCCATTGCCAGGTGGATCGTTTCTTGTATCAATTTTGCTATCAAAAGCGGGTAAGGTTCCCCCTCAGGCCTGAGGGCTCACTCTACAGAGGTACAGCTGCATCTCTAGCTGCTGCTAGAGACATCCCTATCTTGGAGAGATGTCAGGCAGCTACTTGGAAGACAGTACACTTTCACCAAGCATTACTCCCTGGATATTAAGGCCAGGAGGGATGCTCGGTTTAGCAAGCCGTGCTTCAGAGCCTATTCCTAAGTGGGTTCTGTCCCTCCTCCATGGAGGTACTGCTGTGTAGTCTGCAATAGTCATAATATAGCAGACTTCATGTTGTTTGAAAAAAATTACTCATCTTAGTAATGTTGTTTCTTCTAATGGAGTTTTGCTATATTATGACCTCCCCAGCCTGCCTCTCTCAGAACTCCTACTTTGGGTATGGGGTGGGTAGTCCTCTGTTGGCATTTATTGATGCCCTCTTTCATGTTTGGGTGTTGTGTTTAGTTATTTTATCTTATTTTTCTGGTCCACTGACTTGAGTCTTTGTGTTGGGACCATGAAAAATGTGTTAATATATTAGTGGCCAGTTGGCTAGTGTAGGTTACAGCTTCCACACAGAACCTTAGTGAGTTTTTGTTTGTAAATATCTGACGGTTTCGGTTTGAAACCAGCCTAACAGAGCTTCTGAACCGAGCTCGCGCTCTAAGCTCCATGCTCTGCATGGAAGTTAACTCTTTCACCTCCGGGGCAGTTCTAAGGCTGGGACAAACTGCAATAGTCATAATATAGCAAGACTCCATTAGAAGAAACAACATTACTAAGGTGAGTAATTTTTTTCTTTTTGGCCATCAATACTTATTTTTGATGATCTCCAGATTTTGTCTTTACAACAATGGCCTGCCCATCTGTGGTTCTCTAGAACAATTTGTTGTTTCATACTATCTGGGGGCACCCATTTGGCTGTTTTAGTATTTGGGTCCCTCCACCACAAAACCTCTCCTTTCCTAAACAGGTGATCTTTGTTATTAGTTCCCCTTTCCTTTATTTCTTTAATTTTCTCTTGAATCCATTGGTCTGTACTTTGTAGTTTATCTATATCTATCTCCTGGACCTCTTTTGGGATGGCACTACTAACAATGGCATGTCTTATGCCTGGCCATATTTGTGGCCTCCTTACCCCCTACTTTGCCGCTTGGTCAGCCAATTGGTTTGCAAGTTCATGTATGTTTGGGTTTTTGGTCACGTGTGCCTTAACCTTTTGTATTTCTACTGTGTGGGTGTTTTTCTACTAGGTCCCAAATAGCATTAAGTAACTGTTTGTGTTGGACATCTTGTCCGTCTGCCTTGACCATTCCTCTCTTTCTCCACAAATGTGTCCACTCATTTAGTGAAGATTTTCCAAATATTGAGTCAGTAAGTATTGTTATTTTTTGTCCTTCATGTCTAATGATGGCTTCAGATATTGCTACTAGTTCTGCATACTGTGCTGATTTGTCTCCACCCAAAGCAAATTGCAAAGCTTTGTCTCCACTTCCATGGTGTGTTGGGGAATATACTGCTGCTCCAGTATACGGCACACCATCTACATAGTACCTTGACCCATCCACATATAGGTGTAGTGTTTGGGTAGTGTCACTTGGTAGATGACCCATGGGGGTGCTCTCCAGAATTTCTGTTTTGACCCCTCCACAGTCGTGGGGTGCACCCTCATAGTCTGCATATTGTATAAACATAGGATGTTGTACTGACTCGAAACTGACATTGTTTTGTTGAATGGTTAGTACCCATTTTGTGGCTCTCTGATTTGATATGCCTCTTAGGTCTCCAGTCAGTATGTATTTTGGGGCAGTATGTGTAAACTGCACTGTAAGTTCTGCAAATTGGGTTATTGTTTGTGCCTGTTATATAGCCCACACAATTGCCTTTTTTTTTTCTACTTTGTCTATTTTCATAGACAATAAATGTATTATGTCACTTAGGTCATTCATCTGATCTGTGGTTTTGTTAACCCTTTTATCCATTTTTCCTTTTCCATTTTTGACTGTATATGGGGCCATTGGTATCTGGAGTTTCTTTTTTGTTTTGACTTTGATTGCCTCTTCTTTATCAGGTGCAGCCCTTGGTAATTCAGGATAGATTTTAACTACCTCTGCCCCTTGGGTTGCTATGGCTGTTGTCTCATCTCTCTCTCTTCCTCCACTATTTGTAGTTTTGTCTTTAAATAATTTTTCTCTTCTGTATTATTATACTGGTCTTGCAGCTCTTTTATTTTCCTGAGGTCTTCCTATTGTTTATAAACTTGATTTTCTAATCTTAATTTTTTTGCCTCTTTCTCCAATTCTTGTTTTTTTTATTGTCATAAACCTAACATCCTGATCCCATCTGTCTTGCAAAGCTTTTAATTGATCCCTTTTTTCTAATACTAATGTTTTATTCCCCTCTTTTGAGCAAGCCAGTCATTTTTTTACCTACTCGTGTCTTCTATTAAGATGGTCTGAATATTGTACTGCTGCCTGTAATGCATTGACACATTTTTCTTTCTCATTTTTGCAGTTTGCATTCCTTTCTAAGACACATTGGTTAAAATATGGCCTTATTTGTTGATCCCTTGTAGGTTTGTCATATGGCCCTAACTTACCATATTTCTCTGCGTATTTATTAATTCTTCCAACTTATTTATAGTCTTCCCTGGTCTCACACAGCCAAGACAAGACTCTACTCCCTGTCCCTAGGGAGGCTTTGTGTACACTTCTTATTTATAGTCTGTCGTGGTCTCACATACCCAAGACCCAAGACGAGACTTTACTCTCCCTCTCTGGGGAGGCCCTTGTTTATAGTCTGTCTTGGTCTCACACACCCAGGATGAGACTTTACTCCCTCTCCCTGGGGAGGCTTTGTGCACACTTAATAAGGCCTTCACTATTACACTTACTGTGTAAGTGTCCCTATTAGGTCTCCGGGCATCCCCTTCGACCCTCCGTGTATCCTGCCGTCTATTAGTTTGATTACTCCTGGTCGCACAGGCAAAGTGCCTTCATCTAGTAGGCTTAAGACCTATGCCCTTACACAGTTGTCTCACTATAATTAATCACACTAGTATTCTGAGACTGTTCATTAATAATCCACAAAAAAAATAACTAAACAAATGACAAACAAAATCTCCAAAACTAAACAGTCCCCTTCCCTATTACAAGCCTAATACTAATACCTGGTTTCTTGCATTTTCCTTTGCCTTATGTTTGTTACAGTCTGTCCCTCAGTGAGTTGATCAGTCTCTCCATGGACAAATTGCTTCAATAAGGAAAAAAAAAAGTTTTGCCGACGACAAAAAAAATTATCGAATGGTCATAAATTCTAGGTGGTTTTTACCTTCGGTTTGGCCCTTTAATTGCCAGCAGCTTTAGTAATCAGAGTCATGGCACCAAATGTAACAGGGAGACCCCAATGGGATCTCAGAAGAGAGGCTGGCATCCCTCCTCAATACACTCTATTAAACCACCTAGATATATATTTATAGACCACACGGAGAACGGAGGAGATTTCATGAAGCTTTACTTGGTCGGGTTACAAAATTTAAGTTGGTACAGAAAATTGTAGCTTCAGTTACAAAAATAAAAAGCCGTTCTGTTTTTAGGCAGAACTTAGAAAGCTTTATAACAAATACAGAGGATGTGCATCCTGTCTCCAAACAAGGCAATGTTGGTATATTAGCTTTGTATTGGAGAATTTACATCTGCATATCCTGTGGTAAGCATGAGTTAAATGACGTCAATTTGGTGACAAATGAATAAATGAACCTAGTGTAATAAAATGCCAATCCCCACAAGATGGCAGCATTGTATAACTAATGACAGTTTGCTTTTAGATTCTTCATTGACACACTCGCACGCTAGTTTAACATATATCAGAGCTGGTTTTGTTCTTAGCAGACAGTTACAAAGAAATGCAATGTACTTTATAACCATATATGTACCTTTTTTCCTTAGCAAGCTGCTGTCACATTCTGATAGGTCACTGTATAACTATGATAAGTAAGAGCTATGGCAAGTATGACACATAGCATTTATGAGAAATGCCTACATCATTTTGGGGAAATGCAGCACATAAGATCTTACTTCGAGATACAGCTCTTGCAACAGGTAACACCATTAGGACTGAAACGACGGTGACAAGACCCACAAATTCTTCAAGCTAGGTATCTTCAGCGGGGACCGCCCCGGCCGTCGGTCCGCCTCCGGCGTCAAGCGTGGTACATAAGGCGGTCCCCAGATTCTGATTCTTTCCTGCCGTCGACTTGCAGGTCTCGACCCTTGGTTCCAGATTCTGGCCGTGAGCAGCGTGGTAAAATGTTCTCCTACGGGAAATTGGTTCTCTTACGTTCAGCTTTTTGTCTGATGTCTCTCCAACCTCCGGTCACTCCTGAGAATGCGCCTGTGGGAACAGATCCCATTCAAGGATCCGCACTTTGGCCTGTGTCTGGTGCCTAGGCCCAGAACCGACATCTGATCCTGCACCTTTGCCAGGGTTTCAACAGCAGAACCGGATCCGTGCTCAGAAGGCCCTATAGGCGTTCCTGCTGAGGAACAACTCAAGACCATGGCACCAAGAGGATTCTTTGGAAGAAGCCGTGGCATTCTGAAGCATAGAGAGAAGGCCCCTTCCAGGTCCCCATCTAGGGCCTCCGACTCGCGCAGCTCTGGTTCCAGGTCCGACCGCTCTCCTTCTCGGGCCAGCTCTCAGCCTCCCCCCGCTGCGGTGAGAAAATCTTCAGGCTCCTCTTCTAAGGCCAAGACTTCCAGGCCTTCCTCATCCTCCAAGGTCCTGGCTAAGTCGGGGGATCGTCACCATCACCACAAGTTGGGTTCCCGCCATTCTGAACCCGACGTCAGGTCTGCCTCCTTCTCCCCAGCGGAAGACCAAGGAGCTCACCTCGCTGAAGAGGCCGTTGGACCAGACGCCGGTTCGCCTGACGTCGGCCTCTCGCCACAGGTCCCCAGAGCTGTCGTCCATCAGAAGACCGTCGCCGGCCAAGCCTACTCATCCCCGGACGCCGGTAGGGGGACGGCGTCGCACCAATCAGAAAGAGACCTCGCGCCTCAACCCGGCGTCGGTCAGGGAGACCATCACTGAGGAGGAGTTGACACAGCCTGAGGACCAGACGGGCGACCCCGGTCCTGCTGAGACTCCCAGGGAACCCTCCCCGCAACCCGAGGCCCCTGTGGAGCCGACGCCAGGACCCGACGACCGACCACTGGCGCCCGGTCCGTTGTCAGGCCTTTCTTTTCCAGAGGTTAAGGAGCTCTTCACTTACTGGTGGGATACTATCAAAAAGGACATGGTTCCCACTCCACTTCCTCTCCCACCTCCTCCTCCTCCTACACCGGTTACTCCTCCGGTTCCTGCGCCCCCTTCTCCATCTGGGTCTGCAGCCGGCTACCTCCTCCAGGAGCCAGGATCCCTCAAGGGAGACCAGACAAAGGAGACCTCCGTCCAGATCCTCTTTCTGGGTCACCCAGCCTAAGAGACCCAGAAGAGGCGCGTTCGCCTTCAGCGAGGACACGGGATCAGATTTTCAACAGGATCTAGATCCCATCTCCCTCCACGTCCCTTCTCCGGACCCGTGAGCTTCCAAGGTCTCCTCGGATGACCCTTCATTCTCGGACATCATAGAGACATCCAGGAGAACATGGGATGGGGCGGAAGAGTTAGACCCGAGAGCTGCATGCGAAAATATCTTTGTGAAGGACCCCAAGCCTGTGGTGGTGCCACCTTGGTAGGCTTGCTTTTCGTGGGCGTCACCAAGGCAGCGTGGGCGTCCACATTCACTCCCAGTGATGCCAGAAAGCTGACCACCTGTACAAGGCTCAAGGAAGACCAGTACTTGGCTCCAGCATCCTCAGGCCGACTCTCTGGTCATAACAGCCTCATGACCCGGTCCCAGAGACCGCAACATTTGAAACACCCTGCACGGACCCAGAGTCCAAGCAGTTGGGCGCCATGGGTAGGCTGCGTATGCTTCCGCTACCTGTGCCATCAGATCCCTGAGTTATTTGACCCACATGGTGCAGTTCCAAAACGCCCTGTGGGAGCAGGGTCTGGATGCGGCTGAGAAATTGCCAGAAGGTGAGCAGAAGGAGGAGATGTTGCAGCTCCTCTGTACGGATTCGGATGTGGGAACCCAAGTGCTACGAGCCGCGTACGACTCCGCGGACTCCTCGACCCGAGCAGCAGCTTCAGACGTATGCCTCTGGAGGTACTCTTGGCTCCGTGTCTCCGGTTTTACCACGGACGTCCAGAAATACATCATGGACGCCTCATTCGAGGGAGAAGTTTTGTTTGGTCAACCCTCTGAGAAGGTAATCACCAAACTCCAAGAGGCTGGGAAGGCGGTGAGGTTGGTTCAGGCCATGTACCGACTGAAGCTTAGTTCCTTTCATAGGAACCAAAGCCGATTTCGTGGACGGACGCAGAGACAACAGTCCCACCTCGTTCCACAACAGAGGGGCTCCGGTTTCCGCAGAGCCCAGGGAAAACATCCCGCAGGTCGAGGCCAGCGCTCTCCTAAGTCGGCCCAGCCAGTGGGCCCCTCAGCCGCCACAGCCTGACTCCTTTCCAGCCCCCGCCCCTCAGGATCAACGGGATTTCATGGTCTGGGGTAGCATTGCAAATTTCCTGCCAGGATGGCAGTCTATAACCACCGACAGGTGGGTTCTCCAGATGGTCGGAAGAGGCCACTTTATAGAATTCGCAGAAAAGTCACCCTCGAGGCCTCCTCTGCTCTCCCATTACTCGGTTCAGCACAAGTCATTGATCAGACAAGAGGTACTCGCGCTCCTGCAAAAGGGAGCGATAGAGTACGTCCCAGAGAACCAGAGAGGATACAGATACTATTCCACTTCTTTCTGGTTCCAAAGAAAACAGGGGACCTCTGTCCGATTCTGGACCTCAGCGACCTCAATATAGTAGATTACGCCTACAAAATTCCGCATGGTGACTCTTCCGGTCTTATTCCCATGCTAAGAAGGCGCCTTCTTATCTCTAGACATGCAGGGGCGCTTATCTGCACATCCCTATAGCTCAAGCGCAGGAGGTTCCTTGAGGTTCTCAACCACCATCTTCAGTTCGAGCCCTTCCATTCGGGCTGTCGCCGGCACCAGGGTTTTACCAAATGCATGGCAGTGGTGTCAAGCGTCTCTAAGGAGACAGAGGCCACTATAGTTTCCGTACCTGGATGATTGGCTTCTCATGGCCGCTTCCAGAGGCGTTGTTACTGGCGATCAGAGTACCCAGGATCTGTTTCGATCTCTGGGCATCTTAATCAACCAGAAATCTCTCCTGGTACCCGTCAGAAGCTGCAGTTCAAGGCGCAGTTCTGGACACCGTTCAGGAAGAGCATTTCTTCAGGCGACAGGCGGGCGCATCAGATCCTCATCAGGGATCTTTCTTAAGAAGACCGTCCCAACCAGGTCGGTCCTTCCCTGCTTTCGGACACATGGCTGCGGCCATTCCGACCGTCCTTTCACAAGGCTCCACATGCGGGTAACTCAGTGGATGCTCAAGGTGCAATGGGACCAAGGCAAGACCATGCAGCATCCGGTCAGAATCCGAGCGCCGTGATTCGAGACTGGCACAATAATTAGCTAGACAGGACACTCTCTACAGGCGTCCTGTTTATAGCGCCGTCCCGAGTTATTCTCACCACAGATGCCTCAGGGCTAGGGTGGGAGCACACCTGGGCAGGTGAAGTCCCAGGAGCGTGGACCCCTCAGGAGGCTCACCTCCATATCAGCGTCCTGAGATGAGGGCAGTCCTTTATGCCCTGCAGGCATCTCAGTCAGAGATCCCACCGAGTACTCTCCTGCTTCAGACAGACAACACGGCGGTGATGTATTACCTCAACAAACAAGGAGGCGCACACTCCTACCCCCTTTGCAGGGAGGCTATCAGGGTGTGGGATTGGGTAATCCGACACAGAGCGAACCTGATCACAGTACATGTTCCCGGAGTGGACAACACAATCGCAGACGGCCTGAGTCGTTCCCAGGCCAGAGTCCTGAGAGGGAACTTCTTCAGGAGGTAGCAGAGGATCTGTTTCTTTGATGGGGAACTCCAGAATTGGACTTGTTCGCTTCCCCATCCAACGCAAAACTGCCCAATTTTTGCTCGCTAGATCCAGGGCCTGGTGTTTTCTGGTGAGACGCGTTGTCCCTCTCCTGGGCGGACAGATTCCTCTACGCTTTCCCTCCCTTCCCGTTGATCCAGAGAGTTCTTCTCAAACTGCGCAGGGAGCATGTAACAATAATCCTGGTGGCCCCCTTTTGGCCCAGACAGATCTGGTTCCCTTTGCTAATGCAGCTATCTCGGGAACCTCCGCTCTCGTTGCCGTTCAGCTCCCATCTCTTGTCTCAGGAGGAGGGTTCACTGGTCCACCGGACTTCGCTCTCTGAACTGCATGCATGGCTCCTAGAGACATAGCCATTTTCTGCGACACGGTCTGCAGAGGTGGCGAAGTCCTTTTCCCCAGCCAGAAAACCTGACAATGCATGCAACATATGCCATGAAATGGCGCCATTTTTTTATGAGTAGCATAACATGGCGCTTTCCCTCTAGGTTGTCGGTGAAAGCGGTGCTAAGTACCTGCTCTCCCTTTTCCGTTCGGGTCTAGCCCACTCCTCTGATAAAGGTGCACCTCTGTGCTATCTCCGCTTATCACCTTCCGGTGGGATAGCGCACTGTGGCGCAATTAGATGCCTGTCGGGAATTCCTGAGAGGGGTGTTGCATCTTAGGCTTCCCATTAAGGACCCTGTGCCTCCATGGGATATACTCTTCGTCCTGGAACAGCTCATGCTCCCCCCCTTTGAACCTGCCGCGGATTGTGAGCTGTGTTTTCTGTCATGGAAAACGTTATTTTTAGTTGCTGTTATGTCAGCGAGAAGAGTTTCCGAGCTTCAGGCTCTCATGTGTAGGGAACCTTATTTGGTTTTTCACCAGGACAGAGTTTCCCTGAGGACGAACCCTAAGTTCCTGCCTAAGGTGGTCTCCACACTCCTCTCAATCAGGACATTGACTTGCGGTCTACTTCCCCAATTATTCCAATAGAGGAGAGGCACTGCTCCACACCCTGGATGTTCACCGCAGCTTAAGGTACTACCTAAGCAGGACTAAGCAGCTTCGTAAGTTGGAGCAGCTTTTTGTTTCCTGTGCTGAAAGGATGATGGGCCAACCAGTATCGAAACAGTCCCTCTCTCACTGGCTTGTCCAGTGCATATCATACTGCTATGATATTAAAAAGAAGTCCCTCCCGGGATCAGTTGGGGCCATTCCACTAGAGGAGTGGCCACCTCCTGCTAACACTCATGGCGTCTCCCTCAGCTATTTGTGCTGCAGCCACTTGGAGCTCTGTCCATACCTTTATCAGGCATTATAGCCTAGACATTGCTTCACGAGAAGAGCGCCCCGGCCTGCCATGCTACAGGGTCTCCTGTCCTAGAATCAGGACCTGGAATGAACCTTCTAGTTTCCTCTTCCCAGAGTGTTTGCAAAGCGCTACTGCTTGGAAATCAGTCTAATGGTGTTACCTGCTGCAAGAGCTGTATCTCAGTAAGATAGTACAGTTACGTGAGACTTACCGTAGCAGATCTTGAACAGCTCTTACATGATCTCCAGCCACCTTCCCCTTGGAGGAGGCATGGCTTCTCGAGCCTTTGGAGACTTATACCTCTTAGGTCTTCTGACGGTGGATCCTCGGTCTCCCATTCTGATGTCATCTTGCAGCGGAAGTCTCTGGTGGGAGAACTGGGGAATCTGGCGGGACCGCCCTTGTATTACTTCATTGTACTGCGCCGGAGGCGGGACCACGGCGTCCGGAAGCTGCCTGAAGATAAGCTAACTAGAAGAATTCCGTGGGGTCCTGCCGCCTGCCGGCTTCAGTCCTAATGGTGTTACCTGCTGCAAGAGCTGTTCTCGAAGATCTACTGTTACGGTAGGTTCTTACGTAACTGTACTTTTTGTTTTGTCCACCATTTCTCACACATAAGTTTTGTTTTTAACCACCATTTTATAATATATCTATATTGTCACTACGTTGTGTATACATACCTTTTTATACTCTTGTCTTTCTATGTATTTGCTCATGCATCCACTTAACTGGCTTTATCAGATTGTACTTAGGGTTTTGTAGCCTGTCCCCTGCCAACTATTAAAATTTGTGCAAAACCACACATTATAGTAAAGTCACACTCTACACACTAGTTCCGCTAGTCTAGCACATATTGGGCAGTATCTCAGCCTCCACAGCATGTTCATGGCCATTGCAGCACCACATCCACTGCATCCCACCAGTCTGCCCCACCTCCATCATGAGGCCGCAGCCCCTCACCCTGCCAGTGGTAACCCTGCACCTGCTGACTTCTGCCCAGATGTCAGTGGCACTTAACTCCCTCCCCCCATCCCTGTGTCCCCTTACTTCCCCCAGTTCCCCTTCCAGTGGTAACCCTGCCCCTGCTGATCTCCTCTCCATATGTCAGTGGAACTCAGCTCCCTCCCGCCATCCCTACGTCTCCTTACATTCCCCAGCTTGGAACAGCCATTTGTTCGTCAAACCTCATATAACAACTCAAGGCTCTGCCAAAGCCTAGAGCATCCCAGTTTGCAGGCAACCATAAATATTTAAATATTTCAACAAGCAGTAGTTTTTCCACCTGTTGCTCAAGTGACCAACCCTTTCCTGCTTACTTGAGTGGCCCCTTAAGCAATAAAAACCTCTATTACCCAGCCCCCTTTTCAGACCAGTTTCAAGTGATCCGCATATACTGACCCCCCCAATTAGCCAACTAACAGGTAACCATAATGAGTTAATTCAACAAGCAGAAGTTTGTACACCCTTTTTCTCAATTAATCAGTCCCAGAAGCAATAGAACTTTCCCAGTCCCCTTTTTCTGGACAGTTTCAAGTAATCAGAACAGTTCAAGGGGATCAGCCCTTTTCTGCTGCTTCATGATTCCTTCCTGGGTTTGCACAAGTTTGAGTGATCCACCCCTTAATGTCCCTCTTTCTGTCCCTTGAGATTTCCAACAAGTTTCCACCTTTTCTTGATAACCCCTCCCCCATTAGGCATTTAATAGAAGTCGGGCTGGGGTGGGGGGACGGGACCAAAATCCTCCTATCTGCCGCAGCTCCACTCCACTCGCTGTCCGGTTCAGTCCCCTATCCCTTGCGGCCGAAAGATGCCGCTGTTCTTTAAAGTTGTTCAGTAATCCAGTGGCTTGTTGACTTAAATTTCAGCCCATGTTGATTATACTACTTAAAGTTAGAAGCAGCTGTGTTCTCAATCAGAAGTGCAAAAAATCAGAAATCTGTAGTGTGTTAGACTAGAGCAGTATTTAAACTGAAAGCTTAATACAGCTTTTCTGTCATATTGTAATGTTCATTCTTTAATTGTTTTTTTTTCTTTATAGCAATATTTTCTTATTTTAAGTTGCAGATCTTACAGACTTGTTTTCTCATGTCCTTTGTTAACATGTATAACCTACTAGCCTGCCATTATTCAATTGTATTCAAGCTGTCATGTAATTTTGTTCTAGTTGTTTTATACTGTTTACTGTAATGTATTTTCCCCATCCTACCAATAAAAACTATTATGGAAAACAATAAATTGAAAGCTTAAACCCATATAGCAGTTTGTCTATGCCATCTGAATGTTTTATCCAGATGACAAAACTCTTGACCAGATCTTGAATTGATCCGCAGTCTGTGGAACTTCAGCAGCAGTTTCGCTACTTTAACAATGGCATTTGGAGCTAAATACAGACATGCTTATCTAAAAGCTATTTGGCTAGTGGGTGCTTAAACACTGCTGGAGCTGTCAAAAAGACGGGGCTGCTCAGCTAACACGTTCTCCACCGACACCCCAACAGGAACACTTCTAATAAAAAGCAGAACAAAATTGTCATAGAATAACAAGAATGTTTTATATGGAGGAGGGCAAAAGTTAATCCAAACAGGAACAAAATGGTATGGGCACAGCATTTCAGTTGTAACATGAACTGCTGCTGCTAAGAGAGTTTAGGGCAACTGATGTTACTACTGTGGAGAGGACCCAAATGCAGCGCAAGTAAATACAGATCATAATCCTTATTTGTGTAGCTGACTTCTCCCTAAATATCCCAGAGTATTTGGGTGTTTAGAGTATTCTGTTCAGTTATTGGTTTGCCCATAGACTGCAACTCATTGTTTCCCTTTCTCCTTATCTTTAGGTTACACTATCTGCATGCACTATGCAGATACATGCAAACACTAGCTGCTGATGGGAATATTGATGAAAGTGAACAAATCCAAGAATTGACTTGAAGCACTACAAGCTTATTTTGCACAAAAGAACAGACAGTTCAAGCTACTGTAGTAGCTGGACCAGTACAAGGGTCATTGTCCCTGCATAGTTAAAATGGCAAGTAAAAGGAAATCAACAACACCTTGCATGGTTCTTGCAAGTGAGCAAGATCCGGACCTGGAGATGATCTCTGACAACGATGAAGTTCCTTTACCAGATATGCCCACTGAAAACATGACAGCAGAGAGTGTATCAACTGAAGAAGATGCAGCAGAACATGACTGTTCAGACAATCAGCTGATAAAAAAGGTTGAAGGTGGCTATGAATGTAAATACTGCCCCTTTCAGACACCTGATCTGAATATGTTTACATTTCATGTTGATTCAGAGCACCCCAATGTGGTTCTCAATTCCTCTTATGTTTGTGTTGAATGCAACTTTCTTACCAAAAGATACGATGCCCTCTCGGAGCATAATCTGAAGTACCATCCTGGAGAAGAGAATTTTAAACTTACTATGGTCAAACGCAATAATCAGACAATCTTTGAGCAAACGGTTAATGATCTTACATTTGATGGTAATTTTGTTCAAGGTGAAAATGAGGTGCAGCATGAGTCCGGTGCGGTGGCGGTAGCAGCAGCAACAACAGCAGCGACATCAGCAACAGTGACAGCAACAGAAACAACAGTGACAGCAGCAACCATGACAGCAACAGCAGCAACAGGTATTTCAATCAGCAAAACTCCAATCATGAAGATGAAAAATAAAACGGAGACTAAAAGAATTGCTGTGACGCACAATTTAGTTGAAGATGTTGAACAGAAAATTGAAAAGGAGCAACATGCCTCCAAAGAAGCAGTTGTTGATGCAGCTCCAGCAGCTCCAGAGCCTGCTAACACAAATAAAATTGCTGCTCCGCCTCCTGAGACTAAAGGAACAGTAGTTGGGCCAGCAGCAATGCTCCAGACAGGACTTGCACAAGTTATTTCTGCTGTACAAGCGCAGCAGAACCAAAGTATAATACAGAAAGTCTTAATACCTGTCACCAGCATTCCAACCTACAATGCTGCTATGGATAACAATGCTCTGCTGCTTAATACCTATAACAAATTTCCATACCCAACTGTGTCAGAAATTTCAATACTGTCTGCTCAAAGTAAATACACTGAAGAGCAAATTAAAATTTGGTTCTCCGCACAGCGTCTCAAGCATGGCATCAGTTGGACACCAGAGGAGGTGGAAGATGCAAGAAGAAAGCAGTTTAATGGTACTGTGCATACAGTACCACAAACAATTACGGTTATTCCAGCACAGATTTCAGCAACTGCCAATGGTTTACAGCCAATCTTGCATACCTGTCAGATTGTTGGTCAGCCTGGCCTGGTGCTAACGCAGGTTGCCAGCACTAATACTATGCCAGTATCTACACCAATTGCTTTGACAGTAACAGGGCTTCCCAGCCAGCCGCAACTGCCAAAAAGCAATGTTCAGACAGTCAAGGCAGTCCAGGCTCCTGTAGAAACAAAGCGTGTGGTAACAACAGTTCCAGACCCAAAGTCCTCTCGGCAAGAGAATGCTTTGAGTCCAGAGTTTTTGAACTTTCGCAGCAAAAAAACTAAAGAGCAGTTGGGAGAGCTGAAAGTTAGTTACCTTAGAAGTCAGTTTCCCCAAGAGGCAGAGATTGCGAGACTCATGAAGACAACAGGGCTTACCAAAGGAGAGATCAAAAAATGGTTTAGTGATACAAGATACAATCAGAGGAATGCAAAGAATAGTTTGGGCATAAATGTAAACAATGATTCTAGTACTACTATAATTATTGATTCTAGTGATGAAACATCGGAATCGCCTTCAGTTGGCCCTCAACATCGTAAGCAATCGTGGAATTTTTTTCCTGATTTTACACCCCAGAAATTTAAAGAGAAGACCTCTGAACAGCTGCAAGTACTGGAAGAGAGTTTTCTGAAGAATCCTATCCCAACAGATGAGGAACTAAACAGGTTGCGAGTAGAAACAAAGCTAACAAGAAGAGAAATTGATTGCTGGTTTTCAGAGAGAAGGAAAGCAAAAGACTTGAAAGAAGAGAAAAGTGAAAGCCAAGATAGTGATGTAGGGAACACAAAACATGAAGACGTGTCACCTACAGGTGGAAGTGCAGCATCCAAATTGGGCCCACCTTTGTCGAACAGGGTTGTTAAAAAGTCACCAGAGCAGTTGCATCTCCTTAAAAGTGCATTTGTTCATTCACAGTGGCCATCAGCAGAGGAATATGATAAGTTAGCAGAAGAAACTAGCCTTCCTAGAAGTGAAATTGTAGGTTGGTTTGGGGACACTAGATATGCTTGGAAGAATGGCAACCTAAAGTGGTATTACAATTATCAGGGTGGACTTGTTAACTCTCCAAATGGGCAAACTGTTGTTAGGAAAAGGGGACGAGGAAGACCAAAAGGAAGGGGCAGAGGGAGACCAAGAGGAAGGCCTAGAGGAAGCAGAAGGCCAAACTGGGACAGAGGAACACCAGCTATAAAATTTAAAACTGGAAAAGCAGTACTTAAGGATTACTTCTTAAAGCACAGATTCTTAAATGAGCAAGACTTGGATGAACTTGTTGGCAAATCTCATATGGGTTATGAGCAAGTGAGGGAATGGTTTACAGAAAGACAAAGGCGAGAAATCATGGGTTTGGAGCCACTTGATGATGACGAAGAGGATGAGGAGGAAGAGGAGGAGGAGGAGGATTTCGATGAAGATGAAGAAGAGGAAGAGGAAGATGACACAGATGACAGTGATACTTGGGAACCTCCTCGGCGTGCAAGGCGTAGAATCTCCAAATCAGATGACTAACATACACAAGGTACGTTTTTATAATTGTACACTAGATAGGAGACATATTCAGTCCCAAAAATTTGCATCCTAGTCAAGTCCAAGATGAAAAATCACTTATAGTCTGACTCTAACTTATAGATGTACCTGCTTTCCACAGAGCACAAGAGTTGCTATTATCTCAGATTACTCTAGTTATCTTATGTGTTTTCGTTTCCAGCTTTAGAGGCGATGGAAAAATATTGGAATATCTTTAAACAACCTGTTGTTCATTCCTTTAAAGGTATTTCCCTTTTGTCCTTAATTTTGCTTCTTGGCCCTTACCAGCTCTTTCCTTCAGGCACACACTAAGCCCCACTGCTTACCTGGACTCTCCATTGATGCCCCAATGGCTACAACCAGAATCTTTGGTTTATGCAGTCACTGGAGGGGATGCTACCTGAGGTGTGAAGTGTCCTGTACACTTGGTGGTAGATTAGGGAGGTCATGGTGGCACAGCAGGGATCGGAATTGGCACCAGCCCACTAGCCAAATGCTGGTAGATGCTGTATTGGGCTAGTAAGATTTTCTTATAACTAGCCCTGCTGGCTTGTATTAGAGAAGGTACTGTTTCAATAAGTTCACCAGATGGGCCAGAGGAAGAGTCTGTGGGGCTAGTGGATTTTTCCAGTCACTGGCCTCGCTGGCTAGTGGCCACAAAACTTAATTTCGACCCCTGGTATAGGAGTTATCATCTAACATGGCAGGGCAGCTCAGTCTTCCATTTTTCTCTCATAGGTTCTACCCAGTTCTACATCAAACCCTCTGACCAGGACTGAGGCCAACAGTGTATGGTCACTAGGGCCAATGTCACTGTGTCTGCCTCCCCCTTTACCTCCAATTCAGTGTTTACTACTGTCTACTTCTAAATTTTATTGAATTTCTGTTCTGTTTTTTCCGCTTTCTTATGGTGCATCTCTCCACTAGGCTTCCTTGCTCCCTGATTCTCGCAGTCCCCTGGGATCTTCCTCCAGACATACCAGGACACTCCCAGCAAGAGGCATCTGATTATCTCAGCATGGTGGGCTACTTTCAGCAACCAGGGGGAAGCAGGCAGTTTGCCTTAATGAGTTGAAGATGGTCAGTTTGTCCCCCCCCCCAGAATTAAGTTTCTGGTGGGCTAGTATATCCATGGTGGGGCCCGCTAGTGTCATTGTCACAGCAATGGCAATGGAACATCAGTGCCTACACCTTGCTCTGTGGCCTTCCACCTTTGGTGTCTTATCTCCCTTAACTGAGCTGCATTGCTCTTCCCATTCTGCCCACCCAACTGCAGGGACTTTGGCTTGCTTTCAGTTCCTGGTTGCTTGCATGAGCGCATGACACACTTCCTGTTGGTCTCCGGAATGCCATCTAATTAAATACAGTTGAAACAAAATTCAGCAGCACATCAGCAGTCAAGAATAAAGGCTGGCATAAGATACTGTGGTGAGCAGGGCACATAAGGTTGAAGGAAGCATTCATATTAAGACTTGAACTAGATGGGAATGACTGGAATGACACGCATCAGTTGAATTTTGAAGTTTCATGATTGCAGCTATCATAGGGTGAATATGTTAGCCTCTGGGTCTGATTTTTGTCTTTCTGATTTTATGCATAAAAAAAAAAAAGGCAAGATACAGATAGTTAACACTGAACATTTTTCCCAAATGGAGGCATCTGGTACAACATCACACTGCAGTGTGGGAGACCTGAGTTTGATCCTCAAATTGACAGTCCAGGTCCTGGCTGAGAGGAGGGGGGATGTCCATTGTGCAATGTGGAGGCAACATGCTCTGACTCAGGGGGTGGGAGCATGCACTAGCAGTGCCTCCTGCAGTAGAAGTTAATCCTGCATTGATGTTGTGAGTGACTATGAAATGTCTGCTGCCCCCTCGTACAGGAGCAACACTGGGTGGCATCCAGGCAGATGTGGAGGGATGGATATGTAGCCCTGCTCTGCATGCATGATAACAGCTGATATTATCAAACTTGGGCTGATTGAGGCTACTGGGTCACATACCAAGACGCTGAGCAAGAAGAGTAGGGCTAAGAAGCCAAGCTGGCTGAACAAGGAGGCTTTGGAAGAGTAAAGGCAAAAAAAGCAGCTTTTCGGAGGTTCAGGAAGTCCAGGAGGGGGGAGGACAGGGAATTGTATGCGAAGAAGTCCAAGGAGTTAACCAGATTGGTCAGGGCAGCCAAGGCTTCCAGGGAGCTGAGGCTGGCACAGGGCATCCGGGAAGAGGAGAAATACTTTTTCCAGGTACATAATGGAGAGAAGGAGCTGCAGAGACCCAATAATGAGGATTAGGAAGGATGGGGAGTGGGTGGAGAAGGGAGCAGAACAGGCAGAAGCACTAAATGAGTAATTCTGTTCTGTATTCACGAAGGAGAAGGGTGGACAGCTACCTCAGGGGATGGGGAAGGTGGGCAAGGGGGGGTAGGGGTGACAGATGGGGTAATTATGGAGGGCAGGGTGCTGGAGGGTCTGAAGGCACTAAGGGTGGATAAGGCACCAGGTCCAGATGGCATTCATCCCAGGGTGCTGAAAGAACTTGCGGTGGTATTGGCGGGGCAGACCTGTTCAATACCTCCCTGGACACAGGTTACATACCACAGGATTGGAGTATGGCTGATATGGTGCCCCTCCACAAGAGTGGTCCAAAGGATGAACCAGGCAATTACAGACCTGTATGCCTCACATCCATTGTAGGAAAACTTATGGAAGCAATCCTGAAAGAGAGGCTGGTGACCTTTTTGGAGGAAAATGGACTCCATGACAGTCAGCAGCATATATTTGTCTCTGGAAGATCCTGCCAGACCAACCTAATTGAATACTACAACTGGGTAATGAGGGAACTAGATAAAGGCCATGCAGTGGATGTGCTGTATTTAGACTTCAACAAGGCCTTTGATTCAGTGCCTCATGGGAGGTTGGGGGGTAAGTTACAATATGTGGGGCGGGGACAAATATGATAAACTGGATTGGGAACTGGCTGAAGGGGAGGCAGCAACAGGTGGTGGTGGTAGGGGCACTCTCTTCCCTAAGGGAGGTGACAAGCGGGGTGCCACAGGGCTTAGTCCTGGGTCCGGTGTTGTTTGGGTTATTAATATCGGATATTTCACGTGGTGTTAGGAGTTAGATCAATCTGTTTGCAGATGATACCAAGATGGGGCGGTGGTGGACGACAAAGAGAGGTGGCAGGGGCTACAGGAGGAACTGAACAAACTGGAGGAGTGGTCGGAAAAGTGGCAGTTGAGCTTCAGTGCGAATAGTGCAAGGTTTTGCACTTTGGAGCAAGGAACCCAGGGAGGAGCTACCAGTTGGGAGGGGTTCAAATAGAGGTCACAGAGGAGGAGAAGGACCTAGGGGTGATCATAACGGGTAACAAGAACAACTCCGCTCAGTGCAGGAAGGTGGCAACTAAGGTCAACAAGATGGTGGGATGTATTGCGAGAGGAATCTCATCCAGAAATAGGGATGTGATCCTGCCGCTGTATAGGTTACTAGTCAGGCCACATTTGGAGTACTGCGTGCAGTTCTGGCGTCCCTTTCTGAAGAAGGATATCAGATTGCTGGAGGGGGTGCAGTGTAGGGCAACTAAGATGATCCAGGGGCTGAAGGGCAAAACCTATGAGGACAGGCTGACTGAGTTGAATATGTACACCCTGGAGGAGAGGAGGGATCGGGGGACATGATTGGGACCTTCAGATATTTGAAGGGGATTAACACAATGGGCACAGAAGGGTTATTTAAGCTGAGGAGAGGAAGGGACACCAGAGGGCATGGTCTACGATTGGAGGGTGGAAGATATCTGAGAGAGAGATGAGGAGGCATTTTTTCATAGAGAGGGTGGTGGAGAAATGGAACACTACCCGAGGAGGTGGTATCCTGTACCACAGTGGGCAGTTTTAAAAGGGCATGGGACAAGGGTGCGAGGGGGAATAAAGGTAAGGGGGGGAGGGGGGCAGCTGCAATATAAGGGTGCTAGCTGCGCATTTAGGCAGACTAACTTGATAGACCGTAAGGCCTGTTTCTGCTGGCAGATTCATATGTTCCCCTGCCCACCCTTCTCTCAACCTCTAGTGACTGGATCTCTGTCTCGACTAGGCCAGGAACTGTGACCTCTTATGAAAGAGCCCCTACCACAAGGGTAATAGAGCTTCAAGAGCATCTGATATCAGATCCCACTGGAGTCCATAGCAATGCTAGTGGATAATACTAGAGGATAGACTAGAAGTTGGGAAAGGAGGCGTGGTGGCCGGGGGGGGGGGGGAATGAAGATTTTCAGCTGGCTGTTCTGCCACAACAGGGTTCAGGAATGTCCACTAGAGAGCTTCCTGGGAGACCATTTCAAGACACATATACCTGTTCACCTTTGGATTACTATGTCATCCACATTTTTAGAAATCCCATTCCAGAGAAATTTCTAATTTGAGTGAAGTAGGTTGTGTGTGTGTGTGTGTGTGTGTGTGTCCCCCTCATACCTGTGAGTATATTTCATTTTTGCTTCCTGGGGACCTACAGTAAAAATATAAATAGAATAATAGATGGACAAGTGTGTATTACAAGGCTTGTTTACACACACCCCCCTCTGAGCTTTGCACTTCCATGCCTCAAAAAAAGGCAGCTTATATGTTTAGTTGTAGTTATTTGTGGGGCTCACTTCAAAGGAAAAAATGTATTAAGTATGCCTGTTAACTCCCAGCAGATGATTGTATATGTGAAAAGTGTGGTCCTCATTTTTTTTTTTTTTTTACAGATTAATGAGTAAATGTTTGATGTTTTGCACAGATCAGGGCTTCACCACAAAGATCCCCCTTGAAGCTGGCCCAGTGGCACAGAGGGCTGAGGTGCTGGCGCCTTACCTTGAACCATGCTGGTGACCTGGGCTCGGGAACAGACTCGAGAAGCATGGGGTTGGCAGGGGGAGGAGAGGACTGAGCATCCATAGGACAGCTTTCCTCTCCTGGTGTGGGTAGCAGGGCCGCATCGCTCTGCAGTGGCCTTCGGTGGAGACCGGGAGCACTGCACGAGTGATACAAAGGGGAAAGACCAGAAGAGTGGAAACCGCATCAGGATTAGCTGGATGACGGCTGCCGGTCTGCCGACGCTTCTGAAACTCCCTGTAGGAGCGATGGCTGCCTCGGCAGCGCCCTGGGGTAAAAAAGAAAGAGTGTTCTAGCTATCCCCACTGGTGTCTTCCCTCTTGGAGGAGAGGGACCCACCTGGTGAAGGGTTGTGCCGGGTTACCCCGGGGAGGCTGTGATATGAGGTGAGGAGGCCCGAGGGGGTAGTAGGAGGTATGTCAGGGACCATGGCGGCCTGAAGGAGTGGCGGGTCCCGGAGCACGTAGGGGGGAAAATAAATAATGCAAAAAAAAAAAAGATCCCCCCCCTGTATGCACCTTAGTAAATACTGGATTTTCTTTGCCTCATCGCTCATAAAAAAACAAACAAAAAAAAAAAGACGATCCAGACAGCATGATTAAATATGGTGCTCCTCACCCCCAGGATAGTGCAGGAAACACAGTGATATTGTGGCCAGCTACCCCTTCCTTTTGTTTGCCCATATGTTGAAGTTTTAAAATGCTTCCATGCCCAGTGCTGTTGGACAGAATTTGCCTAAATGTCATATGTATGTCTGGCACAGACATGGCATTTAGGTACATTTTGTCAAAACAGCACAGGGCATGGGAAATAATATTTTAAAACTTCCATACATATAGGCAAACAAAAGGAAGAGGTAAAGCCACGTCATGATATCACAGTCTTTCCGGCACAATGCCGGGTGAGAGGAGCGCCATATTTAATCATGCCAGCTGCACCGAAGGATCTTTTTTTTTTAAACAAGCGATGAGGTAAAAATTCCTTTATTTACTAAGGCGCAAACCTGAGATCTTTCAGGTGAAGCCCTAATCTCTGCAGCGGTTGGAGCTTCACCTCACCCAGTAGTACTACTTTAATTTTTCTTTTATATGACTTCTACATTGGGGGGGGGGTGCTATGTGTTAGTCTTGTAGTACTCGTTAAGACCTTTCTTTATATGCATAGAGTGTTCCTTAACTGCAAATATTGACAGTTATGGCTTGTTAAAGTTGAAATGTGAGAAAGAAAATAAGTCCAAATTCTTTTTTTCATATGAAGGCAATCTTGTTTTGTATGGCCATATGAAAAAAGAAAATCGTCTCACAAAAACAGATTTTAAAATGCATTAAAAACACATCTCTGGGTAATTTTTCCAAAACATAACTGCAGAATCCAACTGATGGGGTCCTAGTTAGCAAGATACATGTGCTGGTATGTTGGTGTGTTTCAGTTACACCATTTTTATGGGTTTTGAATTTTTTTTAAATGGAAACAAGATGGTGGTCATACGAAAAAAGATTTTTTTTCCCACAAAAAAAAAAAACCCCATACAAAACAAAATCTTTTTTCTTATAGGCCAGATTCTTTTTTCATATGAAACAGCTATCCAAAATACCGTACTGAACATGCTCAGAACTGACATTTCAAATCTTTATAACTCTGGAAGGGATTAATATTTTGTTTTACCAAACTAGTGAAAGGCATCACTCTGGTCCAATCCCTTTCTACCTTGAACATTTCAGAGCAAAATTTCAAACCATGTGGGTGCTAGGCAATGACAAAACAACAGCAAAAAAAATTTTATTTTTTTTTTTCGTGTTTTTCCCTATCCAGATCTTGGAATCCACACATGCAGCTAGAATGAAACTTGGCACATCATGCGCCCCCCAGACTGCATGCAAAATTTCGTACAAATTCACTGAATGGTGGTGAAGCTATTACATAGAAACATAGAAAATGTTGTCAGATAAGGACCGCTAGGCTCATCCAGTCTGCCCGTAGGCCCTATACTTGTATGCTGCCTCTGACCCTATCTGGATAGTGGCTTTACATCGCTTCCCCCACCTCAAGGTTCCCTTATGCCTGTCCCAGCATGTTTAAAATCCCCCAGTGTGGTTGTTCCCACCACCTCCTGTGGGAGACCATTCCGTGTGTCCACCACCCTCTCTGTGAAAAAAAACATTCTCACATTTCCTCTTAATCTGCCACTTCCAATTTCAGGTCATGCCCCCTCGTTCTTGCACTCCTTCTAGATTGGAAGATGTCTCCCCCCTGCACCTTGTTTATACCCGTAAAGTATTTGAAGTTTTGTATCATGTTTCCCTGCTCCCTCCTTTCCTCCAGTGAGTACATGTTGAAGTCTTTTATTCTCTTCTCATACGTTTTGTGGTGCAAGCCCTGTATCATCTTGGTCGGCCTTCTCTGGACTGCCTCCACCTTGTCAATTTCGGTGCGCAGGTGTGGCCTCCAAAACTGCATACAGTACTCTAGGTGTGGCCTCACTAGAGTTTTATACAATGGCATCACCACCTCCCACCTTCTGCTAGTGATACCTCTGCTTATGCACCCCAGCATGCCACTGGCCTTCTCTGCAGCCTCAGTGCTATGCTGTGTCACCTTGAGATTGTCAGAAATGATAACCCCCCCAGGCCCCTTTCTTCCTTGGTGATTGCACCTCCCCCTCATCCTGTAGCTCCCCACCCAGGGTTCTTTCTCCCCAAGTGCATTATTTTGCACCTTTATTAAAGTGCAAAGCTAGAGGTTTAACATCAAGCAGCCTACTGAACCCTAGCTATAGACGCACTGCCGCGCCACTATAATATATATTCATTGCAAAAAAACTGTGTTAGTGCATTGGTTAGGGTTCTGGGTTTGCAACCCTAACACCCCACCACCATGCTGGAGGTAGCAAATCTGGCATGCAGTGGGATTCTCAAATCTAATGCTCACCCCATTCCACCACAAAATAAGCATACATGTGTACACTGAATAAAAATGGGGTGAGAGTTAGGTTTGACAACACCACAGCATGCCTGATTTGCTGTCTCCAGGGTGGTGGTGGGGTGTTAGGGTTAAAAACCCTGACATCAAATTTCCCTAGTTTTTGTGCTTGATCCTGAACCCTAACTTGTTTATTAATGCAGTTTTTTGCAATGAATGTCCTTACTTTTTGAGAAAGTCTAATTGGAGCCTTATTTGCCTGTGGGAGTAGGGCCCTGCACCCTCACTCATGTATAGTTTTCTAGAAAGAGTAATCATATCCTTACCCTTATTTGCTTGTGGGATTGCAGGGCCCTTTGAGCCCTGTGGTCCCATCCTTCCATAGATGCATATATGTATGTCACTGTGGAAGAGCCCTGCGCTTCCATTTATAGGACAACAAACAAATCATCAGCATAGTCATCTTATTACCCCACCTCATGTACCCGGTACAGAAAAGTTTCGAATCCCTGCCAAAAAGTAATCTGTGCAACTGCAGTGCCATTCTGCTTCACAGGTGCAAAAACACATTTTGGCCAGGATTTGAAAAATGATAGCTGTGACAAACATAAGGTGGGGTTAATAAGCTGTCTAGGCTGAAAATTTGGTGTTAAAATATTTAACATTTCCAAAGTTATGAGCGTGTGTAGCAAAATTGCAACAAATGGTCATAACTTTGCCATTTTTACATATTTGGACCCCAAATTTTCAACATAGTCTTTTCCCCACCCAATGAACAATATGACCTTCATTATGCAAATCCGGCCCAAAAGGTGACTTCACCAACTGTCCGCAAAATCACCTTTCGGGGGGAGTTGCATACTGACAGTCATATTGTTCATGAGGTGGGGGCCCGTTGAAAATATGTGGTCAAAATGTCGAAAAATGGCTGAGTTGTACATAAAAATCGAAAACCTCATTAAAATACATTGAACCGCATTTATTTTAGTTTCTCATATTGCAGTCGCCAGTTCCAGCAGCAAGACATGTCTTCGTTCGGAGAGTGGATCTCGGACCTGGAATCTGTGAGGGGGTGTGTGGGGGTGGGATTGGCAAGGGACTTTTTTTTTTTTTTTTTCTTGCAGGATAGCGACCTCTAAGCCTTTGTTCACAGACTTTGCTCTGTAAGCGCAGGGCGAATGATCTCTTTCCAAGAAGGATCAAGACCTTAAAGTCCTGGAAAAAGAAACTATATTAACATTGCACTTCTTTTATCAAAGCACAAGGCGTTACAAAAAATGTTAGAAATAAAACAATGTATGAAACACACTCATGCACTTCTCGTACTGGTGCCAATGAGGGCTGTGAAGCCCAATACAGGGGCACAAAAATAAAGAAAAAGGGAACTATGAGAGCCGGTTGGTTCTGCTCAAACTTCAGCTTTATTAAAGTGTAAAATTAATTCTAGAATATCAGAATTTTTTTTTTTAGACTGAAGTGCAAGTGTCAGAGCAACAAAAGGATACGTACATACCCCAAACCAGGTCTTGATTTGGAGTATGTATCCTCTTGTTGTAGTAGCACTTTAAATGTTTCAACATTTTGCTATGACAGAATTGACTACTAAGCAGCACCAGCTCTCCCCCGAGTACCTGTTCTGGTTTCATGTTAGAAATCACGTTGCCCAGAAAATCTGTTTTAAAACAGCTGATCCATCGGAACTCTAGTACCTCGATTGATTTTTCTGCTGCAGGGAGCATCTTTCTAGCTTCTGTGATCCTGGCCCTTGCAGGTCAGATTCTGAAACAGGTAGCTCGGTACTCGATCAAGCATTTTCTAACCGATCTTAAGTATTTCAGAAGCTGTGCTCTACACTTAAATAGTCATCTGGGTAACAGCAACAGACTTGCCATGCCTCTCCAGTTCATTCCTGCACTCACTCCCGGCTGGATTCCTGCAGTCTCTCGCTAGTGTCACTCCCCTCTGCCCTGGCAACATTGTCACTGCTGAGGACTTGCAGTTGCAACATTTACAGAAAAGGCATTGCAGTGATAAATGACACCTTTGAAATCCTTGCTGTGATTGTGTATTGACTCGGTACAACTCACAGGATCGTGCCACGCTACAAACGCACTGTAGTTAGAAACAAGTGTTTCTGAACAAAGGCTCATTAACCAATGTAAAATGCATAATTCCCAAATACTGTTGCCCTAATGATCAGCAAGGTCTTTGGCTACTGAGCTTAGTTGCCACCTACTGAAGCACAATTGGTGATTGTGTAGAACATCACGGTGGTCCGCACAATTCTGATAAAGCTATTCCGTTTCGTTTTTAGCACCTTGCTTTGATTTACACCAGCAACATCGCAAGTATTTGTTTAGTGGTTTCTGCAGTGTTGCTTAAGTATACCATGTCTGACAGGCTTATATGTTTTCCTTTTTATCAAGCTGTTTCAAACCTGCTGCCCTTCACCTCAACGTGTGAGCATTTTTTTGTTTATGAACTCAGAACAGTAACCTGAATCCTAAGCGGCTCTGGGGATTGTAAACCTGTGCTTTCTATTTTGTAACTGGGGCCTGTACATCCTACCCCCGTCGAGTCAAGTTCATATTACTTTACTTCCTTGAACGGGACTCCTTTCTATGTCAGGCAGCGGGACCGCTGAAAAGCTCAACAATTTCCTCAGCAGCACTTTACACAACTTATGTTGCCGTGGGTTACAGTATTTACACAAAGGTTCCATCAAGCAGAAGGGAGGGCACAGCATCTTTCACTGAGGTGTTGTTGGAACAAGATAGTGAGTTGCTACTATAAACAGATTTCACAATTAGCAGAATGGGAAACATCTTGGTCGTCATGTATAACTCTTCTTTTTACAGATTTCGATGGGCTTTATTTGCTTCTGAATGAAAGTCCCCTGGCTCAACATAGTACCCCAGCAGCAGTCATTCAGTCAGTAGTCAATGGCTCAACAGGTAGCACACTTGTCTCTGAGGCTGGGAGATTAGAAGGCTGTGGGTTCTATCCCCACACCAGGCACTTGGGCTACTATCCCAATACTGACACTGCAGTGCAGTATTTGGGGCGGGGGGTGCTGCACTCCTGAGGTGCCATCTTTTGGATGAGACGTTAAACCGAGGTCCCATGTGTCTGTTCTGGTGGTAGTTCAGGTGGATGTTAAAGATTCCATGGCACATCTCGAAAAGAGTAGGGGAATTTTTTATTCAAAACTTCAACAAAAATCAAATACATTAACAAACAAAATTTGAGGGAAAACTGGAAAACATAGAAACAGACGGCAGATAAGGACCGCTTGGCCCACCTAGTCTGCCCATTTCCGTACCTACAGGATAAGCTGTAGATCCTAGTTAACCAACAGCCTATTTCTTCTTACCCCCCACAAGAATTGCCTTATGTCTGTCCCATGTATTCTTGAATTCTCCCACAGTTTTAGACCCCACAACCTCCTCAGGAAGGCTGTTCCATGTGTCCACCACACTCTCTGTGAAAAAATGCTTCTTCACATTGCCCCTGAACTGCCCCCCATCTTTAAATTGTGTCCCCTTGTTCTTGCACATCTCTTTTTCTGAAAGATGCTACCCTCTTGAACTTTGTTGATTCCACTAAGTTACTTAAAAGTTTCTATCATGTCCTCCCTCTCCTTCCTTTCCTCAAGGGTATACATATTAAGCTCCTTTAGTCTCTCCTCGTATGGCTTCTCTTGCAGACCCTGCACCATTTTAGTTGCCCTCCTCTGGACTGCCTCTATCCAGTCTATGTCCTTGCGGAGATGGGGTTTCCAGAACTGGACGCAGTACTCCAGATGGGGTCTCACCAACTGTCTGTACAGGGGGATGACAATTTTATGTTTTCTGCTGGTGATTCCTCTCCCTATACATCCCAGTATACCCCCAGCCCTCCCTACTGCCTTCTCACATTGCTTGCTAACCTTAAGGTCATCTGATATGATTACCCCCAGGTCCCTTTCCATTTTTGTTGTTGTCACTAACCCCCCCCCCAAAATTGTGTAATCTTCCCCTGGGTTTTTGTTTCCCAGGTGCATTATTTTGCACTTCTTTGCATTGAATCAAGCTGCCATACTTCAGACCATTCCTCCAACTTGCCAAGTCCCTTCTCATCCTTTCCATGCCTCCTTGTGTATCAACCCTGTTGCAGATCTTTGTGTCATCTGCAAAGAGGCATACTTTTCCTTCAGTCCCTCTGCAATGTCACTTATAAAGACATTAAAAGGACTGACCTAGTACTGAACCTCATGTGTACCCTACTAGTAACCTCTCTTTCTTCAGCGTGGACTCCATTTACAATTACCTTCTGTGTCCTGTTGTCCAGCCAGTGTTTTACCCAGGCTACCACCCTAGGACCCACTCCCAGGCTGGTTAATTTGACTATTAATCTTTTGTGTGGGACTGTGTCAGATGCCTTGCTAAAGTCTAGGTAGGCCATGTCCACAGCCCCTCCCTGGTCTCCCTGGAAAACAAACTTATTAATGCATACATCCAGTTCTAAAAATATTGAAACTTAGTCACACTATTTAACCTAAAGCAAAACACCCTTAAACTAAGGAAAATACGTATCAAGTCATACATTTCCTATAACCCCCCCCTCCCCGATTAGTGTAAATTTTTTTTGGGGGGGAAAATCATAATACTGGACATTGTACGCCTATCAAAAATAAAACCAAAACTGTAAAGCATAAAAAAAAAATTATATCATACTTGTCCTCTTTCAGAAACTCTGTAACAACAGTAACCTTATAAAATAAATATTCTGTAATTAAAGCAAACCATGTTTTAAGTCATACATCCTCTGTAAAATTACCTCCCCCCCCTAAAAGAGGGAAGCGTTCTTAAACTGAATGATCATAATGTTGTACAAAATTAACAAGCACACCTCTCCTTGGAGCAATGCGGACTGGGGCGGGAGGCGGCACTCAATCCAGGCCCCCCCAACAAACCAACACCATGAATAGTCTCCAGGGGTGAGGCGCGGCAGCTCTCAGCTGGGTGGACCTCCCTTGGACCATCGGCCTCGCGGATCAGAAATCTCGCCGAGACAACAAGCGAGAGCTACAGGGTCCGTTCTCGCTTTCTTTTAAATTTGACGAAGTAGGACTTAGCGATCAGCTGCAGAAGCTCATCGGCGATGCAGCTGAGCCTTTAAAGGCTTCCCCCTCACAGCGTGACTCCTTGAGCAGAACGGACTGGGGGCGGAGGCGACTTGCTCAGTCGGGCCCCACAAACCAACACCACGGAGATAAGTCTCCGGGGGTCGATCGCGGCAGCTCTTCCAGCCGGGCGGACCACCCTCGGACCATCGGCCTGCGGATCCAGAGAATCGCCGAGACAACAAGCGGAGAGCTACAGGGGTCCGTTCTCGCTTTTCTTTTTAAATTTCCCGCCCACCCATCCTGAGTCAGTGGTGACTTAAATACGCCGATTTTGGCTGAAGCCCTGCCCATCTTACGATATCCTCCAATTACGGTCCCGAGGCTTACCATCCTAGGAGGAGCTCCCTGGTGACGTCTGCAGTCCGGTTCGCCCCTAAAGCTACGACCTGCAGGACTAAGTTCTTGCCGTAGGGGTGCCAGCCTCTCTCTCCAACTGAAGCTGCCGTTCTCACCCCAGAGCGCCCCTCCCTTCCCAGGGGCAGATTCTTTAAACCTAATTGCTAGCCCAAACTTGAGGCAGACTGCCACTCTGGGCAATTGCCTATGACTCTGACACTTATGACTCTTGCTTCTACCTAGCTAATCTCTGTCACTTCTGCCAACTACAGCCTCATAGCAACTGGTTCTAAGCACTGTTAGCCTACTGTAACGCTGAGGAAAAAAAAAAATCTGTGATTGTGAAGCTTTAATCATATAGCCAACTGGTTTGCTGCTTACTCATAATTAATAATAGGTAATGTGATTGCATAGTTTAAATCCCACCTACCCCTGCTGATAGTTAAGTCTGGTTACAGGGGTATCAGCACTATAGTTAATTAGCTAATAATCAGCCTCTTACCCAGAGTCTGATAGGGATCCTTACATTAATATCTGTCTCACTGGGATACTCCAACTGTACCTCTGCTGTTGACCTGATTTTGTTGTCTCCCCTCTAAGTTAATTGTTCTAAATAACAGTAGGTTAGACAGGGAACCTTTATCCCAAAGGTAGCGAGCCGCGCTTGCCTAACACTTCTAGATTGGAGGCTGAACCTGCTCTGGTATCCTCAGCTGACGTTGCCGCACGCGCCTGCAACCGCAGGGATAGATGCCAGTTCCAGGTTCCTCGACCCACTAGGTTAGGCACCTGAGATCCATGCGGGTGGCCCTGAAAAGTTTCAAGATGAACCCTGGGAACTGGAACAAGGGCATCCTCTTGGCTACGATTTATATTCTGGCCCAACTAGGGACGGATTGGCTCATTAGTAGTGCCAACTGCCCCCCTTATGCCCGTGGGGGGTCGGGAATGCATACGGCAAGTCACTACAGATGCCCCTCTTCCAGGTGCAACATCCTTCTCCTAGTGGCATATGAATTCTCTAGGAAAGGATCCTCTATCGATCCTTCTCCTCACCAGGAGCTTAACCCCATGTCCATCTACACTGGTTTTACCACCTCTAACCCTCACTCTTGGCGCTGCTAGCAGCTGCTGCTACGACGGGAGACATCCAGCCTAACCCAGGCCCAGGGACACCTAATGTATCTATTTCTTCCCCATCAGATAAGGCCTGGGATGGTGCCAAGGGTCTGAGGTTGGTGCACATGAACATCTGCAGCCTGAGACCCAAGATCCACGAAGTCCAAGCATGGCTAGCTGTCTACAAACCAGACATACTAGCAGTCTCGGAGACCTGGCTAAAGCCCCACATTCTGGACCATGAGGTAGCTGCCTCTGGATACACCTTCCACAGAAAGGACAGACCCTCGAGAAGAGGGGGTGGGGTTCTGGTATATGTAAGGGACACAATTACATCCTCCCTCGTTAGCATGCCACAAGGCATGACCCCGGACATAGAAGCAGTCCTCATACGGCTCACTCTAGGTGGGGCTAAGCACCTCACAATAGGCTGCGCTTACAGCCCTCCCCCACCAATGCGCTCGGTTCTCTGGATGCGCTCCTGAAGAACCCAGCAGTAGAATATGCTTCTGAGCTTATCTTACTGGGCGACTTCAACCTAAACTGGGCCCTTGAGGCGAAGTCGGCCATCAATGGTATATTAAATGACTCCCACCTCACCCAAGTCATCTCCTACCGACCAGAATGAACCATGCATCAGGAAGGCATACCATAATCGACTGGTCCTGGCTTCTACCCCAGCAATGTAAAATGGCAGGGACCTTGGCCGATGCCTTGGCGACCACTGCCGGTATTTGCCATCTGGAAGAACTGTGCGAACAAAGTCCCACTAGATTATTACTACTAGGACTACTCTAACTTCCTCCTGACCAATTCATTGGGTACTTAAATGGCATCGACTGGAGCAATATAAGACACCTTCCTAACCTGGAGGATGCGTTAAATTTTTCCAGACATCCCTCACCAGAATTACGGACCTCTTAGCTCCTATGAAAACCCACAGAGTAAAGGGAAGCTGCTACAAGTGGATCTTGCCTCCTTTAAAAGCTCTGATGTCCACCCGGGACAAGGCCTGGAAAAAGTACAGGAAATCAAAGCTACCGGGGGACTTAGCCAGCTACAGGGCCCTTAGAAACCAATGTAAAAAGGCCATAAAGCTAGCTAAAAAAGTCTATATCACCAACCTTCAAAAAACTAACCTAGGCAATCCCAGGCTCTTCTGGTCGCACATTAATGAACTCCTCAAAGGGAGCAAAAAAACTACACCCAGCCCAATTTTGGCTAATGGGCAATTAATTGATGAGGGATCTCTCATTGCTGAGACCCTTAACAGTTACTTCACGAACCTGGATGCATACAAAAAAGGACCCTCTGACAGGAGGAGTGAGCCGAACGCACGACAGCCCCCGGACCTTGACCGCCCTTTGTTTCATCTGAGGTTGGTCAGGGAAAAGGAGGTTTTGATCACCCTTAAATCCCTACACTCGAGAGGATCTGGGGGCCTCGACGGGATCCAAACCAGAATCCTCACGGAGGGAGCTCCAGCCTTAGCTAAGCCCCTAACCTGGCTGATAAACTGGTCTATTATGGAGGGGTCTGTACCCAAGCTTTGGAAACAGGCTCTAGTGATTCCTATACACAAGGGAGGGTCAACAGAGCCCATTGAGAACTACAGGCCTATCTCTTTGCTGTGTGTCATTGCAAAAGTACAGGAGAAGCTAGTCTACTCCCAACTCCGAGAATACCTAGAAATCCACCGGGCAGTCTCACTCCACAGCACGGCTTCAGAGCCAAGCATGGGGACGGACACTGCGTAACTAAATTCTCAGCAGAAGTACTGAGCAATAATGGCCGAGGGTCAGTACAGGGGCGGTCTTTATTGACCTATCTAAAGCATTCGACTTGGTAAACCACAACCTCCTACTACAAAAAATGCGCTCACTTGGCCTTGACACCCACTTACTGGGATGGTTCAAGAGTTATCTCTCTCGACGCACCCAGAGGGTCAAGTGGGAGGATAAAGTCTCCAAGCTAGCTCCACTCAAAGAAGGGGTACCTCAAGGGTCAATCCTCGGCCCCCTTCTCTTTACACTGTTCATAAATGATCTGCATAAAAACTGCGGGAGTAGCAGCTCTATCCAGTACGCGGATGACGCGGTCATTTACAGAGCTTCCCCTAATTTACCAGAGTTGGAGACAGCCCTCCAAGAAGACATCCTTCAGATGGAGGACTGGCTCACTCTGAACAAAATGGTTTTAAACACCAACAAAACGAAGGAAATGCTCTTTGCTCCTAGATCCCTGGGACCTGAGAGGTCACATCTCCTACAACTCCAGTCCAGAGGGGGGTGTAAAACTTGAGGTGGTCACCTCCACCAAATACCTTGGCCTTACCCTGGACCAAGGCTTCACACTAAAAAATCACGTAGACCAAATCACCAAAGCCATCCATGGGAAACTTGGAATCCTCCATAGACTAAAGGAGCAGATTATCCTGGAAGCTCGGGTAGCCATTGCCGCTAGCGTACTCCTCCCAAAGCTCACCTACGCGGCCCCGATTCTCCAGGACGTGGCCATGACGGAGTTAGGAAGGCTGCAGACCTTGTACAACAAGATAGTCCGCTTTGCCACCATGTCACACCCGAGGACTCACCACTGCGAGGCCCAATCTAGGCTCAGGTGGCCGTCTCTGGAAGCTTGCCTCTCCTACCCAACCCTCTGCCTTACATTCAAGCTACTGGGTCCCACACCTCCTCCCCCCAGCCTGAATGGTCTCGTCAGGGTGAAACCCAACCCACGGTGCCTGCGCTCATCAGGCCAAACTCTCCTCGTGGTTCCCAAGACTAGGACTAAAGCCGGGTCTAGGTCCTTTGCGCACGCCTCCTTCCATCTGGAACAACCTCCCTTGAGGTAATGGGAGGCCGAGTCCGTCACCAGCTTCCGGACAAAGCTTAAGGGACACCTGCTCGACAGGAGCACATGTCTTTGCTACAGGACCTGACCACGTACAGCCATCCTGGTAGCTCAATAGACCCTACCATACCTCGCCATCCTGGCAGCATAACGGACCTCCCCCTAAAGATGGGGTGCACTTATGTCCCAACTTATCCCCCTTCCAATATGCCCACAAAGAAGCTAACCCTAGGTCTTTAGCTACTGCTTGCCTTACCAGAGCACTCTCAATCTAATCACTAACTTGAGATGTATAATGGTCTCATTATGTGTAACCTCTGTGTCCTTACAGCCTGCATGTCTTCCACTACCTACCGCCCGTAAACCTATGTATTCTTACTGTTAAAAACTTTACAATCACCTGACTGTACTGATCTGTTACCTGTAAGTTGTTGTTTCACTCGGGTCGCCCCTGAAAAAGGGACCTCCGGGGCCCAGCGGGCCTACCCGGTCATCAAAATTCAATAAATAAATAAATAAAATACAGTATGTTGAAAATTCATTCAAAACTAAAGGAAAAACTCTTATATCCAAACCAGAATACTTGATTAATACATACAACCCTTAACAATGCTCCCCTTTCCCCTACCCATAAGAGTAGGGGAATGTTGTTTATAACTTGATAGCAGACCCTGCTTGACTGAGTATTATACTCAAAATTATAATTGGCAATACTTATTCCTCCTCTACTCAAAACCCAAATGTAATATTTAAAGTCCTAAAATTTTATTTATCAGTGTTAAGGATAGCCTCCCCTCGCTAGAGAGGAAGTGGAATAGTCCTTTATCCTGTGTCCAACCAAGTTATATTAGTCCACCACTGTTTATAAAGTTCCCTTGGTATTTTCCTTTTTTCACTGTCCCTTAGTGTAATAATAGCCTCATGTATAATCCAAAAAACTGTTCTGGAGTAACATACAATTTATGCAGGGACCGTTTGCATCTAGTTTGCCAGATATAATATTTTAGGCACAGTAATATTAAATGTATTGTATGTATCCATATTATAGGTAGACCAAGCTTGAGGTAAAATACCTAAAAATAAAATATCATTTGTAAAAATAAAGGGCGAATTATCCCACTTTCTGTATAATACTGCCTGGAATTGTAAAATATATGGACATTGAAAATATAGATGTTTCATGTTTTCTATCTGATCCTTACAAATGTCAGTTCTTAGGCATAGACTCTCCCCCATTTCTTTATGTTTCAGATTTCCCTTAACATTCAGTCTCCCATGGGCACTAAGCCAAAGAACAAATCATATGTGTAAGGGGCCCTGTTCTGTTGCAACATTTTCTCTGTTTGTTTGAAGCTAGACTCAGGTTTGTTGTAAAAATGTGGTAATTCTAAGAAGAATGTTGTCACTATTTGACCATACAATTCTTGTCTCGAAACTGACTGACATACAAATCCGTTTAGTCAGTCCCCAGAGTTTGATTTTCCCAAAACAATTATGTAAATAGGTTGGAAGTCCTACTAAAGATTTTTGTCAAGGTATGCAGTTTTCTAGTTCCCACTTATGTACCCATGGTTCAATTTGATCCGATAACCATGGTCCCCATATTAGGTCTTTATTTTGTAGTACCAGTTGTATATTATATTGCAGAAACATACAAAAGTAGAACAGTACTGGATTCACTATCCCTAGTCCTCCCTGTTTAACTGGAAGATACGTCACTCCTCTCTTGATGGGGTTAAGGCGGCTGCCCCATACCCCCTGGAAAAAAATGCTAAGGACCCTCATTTCTAACTGTTTTGGTATCATAAAAACAGCACTTAAGTGGGAAAACGAGCTTAATAAAAAAGTCTTTAACATATAAATACATTGCTTTTTCGACAGGAACCACTTGTTCTATCTAGTCACCTTACTTTGTGCTTCCACAAGTAATATGTCCCAATTAACAAAACCAAATCTCCAGACCCAAAATAAATTCCTAATATTTTACAATGAGAATTTGCTACTGGAATACCTAAGACTATCATATCTATTCCAGGTATGTGTCCTATAGAAAGGCACTTACTCTTGTCCAAGTTAATCCTTGCCCCTGTTCCCCATGTGAAGTCACCCAGCACCACTTCTAGTACTCCACCGGAGAATGTCTGCCATAAAAAAACTAAGATCATCTGCATAAGCAGTTGGTTTTATCTCAACATCATCTCTTGAAAGAAACAAACCTCTAATCTTATCACTCTGGTGTATCAGAGGTTCCAAAGTCAGGATGTATAACATAGGACTTAGGGTGCAACCATGCCTCACCCCCCTCGTCACTCTACATGGTGCACCTATCCACCCATTGACATAAGGTGCTGTCCGAGCTGTGTCATAACATGTTTTTATCCATTGAATAAAGGGCTGTAGAAATTTACATTTTTGTAAGCATTTCCGTAAGTAAGAATGTGCCACCTTTTCAAAGGCCTTGTCCTGATCTAGGCTGACCAAAAATCCCATTAATTCCTCTGTGTTACCTCTGTCAGACATTTCCTGAATCAGTATCAAGCCATCTGTAATCTGACAGCCTGGTACAGAACATAGTTGTGTAGGTAATATTATGTCTGATAAAACCAGACTTAATCTATTGTTGATAATTTTGGTGAGAATCTTCATGTAAGTGTTAAGCAACGTAATTGGTCGCCAGTTATTTAATAATTCCCTATCCCCTGCTTTATATAAAAGGATTAATAACCCAGTATTTAAAGTATCTGGAACATGCTGTTGTGTTAAACAATCATGAAACATTTGGGTCATTTCTATTATAAGATACTGACTTATGATAAGATATAGTTCATTAGGCAGACCATCCTGGCCGGATGCTTTACCACTATGTAAATGTGTAATTATATTTTGCAGTTCCAGTTCCGTTATAGGTGTAGTTAAAGGAATAAAATGCTGTTCTGAAATAGCCGAAAGGTCACCATCCCGTAACCATTCATCGACATGCTCTTTCATCAGGGTACAATCTGCTGAGAACATTTCTGTAACATAAAGTTCTAGCTCTTTTAAAATATTAGTCCCATTCAATATTACCTTCCCTTCTTGTGTCTTAAGCTGTTTAATGTGTTTTTTAATGTATCTGATTCTTACAGCAAACAAAACTGCTCGTTTTCCCTGCATCCCAAAACGCTGTTCCCTTTCAAGCGATTTCATCCTACTATATTGGGTCATTCCTGAAAATAGGCATAATACTTGTCTAGTGTACTTACCCGGTCAACAAAAGCTAAATAAATAAATTGTAGATTTGTCATTTCTAATATTATTTCCGTCATGTGTTCCTGAGAAACATATTCCTCTTTATTCTGCCAGGATTGTAATATGAGGAGCTGCTGTCTAAGGTCCTAGTATTTATCTTTCTTGAAGCTACCAGCTATTTCCCAATCCTCTTAAAATAATCTCAAAAATACTGCTTACTGTCTTTCCACCAACTCTGGTTGGAGTCCTACGGGAAATAAACAGATTTTCTGGCTTCCAGACTATATTTGAAGCCTTCAAGTACCCCTGGTTCTTCTAATAAGGATAACTTTAGCTTCCAATATCTCATGCCTTTAGGTGTTTCTTGAAAACTGGAAATAACCACCTTTAATAACCCATGGTCTGATGCAGCCACCGTGTGGACCAGTGGATGCTGAAAAAGTAAAGTCGGTGTTATAAAAAAAAAAAAAAAATCGATTCTGGTTGATTTTTTTACCCTGAAAGAAAGAATAAGGAGCTTTGGTGTCTTCACTTAAAAACACGTCCTGTAAACCTGTCTGTGTTATTAGAGTATTTAAAACCCAGTGTCACAAAAAGGTTTTTTTATATTAAGTCCCCTGTCTGAAGTGAATCTACTTATATTAAAATACCCCCCAAATATAACACTTTTTACTTGTAAACAAAAATGGCTTTATTAGTTTGAGTAGCTCAGTCCTTAATACCTTCCCCTGTGGTGCATAAATGTTAATTAAACAAAAGGCTGCCCCCTGTATTTGAATATCCAATGACAAAGCCCAACCTGGAAAAATATCCACCTTGCGAGTCACTGTAATTGTAGAGTTTGTAAAGCAAATACCCAATCCACAACACAAATCTGCCCCCCACCGGATCAATAACGTGGACCCTATAGCCAGGCCTCAGATGCCACCTCAAAATCATCCTTATTATAAAGTCTTGTGTCCTGCAAAAAAAAATATCATATTGATATTTAGAAAACAAATCATAGGTGGCTAATCTCTTCTTTTTCGATCTAATACTATTGACATTCAGACTAGCCAAAGTAATGTCATAAGACTGTAAATCCTCCCTCAAAGTGTCAAGTCACTGCAGTTGTTTTCCTAGTGCTTTTTCTCAGGCCTACCCTGAGGCCTATCCGTGTTTTCTTTTTTGGTGTCTTTTGAACATCTTTAGTGGAATCCTGTTCTGACATGACATCCGTCTGAGAGGTGTCTGGGACGTATCATCCGAGTCCCATTCCTCCTCCTGGTGCAAAATCTCATATTTGTTGGATGCTGCAGTGTCATTTACTGTCAGGTTAATATCAGTGATATCCACAGATTTCTTCCCCTTTGATGGAACCATTAGAAGATCAGAAGATGGTGCTGGGCGTGGTGGCATAGAGGTTGAGGGCTATTGCTCTCCTTCTGATCTACTTTCTAGTGTGGCAGGGGGTTCAGCAAAAAGTCTGGATGAAGTCTGTTCTTCAATAGGTAAGTCCCTAACCATGTCCTCCAATTGGGGTCACATCCTCATAGGAATGGCTTGTAGGATATTGTCTCTGTGGTTTAGGTCCAGGTGGATCTTTGTTCCTGAACCTGGTATTGGCTTCCATTGATGCTTTAGAGATACAAAAATCCTTGATTCCAAGATACACATCCTCAGTGTTGTTTACTGCTTTTGGGCAGTCAGTGAAAGTGTGACCCCCTTCCCCACAGAGACTGCATATAGGTGGCCTCTAACAATGGTAACCTGAGTGACCCAAGTCCCCACAATTTGTGCACTGTTTTCATTACAGGAGGTGCTGATATGTCTAGTCGATCCACACTTGTAACATCTACGCAGTTGTCCTGGATAAAATAAGAACCCTTTGTCCCTTCCAATAAATAAGCAATTTGGTAAATGTTGGAGGTCCATATTGGTTTGAGAAAGTATAACTTTAATTCTCCATCCTCCATTCCAAAAACTCTCCCCATCCAGAATACGTTCTGGCATTTCTTGGAGTTCGCAGCACTGTTCTAACCAAAAAAGAATGTCTATGATATTGACTTCTTCACTTCAAAAAAGTACTGTTATAAATCTGGATGCCTGTTTGGTTAAGGATATGACCTGGTAGGGGGTCCATAAAGGGTTAGTTTTCAATAGTATGTGTTTAGCCCAAAAACATTCCAAAATTTCTGGGGATCTGAAACTGATATCAAAAGTGAGTTCTTCTGCAGTGTGTATTAAATCATAAATATCTGCAGGAGTGTAAAGCCCAACGATTGCTTGATTAACACCTGCCCCACATAATGTCTGTCTGAGAGCTTATCCATCCCACCCAGATATCTCACTCTAATAGCATTCCTCCTTTTTGCCAACTCTATAGGTTTTTAAAAATGACTAGTATAGTTCAAGCTAGTATTCGTCTGCTCAGTGTTGGTGGGTTGGGGCGGTACTTCCCCACTTTCTGTATGCCTCTCCTCTTGTTCCTTTGCCCTGCTCTGCCCCCAGCAGCCTCCCCGCCTCCCCCTGCTGTGCATCAAAAAATAAATCTTGTTGGGAGACCAAAGGTGAAAAAGAAATGCTACCTGTATCCAGAGGGGTTTGGTCTACCCTCTGGTCCCTCGGGCATTCTTGTGAGACATGGTAATCTAGTCCTTCCTCCATGTACTTCTGGGCTGAAGTTTACTGCTCCGACGTATATTGTAGGTAGACTTCCCACTGCACAGAAGTTTTTGTTTCCATCCGGCATTTTGAGTTGCTAGTCCACTGCTTCTTGTGGCATGCAGATTCTGCTTCCGACCTTTGACCCACACCAGCTTGTGGATTACCTCCTGCATCTGCCGTATCAGCCCCAAAAATGAACAGTGGTGGAATGGACTTCCTCGTAAATCCAGGTGAATCTTCCAAATTTCTCTTTCTTTTCTTTGCCTCCTCTTCTAAATGAGTTTTTGCCAACTGGAACTCCTGTTCAGCTTGGCTGATTTTCTCACGCAGAACCTTCTGCTGTTCTCCGAGTTTGCAGTGAATGGTTTGTGATTCAAAATCCATAACCGAGTCCTCTGTACACTCTCGTTGTATAACTTGATCGAAAGGGGGAAATGCCTCTATACCTGTACCGTCCGTACTTCTTGAGGCATCCTCCTGAGCTCCGTTCTGCACAGCCATGCAGTGCACATCGTCGGTTGCTTCCATCGCAAGAAATCCAACACAGCGCCCCCTACAAAGAGTAGGGAATTTCCCCGGTGTCCTGGCCAAATTTCCCCTATTCACTAAAATACCACCAACAACTTAATCTGGTTTAGTTTCAGTTGGTTACCATCAGTATCCCCCCTCCCCCCGGTTGCCCCTGAAAAAGGGACTTCTGGTCTCAGTGGGCCTACTGGGTCAACAAAATTCAGTAAATCAATAAATAAATAAGCTTAGAGCCACCTGGGATATCTGCTTCAAGACAGAAACTAGCACTCTACCTTGATCTTATCCCCAATGCACATCATCTTGTTGGAGCTTGGGTTTATTAACCGTATGCGTACTGTTCGCACCACCAATTCCCAGCTCCTTCACTTTACTAGAATTTAGATGCTCGATCTAGCAGAGGTTATTATTATTGTTTCTCGGCTGCTACATTCGCTCGGTTGAATAACTGGGATCTCAATTTAGAAAAATTCCACCAGTTACCCTGTAAGCGATGATGTTACATGTCACCATAACAAATCTGAGAGAGTTGTAACAAAATGTGGGCGATGCAGCTGTAAAGTTACTTTACCGTAAATGAGCTGAGCTTCACCTTTTAAGTGAAATTTCGGGGATCATAAGAGAAAAAGCTCTAGCAGCCTTTGGGAAGCCCATGCTCCATACTACATGTCTCTGAATGCATTGGTCTGTATCTTACTTAGAGATTTGCAGTCTTTTTGTGCTTGTATTTTGCTTTATAAACATTTTAATTGGGCACCATGTTGTGGAAACGAGCAGATAGTGCCAAATACAAAGACAGTTGCAAGGTGAGAAAAAAAAGTGTTGGTTCTGTTGCCTTTCTAGCAACAGGGGGAGAGGGGAGGGACCACTGGACGGACTAAGAACTCCATTAATAATTTATTGTTCGAACAGTAAAGTCCAAACTACTAATAAGTGCAAATGGTTATTTACCGTTCGAATAGTAAACAAACCGAATGGCAGTTACTTAGCAAGTGACAGGGGACATGATTTTCTTTGGAAAAAACACATATTTGTCATGTAGCTAATTTTAAGACAAGCGTCAAACTAAGCATATCACTGAGACCTAAGAGCTGCGGTGCTGTCCTTCCCATGCAGTAGTTGTGTACAACACTACTTTGCAAATTGTTAGAAAAACAAAATGGTTGACATCACAAATAGTATTTCTCTGAGCAGAAACAGTAAATTTACATGCTTAAGAAATGAGTGTCCGCCTGAGTAGGACATTCTTAAAAGAGTTGCACTCCAAAAACACAAACTCAATAGACAACAACTTCAGCACATTCTGGTCCTGGTGTGGCAGTGACGTGATCGATTACCGTGGCAAGAGTTGACATTGCTGACGTAAAGACGTCTTCATCAGAGCTCTGAAGCTGTGCAAGCCTGGAGAAAAGACAAGCCTTTTTTTTTTTTTTTTTTTGATTTATCTGTTTATCGCCCCTACGTGCGCCCGAGCTGCCTCTCCTTCAGGCTGCCTAGGTCCGCAGTCATTCACCCTACAAACTCCCCTTCCGACTACCTACCTCATATACGCAGCCTTCCACGGAGTAGCCCCGGTGTAACCCTTCACCGGGTGGGTCCCCGCTTCTCCGAGAGGGAAGGCACCGGTGGGGAGGAGGCACCAGCACATTATTTACTTCTTGCGGTCCTGGGAGCTGCTGAGGCATTCATGTGGCTTCCTGGGGAGTCTTCGGGGATGCCTGGGGCCGGCAGCCATCATCCGGCTAGACTTCCGGCACGGATTTTCCGCTTTTCTTATTCCCCCTAGTGTACTGCTTCCTGTAGTGCCCCTGGTCTCCACTAAGGGCCGCTACGGGAGCGAGGCTTAACCCAAACCCTCCCCAGGATAGGAGAGCAGTCCATTGGACGCTCAATCCTGTCCTTCCCCTGCCAACCCCCAACGACCCAAGTCCATTCCCGAACCCGGTTCGCCGGCATGGGAAGGGGTAAGGCGCCAGCGCCTCAACCCTCTACGCCACTGGGCTGGCTTAAGACGAACCTTAAGTAAAATACAAGGCACCCAAAAGGAAGATTAGGAGGAAAAGCTTCTTAATGGAATTAGGCAGTTGAGCCAGGAAGAGGACGGCAGAAAGGAGTAAACCAGAGGAACTGCCAGGAGTGGCATGATTCAAAATGGACACCAGGTTTCTTGCGGCAAATGTTTTTTTCATGGCGCACATTTTTTTCTTGTTTATCACAGTAAAATTTGAATCCTATAGACACAAAAAAGAGCTTGTTGTCTATTGAGTTTGTATTTTTGGAGTGTAGCTCGTTTAAGATTGTCCTGCTGAGGCGGACACTCGTTTCTTAAGCATTTGAATGTTTTTCTATGAGTGCGCACCCAGATATCGTTGTAGGTTAAAATGTTTTTCATGCAGCAACCCTTCAGGGGTCAACCGACGTGCAGAGGCAAAGACTTTTTTTTTTTTTAAGCAATAAATTTATAGTTTGAACTGTTTTCATTTACCTGTCTGTCTTGCGGCTAGCACAAAAATCATTATAATTCAAAAATAATATATTTTTTCACCAAACCATCAAAAGGCACACCTTTGGCACACACCCCATCATCCCTTAAAAAAATTTAGAGCAAAATATAATTCCGTGTAGGCTGTAGATGATGGCAAAAAAATCCCATGTTAACCTATGGGAAAAAGGTTTTTTTTTTTTTTTTTTTTTTAGCACTTTATATCTCAAAAACCATACAAGATGCCATCACTAAAATGTTCACATCTTGAGACTCTGGCAAAATTACTAGGCATGCCAAATTGTAGGCTATTTTTGTCAGAGTATGCCAAAGTTATTAAGGTGTAAAAATTAGGGTTGGTATAGCACTTCAGTGTTAAATCCTAACTATTGTGGTGCTGTCGTACCACTATAATATCTATCTGTAGAGAGAAAGATGATTCACAAGTTTTTTCTATATATATTTTTTTTTTTTTGAGGGTTGGGGGAGGGGGAAATAAAATGGTACAGCATTGGACTCTGCACCTTAGATCAAGAGTCCCACAAATGTGGAGATCCTGGCTGGGATACTTTTAGGAGGCCATTGCAAGCTGTGAGCCTCCACTGTCTCACCCCCAGGGTCTGTTAAAAGGTAAGCAAATTGCGGGGCTGCATTACTGTCCTGCACTATTGTAGCCACACAAGGAGTAGGATATGACAGTGACTTGCAGGAGACTGCCATCCTGCTACCATTACAGCACTAGATCTTGAAGAGCACTGTATAGTAGGATAACACAAAAATCTGAATTTTCTATAGGAACATACTAACTGTTGTAGTAGTATTGAGAGCTTTTGTTACGCAAGCCTAGCTCGAGTCCAGATGGGTTGTGGAGATGAGGTGCTTGGCTCCTGAGAAAGGAGCATGCAGGTCACGTGTTATTTTAACCCTGCCATGGTAGCTGACCAGGGAGCAGCATTAGCAGTGACTGTGAAAGCACCCACTTACTGGCTAGCCAGCATAAGTGGGAAAGTGTGGTAACCACTTCAAAGGGGTTGGGGACGGGGGGAAGTGCTGGAGTCCAGAATTCATGAACTCCAGGTTTGTGGTCGCATATAGTGTTTTGTGTGTTTTATTTATTGCGGTTATATTGTCGGCTGTATATAGTAAGGCAAGTAAGATATTTCATATACATAACTTGGTTTTTGAAATGCTGACAGCACCAGAACTACAAGTTCTAAGAATATGAACGTCCATGTATCTTTACATTTTCATAAGAGGAAGTGTACTGTTCTGTTTTGCATCTGTGGAGTATACAGTGAAAACGAGTCAAGTGTTGGAGAAGATGCTCTGAAAATGCCCTGTTGGAGATGCCATCCTTTTGGCTATTATAACATGAGCTGAGGTTCCCACTTCCCATTTCTGTTGGTTACCTATGTGAAAGTTAATAATCCTGTGGTACTTTTTGAAAAGAGTAGGTAGTTACCCCATTGCCCTGGCCATCCTTCCCTGACTCAATAAATTCCTAGTTGACACACAAACGTTTCTGAAATCAATAATGTGAAAGATGACAAATCACCATAATAAAACCTATATAAAAGAATAATGCACCTTTTTTCCCTAGGGGTTTGGATACAGTCCACTATCGACACATTGGCAGTTCTACCAGAATTGCTGATTTGTTCGACATCTTGAAGCTAAGCTCCTCCTACCCCCTGACTCTGCCCTGTAACATCAAACCTTTCTTTCCACTGGAAGAAGAGATAACCTCATTTGTGCTGTTGCTTAGGAATTAATGCACCATAAGCGAACCCTGTACCCAAAGTTTTAGAACTTTCTACTTGCTTTTCCTCATCCTTTGATTCAGTGGTATGGTTTAAGATAGAGCATCAGAAGCTGGGGTTTCAATTGTGTCTGGTGCCCGTAGAAAATGTCAGCCACCAACCGGCACGACACATGCCTGTACTGCCTGGGTGGGCAGCACGACATGGCCGGGTGCAGCCTCTGTATATCAATGCTACTGGAATCTCCAGAACTTAGAAAGCATCAACTCACCCTCAAATAGCCTTGAAAGCCGGCCTGGCGATGCTAAGGGTTGAGGTGCTGGATGCACACCTCTTGCCTAGCCAGCCCGGGTTCGTAATGAGCCTTGGTTTAAGGGGTCAGCGGGGGGCCGAAGATGGGCTGAGCAGCCGCTGAGCTGCCTCTCCTCTCCCAGGTTGGAACCCAGTCCTTACTGCTGTAAGGCTGCCCCCAGGTGGAGACCCGAAGGTAGTGTAGATGGAAATGGCTAGAATAGGGAGGGTGAGTCTTCCGGTGACGTCATGGACTTCATGGCCACATAGTTTGAGAGCTCCGGGAGCCGCCAAAGCTTTTTTCATCTAAAATCAGCAGAACCTTTGATATCTGTCCTCAAAACTAGTTAAAAAGTAAGCGAGAGATGGCGACAAACAAAATTAAGGGGAAAAACTCCCATTTTTCAAAAATTAAAGCGATGATGGAACGTCCAGGCCTACCAGCAGACTCCCGCACAGGGTACCCAGTTTCAAGCATCGCGTACTCTGAGGACAACATGGAGCTGGGTGAGCAACATACCATACTCACCAAGCTAGATGGGATCATCAAAACGCTACACAGGGTGGAGTCCTCAGTAGCAGATTTGTAAGCAGACATGAAAAAAATTGACGCACATACAACTGCAGCAGAACAGGCAATCGGAACTCTGGCGGATTCCACTAGCCAACACAATAGAGCCATCCTTTATTTGCTGGCAAGGGAGAGAGAGCTTCAGTCCAAACTGGATGATCAAGAGAACCGAGCTCGCCGGAACAATTTTCGGCTACATGGAGTACCAGAAGATATGGAACAATCCTTCACGTCAGTAGAGGAATTTGTGCTGCACATATTGAGGGAAATACTTAAAATACCAGATCATGTCCCCCTCTCGATTGAAAGGGCACACCGCTCCCTGGCCCCAAAGCCAAAGGAACAATCAGCATGCCCACATTCAATCATAGCCAGACTGTTGAACTACCAAGAAAGGCTGCTGGTTCTTCAGACAGCCTGGAAGTTAAGAGACCTGCAACTAGATGGTAAAAATATATTTCTTGATCAAGACTTCTTGGACCATCTGAATGACAAAAGGTGCCCAAGTTTGAGAGGTCATAAAGCAAGCCAAAGAGAAAATAAAAATTCAACTTTATTACCCAGCATGACTAAGAATTCATATGGAAAAGGATCTGATCCTGTTTGACACACTAAGAGAAGCAGCTCCCACCCTATGACAGTTTGGCCTCCACTGCCTGGATTTTCATGCGGATATGTTGGAACATGAGCCTGAGCAGCCTGGCGTGGAGCAGGTAAACTGAAGCACTTGCAAGCCACCACAGTGTCCTGGCTCTCCCACCTCAGCTTAGAACTTAAAAAAGTGTTGGCGAGGGAAAATGTCCTTTCTCAACAAAAAGGAGAGGGATTGAGGGGATATCTTGCGGAAATGCTACCTGAGGACTTGGAGGTAAGAGAGGCCCTGAATCCTTTAATTACAGAAGGGGTTAAATGATCCACTTGAGCTTTCAGAGTCCGGAGAACATTTGCATCTATGATTCGAGACATAAGGAGAAAACCCCTTTGCTTCTCCCTGCTTCATGGAGAGCACATCACTTAAGCTCAATGAATGCCCCTTTGTTGCCCTAAAGCGTGAGGTACGATATTAGAGAGAGACATCCAGACATGACACTCTCTCTGAACTTCCCAACCCCACTTTATAGAACTATGGAACAACTCGTTCTGAGTAAGATTTAAATTCCTGTCAGACCTGGACTTGTAGCTGTTAATTTTTCTTGTTCTGTTTGTTTTTTTTTTTTCCTTTAGCCAACTTGCATGATTTGATAGAACAGTCTTGGTTTTTCTCCTGCGCAAATATTCAGGAGCAACTCATATACAAACGAGTTTTTGGTACCTAATATTTGGGGGCAGCCAGAAGCAATTTACAGGGTAACAAAATACAGCAGATGTCTGCTGGTAGTGGATTAAGCTACAAGGTCATAAATCACAGGGTAAAGGAAGCGTTTAATGTTATTGTCCACTAGCACTATCAAAGGAGACGGGCATTAAGTTAGTTTACATATAATAAATACCTTTGAGATTACCCAGGTTTACCAAAACCCATAATTCAATGGGTGAAATCGATAATGGTTTTCAACAAAGCTCCTAGAGGGTTGATTAGTTCTTAGCTAGTATTGAATATAGATGACTAATTGTTACTGACAGCCTCTGGACCTCCCGAGTGGCATAGTTGCCACGGCAGCACAATTCATAAGATCATATTTTATTTCGTGAAGTAACTGTCTTTACTAACTGTTACTTTTAGGTCAGGCCTGTACATTTTACAGGCAAAGTAGCTAGTGCTGCATACCCCTGCGAAACAGCAGGGGACCATCGAACCTACCTAGGAAGCTTGATATATAAAATGTTTGACATTCTTCTTAGTTTTCTGTTTAAAGTTAACCAAGTTCATGTTGTTTACAAAGTTTCAATGTGTTTTACTATTGGCACCTGTTGTGCACACTGTTCTACAAACATGGCTTAGTGACCTACATGTAGGAAGAAAGGAGGGGGGTATCACACTGGTGATATTTTTTGGGTGGGGGGAGGAGGGGGGCTCCTGGGGAGGAGTAGGAAGAGTGCCCACCCCCAAAGTTGGACTAAACAAATTAAAAGATGGGTTCTTTGAAACTAGTTTCCTTGAATGTTCAAGGAGTTAATTCCCCTATTAAAAGAACGAAAATTCTGCATTATGGGGACTTCCAGTGACGTCATGCCCACGATGGCCGCTTGATTTTTTGGCTCCAGCTCCACTAGGCTTCAAAACTCCCTATAATTATCAAATTAACTAGAAGAGTGGGCAACAACTGTTAAATTCTACCTAAGGATGCCTAAAAAAGGTCCTGGTTCTCTGCAATTGGCACTGGATAGCGCGGATCCAGATTGCATTTACTCGGATAGCAATAGCTCCCAGACCTTCAGCAAAAGCGAATTCTCGGCAGAGGATCTAAATAAGTCGCCTAATAACATTACAAGGCAGATGGATGCTGTTCTACAAGAATTGCTGGATTTCAGGAAGGAGACCCGCTCCACATTCACAGTGTTGCGATCCAATTTAGGGAAAATAGAGAAACGACTCGAGGATATAGAGGAACAGGCCACAAACACTGACTCTCGCCTGGATTGTGCAGAGCGCACCGTAATGCATCTCTACCATGCTACTCAGGGCCTGCAAGAGAAGGCAGAAGATTCAGAGGCCCGGAGCAGGAGAAATAACCTGAGGATTAACGGGTTTTCAGAGGGAGTTGAAGGTTCTAACCCAATACAATTTTTGCAACAATTCCTAAGATCCAAATTGGACCTACCGGATGATGTGTCTCTAAAGATGGATTGTGTGCATTGAACCTTAGGCCCAAAGCTTGGCAACCACCCACGCACTCTCCTGGTCCGCTTCCTCCAATACACTGAGAAGGAAATGGTTCTACGTAAAGCATGGCAACAGGGGGACCTAACTCATCAAGGCCAGAGAATTTATGTCAATAATGGCTAGCCGACCTCGACTACCTTATGACGCCGTGCGTACGCTCCAATCCTGAAAAAGCTTAAAGAAGCAAAGCTGAAATTTCATACTCCGTACCCGGCAAAACTGGTAGTCAATTTAACTGATGGTTCCAGGACTTTGGGTCGGCAGAAGAGGGCCGCCAGGGAATTGGTCAAAGGGATTGATGTACCTTCAAGGCACCTGGCATAACACTTCGTGAATTCAAACTGGCGCAGAAGCTATGGTCCCAGGAGGCTTAGGAACAAATACAGATTAGAAGGAGCTAAGGCGGTTCAGCAGATTATCGACAACTTGAAAAAGCAGACCTCGAGACAGTCAGGAGCACCTCAGAACACCCAAGAAATTTAAATAAAGGGACCAATGTGGACATTTTTTTTTTTTGTACCTAAGTACGTTTCAGGTAGGCCGTCCTGCTTGTCTCCTCCCCACTTGTGCTATCTCCCCCCATGATGGCCCTGCTTCCCCTGATGTCTCCCTCCTCCTCCCAAGGCAATGTTCTGGGCTATGCTCTATCCTCCCCTACTGAGAAGGGGATACACACTCGTCCATCCGGAGATGATCTGGAAGGAGCATTGTGGTGGAGACACCTCAGTGGGCCTCCTGGCAGGATACGTGCTAGTATAGACTCGAGGAGCGGGGGGTGGTTGTTGGGGAATTTTGCGGGGGAGAAGGAGGGGATGATGAAGGGGTTATCGGTTGACCGCACATGAGGTCCTGGCCAACTACCTCTTATCCAAAGCCATTGGCGCCTTTCTTTGACTCCAAAAGAGTATTAATGTTTGCCCAAAGCTAATTGAAAGGATATCTGCACCCTAGGTATATTTCGCCTACCCCCGAGGAAGCTGGGCACTTTTGTCAGAGATATTTATCTCAGACCTGAGGAGACATACTCTCCACGGTTTGTCCTGGCCTCGATAGTGGTGGCCTGCCCTACCGGTGGCACCCTGCCTCCCCATAGGCTGAGTTGGCGGAGGCTGGGGACACTCGTGGGGGCTGGGTGGGCTCACCCTGGATGTTTTTAGGCCCTAGTGGACTCGTTAGCTTAGGGGGTGAATTTTGGGGCACAGTGGAGGGGCCCTTTCCCCTTCCCTTCCCCATAACCATTCTATATGACTAGGGAACAGATCACCCATAAAGTATGATTACATATCCTTCTCTTTCCTGGTGGAGCACGAGGCATGACCACCTTTCAGCATTTCTCCCCCCCCCCTTCACTGAAGAGATGTATAACGTCTAGTCTAACCTAGGTTATACCCCGCCAAAATTATTTGTCACAACAGGGCTTGGTACCCTGCTCTGTTAGCGGGAACCAGCCCTATGGAAGTCCTTAGTTTTGTTCCATCCCCCGCCCAGTTGGCAGGTGATGGCTGTAAGTAGTTTGGCCAGTTGTATCTTTTACACAGTTAGAGGAGAGTTATCCTCGCTATACCCCACTTAGGCAGTCACATTTCCCTCTAAAAATAAACAAATGCGTCAGTGTCAGTGAACCGATAGTTCATGGTTTAGCACAGAAATTCTTTTGGGATGCTCGAAATACGATACAATGTCTGGGGCACCTTTACAGATCTTTTCATTAAATGATAATGGGTTGGGCAGCCCTGTAAAGAGAACAAGAATGATTTCATTATTTAAAAAGACCCATGCAGGAATAATATTAATTCAAGAAACCCACATGAATAAAGTGGAACATGGAAAGCTGGCTAGGGGAGGTTTTTCACAAGTCTTTTCCTCCTCCTTCCCTAGTGGAAGGAGGAGGGGGGGTTGCCATACTAATCTCCAGCTTTACTCCCTTTGAAGTGACATCCAAGTGGGCCGACCCTGAGGGTCGCATGGTGGTGGTTCAGGGTCTGTTGCAGGGCAGGGAAGTCGCACTTGCTAATGCGTATTTTCCTCCTGGTTCCACCCAGCAAACTCTCCGTTCCCTTTTAAATAGGGTGGTCCAACTCACTAGGGGTACCCTGGTATTAGCAGGGGATTTTAATATTGCCCCTAATCCAAACGTCGACTCCACTGGGGTGACTAGGGCAGACAACCGCCCCTCACAAATTTTTTAAGAGGTTTGTTCAGGAGGTGGGCTGGGTTGATGTGTGGCGCACCCTTCACCCTAGAGATAGGAGGTAAACTTTCAATTCTGCTGTTCATGGCTACTACTCTAGGATAGATCATTGCTATACGCAGAAAGAATGTGTTGAAACCCTTAGGGAGGCAACTATTGGTGACATTGTCCATACCGATCATGCCCCAGTCATAACGATGTGGGATTTAGGCCTTGAGAAGTGAAACACGCTGTGGAGACTAAATCCTGTCCATCTTAAAAGTGCCCAATTTCGAGAATTTCTCGATGAGAAAATACAAGAAATTTTGAGGGACAATTCAAATCCGGAAATCACCTCCACTGTCAGATGGGACACGCTGAAAGCAGTCCTAAGGGGCCACCTGATTCAGTACTCTTCCCTCCAGGCAAAACAGCGGAGGGAAAAACAGTCACACTTAGAGGCGACCCTCCATTTCTTCTAAGCTGCCCATCAGCAGGGGGGTTACTCGTTAGAGGACCAGTTAATACAGGTCAGGCAGGAGTTGGAATCCCTGGTTCAGCAGAATACGGAGGTGGCATTAGCCATTTTAAGGCAAAGATATGGGGAAGTGGGACCAAGAGCCTCCCACCTACTTGCTTACAGGCTTCGTAGGCAATGCCGGCTCGCCACTATATCCACTGTTAGGGACCCTACATCAAGCACTGTTTACTGTAAAACTGGCCAGGTCACCCAAATTTTCTGTGATTATTATAGATCACTATACTCACCAGACCATCCATTGGACCCTGAGGACACTGGAACCTTTCTTTCACCACTGAACCTCTCTAAGTTAGATGAGGACCAAATATCCTCTTTAATCTCTCCCATAATGCGCCTTGAATTGAAAGAGGCCATTTCCTGATCTAAAACCATGAAGGCCCCTGCCCCGATGGTTATGGTACAGAATTCTATAAACAGCTAGAACAAACACTCGCTCCAACCCTCCTAAGGGCCTATAACGATGTACTACAGGGCTCAGTGAACCCCCCCATCCAGCTGGTCATACGCAGTAATATCCCTTATTCCCAGACCTGGTAAGGACCCACAAAGTTGTGCATCATACCGCCCAATTTCAGTTTTAAACGTAGACTATACATACCTGATGTCTATCCTGGCTAAACACCTGGACACAGTCCTTCCTACAATAATTAAATTAGATCAGACAGGTTTTGTTAGTGGAAGATCCACTACAGATAACACTAGAAGAGCCCTGCACTTGGTACAAGAAATGCAAACCATGATAACACCCTGTGTCCTACTCAGCCTAGACGCTGAGAAGGCATTTGATAGAGTCGCATGGCCTTTTCTATTTGTTGTTTTATCTAGGATGGGCTTCCCCCCTCCTTTTATTTCCTTGATAAAAACGCTTTATTCATCACCCCAGGCCTCTGTGAAAGTTTCAGGACATCACTCCCACTACTTTGCTCTGTTTATGGGCACCCGCCAGGGTTGTCCCCTGTTCCATGGTTTATTCGCTATTTTTATTGAACCCTTAGCGCAAGCCATTGGAGACTCCCCTTGGATAAAGGGAGTGCAGATGGAAGGTATGGAACACCGCATAACTCTTTATGCTGTTGATGTCTTGCCTTTTTTTTAACAAACTCCCCCCAATCAATACCAGCATTTTTCGAATTACTAGATCATTTCGGCAAGTGTTCGGGGTATAAACTTAACACCACCAAAACCGAAGCATTGACTTTTAATTTTTCTCCCTCCTTAACACTCAAACAGGGGTTCCCATTCCGCTGGGATCTAGATAAATTTAAGTACTTAGGTATATACCTCTCCCACCAGGCAGCTGATACAGTTAAACATAATTATGAAATGTTTTTTGCTCAACTGCAGGCAGACCTGGCTGGTTGGAATATACTCCCCTGAATTTACTCCACAGGGTCGATGTTATTCGGATGGTGACTTTGCCCCGAGCCCTCTATTTGTTTCTAAATGTGCCAATAAATATTTCAAATAACACCTACAGGGCTTGGAATACATTTATCAGCAGATTCATCTGGGCTGGTAAACGGCCAAGAGTGTGAGCTTCCATCCTGTACCTCCCTAGGAAATTGGGTGGGCTCGCTCTTCCTAATTTTAAACTTTATCATTGGGCCTCACACCTCTCCTTCATAATCTGCCGATTAGCCAGGTCTAACCTTGTTCTGTGGAGGGAGATTGAAGAAGGCTTAATGCCTTTTAAGCAGCTAATTAAATTTATGGCATACCCAATGCCTCCCTCCTGACTACACGACTCGGCCCCAGTGAACCCCTGGATCACACACCAGCTGAAAGTCTGGAGTGCCATACGTAGACATCTGTCTCTTTCATCATTTCTCCCACTCATTTGTCCCATTACCCTACTGGAGGATTTCCAGCCAGTACTAAAAGATCACACATTTGCCACTTGGGAACATCTGGGGCTCACTGACCTCACTCATTTCCAAAGTGGAGCAGAGTTTAAATCATTTCTGAGCATACTCCAAACATACGGCCTGAGGCGCCAAGATTTTTATCGATATCTGCAACTAAGACACTTTTTTTATTCCCTTCCAATTCGGATACGACAATTTGAATGCTTCTCCCCACTGATTCCCTGTATTCAACGACTCATGCAAGCTGGCAATACACCTCATATTATCTCTGTCTTGTACAGGGTGCTTGGGGAGACCCTGGGAATGAATAGTGAAGGTATATGTGCTAAATGGACAGAGGAATTTGGTTTTGACATTCCAAAAGAAAATTGATATAAGGGCTGTCTTTCATAGAAACATAAAAACATAGAATTTGACGGCAGATAAGGACCGCTTGGCCCACCCAGTCTGCCCATTTCCCTACCTAATGGATAACCTGCAGATCCTAGTTAACCAGCAGCCTACTTCTTTCTACCCCCACCCCCTAGAATTGCCTTATGGCTGTCCCATGCATGCTAGAATTTAACCACTGTTTTTGACTCCACAGCCTCCTCCGGAAGGCCGTTCCATGCATCCACAACCCTCTCTGTGAAAAAATACTCCCTTACATTACCTCTGAGCTGCCCGCCCCCATCTTCAAATTGTGCCGCTTGTTCTGCACACCTCTTTTTTTGAAAGATGCTACCTCTTGGACTTTGTTGATTCCTTGAGGTACTTGAAAGTTTCTATCATGTCCCCTCCTCCTTTCCTCGAGGTTATACATATTAAGCTCCTTAGTCTCTCTTCATATGCCTTCCGTGCAGACCCTGCACCATTTTAGTTGCCCTTCTCTGGACAGCTTCCTTCTTGTCTATGTCCTTGCGGAGATTGGGTCTCCAGAACTGCACACAGTACTCCAGATGGGGTCTCACCAGCTGTCTGTACAGAGGGATAACAACTTCTGTTTTCTACTGGTGATGCCTCTCCCTATGCATCCCAGTATCCCCCCAGCCCTCCTTGCTGCCCTCTCACATTGCTTGCCCACCTTTAAATCATCTGATATGACTACCCCGAGGTCCCTTTCCATTTTTGTTGTTGTTAGTATCTCACCCCCCAGATAGCCAGACTTACATATTCCCATACCTGGAGGCTGTTTTCTTGGCAGATATTGACCAGATTCTTCCGTACCCCCATAGCAAAAGCACATTTCACTTTGACACAATTGGGGGCTTGCTGGCGTCTATGCGGTGAATCTGGGGCGCACCACACCCACATATTCTGGGCATGTCCCCTGATACAAACCTTTTTGACTTCATTACAATCGGAATTGAGATCCCCTTCGATATCTCACTCACCCTATCTGCAGATTTATTTATCCTTCATATTTTCCCCAGAGTTTAAGAATTCACTTACACGATACCTCTTGGGAGCTCTGTTGCTAGCGGCCAAAAAGGCCCTGACACGACATTGGCTTACCCTAGTATCCCCACCGTGTCGGAGTGGAGAGAGATTGTTATTTGGATTTATAGAGCAGAAAGGATTTCTTACCATCTAAACGACAAAATTGACTTACGTACAGTGAAATGGTCTAAATGGGTACTCTACATTATGTCCAAGGATCCCTCCTTTGTCCCTTAAGGGAATGCCATGGAAAGAAGGGTTACCAGAGGAGGAGAACCCCTAAATTTGACCCTGAACAACCTAACTAGTAGTGCTAGATATCCAGGTGTTTGAGTAGGGGCCTGGTTAAACTGTATAATTCAGTCGTATCAATTATGTACAGTTAGAAACTGCAGTCTATATTCTATAAGTTATAACAACTGTGCCTTACTTATTTATTATTTGATATTTAAATTCCTCCTCTAATGTGTTTTTTTCTTTGCTGTCCTTCACTAAGACACTGTACGAAATGCAATTATAGTGCCATGCTAATTGATTTGTCTTGTAACCACAAGTAACCAAAGTACTCAATGAATTGTGACTGTTTCCCACCCCTCCTCCTTTTTTCTTTTGTACACTTCCCCCCCAGTTGTGAAAACTTGAATAAAAATTATAATAAAAAAAGAAAATTCTGCATTATTTAAATCAGCTCTACGCAGATATTTGCTTTCTCCAGGAGACCCAACTATCTGAGGTAGAGCATCTGCAGTTCAGAAGATCTTGGGTGGGTAAAGTGGTGGGAGCTTCCCACCCATTGATGTAAAAAAACAGGAACAGCAATTCTGCTTCGGAAAAACATACCTTTAGAAATCCTGAAAGGGGGGGTGCTGTTGAGCAGCTGTCTGATAAGACGTGCCTGGAGATAGCTCTGCATATCCTGTGGTTTAAACTATCTAAAAGTACTCAACAAGTGGGATAAAAATGAATAAAAGTTGCAGATTTGAATAGATAAGTCTCCGGAGTCAGTAGATGCTAAACTCACCCATGGGTCGGAACCAGAAATTGTCTGGAAGTGGAGCTAAAAACTCAGCGGCGATACCAGACCGGGCCGCAACCACCTTGATGACTTTTGGAGCGGAGCCCCCTTGGTAAGCTCTACAATCAGCTATGCAAGCTGTTTGACTTAAAAGTGGAGTCGCTACTCCAGCATTTTGTGGAGCAGGATGCCAGGATTGATTTGGTCTCTAACACTGCGACAATGGCAGAGAAAACAGCAACTCAAGCTTTAGCCACGACTTCCAAACTCGTCCAGGAGAATGCCCAATTACAGTATCGACTGTAGGATTTAGAAAATTCCAGCCGAGCCTCTCTGTCCATATCATCGGGCTTCCAGAGGGGACCGAAGGGGCCGAACTAATAACATTTCTTAAATCCTGGCTCCCTGAGGTATTGAATTTATCACCAGATCTGCTAGCTGACTACCTGTGGAAAGCCTTTAGGATCACCCCTCAATCTGCTGGCCCACGTGGGGATATGCTGAGAGTGATCCTGCTGATTACGGCCAACTCTACGATTAGGGACACGATTCTACAAGCTGCAAGATCCATGAATGGGTCATCCTATGAAGGGGCAGTGGTTCACCTGTTTCCAACCTGTCTTTTGCTACTCACACTAGGAAGAAAAATTTGAGCAGTCAGTTCGGGCAGGCTTAGAGGCCTGGGGGTCTCTCACTCTCTCTTGATGCCAGCCAGGCTCTGAATCCATTATAGAGGGTGCACGTTTCAATTTAGCAACCCGGTTGAAACTGGGAAAAAGATGGAAGCCATAGCTCAGGAGTTCCAGGCCTTGGAGGGACAACGGACCAAAGAATCAGAAGAAACCACCTGATTTGGACTTCTGTGCCTTCCTTGAACTTAAGTATATTTTTAAATCTGTTACTTCTAGCCAAATGAATATTGGATAGATTATTTCTGGGCTGTATGGTTTCACTCTATTGATATTCCTTTGATAAGAGACTTTCATTTTTTTTTTTTTTTAAATCAACGATATGGAACTAGATGCCCAGAGTGTTTTGTTTAATGTCTTGATTTCTTGTTGTGGATCGAACATTGTTGGGATGTGTAGGCAGTTTTCTTAGGCACTTGCTATGTAAAGGCAACCATTCTGGACTTGGGGACATATCAATACTGGTTGCTGACTCTTTAACATTTTAAGCTGAAATATTTTGGACTTGTGCCCCAAAAGCCTTAGATGGTTGTAGCTAGTTAGTCTTCTTTAATGATCTTGATAAAGCACATTTAGTTTTTCTCCCCACTGCCTAATGCAATTCTGTATAGGTTTCCAATTCTGATATACATTGGATGTATCTGTATTTTTTCTTCTATTTTGATGCCTTACAGACAACTGTACACTGTAATTGCTTTTGTCAAAATGCAATAAACATGAAGTTTAAAAAAAAAAAAAATCCTGAAGGAAGAAACCATAGACGAGGGAAAAGGGGTTATTATTACTGGAGCTCTGTTCTCCCAGAGGGTACACTTAATAAACATTTACGCCCCCAATAGGGATGATCCATCATTTTATAAAAATATATTTCGTGCGATTTCAGATTTGGGGAGGGCTTAGTTCTTTTAGGAGGGGACTTTTTTTTTTTTAATGCTCCCTCCTCCTGCCCTGGTCGACCACTCCTTCGGGTCTCCTTAGGTCCCCCTGTCTGCCTGCTTTCCCCCGACACCGGCCTCCTACCTCATATCATGACCTCCCTGGGTAACCCAGTGTATCCCTTCGCTGGACAGGACCCCCTCCTCCGAGATGGAGGGCACCGGTGGGTGCATCCAGCACACTCTTCAGTTGGCCCAGGTGCCACTGAGGTGGGGTCAGTTGTCGGGGCCTGTCGGCAGCGGGGGCCGGGGACCATCATCCAGCCGACCAGCGAGCAGTTTCCTAGTTTTCTCCCCGGGGAGTGGTGTGCCACAGACGTCCAGGTGTACGCCAACGTCCGACACTCCCCCAGTCATCCAGACCCTGACATCCTGCTATGCTCCTGGCCTCCACCAGGGGCCAACAGGCGCCGGGCTGCATTCCGGCCCTCCACTGAGAGAAGGTGAGCTGTCCCTGGGATGCTCTGTCCTCCACCCCCAGCCGGCCCTCCAGTGACCCTAGTCTGTTGCAGGTGGAAATCCAGCTGCTTCGCCGACGGGCCAGCTAGGAGGGGACTTTAATTGTGAGCTTAACCTTCGACTGGACTGTTCTTCCCAGAATAGCTCCACAAACAAGAATATGAGCCGAGCGGTCAGAGGAGGTATGTAAGAACTTTCCCTCTTGGATGTGTGGAGAGAGTTAAACTTCATCATGAAGGATTTCACCTTTTATTCTAACCCCAACGACTCCTTTTCAAGAATAGACTGTTTTCTTTGTAGCAGCCCAGATCTGCATAAAATGAAAGATTGTACTATCCATCCCAGTTTGGTTTCCTGACCATTCTGCAGTAACTTTAACTCTTCAGTTGGGAGATTGGAGTAGGTGCACCCTCTGGAGGATGAATTCATCCTTGCTGGGGAGAGAGAGAAGTCTTCTGGGAACACATATCACATTCCATTAGGAAATACAAAAAAAGAACAAAACGGAAGAACCCGTTCCTAAATGATACTGGGACGGGCTAAAAGCAGTTATTTGAGGGGAGATAATTACATATGCCTCTCAGCTGAAAAAAACGATGCAAAGAAAAGCAGGTAACCCTAGAACTTTGACTTAAACATCTGGAAGTCGCTTATAAGCAGGATAGAACTAAAAGCACGAGGGAACAACTAAATAATACCAGAAGGGAATTACAAAATATATTGGACCAGCATATTGAAGGGCAATTACAGTATACCAATCAAAAATATTATGAACATGGTATTCAAGCTGGCCAACTTCTGACCTTTCGTCTCAGATGGGCGCAGGCCAACAGATATGTAAAAAAATAAAAACGGGGAACCCTGGGACCACAACTTCCCACTGTACCCCTAAGGAGTTAGCAGGAGCATTTAAAGAGTATTATAAAGCACTCTATTCAAGGGAACCTGAAGAATCAGACTCTCCACAGGAGGAACAAGATTTCTTGAGTAAGGTCTCACTTCCTAAGCTAACAGAAGAGGTAAAATTAAGATTGGAATTCCCCCGTAATATCTAAAGAAATAAACACAATTAAAAATATGAAAACCGGAAAGTAACCTGGAATGGATGGATTCAATGTAGAATTCTACCAAAAGTTTAAAACACAGCTGTCTCCTGTATTAATAAAACTTTTCAACTCCTGTGAGGAAGATGGAAATCTCCCCCATTTGTGGCAAGATGCCTTTATCACAGTGATCCTGAAGGAGGGTAAACCACCGAATGCCTGTGCATCTTATAGACCAATCTTCTTCCTCAATGTTGATTCAAAAATTTTTACTAAAATACGAGTGACTAAGGTAAACTTAATTTTACCGAGTTCGATCCACCTGGACCAGGCAGGTTTTGTGCCAAATAGACACCTCAAAGATAACATTAGGAGATGTCTGAATATTTTACAGTATTGGAAGAAGGCCAGGGAACACCAACTAGCTGTGGCGGTGGACGCTGAAAAAGCTTTCAACCGCCTCAGTTGGGGCATCCTTTTGGGGACACTCACCAAATTTGGATTTGGAGATCAATTTAAAACCTGGATTAAAGCAATATATTGTTAGCCTCGTGCCAGAATCAAGGTAAATGGTACCATATCAGAGGGTCTGCACATACAACAGGGGACCAGACAGGGATGCCCTCTGTCTCCCTTACGGTTTGCTCTGAGTATGGAACCCTTGGCCGAACTCATCAGAACTCATCCAGATTTAGAAGGAATCAGGGTTTGGGGGGAGAGTAGAATATCACTTTACGCCGATGATACCATGTTATACTTAAGGAACCCAGTTAAAACCTTCCCAGTTTTGCACCAAATTTTGTTGACATATGGGCAGTTGTCGGGTTTTAAAACTAATAGTGACAAGACAGAACCTATTCTGATTTAGTGGTTCCCTAACCTCAGAGCTAGTACAACTGATACCGTTCAAGTGGGTGTCTGCCAGCGTTCAATATCAACAGCTGTATCAAGTCAATTATGGAAAATTAATAAAAGAAGTGCTTACAGATCTAAAAAGGTGGGAGCTTCTCCCCCGTCCCTGATGGGACATGTGGACTCAATAAGGATGACTGTTCTCCCACACTTTCTGTTTTTGTTCAGTTTCCTGCCCTTGCACATTCCAAGTTCAGAATGGTGGAAGATAAATAGAGCTCTCCATCAGTTTGTGTGGGGTGGGAAGAGGGCCAGGATAGTATGGTACACATTGATGAAGGCATAGAGTCATGGTGGCTTGGGACTATCCAACCTTAAAATGTATTACCAGATGGCTCAGTTGATGTCATGGGTAGTACATCTAAAAGAGATTCAGATAACACCTGGATTACACAGGAGACTGGCAGCGGCCCAGAAGCTGTCCCAAGGCTGGACTTCGCTAGTTACCCAGAACACTTAAGTAAACTGGATATAGCAAACCCATGGCTAAAGCAAATGTACAGGGTGTGGGGAATGGTAAAGAAGGATCTGGGGTTGGGGTCCTCTCTCACCACTAAAACACAAATCACACAGTGTGCTCACTTTCCTCCACCAAGAATGGACCATTCTTTTGAAGGTCGGAAACGACAAGGCCTGGTGTTCTTTTCACAGTTCCTCCAGTAGGGGAAAATAAAAACCTTTCAGGTACTACTGCAGGAGTTTCACCTGCTCACCTCACATTTTTTAAGATACTTGTAGGTGGTCTCCTTTCTGCAAGCCAGGACTAACTTAATAGAGGCTCAGGGGAACACTCATCCACTGGAATTTATTATTCTGGAGATGGCAGCCAGTCCCAAGGAGACATGCTTGATCTCCAGATTGGCTTCCAATTACATGATCTCACTGGACCACACCCCACCGAAATGCCAGATGGCTTGGGAAGGGGAGGCAAACCTGCAATTGGATGCACAGACCTGGCAACAGATTTGGGAGGGGGCATTTCGCACGTCAGCCTTTAATACCTGGAGGGAATTCAGATAGAAAACCCTAAACAGATTTTTTGATACCCCAACCAGAACTAAACACCATAGAGCTGGCAATTCCTATAAATGCTTGAGGGGCTGGGGAGCCACCGGGACCCATTATCACATTTTTTGGGAGTGCCCAATACTCCAGACCTATTGGAGGGAGGTGGGAAAGCGCTTCCAAGAGATATCTGGAGTTTGGGAACCACTCAGTTTCAAACTCATGATTTTGGGCTCCCTCCCCAGAGGTAAAAGATCCAACGGGCAGAAATCCTATATAGAAATTCTATTAGAAGCGGCATGTAAAGCCATTACTAGATGTTGGCTAAACCCCAATCCACCCAATGTGTTAGAGTGAATAGACATAGTACAAGAGATCTCCAGAGTAGAAAAAAATCACAGCTGAACTTCGATTAAGGGGAGGTAAACATAATGGAATATGGTTACCATTTATCCGCCTTCTAGAGGATGTAGAGGGAATATCTGTTCAAACAACATGAAGTCTTGCTGTATTCTGACTATATGCGGTTAGCCCCAGCACCTGAACTGCTCCAGAGAGGAAAGGGTTAACTCTATGCCAAGGCATAGAACGTTGAGCTTGAGCTCGGTTTTCAAACCTCTGTCCCAGGTACTCCTGGGTGTAAACGTTACATTCTTTACTCTGCCTAACTGAGAAGTCACTCTGGAGATCCTGTCCTTCACTTCTGTTCGGTCACAGTAAAAATCGGTTAGATTTTCCAAACCATTTCTTTATTTTCGGTGTTCACATCTCTGTCCCGGTACAATAAGCTTATTAGTAGTAGTAGTGTGTTTTTGTAAAGAAATAGTTTTTCTGTTCGGTTTCTTCCCGGTCAGTCTATTTGGGAACCAAAGTAATCTGTCTATCCAAATTTAAAAGAAAAAAAAAATGTGTGTGTGGTTTTCGGTATCTATCGGTACATAAAAAAAAAAAAACGATTTCTGTTTTTTTTTCATCCGACCTATGACACAGTTGAAACCGATAGGTTTTGATAGTTGCCTGGCTTGAACGCTGGTAAGGGTAACTTTGTTTTATTGAGGCATGTCTGAGAAACCCAAAAAGAAAACCAGGCCCACTGGGTTTCAGCACTGCACTGAGTGTGGGGAGGCCTTTGCCAAGGCTGACCCCACCTCATCTGCTTTTTTTTGTCTGGGGTTTGACCACCTCAAGGAAGACTGCCAATCTGCAAAACTTTCCTAAAGCCACTGCTGAAAAACGCTATGTAGGCTGAAGGAAAGGGAGGCTTTAAAATCTGGCTGACCCAGATGGCTAGTCGGGTTCGGTCCCGATCGACCTGAGGGGTGCCCACTGACCTGGGCGATACCCCCTCGGGCAAGAGGAGTTCAATGGTGAAACCAGTTCCTGCAAAGAGAAAACGCAGTCAGCCAGTTCTGATCCCGGGTCCCCATGATCCGACGGTCATGAGATAGCCAAAGCGATTGCTATTGTGCAGTTGCTTCTCCCAGTTCCGACACCCACTCGGGAACAGTCGGTTAGGTCGGACTTGCCTGCTTCTGAGTATGACCCTGAAGCATTCTATGAGGGCAAATGGGAAAGAGATGAAGATGATTAAGATTACGAAGGCCTAGATGAACCTATTGAGCCTGACATCTCCCCAGACAGGCCTTCCAATGTGTCTCCTCCCAGGCTTTCTGAGTCCCCCTCCCACTTCTTGTTTTACAGGAAGGTGGCTGAGACTCTTCAGCTCCCAGTGGAAGAAGATGAACAGGATCAGGAGGAGCCTGACTATGTTGAGATGATGGATGTCCCAGAGTCCAAAAGGGTGTCTATCCCTCTGCACAAGTCCTGGGGGAAACAGACCCAAAAAATATTACAACTTCCAACATCCATACTTCCTGTGGATAAGAAGATGGACAGGAGATGTGCTTTGTCAGGCCCTGGAACGGAATTCCTTACCAGTCATTGCAGACATGTTGGGGTAGTGCAAGCTGCAGCCTGTGACAAGGCTAATATTCCCCAGGCATCTCACCCCCCAGATAAGGATTCCAGGAAAGTGGATGTCATGGCTAAGAAACAGTACTTGGCATCCTCTTTGGGACTCAGGCAATCCAACTATATGGCATATAGAGCTAGATACCAGAAGTCTAGGTGGGATATGTTTCTGGAGCTGGCTAAAAATGCCCTTCCCCTCCTCAGGATTGCTGGAGCAGCTGCACAGGGGATGGAGCTGGATGTCATTGTCCACCTAGGGACAAATGACCTGGCTAAGAAAGGGATTAGAGAAGTGCAGGAAGAGTTTGTGGAATTGGGAAGGGGCCTTAAACAAGTAGCACGCACGGTAACCTTCTCGGAGGTGCTGCCCATCTATGGCGTTGGAGAGGTTAGGTGTTCGCACCATGGGATTCAATCAGTGGTTGAAAACTGGTGGAGCTCAGGGATTTGGCTTCATTGGGACTGGGGTCCACCTGGAGTGATGTGCCTATACTGGCATGATGGGTTGCATCTGTCCAGGAGGGAACTAGGATCCTAGGTGATAGGTTTAAATGCTTCATTGGCAAGCATTTAAACTAGCCAAGGGGGGAGGCACTGGAAAGGAGCAGGGAAATGCTAGCCCCCCCAAAAAAATCACAGTAGTAAGTGCGGTAAACACCAACATAGAGGTGTCTATAGGGAGAAGGGCAGGGGTAAATGGAGAAAGTGACAAAGGCAAGAAGGACAGGGATGGGGCAAAAAGGAGCAAGGCCTTCAGGAAATGGAGGGTAATGAGTACCAATGCCCGTAGTCTGGGCAACAAGCTCCCTGAGCTGGTGGCCTTGATGGAAGAGGGATGCCTGGATATCGTAGAAGTCACAGAAACATGGTACACAGAGAACCATGACTGGAATGTTAACATACCAGGGTACATAACCTGCAGGGGAGAAGAGGGGGAGGAGTAGCTCTCTATGTAAAGGAAGGGATAAAAGCAACTGAACAAAAGAGTAAACAGGGAGGAGAGGAGGCACTGTGGGTCACCTTGGAGACTGGAAAGGGCACCACAGTCCGTACAGGGGTTAGGTACAGACCCCATGTCAGGAGGGAATGGACAAGGATATGATAGAAGGCATTCTTAGAATGGCAGAGAAAGGGAGATACTGTTGATGGGAGACCTGAATATGCCAGATGTTAACTGGAGCACATTTGCTGCAGCCACATCCAAGAGCAGGGCTATTCTTGATGCCCTGCAGGTGGCAGGCTCAGACAGCTAGTTTCGGAACCCACTGTGAGGGAGTAATCTTGGACCCTCGTACTCAAACGGGGGCAGTGAGAGGATCTCAGATCTAGAAGTGGGTTGCCATCTAGGAACAAGTGACCATCAAACAGTGTGGTTCACGTTAAACTCAGCTACAGAGTCAAGCCATACAAAAGTGAGGGTACTGGACTTAGGAGGCTGACTTTGGCAAGATGGGAGAGTGCCTCAGAAAAGCATTAGCAAACAGGCTAGAAGGAGGTGTGGAGCAACAATGGGAATCATCAAACTGCCATCACAGAGGCAATAAGCCTTTGTGTGAAGCAAATAAACAAATCAAAACGAAAGAAAAAGCCACTGTGGTTCTCAAAAGAGGTGGCTGTGAAAGTCAGGAAGAAAAAGATAGCATTCTGGAAGTATAAGGAAACGCAGAAAGAGCAGAACAGAGAGCTGTACCAGTTAAGGCAGTGGGAAGTCAGAATAGCAAAGGCCCAAACTGAGGAAGAGATAGCCAACTCAGTTAAGAAGGGGGATAAAACCTTTTAGAGGTACATCAGCGAACGTAGAAAGACAAAGGGAGGGATAGTGAGGCTGAATAGAATGAACAGTGGGTGGGCAGAGGGGGACAGTGAAAAAGCAGGGATACTGAACGAATATTTCTGCTCAGTATTCACAAAAGAGGAGGGGGAAGTGCCTAATCCAATTAACAGAAGCACTCTTGATAGGGGGGTCGATCCCAGTCCTTTCACAGAAGAAAGGGTTCTGCAGGAACTCCTAAAACTGAAGGTGGACAAAGCAATGGGTCATGATGGAATTCACCCCAGAATTCTGAAAGAATTAAGGGGGGAACTAGTGAAACCACTGGCAACTCTTTTTAATAAATCATGGGAGGATGGTGTGGTACCTGAGGACTGGAGGAAGGCGGATGTGATTCCCTTTCACAAAAGTGGGACCAAGACAGAGGCAGGAAACTACAGACCTGTCAGTCTGACCTCTGTGGTAGGGAAAGTGATGGAGTCACTTCTGAAGGAAAGAATAGTTGAGTACCTAGAGGCCAGTGGGGCACAGGACCCAAGGCAGCATGGGTTCACAGCGGGAAGGTCATGTCAGACGAATCCTATAGATTTCTTTGACTGGGTGACCAAAGTAGTAGACCAGGGAGGGGCTGTGGACATGGCCTACCTAGACTTTAGCAAGGCATTTGACACAGTCCCACACAAAAGATTAATAGTCAAATTAACCAACCTGGGAGTGGGTCCCAGGGTGGTGGAGTGGGTAAAACATTGGCTGGACAACAGGACACAGAAGGTAATTGTAAATGGAGTCCACGCTGAAGAAAGAGGGGTTACTAGTGGGGTACCGCAGGGTTCAGTATTGGGTCCAGTCCTTTTTAGTGTCTTCAAAAGTGACATTGCAGAGGGACTGGAAGGAAAAGTATGCCTCTTTGCAGATGACACAAAGATCTGCAACAGGGTTGATACACAAGGAGGTGTGGAAAGGATGAGAAGGGACTTGGCAAGGTTGGAGGAATGGTCAGAAGTATGGCAGCTTGGATTCAGTGCAAAGAAATGCAAATAATGCGCCTGGGAAACAAGAACCCAGGGAAGAAATACGCAGGGGTGGGAGGTAATAATAACAACAAAAAGGAAAGGGACCTGGGGTAACTCATATCAGATGACCTTAAGGTTAGCAAGCAGTGTGAGAAGGCAGTAGGGAGGGCTGGGGGTACTGGGATGCATAGGGAGAGGCATCAGCAGCAGAAAACAGGAAGTTGTTATCCTCTGTACAGACAGTTGGTGAGACCACATCTGAGTACTGCGTCCAGTTCTGGAGACCCCATCTCTGCAAGGACATAGACAGGATAGAGGCAGTCCAGAGGAGGGCAACTAAAATGGTGCAGGGTCTGCAAGAGAAGCCGTATGAGGAGAGACTAAAGGAGCTTAATATGTATACCCTTGAGGAAAGAAGGGAGAGAGGGGGACATGATAGAAACTTTTAAGTACCTCAGTGGAATCAACAAAGTCCAAGAGGGTAGCATCTTTCAGAAAAAGAGACGTGCAATAACAAGGGGACACAATTTAAAGATAGAGTGGGGAGATTCAGGGGCAATGTGAAGAAGTATTATTTCACAGAGAGGGTAGTGGATGCATGGAACAGCCTTCCTAAGGAGGTTGTGGGGTCTAAAACTGTGGGAGAATTCAAGAATGCATGGGACAGACATAAGGCAATTCTTGTGGGGGGTAGGAAGAAATAGGCTGTTGGTTAACTAGGATCTGCGGCCTATCCTGTAGGTAGGAAAATGGGCAGACTAGATGGGCCAAGCGGTCTTTATCTGCTGTCAAAGTCTATGTCTCTGTGTTTCCCCAGGTGGCTGTGGATGCCATTGAAGTTTCTAAGGTCCAGTTTCATGCTGCCATGGACTCGAATGATGTTCATTCCAGAGTTATGGCTACATCTGTTTCCATGAGGAGATTTGAGCTGCCCGAAACACTGACAGGAAACACTAAGCTGAGTCTGTTCAAAAGGGGGCTCCGGTCCCACCTTAAGAATGTAACCACCAGTAACTGTGCAAGAAAATAATTTGATTTATTCCTCCTGCCTTATCCCCTGCCTCCTCACCTCTTCCCCCCCACTCCCCCCTTCGACTTACAACCCTCCTACACCACCTTTCCCCTTTACTCCTGTCCCACACCACCTCTAGCTACTTTGACAACGCCAATCTGACTGCTTACCTTTTCCCCATCATCCCCAAAGCTTAACACAGACCTATTATTGACATGTCTCACTATTCCCAGTGTATCCCTACCCTGCAACAACTTGATGTAATTTACTCTGCTTTTAAGATGTACCTGAAACTAGCAAATCTTGTACTTCGTGCCATTTTTATGGTGTTCGTGATGCCTGCATTTTTTTTTTTTCCTGTTATCTCAATTTGTACTTATTGTATTGTGTTGTATTTGTATTGTTCTGTTTTGTCCCTGACTTGGAACCTTTGAAAATGAGTCTTTGACTCAAAGCTATTAATCCTAATCGAAATAAATACAAACTAAATGTGCCTAGCACAGGTGTACCAGTTTGTCTCAGGATACCCAGACCAAGGCCATGGATTTTCCTCTCACCGGTAACTCTCTGGGGAGCAAACAGAAACTTACATGAAAAAGATGGACGAATACAGGACCACATATAGGAGTACTGCAGCCAAAGAAAAGCAGACCACCCCTCAAAGGCAGCAATCTAGGACTGGCAGTGGCAGGCCTTTTCTACCAGGCCCAGGCCTCCTCTTCTTTTCAGCAGAGGGGGTTCTTTAGGGGAAGAGGCAGAAGGGGGATGACAGGGGCTGCACCCTCCTCTCAGGCTAAGCCCCCTGCTAAACAGACACCCTGATGTGTCAGTCAGGGTCGCCTCCCCAATCCCTGTAGGGGGCAGACTGGTTCACTTTTTCCAGGCCTGGAAGTCTATCACTTCAGACAAGTGGGTCCTGGAAGTAGTGAACCAGGGTCTTGCTCTCAGCTTCAGCAGGTTCCCACTCCCAAGGCTGAGAGCAAGGGCTTTTTGTCCTTCCTCTCCAGAGGAGACACAAGATTTGGAGACAGAGGTCTCATCCCTACAGCTTCTGCGAGCAGTGGAAAAAGTACCTCTCATTCACAGGGGAAAGGGATTTTACTACAGGTACTTCCTTACCCTAGAAAAGACAGGGGAGTGGTGATCCATCCTAGATCTATGATACCTAAACAAACACATATTAAAGCCAAAGTTCAAGATGGTGACTCTGGGATTAATTCTTCCCTCTCTGAGACCAGGAGACTGGCTAGCCTCTCTGGATCTCAAAGATGCCTATTTCCACACACCTTTCAGGCAGTCCCACAGAAAGTACCTCGGGTTCAAACTGCCCTCAGGCCATTATCAGTTCAGAGCAATGCCCTTTGGCCTATCATCTGTTCCAAGGGTATTCACCAAGTGTCTAGCAGTAGTGGTGGCCTTCCTTGGGAAACGAGGCATCTTACTGTTCCCTTATCTAGATGGCTGGCTCATAGTAGGCCAGTCCCCAGACCAAGTCATGTCAGCTCTAGGGGTCATTCAAAACCTTCTGGACTCCCTAGGATTCATCCTAAATCTGGAAAAGTCTGTTCTGCAACCAACCCAGCTTCTCATGTTTATAGGAGTGGAGGTGGACACTGTTTGGGCCAAGGCCTTTCTTCCTGTCTCAAGGGTCCAATCCATCATCACTCTGACTTCCTCTTTTTGTCCACCTGTGTTTTGACCAGCCAGACACTTTTTGCAGTTGCTAGGCCACATGGCAGCCTGCACTGCAGTAGTGCAAGGGGAAAGGTTTCAGATGAGGGATATTCAGTTTCATCTGAGAGCCTTTTGGTCCCAGAGAAAAGGTCCTCTCTCCAAGTTGGTTCCATTATCTCTAACTCTGGTTCAGGCCCTCCAGTGGTGGTTGGAAGAGGACAATTTGAGGCAAGGGGCCCCCTTCCTCAGTCAGATTCCCACAATGATTCTCACCACAGACTCTTCCCTGCTGGGATGGGGAGCCCATCTGGATCAGCATACTGCTCAGGAACTTGGTTTCTTCAGGAGTCCCTTCTACACATAAACTTTCTCAAACTCAGGGCTGTCTTTCTAGCACTCCAGACATTCTTGAACATAATTCAGGGGAAAGTGGTGCAGATCAGGACAGACAACACCACAACCATGTGGTACATCAACAAGCAGGGGGGCACTCGGTCCTCAGCCCTGTGCACTGCGGCCATGAAAATATGGTCTCTAGCTTACTCCCTGCAGGTTTCTCTGATTGCTGTGCATCTCCCAGGGAAGGACAATGTACTTGCAGATGCTCTCAGCAGAATTTCCCAAGGTCACCACGAATGGGCCCTGAATTCTCTTCTTCAGATCATTTTCAAGAGATGGGGCACTCCAGAGAGAGATCTTTTTGCAGCCCCGGACAACCATCAGCTTCCTCTGTTCTGCTGCAGACCTCCCTCTCCTGGGGTCAGTTCCTCTGTATGCCATCCTGTTGGATTGGACCAACCTGTTTCTCTTTGCCTTTCCTCCCTTTCCTCTGATATTCAGAGATCTGGTCAAGATTAGAGCCTCGCCTTGCACAGTGGTTCTAATAGCCCCAGACTGGGCCAGACAACCTTGGTATCCTCTACTACTGTCATCATCAGTGACAATACCTCTGTGCCTTCCCAGACAGTTCAACCTTCTCACCTCATCTCAGGGGAGGGTATTGTACCCCAATCTTCACACACTCCAGCTCAAGGCCTGGCTCTTGAAGAGCTAGAATATGCAGGCCTGCATCTCTCTCAGTCAGCTCTGGATATCCTTAAGGGTAGTAGAAAGCCTTCTACTAGAAAAACATATGGATCTAAATGGAAGAGGTTTGTGTTCTGGTGCTCCCAGAGGCACATTCAGCCCGAGTCAGCTGACATTGCCATTGCTTTGGATTATTTATTACATCTTAATAGCTTAGGCATTTGGCCTACCACTCTTAAGGTGCATTTGGCAGCTATTTCTGCTTTTATTTCGGCTGGTAAAGTCTCTTCTCTAGCCTCCTATCCAGCTTTCAAAGGTTTGACTCGCGTCAACCCTCCCTTCAGGGATCCTATTCCTCTATGGGACCTGAATATCTGTATTGCACAGCTGATGCAGCCTCCCTTCGAACCACTTTGCTCAGCTGAGCTCAAGTACCTGACTTGGAAAACTGTGTTTCTGGTTGCTATCACTTCTGCCAGGAGAATCAGTGAGCTACAGGCCTTATCAGTGGAATCTGATTTCATTTCATTTCAAAGGGATAAGGGGGGGGGTCCTCCGCACAAATAGGAAATTCCTTCTCAAAGTGGTATCAGATTTTCATTTGAACCAATCTGACACTGCCTGTATTTTTTACTGATTACTCTTCCTCTGAAGAGAGGAGATTACACAGTCTCGATGTAAAAAGGGTTCTGAGTTATTACATAGAATCCACCAAACCCCATAGAAATGACTGCTCCCACCTGTTTCTTACTTATGGGGAGGTGGGTAAAGGTAAACCTGCCACTAAAAGAACTATTGCCAGATGGATGATCTCTTGCATACAGTTCTGCTATTCAAAACTGGGGAAGGAGCCTCCATCAGGCCTGAGGGCTCACTCCACCAGAGGTACAGCTGCTTCGGTTGCAGCTGCCTTGGATATACCATTAGTGGAAATTTGTAAAGCAGCCACCTGGAAGACTGTTCACACATTTACCAAGCATTAATCCCTTGACATCCAGTCAAGAAGTAATGCTAGGTTTGGCACAGCAGTACTGCAGAGTATGTTCCCAAAATAGGTTCTGTAGATCCCTCCTCCACGGGGGTACTGCTTGGTAGACTGAATGTAGTCAGAATACAGCAAGCCTTCATGTTGTTTGAAGAAAAAATTACTCACCATAGTAATGTTGTTTCTTCTAATGGAGTCTTGCTGTATTCTGACTTGCCTCCCCTCCTGGAACCTAGTAGATCTTACTTCGAGAGGGCTCTTGCAGTAGGTAATTACATATAGGACTGGCATTGGCCTTGGGATGACCTGAGGAAAAATTTCTAGCTAGCAGTCCTGGCGAGGACCGTACGTCAGGTGACCGGCATCATCACGATGTCGGTATAAAGAACCGTCCCGGACGCCCACCTTCCAGTTCTTTTCCGCTGTTAGCTCATGCAGCGCTTCGCGGTAAAGTTCGTGCTTCGTCAGCCCAATCTTTCGTCGGTTTTACCGAAAATTAGTTATTTTTTCAATTATAACGTCAGGCCATCATCAGTGTATGTTGTCCCCTACAACCTCCGAGCACAAAAACAAGTGCGACTCGTGCGGCGCCCAACTGCCACACAAGGACGGCCATTCCCTGTGCCTTTTCTGCCTAGGCCCCGATCACCCGGTCAGAAGTGCCAGCACTGCCTCAACTTTAACGCGGCTACCCGTAAACGGCGCCAGTAGTCCCTGGAAGCCCATCTCCTCAAGAAAAAGATGTCTTCTATGGAAAAAGAGTTGAAAAAACTGAGGCAGGCGTCCACTTCCCCCGAAGGACATCGGAAAAAGAAGGACAAGGAGAGGCACCGGGAGAAGACCTCTTCTACCGTGTCTCCCGGTGGAGACGCAGGGACCAAGGTAACGTCCCCCCCGGGGGACTGCTCGACGGCCACCTCCAAGGTTTTGGAGGCGGCATCGGCCTGCGCGTCTGGTTCGCGCTCGGGCCTTGTGGTCGCCTCCGGGCTAAATGGAGGCCTCCGCCCCGGATCTGGCCGCATGCTTCACGGCCTACTGGCCTCAGAAGCGACTCACTCTAAGTCGGTGTCTGCTCCTCCGGCGTCCATGGAAGGAGTCGATAAGGCGCCCGACCCTTGGGGGCGGCGCACGACCTCTACCCCACCGGACTGGGCTAATCCTTCTCCTCGGCCCGCCTCTGGTGATGGCTCCCGTAAGTCTGACGCCGGCTCCTCCGGCGCCCACCGGGAGCTTGCCCCTAAACCGCACGTTGGCTCCTCCGACACGCGCGGGGCGACGGAACCGACGACGGACCCTCCCACGTCCGTTGCACTCGGTTCCCCACAGCCTTCGCTGCCGCCTGGGGAGTCAGAGTCACCCCAGCCTGACTCCGGGGATTTCTATCCTCCATCCCCAGACGATGCGGGGGAGCTTCCTCCTCCGTCAGACCCTCCTCCGTTGGAACTGGATCTGATGTCGGCCCCCCGGATGCCGGCCCCAATGCCGGTACCTCTGCTGGTACCTCCGACGCCGGACCCAGCACCAGTACCTCTGACGCCAGCACCGACGCCGGTTCTACCAGCTCCAGGAGACATCCCGCTTTTGGGTGTTCCCCCAATGTGGACCCGCCCGTGAGGCCGCCGACCGGGCCGTCTGCTCTGGCAGCCCCCCTGGCTCCCGGGTGCCCGCCGTCTTATCTGACCCTGTTGTACCCGGGACCACAGTATCCAGCACCGCAGTACCCGACGCTGGGTTTCCTGCAGCCGGGTTTTGGATACTCGCCTTACGGGTATAATCCGTACAGTTTTCCCCCATCCTCCTCCTCCTCCTCCCCCACCGCCCCCATGGCGGCCGGTGGATCTGCAGGGGACTCTGGCCTCATGGTGGGCCGAGGCCAAAGCTCAGCTCACAAAGGAGGTCAAGAGCCGCCTTACGATGACGGTGCCACCCCAGGCTCCCATATGTCCGAGGCGGCACACTCCCTCACCACCTCCGGACTCCAGAGCTCTCCCCTGTGGGTCCAGAGAGGGGCAGGACACGCGTTTACGGGTCCCGCCCAAGGAACCCGTTCCTCCCCCGAGTCGCGTAAGGGAGTCTTATTCTTCTTCCTCTTCTTCACTCTCGGATTCCTCGGACTCCTCCAAGGGATGTTCCGAGAGAGACGACGAGCCCCGCTCTCCGTCTAAACCCCGGCCGAGGACTCCTCCGTAGTCTCCTCTGGAGGATCAATCTTTCACGGAGTTGCTTAGAAAAATCCAGGAAGTACACCAGTGGCACTCTTTGGAACCAGATCCTCAGTGACTGAACCATGCTGAACATCTGCATCTGCCCGTGACAGCTCCTACATTAGTGCCACCCTGGATAGAACCTCACGCCGACCTTGTTACCACGATATGGAAACAGCCGTCGGTGCTAGCCCCACTTCCTAGGAAGTCAAACAGGCTATATACCAGGCTCCTGAGGGGGTTGACTACCTAGACTCTCACCCCCGGGCCGACTCGGTTGTGATTAGCGCTGCTCATGGCCGGTCGGCACACCCAAAACATCTGAGCTCATCTCCTCCTGATAAGGAATCCCACCTTCTGGACCAGTATGGAAGAAGGATTTACGCCTCCTCCACACTGGGAATTTGGGCCCTGAGCTACGTCGCCCACATGGGGGATTACCAGAAGGCTGTCCTTACCCAGGTGGAATCCAAGCTGGACTCCGTACCTGACTCCCAAGTCAAACAGGAGTTAGCCGACCTCGTCCGTTCTGCTCGTTCGGCCAGTCGCCACATTTTGCGGGCAACATATGATGCAGTGGACACTGCCAGGCGGAGCTCCGCTTTCACCGTGGGTCTACGGCGTCATGCCTGGTTCCGTGTGTCAGGTTTGGTCCCGGAGGTGCAATCCGCTATTCAGGAAGCACCTTTCCGGGGGTCAGTGCTTTTCGGGGGTGATGTCAAGGACATCATCACCGACTTGCAGGAGAAGGGGACGGCTCTGAAATCAGTGGATTCCATGTACCATCCCCAGCAACAGCAGCGCCGTCCCTTTCGCAGACGGATTCGGCCAAAGGCGAAACCACAGGGAAGGCAGGCCACCAAACGTCGGGCCCCGCAGCTGCTAAGCCCCCCGCCCAAAAAAGCAGCAGGTGCTTCAGCTGCTGCGCTGCCCCACACCACCTGACTCCTTTCCTCTCCCACCGCTCTTGACTTGAGAGAACCGGTAGGAGGGAGGTTTTCCCTCCGCCTTCCGGGATGGGAGAGGATAACCACGGATTCTTGGGTGCTCCAGTTTATAGCAGAAGGGCATTCCATAGAGTTTCTTCAGAAACCACCCCGCCACCCACCTCCGAAGTCAGCCTATTCAAGAGAACACCTTCCTTTGGTCCAGGAAGAAATCTCGGCTCTTCTCTCAAAGCAAGCGATAGAGCCTGCCCCCTGCATCTTCAGGGGATGGGTTACTATTCCCATTTCTTCCTGGTCCCAAAGAAGACGGGAGATCTCAGACCGATTCTAGATCTCAATTCCCTGAATCTTTATGTAGAATACAAAAGGTTCAGGATGCTCTCTCCGCACAGCTTTCTGCCCCTCCTTCGGCCGGGTCAATGGCTGTGTGCACTGGATATGCAGGATGCCTGTCTGTACGTTCCCATTCGCCTTTCTCACCGCAAGTATCTTCGTTTTGCGTTTCAGGGGGACCACTACCAATTCAAGGCGCTCCCCTTTGGTCTGTCCTCGGCCCCCCGAGTCTTTACCAAATGCCTAGCTGTGGTAGTGGCCCACCTACGTACAATGGGAGTACAGGTGTTCCCTTACCTGGACGATTGGCTCCTGGCGGCCTCGTCCAGGGAGGAACTCCTGCGTTTTCTCTCCCTCACCCAACAGGTTTTCACCTGCCTGGGTATTACCATCAACCATTCCAAGTCTCATCTGGATCCTTCCCAGAGACTACAGTTCATCGGGGCCATCCTCGATACAACCGTCAGCAAGGCCTTCCTGCCTTCGGACAGGGCGGCCTCTCTTCAATCCCAGATTTCCCTGCTATCAGAACGCAGGAGGGTCTTGGCGAGATCAGTCCTCCGTCTTCTGGGGCTCATGGCGGCCACCATTCCAACGGTCCCCTGAGCTCGACTCCACGTGAGGATCTCTCAGTGGACTCTTCGCTGTCAGTGGGATCAATTTGTGGACGATCTAGATCAATTAGTTCTGATCTCATCACCGATGGTGCGAGACTTGAAATGGTGGATGGTTCGAGAGAACCTGTTTCAGGGGTTCCCCTCTTTCATCCTCCCCCCTCCCAGACTCTGACTACAGATGCATCAGGCGAAGGCTGGGGAGCCCATCTAGGACCTCATTGGACCCAGGGCTCCTGGTCCAGGCTGGAACAAGCTCTCCACATCAATGTGCTCGAGCTTCGGGCTGTGTTGTACGCTCTCCAAGCCCTTCACCAGTACATCCTTCCCGGCCACCTAGCCGTTCAGACGGACAACATGTGCGTAGTGTGGTACATCAGCAAACAGGGAGGAACTCGGTCCTACCCTCTATGCTGGGAGGCGATGAGGGTTTGGGATTGGGCAACACAACACGACCTTCACCTAACAGCGATTCATGTTCCAGGAGTCGACAACACTCTGGCAGACAAGCTAAGCTGCTCTTCTGCCCTGGCTCATGAGTGGGAACTGGATCAAGGGGTACTAGATGACATCTTTCAGCTTTGGGGGACTCCGCAGGTGGACCTGTTCACCTCCCCCCAAAACGCAAAACTTCCCATCTTTTGCTCGCTCGTTCCAGAGCAAGGCGCTCTCTGGAGTGACGCTCTGTCTCTAGACTGGAAGGACAGATTCGTCTATGCTTTTCCCCCAATTCCTCTGATCCCACGAATCTTGCAGAAACTAGCCACAGAAGGAGCGAGAATGATTCTGATCACTCCTTTCTCGCCCAGGCAAATCTGGTTCTCTCTTCTACAACAATATTCAGAGGATCCTCCTCTTCCTCTTCCTCTATCTCGAGGTTTGCTGACCCAGGATCAGGGGACCCTGGTCCATCCAGGCCTCAAATCCCTTCAACTACATGCATGGCTCCTGCAGTCATAGCCCAATCCTGTTTTGGTGTATCTCCAAAAGTGGCAGAGATTTTAGTGGAGGCTAGAAAGCCCTCCACCAGGTCCACTTATGCCATGAAGTGGAAGAGATTCTCTATTTGGGCAACCTCTAAGAACGTGGAACCTTTCTTCTGTCCAGTGGCTTTTCTGTTGGAGTACTTACGTCAGCTGTTTGACCTGGATCTCAGCCATTCCTCCTTGAAGGTTCACATGGCAGCTATCTCAGCCTACCATGTTCCCTTCGCAGATAAAGCTTTCGCTCAACTGGAGGTCTCTAAGACCTTTCTCAGAGGGGTCCTCCATCTGAGGCCCCCCATCCGTACTCCTGCCCCCCCTTGGGACTTGAATTTTGTTCTAGAGAAACTTACTCTTCCTCCCTTCAAACCTGCAGCTTCTGCAGATTTGAAGTTTCTTTCGTGGAAGACACTCTTCTTGGTGGCCATTACTTCGGCTCGAAGAATCTCTGAGCTTCAGGCCCTGATGTGTAAAATCCCCTACTTGATTTTTCACAAAGAACAAGTTGCTCTTTGCACGAATCCTAAGTTTCTACCTAAAGTAGTAGCAGAGTCTTCCTTAAATCAGTCCATAGAGCTACCTGCCTTTTTTACGCAGTACTGTAACCAAGGGGAATATTTACTCCATACTATGGATGTTCACCGGATTCTGAGATACTACATCAACAGAACGAAGGATCTCAGAAAGACTGATCAGTTGTTCGTCTCTTTTGCTCAGAAAAGGGAAGGCAATGCAGTTTCCAAGCAATGCCTGTCTAAGTGGTTGGCTCACTGCATTACTTTCTGTTATGACAAGTTCAACAAGACCCTCCCGGGTCAAGTAAGAGGCCACTCCACAAGAGGGGTAGCTGCCTCTGTGGCTTGTTTCAAGAATGTGTCTGCGGCAGACATATGCGCTGCTGCCATCTGGACTTCCGTTCATACCTTTACGAAACACTACAGATTGGACATTGCCTCTCACCGTAGAGCAGGCTTCGGTCTGGCTGTTTTGCAAGGCCTCCTGTCTTGAGGCTTGCACGGCTAGTGCTACTTTTTCGAGTAGTTCCACCTCCCGGTGCCTTTCTTTGTTCCAGACTGCTTGGGATTCAGTCCTATATGTAATTACCTACTGCAAGAGCCCTCTCGAAGTAAGATAGTACAGTTATGCAAGAACTACTGTAACAGTAGATCTTCAGCGAGGCCTTGCAGTAGGCCACCTTCCCGCCCCTCCATCCCTTAGCTTTTTCAGCCCTTTTCCAGGAATGGAAACATCCGCTTCTCTCTTGTCCGGCCTTCCTGGCCTGTAGTAGGAAAAGAACTGGAAAGTAGTCCGGGACCGCCCTTATACCGCTGTCGTGTGATGCCGTCACCCTGACGTGGGGCGGCTCTCGCCAGGGACTGCTAGCTAGAAGTTTTTCTGGGTCCTTAGCGCCGGATTTTAAGGCCAGTCCTATTTGTAATTACCTACTGCAAGAGCCTCTCTCAAAGATCTACTGTTACGGTAAGTTCTTACATAACTGTACTTTTTGGGATGTGGGTAGGCAGGTGCAGTGATATATCTCAGTGGTGTAACTGTTTGCCTTTTCATTGAATGAGGTCTGTTGTTCTTATATTTTATTGTTATACACTTTGTTTACCTACTTCGATTCTTTTTGGGGGTCTCGACTTGAGTCTCTGCACCCTAAATTTTATGTTTATTGCCTTTTGGCAAAAAATTTTTAAGAAACAATTTCTGGGTTGTAGACAGTTTAGTGCTCGAAAGAATCTGAAGGTTACACTCAGGAGCACCTGGGACAGAGGTTTGAAAACCGAGCTCGAGCTCAATGTTCTATGCCTTGGCATAGAGTTAACCCTTTCCTCTCTGGAGCAGTTCAAGTGCTGGGGCTAACTGCATATAGTCAGACTACAGCAAGACTCCATTAGAAGAAGCAACATTACTATGGTGAGTAATTTTTTTCTTTCAGCCCATCAAGCCTTTCCCCAATAAATGAATTTGAGCTTTTTTCTTTGTAAAAAAAAAAAAAATAAAAAAAACTTTAATGTATCAAGAGAACTTGTCCTCATACATAAGCCTCATAAAGAGTAAGATATACAAATATAACCATGTAAGATGTTTATAGATCCATTAGGGAGCGAAGAAAGATAAAGAGAGGGATACAGAGGCTGAATAAAGAGGAGGGTGGGTGCGCAGAAAGGGACAGTGAAAAAGCAGGGATACTGAATGAATACTTCTGCACAGTATTCACAAAGGAAGGGGGGGGGGAGGTACCTAATCCAGTCAATAGAAGCACTCTGAATAGGGGGGTTGATATCAGTCCTTTCACAGAAGAAAGGGTTCTGAAAGAACTCCTAAAACTGAAGGTGGGCAAAGCAGTGGGGCCAGATGGGATTCACCCCAGAATTCTAAAAGAACTAAGGGGAGAATAAGTAACACCATTGACTACCCTTTTTAACAAATCATGGGAGGATGGTGTGGTACCTGAGGACTGGAGGAGGGTGGATGTGATTCCCCTTCACAAAAGTGGGATCAAGACAGAGGCAGGAAACTACAGACCTGTCACTTTGACCTCAGTGGTAGGGAAAATGATGGAATCACTTCTGAAGGAAAGAATTATTGAGTACCTAGAAGCCAGTGGGGCACAGGACCCAAGGCAGCATGGATTCACAGCGGGAAGGTCATGTCAGACGAAACTAATCGATTTCTTTGACTGGGTGACCAAAGTAGTAGACCAGGGAGGGGCTGTGGACATGATCTACCTAGACTTTAGCAAGGCATTTGACACAGTCCCACACAAAAGATTAATAAACAGATTAGCCAGCCTGGGAGTGGGTCCCAGGGTGGTAGCCTGGGTAAAACATTGGTTCAATACTGGGTCCGGTCCTTTTTAATGTTCTTATAAGTGATATTGCAGAGGGACTGGAAGGAAAAGTATGTCTCTTTGTAGACAACAGAAAGATCTGCAACAGGGTTGATACACAAGGTGGGGTGGAAAGGATGAGAAGGGACTTGGCAAGGTTGGAGGAGTGGTCAAATGTATGGCAACTTAGATTGCAACTCAAAGAAGTGCAAAGTAATGCACCTGGGAAGCAAAAACCCAGGGGAAGAGTACACAGTGGGGATGAGATACTGACGACAACAACAAAAATGGAAAGGGACCTGAGGTAATTATATCAGATGACCTAAAGGTGGGCCAACAATGTTAGAAGGCAGTAAGGAGGTCTGGGGAATACTGGGATGCATAGGGAGAGGCATCATCTGTAGAAAACAGGAGGCTGTTATCTCTCTGTACAGACAGTTGGTAAGACCCCATCTGGAGTACTGCATGCAGTTCTGGAGACCCCGTCTCCACAAAGACATAGACAGGGTGGAAGCTGTCCAGAAGAGGCAACTAAAATGGTGCAGGGTCTGCACCAGAAGACATACAAAGACATACGAAGAGAGACTAAAGGAGCTTAATATGTATACCCTTGAGGAAAGGAGGGACATGATAAAAACTTTCAAGTACCTCAAGGGAATCAACAAAGTCCAAGAAGGCAGCATCTTTCAGAAAAAGAGTTGTGCAAGAACTAGGGGCCACAATTTGAAGATAGAGGGGGGACGGCTCAGAGGTAATGTGAGGAAGTATTTTTTCATGGAGTGGGTTGTGGATGCATGGAACAGCCTTCCTGAGGAGGTCATGGAGCCAAAAACGGGGGAAGTCAAGAATGCATGGGACAGACATAAGGCAATTATAGCGGGGGTGTAGGAGGAAGTAGGCTGTTAGTTTACTAGGATCTGCAGCTTATCCATTAGGTAGGGAAATGGGCAAACTAGGTGGGCCAAGCGGTCCTTATCTGCCATCAAATTCTATGTTTCTTTGTTATTCTTTTTATTGTTGTTAATTTTGTCTTAAAAATCTGTATTAAGGTTTAAATCAGTTGACACAAGACATGATTTAATTAACAATATTTACATATGGATTTTATGGAAAATACAGTTATGTAAAGGAAGTAATGCTGTTGCATAGAGTGTACAGGACTTTGGCTTGTGGTGTCAATATGAAAAGGGTTGTCACTACGGGAAGATTGCTTATCAGTATTTACAGATGGACTTCATATGCAACAGACTTAAGATACTACAAAAATTCATTACATGTCTGTAAATCAACTATTTGTATAACTCACTTGTGTCTGATCTGAATAAACTTGAAGTTGGGAAAAAAAAAAAAGAACAGGGAGGGTGCCCGTGGATCACTTCATGCCTCCACATGTGCTCGGGCAGCTACGGCAAAGGGGAGGGGAAAAAGTGTAAACTTTGAGCTAGCAGGCTCCATGATGGCTTGCAGCGCTCGCGCCAGCTCCCCGGACTCTAGATGTTGGTCCGGGGGTCGATGCCCTTCACCCTCGTCCCTGCTTGGGGCAACCCATGGGGACCTAGCGGGAACGGAGACTAAGCCCCTCCAAAGGAGGGTCCAGAGCCATCTGCCAGGCCCGCCAGAAGGGGAGAAAAATCTAGATTGAAAAAATATAAGGCCTTCAAAGCTTTATCCGAAAGACCAACCTAAGGGTTACAAGAAGGCCTCGGCAGTTGCTGAGTCTGTGCTTCAGCTTGCACTCTTGAGGAGGAAGTGGTGACTGCTGTGGTGGACACCTCTTCAGTTCGGGGCTGCTCCTGTCCAAGGCCAGTGATGGAGGGTTGTTCATGGAGGGGTTCAGTGGAATGTGCATGACCCTCCAGACCTTAGGGGAAGGCCCTGTCTACTGCGGCAAGAAACACAAGCACCACCGGTGCCAGTCGTGGGACTGGAAGACATCACAGTCCTCAGGAGACCTCGACTTCCCTGACTGCTGGACTCTGGTCAAGACCCCTTTGGTCAAGGGGAAGGTTAAGAGCTCCTCAGTACCTCTGTCATGCATGTGTTTCTCAAATCCAACAAGCAGGCCATGCAGATCTACTTTGAACCTATATACCAGTTGTCAGAAAAGTTTGAGGAGTCACTCTCGCAGACTCCGATGCTCCTGTTCCTCACTCAGGAGGACATGTACCAGTCTGTGTCCCCAGTTGGTTCACCTTGGAAGCAGCCTCTACCAGTGGTTGAGTCTTCAAAGTCTGTCCTGGTTGTGGTGGGTAAGGGGGGGGGGGGGGCTGCTGAGCAACCACGCAGGAAGCAGCATTTTTGTGGTGCCCTCGAGAACTTTGTGCGTAAATAGTATTAAATTTTGATTTTGGATGCCTTTTACCTGCATTGCCTGATTCTTGTATGTGGAGAGACCCTCCCTGGTACCAGTAATAGGGAAATCTAAAGGTGAAACTGCTACGGCAGCCGATTGTTTTTCAGCCGAGAGGATGGCAAGAGGAGCGGCCTGCACAGGAGACTGCAACCGGGGCTTCCGCTGAGAAGGTTGCTGAAGAGGCCTCCCTGGCCATGGTAAATGTGACTCTGGGACAGCCAGTGAAGATGGTTCAGGACTTTGGCTGAAAGTTTGATGAACTTACTCCCTTGGATTGTGTCCCTAGAAACTAGAATGTATTCGGTGGACCAGGCATTTTCAAAACGATGGACGTTGCCACTGAACTGATTTCGGACAATACCTTGCTCTGAAGATGTCTGGAGCAAGCAGAGAACCAGGTGAGAGAGAAAAATATTCACATCCTGGGCTTACCAGAGCAAGCTGAAGGCGAGGACACTTTAGAATTTGCTAGGACTTTCTTGCCTGGGGTCCTTGGTATCGGCGACGATGAGCTCGCTCTTTGTTTCGAAAAGGCCTACCAGGTTACACCCCCCCCCCCATAGGGCCCCTGATGAGAGTTTGGCACCTAGAGCCCTTATGGTGGTCAGCAAGGGAGTCTGGGACCAGGATCGTATTTTAGCTGTGGCCAGACATTGCCAGTTTAAATATGGAGAGGCAGCTATTTCCATCTTCCTGGACTTGTCCTTCGGCACCCATCAGTGTAGGAGGGCCTTTGATGGTGTGCAAGGCCACCTTCGTCACCTAAAGATACCTCATCAGCTTTTGCTCCCTGCCAGGCTCCAGGTACTTTAGATGGGGAAAACCTATATGCTCCACAATCTGAGGGATGCAGAGAGGGTGCTTACTGCCATTGAGGACGATTTGGGCCTGGTCATAGAAGATGGCACTGTGGAAGGAGAATGAATGTGGCCATTGTGCTGAGTTGTACCCTATCCTGTAACCCGCTCAGGGGTAGCGTTAAGGGTGTGCTTTGTGTTTTGAGCACAGTTAGAGATTACCGGAGCACATTTTCTTTGTGGAAAATTCAGTTATCTCTGCTCCTCTTATCTTTCAGGAGCACAGTCAGAGGCAGGAGTTCCAAGCAGTGATGGGTGGTTGTCCATGAGGGATGCAGGTCAGGCTTTTGTTATTGATTTGGCAAAGTTCAAAGCTAGATCGACAAGCTATGGGGTAAGCGGAAAGCCATCAAGTTACTAGGTAAGCTAGCAAGTTATTGTGCACTGTGACATGCTGACAAGGAGCAAGCATGTTGGCAGACAGCAGAGGCTAGTATGTACATGCCCCTCAGCCTTATCTAGACTCCGGCTCTCCCTAAACAAAGCCTGCCGCCTCATCCTGGGCTGAGATCATCGAACCCACACATGCTCCCTCTACAATGCCACAAACTGGCTAAACCTGGATAACAGAATCAGGTTTCATACTTGCCTCATGGCTAGAAAGATTACTCTCGGCCTCTCCCCAACCCCCCAGTCTCACACCTTTAGTACAACAGACCCCATCACACTGAAACACCCGTAACTCAAGCAAGAAACTCCTCGTGGTTCCCCAATGCCGCACCTCCCAATTCCAGAGGACCTTTTAGCTACCAAGCCCCCTCCTTGGTAAATAACCTGCCTCTCGCTCTCATGAACATGAACAGAGTCGGCCCCTATAAAGCTTACCTAAGGAACCATCGACATCCTCTAATCCCTGTGATTGCCACTGAACCTATCCTAGCCCCTCCACCTTGGACTATGGCCTCTGGCCAGGAAACCCCCTTTCTGAAACCCTCGAAACTAGCCCCTAAGGGAGCCTAAATATGGATCTGCTCATTGAAACTAGTACCGTGAATCTACTGTTATACTAATTGTTAACTTGTTATTGTATCTCTTGTATCATACCTGTTTTGCTTTTTGTAATTGTTCTATCATGTTATGTCTGTACTAATGTGGAACCTTTGAAAAAGAGTCTCTGACTCAAAGGTATTTTCCGAATCCTCAATAAATAAATAAATAGGCAGGCAGAGTATGAGAGCAGCTGGGAGACAAATGCCCACTTAGGCGGGCAGGTAGGGGGTGAGTGGATGTGGTTTCAGGGACATTTACTGGCAGGTTGAAACAAGTGTGTGGATAAGTGGCGTCACGGCAGGCAGGGAACGAGTGTATGTGCACTTTCTGGCTATGAGAAAGCATGCAGGTAGGCAGGAAACAAGTGTTTCTGTGTGGAAGGACAACAAGGAGGAAGTGACGATATTGACTGTGAGCCAACAGTTGAATGAAAACAAGGTGACGGAGCAAAAAAAAAAGAAAGATTATACATTTTACTGTCCATAGACAGAAGAAACCGGCATGAACCAAAAGGGAAGTCCGACGAATAATATAAAAAGTAGGTAGGAGCACAGCCAAGATCTGAAGGAGCAGAAATATTAGGGTAATATTTTCATTTACCATGCTCCTCTGATATGGAGGAGCACACAGACTTAAATCCTTAACACTATCCCTGAACCCGCTGCTGGTCTCTTTTGACTGTTATTGCTGTTTGCATGCTTATGTTGGGATTGGGTGGCACTGTTTTTTTTTGACGAGTTACAAGGGGAGCCTCTTGTTTTGGACTCTGAAGACTGCAAATTGAACTTTTACTTTACTAAAAGGACTGCTTCATATTTGGCTGTATATTCCAGGATGTATTGCACTGCAGTTTCTCATTGCTGCCTTATAGTTTTTCTAATTAAGGCTGTCTTTGAACTTTTCCCTACTTCTGATAAGTCCCACTGCCCATTGTCGTAAGAGACATTGGCCTAGATATTCAAAGGGGTTGTGCCCCCCCTTGCACTTATACCTTGACCCTCCCTGTTTAAACTCCACGCCTCCTCCTCCTTCTTCTTACCCCTCAACACTCCTTCTCTCCCCCCCCTTCTCCCTCCCCAGATGGCCCTCCCTGCACTCATTATGTGATACCCAGCACTCTAAGTTGTCTCATGGGCATGGCCCCATCCTCTCCTAGTTTTAAGCTTCCATTCCTCTACCCTCTCCATATCCCTACACCCATCTCTCCCATTCTCTCTAGCCTTCTCTGTCCCTTTGCAGGGTTCTCTGCATCCTGAAGGGGTCCTTTCTGGGATAGGCTTCCCTTTCTCTCTCACCTTCACTCACCTCTACTGACCTTCCCCGCACCTTGCAGGGTTCTCAGCATCCTGAAGGGTTCCTTTGGATTGGTCCTACGAGTCTCCTAGATGCTAGCCCTCATTTCGTGCCCTCTATCCCTACCCTCCCTAAAGTCCCTCTCTCATTCCCCCCTTCACTCTATCCCTCTAAGTCCCCTTGCAGGGTTCTCAGCAGGGTCCCTCTGGGACTAGGATCCTCCCTTCCTCTTCAACTCACCTGTTCTTTTTTTCATAATAGCGAACTCCTTTTCTGCTTACTTTCCATGTCTGTCCTGCCCCCTCCCCCTGCCTCCCCTTTCACTTATGCATGTTCTCTCACATTAACCTTACGGTATGTTACACCGTATATTTGCCTGTCTTATGCAACATACCTGCTCTACCAAAGCAACTTATTGGATGGTTCACTGTATATTCACCTGTCTTATACAAATGTATGTAAAAATGTTGACTTATGTAACTTGATTGTATGTATCAGCTGTTTATATCACCTGTCTCTTACGATTTGCCTCCCCTAGCTATGCATCTTATTGTTTAATACACTGTATATTCACATGTCTTGAGCATATATATGTAAATGTTGACTTATGTAACTTGAATGTATGTATTACTGCTCCATCTTCATTGTACCTCTTCCCCCCCCAGGTCGCACGGGGAGACGAGCAACTTGTTGCTCAGTGTGCCTTCCTGGTGAAACATTTCAATAAATAAATAAAATGCACTCAAGCAAGCTTTGGAAACATTTTCTGTTAGCATGAACTGGATAGGAAATTGGCTTTCGGAGCGTACTCAGAGGGTGGTGGTTGGGGGGATGGTCTCATTTCCAAGGAGGGTCATCAGTGGGGTCCCCCAGGGATCAGTCCTGGGGCCACTCCTGTTTAGCGCCTATGTCTTTGACATAAGAAAGGGTATCAGGAGTGAAATTAGTCTCCTTTCGGATAACTTGAAGCTGGGAGTGGTGGTGGATGGGGAGGAGGGGAGAGTGGCTCTGCAGGAGGACCTGGAGGCTCTGGAGAGGTGGTCGAGAGACTGGAAACTGAAGTTCAGTGTAGGGAAATGCAGAGTTCTGCACCTGGGGGCCAAAAACCTGGGCAAAGTGTTAACCCTGGGGGGAAACACACTGCAAGGCTTGGAGGCCGAGAGGGACCTGGGGTTGGTGGTAGATGTCAAAATGAACAACTCTGAGACTTGTAGGAGAGCAGTGGCCAAGGCCAATAGGATGCTGGGATGCATCACTAGGGGGATTACTTCCAGAAAGAGGGAAGTGATCCTCCCTCTGTATAACTGCCTGGTTAGGCCACACCTCGAGCACTGTGTGCAGTTTTGGAGACTAAAAGGGACATTGCTCTCCTAGAGAGAGTTCAGAGTAGGGCAGCCAAAATGATCTGGAGCTTCGGGGAAAGGACCTACGGGGAGAGGCTTGAGGGGCTCATGTACACTCTGGAGGAGAGGAGGGACGGGGGGACATGATTGAGATCTTCAGGTACACAAGGGGTATTAATAAGGATGCTCAGTCATAGTGTTTCAAAGGAAAGAGGGGGAGAAACCAGAGGACATGGGTGGAAGCTGGGGGGAGACTTGGGGAAGAGGAGGAGGTATTACTTCACTGAGTGGGAGGTGGAACCCTGGAATGCGCTGCTCAAGGAACTGCTGGAGGCAGATACTGTAGAGGGGTTCAAGAGGGGCTGGGACAGATATGGGGAAGGGGGAAGCTGAGGAAATACAATACAAGGGAAATATCTTGGACGGGGGATAGAGAAACGCAAGGGGAAGGGGGAGACAGCAAAATCGGCGCCCAGTATGGGTGCTGATTATCTAGCAGACATGAAATACCATAAGGCCTACTCTGCTGACATATTAGTATGTTAACTGTAAGAAAATATTCACTGCATGACTGAGGATCACTCTTTTGGGGTTTGGCACAACTACAGAGAGTGAACATTTGGATATATAAGCAGTTCTCTGAAAATGTGATGATAAATTTATGGATAGTTTGACAAAATAGGAACATATAGCTTAATCTGGTTCAAAGTCAGTTGGTATTCATCTGTATCCCCTCCGCCGAGTCGTGCCTGAAAATAGGCAGGATTTGTCTAGTGCACTTACCCGGTCAACAAAAACTAAATAAAAATAAAAAAATTAAATAAATATATTTCAGACAACATAAAGTCTTGCTGTATTCTGACTATATGCAGTTAGCCCCAGCACTTGAACTGCTTCAGTGAGTAAAGGGTTAACTATATGCAAAGGCATAGAACGTTGAGCTTGAGCTCGGTTTTCAAACGTCTGTCTGTAGTGCTCTGAAGTGTAACTGTCAGATTTCTTACTCCGCCTAACTGTGAAGTTGCTCCGGAGATCCTTCCTGTGCTTTGGTTCGGTAATAGTTTGAATCGGTTGTTTTTTTCAACTGCAGTTCCCATTTAATCGGTATTCTTACCGCTGTCTCGGTAACAGTAAGTGGTAGTAGTAGGTAGTGGTAGATTTGTTGAATTTGTTAGACATTGTTTTGTCTTCGGTTCTTTTCCAGTCAGTCCGGTGCAGAACCAAAATCTATTGTTATTTGTGTATTCCTATATACATTATTGTGGTTTTCCGGTACTTATCGGTTCCTAAAAAAATTTGGATTTTTTTTAACCGACCCATGACATGGTTGGAACCAATAAGTGTTAGTTACCTGGCTTAACACTGACAAGGGTGACTTTTTCTTGTATTCGCATGTCTGAGAAACCCAAAAAGAAAACCGGTCCCACTGGGTTTCAGCACTGTACCAAGTGTGGGGAGGCCTTTGCTACAGATGATCCCCATCTCATATGTGTGTATTGTCTGGGGTTTGACCACCTCAAGGAAGACTGCCAAATTTGTAAAAACTTTCCCAAAGCCACTCTTGAAAAACATTTGAGTAGGCTGAAGGAAAGGGAGGCTGAGAAGTCCGCTGATCCGGATGGCCAGCCCGGTTCGGTTGCAGCTGAACCTGAAGAGGTGCCTACTGACCTGGACTATACCTCTTTGGGCAGAAGGAGAGCCGACCCTGTGGAGTCGGTTCTGTCAAAAAGAAAAAGAAAACCAGCCAGTTCAGATCCGAAACTCCATAGTCTGACCGCTGAGGAAATGGCAAAAGCAATTACTATAGTGCAGCCGCTTTGCCCGGTTCTGACCTAACCGACATCGGTTCAAAGGCGATCGGTTCGGTCAGAAGTTGTTGCCTCAGACATTGATCCAGGGGCATACTATGAGGGCAATTGGGAGGAGGAAGAAGATGATGAAGGAGAGTTTGAAGGCCTAGATGAGCCAGTAGAGCCTGACATCTTCCCAGACAGGTCTTCCAGTGTTTCCCCTCCTAGGCTTTCTGAGTCCCCCTCCCACTTCTTGTTTTACAAGAAGGTGGCTGAGACTCTTCAGCTTCCTATGGAAGAGGCTGATCAGGATCGGGAGGAGCCTGATTATATGGAAATGACGGATGTTCCAGAGTCAAAGAGAGTGTCTATCCCTTTGCACAAATCCCTGGGGAAACAGACTCAACAAATCATGCAATTTTCCATATCCATTCCTCCTTTGGATAAAAGAATGGACAGGAGGTATGTCTTATCAGGTCCTGGCACGGAATTCCTTTCAGCACGTTGCAGCCATGTTGGGGTAGTGCAAGCTGCAGCTTGTGACAAGGCTAATATTCCCCTGGCATCTCATCCCCCAGATGAGGACTCCAGGATAGTGGATGCCATGCCTAAGAAACAGTGCTTGGCATTCTCTTTGGGGCTCAGGCAATCAAATTACATGGCATATACAGCCAGGTAGCAGAAATCTATGTGGGATATGGTTCTGGAGCTGGCTAAGAATGCCCCTCCCCACCTAGCCAGTGAGCTGGAGCAGGTGGCTGTAGATGGTATAGAGCAACAGTTCTCAGACTTTGTCATAATGAGCCTCCCCTAAGCCATGGAAAAGATCTTGAGCCTCCCCCCAAATACTGAATTATTTTTGGGCCTCCCCACAGAAAAATAGCCTACTTTTCACAGTACATCAGGAATAAATTGAAACCTCTTTGCATAGCTGGCTCTCATGTTATTAAGCTTATTGTAACCCACCCCCCCAAACAGGACAACCTACTTGCTCCAATATTTTGACTCTTGAACCATTGTTACCCCTTACTGCCATACCTTCATGGGTAGACTGCTTTTTCTGTTTCCCCCTTTAACTGGAATAACAATCCTGCCAACCTCTGCCTCTCTCCCTCCTCTTAAGCAACTTCTCAGGGATCATTTTGCTCCCTCCTGCTCTTATTCCTAGTACCTGTATGGTTAATTCTTGTATTTGAACAGTTCTGCTGCCAGTCTAATTGATCAATTGTTCCTCGCATAGTTAGTTTATTTTTCTTAATTTGTTTGCACTTTTATTCATTTTGTATTGCTTAAGTGTTTTGCAGTTACATTTGAATTGTATTCTCTCACTACCCTTCTGGGTACACCTGAAATAAGCCATGGCTCAGTGTACAGTACCTTCCCTGGTCACAGACTTGTGAATACATAAATTCACCTATTATCCTCTCTCAGTTTGCCTTATCCCTTCACTCAAAATGTATAAAGTTCAAAACTTGAAGTATAACACTTTTTCAAGACTTGCTTGAGCCTCCCTTGGAACAGGTTGGGGCCTCCCCAGGGAGGCTGGCCTCACCATTTGAGAACCCCTGGTATAGAGGCATCCAAAGTGCAATTTCATGCTGCTGTGGACTCGAGTGATGTGCATTCTAGAGTCATGGCTACATCTATCTCCATGAGGAGGTTTGCTTGGCTTAGATGTACCAGTCTTTCGCAGGATACCCAGACTAAGGCCATGGATTTTCCTGTAACTGGTAATTCTGTCTTTGGTGAGCAAACAGAGAACTACCCGAAGAAGATGGATGAATATAGGACCACCTATAGGAGTGCTGCAGCCAAGAAAAGGCAGCCCACTCCTCAGAGGCAGCAATTTACGGCTTGCAGGGACAGGCCTTTCTCCCAAACTCAGGCCTCCTCCTCTTCTTTCCAGCAGAGGGGGTTCTTTAGGGGGAAGAGGCAGGTGTGGTATGACCAGAACCCCATCATCCACGCAGTCTAAGCCCCCTGCCAAACAGACACCCTGAGGTGTCGGTCAGGGTCCCCTCCCCAGTTCCGGTAGGGGGCAGGTTGGCTCACTGCTCCCAGGCCTGGGAGTCTATTACTTAAGACAAATGGGTCCTGGAAGTGGTGAGCCAGGGACTTGCTCCCAGTTTCAAAAGGTTCCCCAAAATGAGAACAATGTCCTTCAGTCCTCCTTCTTCCTTGGAGACAAAGGCCTTAGAGGCAGAAGTCTCCTCTCTTCTGCTTCTGCAAGCAGTAGAGAAGGTACCTCTTTGTCACAGGGGAAAAGGACTGTATTCCAGATACTTCCTTACCCCCAAAAAAACAGGGGAGTGGCGACCCATCCTAGATTTAAGGTACCTGAACAAACACTCAACAAAACAAAATTTAAGATGGTGACTCTGGGAGTAATTCTCCCCTCTTTGAGACCAGGAGACTGGCTAGCCACTCTGGATCTCAAGGATGCCTTCTTCCACATACCTATCAGACATTCCCACAGGAAGTACCTCAGGTTCGAGTTGCCCTCAGGTCATTACCAATTCAGAGCTGTGCCTTCCGGCCTAACATCTGCACCAAGGGTGTTCACCAAGTGTCTTGCAGTAGTGGTGGCATTCCTCAGGAGACAGGGTATCCTTCTGTTCCTATACCTGAACAACTGGCTCCTCGTGGGCCAGTCCTCAGACCAAGTCAAGTTGGCCTTAGAGGTCACTTAAAAACTTCTAGACTTCTTGGGTTTCATTCTGAACCTAGAAAAGTCTGTTCTGGAACCAGCCCAGCTCCTCACTTTCATAGGAATGGAATTAGACACTATTCAGGCAAGAACATTTCTCCCTCTCTCAAGGGTTCAGTCTCTTGTCACTCTGGCTTCCTCTTTTCGTTGTGTAGTTTCTCATCCAGCCAGACACTTTCTGCAGTTGCTGGGTCACATGGCAGCATCCACAGCAGTGGTCCAGGGAGCAAGGTTTCAGATGAGAGAGATTCAGTTTAATCTCAGATCTTATTGGTCTCAGAAAAAAGACCCTCTCTCCAAATTGATTCCAGTGTCTCAAACTCTAGTTTGGGCCCTCCAGTGGTGGCTGGAGGAGTACAATCTTTGACAAGGTGTCTCCTTTATCAGTCAGGCTCCTTCAGTGATTCTCACCACAGATGCCTCTTTACTGTGTTGGGGGGCTCATCTAGATCAGCTTACAGCTCAGGGAACCTGGTCTCACCAGGAGTCTCTTCTACACATAAACCTTCTCAAACTGCGAGCTGTCTTTCTAGCACTTCAGACATTCTCAACTGCTGTTGAAGGGAAAGTGGTGCAGATCAGGACAGACAATACCACAACCATGTGGTACATCAACAAGCAGGGAGGCACTTGGTCCTCAGCCTTGTGCACAGAGGCCATGAAAATATGGTCTGTAGCTTATTCCTTTCAGGCTTCTGTGATGGCTGTGCATCTCCAAGGGAAGGACAACATTCTAGCAGATGCTCTCAGCAAGATTTCTCAGGGTCACCACGAATGGACCCTGACTCCTCTAATTCTTCAGGTCATTTTCAAGAGGTGGGGCACTCCAGAGATGGATCTTTTTGTGGCCCTGGACAATCACCAGCTTCCTCTCTTTTGCTGCAGACTGCCTCTTCTGGGCCCTGTCCCTCAGGATGCTCTCTTGTTGAACTGGACAAGCAGGTTTCTGTATGCATTTCCTCCTTTTCTTCTGATATTCAGGGTCCTGATCAAGATCAGGTCTCAGCCCAGCAACGTGATTCTAGTGGCTCCAGACTGGGCCCAGACAGCCTTGGTACCCCCTTCTCTTGTCACTGTCAGTGACAGTGCCTCTGTGTCTTCCCAGACAGTTCAATCTCCTTACCTCCTGTAATCGTAGTGAAAAAAAACTATAGTTGGTAAATTATTAATTACAGGTACTTAGAAAGGAGACGGACGGAGACGAGACTGATGGCGGAAGAATTTAATGATTATAATAATAATCATTGCGAGAAATTACAAGTGGTACATTCTTCAAATAACAGGCTGTACAAGCTACTTATATAGTAAAAGCTAATGTGTCTATTTTAGAATCACCTATGATTGGTCAAAAAACAGCATACACATCAGCTTATAGATATAACATATTTTTCCTGGTATGAGTATGATCTCACTTTTAGTCAGCACAAAAATATAAGCAAGTACATTTTATTTGCCATATATGGTAGGCAACATGTGTTGTTACCACCAGTCACTATAGTTTAGAGGAAAGAGACAAGTTTCGCTAACACTTTGGGCTGTCCATATAAGGACAGACATTAAAGTTAACTACAAGGGAATTTGGACACTAGTCTGTGTCTGTGCTTGCAAGTCACGAGGTCAGATATTACTTACTTCTGCTAAATTATAATGCTAAAAGGCACATTAGTATTGCAACTGTAGCTTAGCTCCTTATAAGGGTTCATAGCTTTTTAGCTCCATAAACCAGCATTTGTCATATATATACAGAATGTTTTCAGACCAAAATAAGGTTAGGCCGCAATATAGGGGCAGACTTCTTTACCCCTCATTACAAGCCCCCTTTGGCTATATTTATACAAATTATTAGTTGTACACTAATGCAGCACCCTGAGCCTATACATGTCACTGCAGCATTTTACTAATTGTACATTTAATCGACACAGACTTATAATTACTATGAACACTAAGACTATTTGCAATAGGAGTAATGCCTTTAAATGAGAGGACTCCCAAGGGCCCTCCTGCATAGCTGCTGTAAATTAAGTGCTCATTGTCACTCCTCACTGAGCAGCTCATTTTACACTTGCTTGTGCTTTATAAGCGGTATTTTGAATATGTATTAAATGAGTATCCTTCCGATTTAAAAGTGACTGCACGTTAAGAGACAGAGGAGGTATTACTCGCCCAAATGAGGGTGCATATTTAGCAATATCATATGCCTGGTGAGGGCTATTAAATTTAACGTCATAACTCTTGTCTTTTGCCTCTGTAATAGGGTGTAACACTTTGTCACCAATATAAACATTATGCTTGGGAGTGATGCAAAATTTGGATTATTGATGGCACACATTTGTCCTTCATATGATAAAACAGGTATATTAGTAACAACACAATATTGGTTAGTACTATTATAGGTCACACTGACTTGTGGGGTGTACCATCGCTTTTATCTGGACCTGGACACCATGCGTGTCATTTTTAATTTGGCCTATGGGAATCTCTCCACAGATTGGTTGTGTTTCTGACATGACGTCACACTGACATATCCATTGATTATTAATTTCTCAGCAATGTAAATTTGGTGCTGTCCAAGAGCCATCACTGCTGTGCACTAGGATCTCGTGGTGAGAACTCGATATGCATAATATTGGCCTTGTAGATACCCAACAGAGTGTACCTTTACTATTTGAGAGTACTTCTTTTATTGTACTCAACATGGGGCAGTTTACCACGAGGGACACCTTCATGGTGCCACTAAGAGTACTATTGGGTCTGAACATTTGAGGCCTAACAAATACTTTGGCAACCTTACGGACCCACCACATGGGTGGGGTCCCTCATCCTTAAGACAATAGGCCATACATTTACTGTCAGTAATGTTAAAGCAATCTGGCAGTACCACAATTTTAACTGAACATCAGAGATTTGATTAGGTAAATGGTTATTAGTAATTTCCTGTAGCAGCTGACTAACTTGAGTTAAAACATAAGATCCATAGCACTACACACTATAGACCTTATTTACTGTATTATTAAGAACTTCTTCATTATGCTTAGCTATTACTTCATTAATTTTATGCTCTACCTCTTTAAACAAATGACCCACCTCATGTATATTGTACACAGATAAGCGCTTCCATTGCCAAACCCTGTTGACCTAGTGTAAGTGGCAGCAAGACCCTTTTCAGTATTGGTATTAATATGGTCTTGGTAATTTTTAATAGCCCAGATCTGCCCGATTCCATATGCTCATTCCTGATCCAAAAGTCCAGCCAGGTCCCCCATAAGTCTCTTTTTTTCTAAAGTTTTAATCTCCTTCACTATTAAAAGGTGCTGTGATACTTCCTGTTTTGGCATGGAAGGCACCTAACATGTCAATTAACATGGTGGCATAAAACTTTGACACACTAGTGTTGGCACAACTACTGTTAACATTTATATTCCAGCCAGAAAATCTAGATTTACATGCATCCTACTATATTTTACGTTATTTACAAGTACTTGGTCAACAGAGACGCCGTGAGCCCACTCTCTGGCCCTTGGGTCACATTGGGGCACTCCATTGGTCTTACAGTTAAGTATATAGCATCTGAGATTGCAAACGAGTGAATTAGTCGTATAGCATAATTACAGACAGTACTGCTACCCAGAGACAATAAGATAGAGTCAACACATAGGCACCATTATCTTTTGGTGTAGTCCCATTTATAACAAGAGACCCATTTTGTGTCCAATCCATATAACTGTGTTGGGATCCAGTCTTAACCTCTGAGGCACAGCTGGACCAATCGTTAAGTGAGTCCACACACCAGTCTTTGGATATAAAATGTTGTTGTCCTTGGTCCAGGTGGCTTTCCATGCTCGTGTGGTATGGCTATTTGTATCAACAGGGTCCCAGTTCCATTTAACTAGCAGTGTGACCGACTGTTTGGGTTCACACGTGACATTAATCTGCTCCACATCAATATGCAGGCTGAGAATCATAGAAAACTTGATGGCTACTACCAGGCCGATGACAAGGATGCCTTGGATCTTCATAGCTAAAAAATATCAAGTGCAGTATTTTAATTTTTAACCAACTTTATTTGATACCTTTTACACTGATCAACATGCACCCAAAATTCCTGCTTTTTCCTCTGACCCTTTTTACCACTTGCTCTAACCATACACTGTACTTTCACCTACTGTTTGTACACCTTGCACGGTCCCAACCAATTAGCATCTTTCCATGGATTTTTGTTCCCAATTTCTTACCATTACCACATCCCCTCTTCTATAGGTAACCCCATCCTGCCACTGGCTATCTACCCTGTTATTTTGCTCATGTGCTACGCCTATGTTTTTTGGCTGCAAAGGTCAGATATTTCTAGTTGGTATTGTATTGATTTTAAAAACTGCTCATGTTTAACCTTATCTTGGGTAGCTGAGTTTGGTGGGGTACATCTTGTGGGTGGGCTAACCTCATCCTCCTTCCTGTCATTAGCTCATGAAGGGTTAATCCTGTGCTAGCTTGGACGGTCCCTCGGATAGCCATTAAGATCCCTGGAGATGTATAACCAGTCTTTCCCTCATCCAATACTGCTTTTTTAGGCATTTTTAAAGTCCTATTTAGTCTTTCTATCATCCCTGAGGCCTGAGGCCTGTATGGTAGGTGTAATCGCTGCTGAACTCCCATTATTTTACACATTTCCTGCATTATTTGATTTACAAGTGAGTTCCTAGTCGGATTTTATGGTATTGGGAACCCCACCCTATACAGACTTGTGTGTACAAAATTCGAGCTGTTGTTATAGCGTTTGCACTCTTAACTGGGAGCGCCTCCACCCATTTTGAGAACATATCTATTATTACTAGCATGTACTTATATCCCCCTTTGTGTGGGTAGAGGCCCAACGAGTCAATTTGTAGTGCATCCCAAGGTCCATCTGCCAGGGGTAATCGCTGTAGGGAGTATTTTTCTCGTTTGGGATCCTGTTGGAGACATATTAAGCAAGTCTGTAGTACTGACTGAACAGTTTTAGATATCTCAGGCCAGTAGTATTTATTCTTAATAATCTGGCATGTTTTGTCTTTTCCCGGGTGTCCTGCCCATCGATGGTTTTCTAACGTTATATCTTTCTGTAGTGACTCTGGCACTACCCATTTTGGGATTTCATCCTCCCCCCTTTGGTATAACACATTGTCTATTATGGTAAAAGCCCCGTGTCTTTTGGGATCCTCTTGTACTTGTTTTATTTTCTCTTGGATCCACTGATCTTGTTTTTGGAGCTCCTGCAAATTAAGTAAAGTCTCCACCTTTTTAACGTCACTAACTTTACTTGAATTTTGTTCATTTGTGGTCTTATTCCTTTCAGGGTCCCTCTTTTGGCGTTATTTAGCCCATTTATCGGCTTCTTCATTTCCCACTCCTCAAATGACCCATAACCGTACTTACTATGGGTGTGGGCTCTTACTTGACTAGTGCTATCCTCCCTGGGAGCTTTTCTCCTTCCCTTAAAATTGCTTTTAGTAGCTGTCTGTGTCGCACATGTTCTCCCGTGGGCGTTCTTGTCCTCCTAGCCCATATGGGCAACCATGGTTATTATGAGCCCATGGCAAATTGTGAGTCAGTGCAAATTGTAAGTCGCCCAAGTGGAACGGCTTTTATAGCTTCATATATAGCAACTAGCTCAGCATATTGAGACAGTCTCCGCGCAAATTTAATAAGTATTGGCTGTTCCTCAGGTGGTCTGGTCTCATCATCATCTCCACTATTAAAATACACGGCAGCTCCAGTATAGGCATTTCCTTTTCCCAATACCTAGACCCATCAACACACAACATGGTATAGGTCTTACCATCGCATGTCTCTCTATGAATGGGGATAAATATGCTTCCTGCTGCATGAGCTCTCACAATCATGTGGTTCTCCTGATAGTCTAAGTATTGCATCATATGGGGTTTATTAAGTTTTGTACTGTGACTTGTTTATCTTGTAAGGCAAGTAGCCATTTAGCCTGTCTGCTGTGGCTAACTCCTTTGGCTTCTCCTCTATTAGTAATTTGATGGGTGTGTGAGTGGTTTGGATAGTTATGGGGCTAAACCCAACTATCTCTTCACAAGCCTGCACTGCCCATGCTACTGCCAACAAAGTTTTCTCACACTGGCCAAATCCCTGTTCTACTTTAGTCAATTGTCTGTTTAAATATGTTATGGGGACTAATTTATCCCAATGATTTTGTAGTAGCACAGCTATTATGGTGTCATCTGTTGCTACCGCTTGTATTATAAACGGCTTTGCATGGTCTGGGACAGCTAAGGCTGGGGCTTGCATTAATGCTTGTTTTAGTTTTTAAAGCACTGCAACTCTTCTCCTCCCACATCAGCTTGTCCTCCTTTGTGGATTGTCATAGTAGTGTAGGTGGCTTAGTAATTTCTGAGTACCCCTCGATGTAATCTCTACAGAAGTTGGTCATTCCCAACAGTTTTCTGAGCCCTGTTACAGTTATGGGTAGGGGCAAATTTTGTATAAGGGCTGCTCTGCAGGGTCTATTCTCCTACCTTTTTTGACACTATAGTTCCTAAAACGTCACTTCTGGTCTAGCAATTTGTACCTCTCTGGGTTGATCTTAAGACCTCTTTAGCTAGGGCTTTGAGCACGGTCCAACAGTTGGGTGTGCTCTGCGTGTTTTTGCTCTGTAATAACAAATCATCCACATATTGACTACCTCATGTTCTAGTCCCTCCTCTTGGAGTACCTGTTGCACATATCGGTGGAACAGTGTTGGGAAGGAGTGGAACCCCTGTGGTAAACGGGTAAACGTATATTGTTGATCTTTAAAGGTAAAAGCGAATTTATACTGGTCCTGTTGTCTAAGGGGTAGAGACCAAAATCCATTTGCTAGATCAAGTACCGAAAAGACTTTACTGGTAGGTTTGAGTTTATTAAACATTTCAATTGCTGTGCTTATGATGGGACTAACTTGTGGGGTTACTTTATTTAACCTGCGGTAATCTATGGTAAGCCGATATTTACCATTGGGTTTTTTAACTGGCCAAATAGGGCTATTGGCTGTGGAACAAATAGTCCTTAGCACCCCTTGGGACAGTAAATCTTTTATTACTGGTTCTATTCCAGTTACTGCTTCCTGGGGGATGGGGTACTGCTTAGTATGCCCAGGGTGGGGCCTCTATTGCTATCTCTGTATCGCTGACTACCCACAGTCAGTACCAGACACTGCCCAGACACTGGGGTATTTGTCTATTATCTGTTGTAATTCTGTTTGGCTCACTTGGAACGTATTTATACCTCTTATTAGATTTGACTGAAGCCCAGACATAACTTTTGGTACTGTTGTAGCACCATACCCTTTAATGTTTACTTGGCGCAAACACTTATTTACCAGGTCAATAATTAGCGATGCTGCTTTAAAAGATCACTTCCTATTATGTTTTGCTCTACTATGCTCCTCCCATCATTATGAATCTTCCCTTTCCAACTACTTTAGTTCCCAGGCGATTATTTGGGGGTGGCTAACATACCCCTGTGCTGTATGTCCTGTACACCCCTCTATTTGTATGGGAGGTTTATCTGGATCTAATGGTATGTGCATAGTAGTGAGTGAGACGGCTGCCCCGGTGTCAACTAAAGCCATTACCTGTTTTTCTCCCACCTTAAGTGGTACGGTTGGTCGCCCCTGTTTATCAAATGTTAATGCACACACCCATTGTGAATCAGGGGTCCCGGGGCCTCCGCCTCCCTATTTTTCGGTTAACTGTTTGATTGCGGCCAGTCGCCTAACAAGGTCTTACTCATCAAATTTTTGGGCGGAGCAGTTGGCTTTTCCGCCTCAGCCGCCTCCAATATTGTTTGTAGTCTGTCCAACAAATCCTCATGCATTATCACCCCCGCCGTGGTCTGTCTGCTGCATCTTGTCTTCTTGTCCTCGGCCTCCCCAACTGCCGGGTCCTTGTCCTCTCTACCTCCTCCCTTTGCCCAACAGTCACTCATTACATGCCCAGGCTTTTTACAATTAAAGCATGCCCTAGTCTCCTTTTGTGGCCCCTCATTAGTCCAAGTCACAGCGGCCACTTCCGCTTTTCGCTGCTTCTCATTAAGATAAGTTTCCAGGAGGGTAATTCGTTCCTCCTGGGTTGGGGCTAATTTAACGACTGTCCGCAGGGTGGGATCCAAGTCATATGCTCGAATCCACAGGTCCCTAAAGGTAGTGTCATCTTCTGTGGGGCAATCCTGGCCCCCATACCTCTGGTACACCTCAAACAGTCGTGGGATAAAAACTCGGGGACCCTCCCCTTCCTGGGGCTTAGTCTGTAATATTCTGTCCCAATCCACCTCTTGACGAGCCGATTCTCCTCGCACCCGCCTGATAGCTTCCACTACCTCATTAAAATCTGCCCATGAGTTGGCATTTTGCAATGCCCCTTCATGGGTTCCTTGTACTTCGGGCGGCATTGCCTCAGCCAAGGCTGCTGATAGTTTAAACATCACTAACCTACATACATCCTGGTTGGTTAGTCTTAGCGTTGTAGTAAGTTGTTTTAGTTTTTGTCGTAGGTCAGGTAAGTTGGTTTTGTGATCGACAGGACCGATCATTTTTCCTAAATTTGTGATTTCCTCAATAGTCAAATCCTTGACTACGGATGCCTCTGGTTCCCTCACCCTCATCTGGTTTTGTGGAACCCTTTATAATTTTTTGACTTTTACTACCTTTTCGCCTGCCTCATCCATCGGTCCCCTTCCTGTTCCATCCCCACTGTTTCCTCCTGTTCTGTCCATTCCTCCGTTCTTCTTTTTTCTCTTTTGATTTGCTATTGGATGGTTCGCCTTCTGCCGCTTCTCTGCCCTGTCCTTTGCCTCTGGATATTATCGTCATCTAAATCAATGGCATCTTCTACCTTTTGGCTTGTTTTTATACTTTTCCTCTAACGCTTGGTACTTTTCCTCCTCTACTTTGTTTTTATTTTTTTGTGCGAATTCCTTTTTTAAATTATACTTTGTTTCTTGCAATTTTAATTGTACTAGGAGTTGTTCCTGTTGGTGCCTCGTAGTTGCTGACATAGTGCCTCCTGTTAACGAGGTTCCCCGTGTTTGTACCGGGGCCATTTTGACTGTTACCACCTCCTTTTCTTTCACATTTTGGAGGCTATCTGACAGTTTTTGCCTCTTGTATTTCTTGTATTTTATTTGCTAGCATTTTGGAGCTCAGCAGAGGCGCCTTAGTCTCAGCGGCGTGTTCTCGATTGCTGATCTAATCTAATTTGTAAGAGGGCATGATCTCTCTAACAGGCACAAATCTCCTTTTACCTTTATTAGTTGTGCCTTAAGATCATCACACTGTTGTTCTAATTCTTGGTACTGACCCTTTGTAACACTATTTCTATGTTCTAGTGTTAAACTCATTAATCGCCTTTACTAACATATCATTCCATCTTTCTTCCTTTAACTGCTTTAATTCCTTATTTCGGTGACACACAATTGTCTGATTATATTGCCACAACCCTTGCAACGCATTTGCAGAAATTTCTTTTCATTTTCACTTTCATTCATTGGAGGGATACTTGCTGGTAAAATACAATTGCGCCTGTTGGTCATCAGGCACTGGTTCATATGCTCCCCTTTAAATGCTTCCCCAAAACGACCTATTATTGTTTCCATGCTCATTTTCCTTACTTGCCTGCCTTTCCACAGCTGGGCTCACCGTGCACTGGTGTCCCAGCCTTGTTGGCTACGCTCTTATGGCTCCCTTGTGAGGTCCGGCTTGCAAGTCCCAGTACCTTTCACTTACCTACTCTGCCCCATGAGTTCCTACAGAGTTAAGTATTACCTTTTATTACTTTTAATTACTTTAAATAAATAAGAGAAGCATACATCACCTGATTGTCAAGTGGCTGTGGCTTGCCTGTGTGTACCTTTCCTTCTGCTTTAAGCCAGCAGTAACACGTCTCCGGCGCCCTCACCCTGCTATGGGGCTGGCTGCCAACCGCACCGGCAGTTAGACAGCCTCTCAGCATGCAGCACCAACGATCCGAGTCACGGCACCAATTGTAATCGTAGTGAAAAAAACTATAGTTGGTAAATTATTAATTACAGGTACTTAGAAAGGAGACGGACGGAGGCTAGACTGATGGCAGAAGAATTTAATGATTATAATAATAATCATTATGAAATTACAAGTGGTACATTCTTCAAATAACAGGCTGTACAAGCTATTTATATAGTAAAAGCAATGTGTCTATTTTTAGAATCACCTATGATTGGTCAAAACAGCATACACATCAGCTTATAAGGTTATAACATATTTTTCCTGGTATGAGTATGATCTCACTTTTAGTCCAGCACAAAAATATAAGCAGAGTACATTTTATTTGCCATATATGGTAGGCAACATGTGTTGTTACCACCAGTCACTATAGTTTAGAGGAAAGAGACAAGTTTCCGGTTAACACTTTGGGCTGTCCATATAAGGACAGACATTAAAGTTAACTACAAGGGAATTTGGACACTAGTCTGTGTCTGTGCTTGCAGTCACGTGGGCCAGATATTACTTACTTCTGCTAAATTATAATGCTAAAAGGCACATTAGTATTGCAACTGTAGCTTAGCTCTTATAAGGGTTCATAAGCTTTTTAGCTCCATAAACCAGCATTTGTCATATACATACAGAATGTTTTCAGACCAAAATAAGGTTAGGCCCCAATATAGGGGTAGACTTCTTTACCCCTCATTACACCTCCTCACAGGGGAGGATTCTTTACCCCAACCTTCAGACTCTCAGACTCAAAGCCTGGCTCTTGAAGAGCTAGGATATGCAAGCCTACATCTTTCTCAGTCAGTCTTGGACATTTTAAAGGTTAGCAGAAAACCTGCTAATAGAAAGACTTACAACTCCAAATGGAAAATATTTGTGTTTTGGTGTTCCCAGAAGCAGGTCCAACCAGAGCTGGCTGGTATTGCCGCTGTATTGGACTATTTGGTGCATCTTAGCAGTTTAGGCCTCTGGTCTACTACTCTCAAGGTACATTTGGCAGATGTGTCTGCCTTCCTTTATGCTGGTAAGGGCTCTTCCCTACCATCTCATCCAGTTTTCAAGACATTTTTCAAGGTTTGGTACATTTTAATCCTCCCTTTCGGGAGCCTACCCCTTCTTGGGACCTGATAATCTGTATTGCACAGCTTATGCAGCCCCTCTTTTTGAGCCTCTATCTTCAGCTGAGCCAAAGTACTTGACTTGGAAAACTGTATTCCTGGTAACCATTGTCACAAACCCACTCAGCAGGTCAGGCTCTCTGCTCTCACAGTGCCAACCTCTGAGCACCGACTTGTGAACAGTTAACAGAACAGGGTAACCCTGCTGTCTGTTTCGTAGGCTCGAATCAAACGTTTATCTCAAGTTCTGGAAGGATTCAAACTGTGAACCTCTTGTTAGCGTACCCAATGTACAGGCTCAGATAATTCTGCTCTTTGGGGGGGGGGGGGTATCTTTCACTTGTGGGCACCTAACTAGGTGTAAAGACCTCAGAATAAACTCTTACCTTTTCCCAGTTTGGTAAAACCAGTCAGCTTTGTACAGTGTCAACTTTAACCATGTAGGCTTCATTTGTCAAGAAAAAGAATTTCAAAGGCACACTAAGTTGTCTCTAAAGTAGAGGTTTACTTAAAAATAGATAAAGAAATGTAAAATGTAAATACAGAACCATATATCACAAAACGTACAAATCACTTAAACAAAACAGGTTTAAAAGTGCTGACAAAATCTCCTACTACAGTACACTTAGAATTGTCTTTTCTAATGTATACTTCTCTCCTAACGGTGCCTGATGTCGCTTTTTCAGAGTCCCAACATGTGTATCTTAGTGGAAAACAGAATACTGTTTTAAAACGGGCTTTGCCAACCTCTTTGCATGAGGTCACCTAGCTCCTCCCTGTCAGAATATAAATTATACGCCCAGGATGTCTATCCAGCAGGAGGTAAATTAATAAAGGTGACCTCAGCAAAACTCATGTCCCCACATGACTTTCTTTAAATAACATCCCTTCTTTGATCTCAAGTAGCTCTTCCTCCTAGTACACATCAAAGAATCTTTTATGACTTTGTACTAAAGCATCATAACCTGCTCTCTTCCTCTAAACGTTATGAAAGTTTATGATTTCCCATCCTAGCAGCTGACAAGCTACACTTAAGCTAGATAAACAGGAGATGCTTAACTCATTCAGGCCTGGATACGCCTGTAGATGGCGTCTGAAAGCATAGCCACTCAGACCAATAACGCCTATAGACGTACTCACCTGACTTAACTCAGGCCTGGAAACGTCTGAGGAAGTCGGCAGTTTTTACTTAAATATTAAACCAAATTGCTTAGAATTGATTGCATAGCACTGTTAAAAGGTTAATTTCGTGCTGAACAATTTTGTTGCTGATACTTTGTGTCTATCATGTATACTTTAGGAGTTATTAGCATTTGTTTAAGGTATGGTGTACATGGCTGACATCTGTCTCTCAAGTCTCACCTAAGCACCTTGAATAAATCTAAAAAAAACACACAGTTTGGTATTTCAACTAGTATAAAATAAAAACTAAATGGTTTTTACAATTGATTGCATAACACCATTAGAAAGGTAATTTTGTGCTGAACAATTTTGCCACTGATACTTTGTGTCTACCACGTATACTTTAGGAGTTATTCACATTTGTTTAAGGTATGGTGTGCATGGCTGATATTTGTTTCTCAAGCCTCACCTAAGCATGAAAAAAATATGAAAAAAACACAGTTTGGGATTTCAGCTAGTATAAAATAAAAACCAAATTGATTACATTTGATTGCATTGCACCACTGGAAAGGTAATGTGGTGCTGAACAACTTTGCCACTCATACTTTGTGTGTAGCACTTACGGTTCAAGAGGTATTCACATTTGTTTGTGGCATGCTGATTATGGCTTGGTTTTGCTTAGTAAGGCCCAGGATGCAGTGCTTGGAGTACACAGGGAGCAAGTGTTGGAAGTCTCAAAGAGCTCTTGTGGTGTGAATGAGTTAATTTAGTCTCTGCTAGCCTGTAATTATCTCCTGGCCTTCCAAGTAACACGTTGTATGTAAAACCTGGGGGGGGGGTCATTGCACAGGCTGTTTCAGCATGTCTCATGAGAGACACTCAATAACACATTTTTATATTACAAAAATCATAGATTAATCAGAACCAGCTGTCTGAGTGTCACAGCCATTACCTGTGCCAGGAGAATCTGTGAATTACAGGCTTTATCAGTGGAACCTGACTTCAGTTCATTTCACAGGGATAAGGTGGTCCTTTGAACCAACAGAAAGTTTCTTCCCAAGGTGGTATCAGACTTTCATTTGAATCAGTCTGTCAATGCCTGTATTTTTCACTGACCATTCTTCCTCCGGGGAGAGAAGATTACACAGTCTTGATGTAAAGAGGGCTCTTAGTTACTATGTGGCACACACTAAGGCCCATAGGAATGCCTGTTCTCAGTTGTTTCTCACTTATGGAGAAGTGGGAATGGGCAAACCTGCCACCAAGAGAACAATTGCCAGGTGGATTGTCTCCTGTATCTAGTTCTGCTATTCAAAGCTTGGGAAAGAGCCTCCCTCAGGCCTGAGGGCTCATTCTACCAGAGGTACAGCTGCTTCGGTCGCAGCAGCTAGATATATACCTTTAGTGGAAATCTGTAAAGCAGCCACCTGGAAAACTGTTCACACATTTTCTAAGCATCACTTTCTGGACATTCAGTCAAGAAGTGATGCTAGGTTTGGCACAGCTATGCTGCAGAGCCTATTCCCAGAATAGGTTCTGTGACTCCCTCCTTCAGGGGGTACTGCTTGGTAGTCTGCATATAGTTAGAATACAGCAAGACTTCATGTTGTTTGAAGAAAAAATTACTCACCGTAGTAATGTTGTTTCTTCTAATGGAGTCTTGCTGTATTCTGACCTCCCTCCCTTCCTTCCTGGAACCTAGTAGTTTTGAGATGTGGTTTGGCAGGCACAGTGCTGCACCCCAGAGGTGTACTTGGCATGCCTTTATTTTATTTAGGGGGTTTTCTGTTTTTTTTATTATGAACATTTTGGTTGTTTCACTACCTGCTTAGATTCTTTTTTGGGGTTCTCGACTTGAGTCTTTTGACCCTAAAAATCTGTTTATTGCCTTTTGGCATAAACATTTTGTAAACAATTTCTAATTATTGAGTTAGTTTAGTGTTTGTAAGAATCTGATGGTTACACTTCAGACTACCGCCGACAGTGGTTTGAAAACCGAGCTCAGTGTTCTATGCCTTGGCATAGAGTTAACCCTTTACTCTCTGGAGCAGTTTAAGTGCTGGAGCTAACTGCATATAGTCAGAATACAGCAAGACTCCATTAGAAGAAACATTACTATGGTAAGTATTTTTTTTTCTTTAATATTATGATTCAGAATCCTAATATGAAGTACCTATGAAAATATGGACTAGATGAGATGTTAAGGTGGAATACTTCTCTGTAGACAGTGTTATTAGCTGAGGAGCAGTTTTAAGTGTACATAATGGGTAGGAAGTAAATATACCAGGTTATACTCTGTTTAGGCGGGATAGGGGAGACAAAAAGGGGGAGGAGTTCTGTATGTCAAGGAGGGTATAAAAGCAACACTTATACAGGGTAGGCAGGGGGAGGCACTGTGGGTCACTTGTGAAACAGGAAATGGCACCGTGGATACACATAGGGGTGATATATAGGCCTCTAGGTCAGGGGGAATAAGTGGACAGGGACCTTGAGGATGAAATACCCGAAATGGCAGGGAAAGGTGAGATTCTGCTGATGGGGGATTTCAGTATGCCAGATGTGGACTGGACCACCTAGTCAGCAGCTTCAGCCAGAAGCAGACACATCCTGGATTCCCTAAAAGGGGAAGGACTCGGGCAGCTGGTGTTTGATCCCACCAGAGACAGGGCGATTCTTGATCTAGTAATGACAGATGGAGAAAGAATCACCAATGTCTGAGTGGAGGGGCAACTAGGATCCAGTGATCACCACATAGTGCGGTTCAGCATACAGACAGGGATTCAGTCAAGTCACACTAGGGTGAAGGTTTTCAATTTCAAAAAGGCAGACTTTGCTGAAATGGGAAGAGTTATCAAAAGTTCCCTGGAGAATAAGGGGACAAGAGGGGGGAGGGGGTGGAAGAGCAGTGGGAGAACCTAAAAGGAGCCATAATGGAAGTAACAAACAAATGCATCAGATTGGTATCAAAAGGCAAGAGAAGGAAAAGGCCACTATGGTTCTCAAAAGAGGTAGCAGAAAAGATGAGGGCTAAAAGGGCATGGTTCCAGAAATATAAGGAGTCCCAAAGGGAGGCAGACAGAGAGGTGTACCTTGAGTGTCTAAAGGAGGCAGGGAGCGCAGTGAAGAGAGTAAAGGCATAGACTGAGGAAAGTTTAGTGCAAACAGTAAAGAAAGGGGACAAGATATTCTACAGGTACATCAGCGAAAGGAGGAAATCCGGGGGATTGTAAGACTTAAAAGGGAGGACAGGGAGTTTAAGGAGGGAAACATGGAAAAGGCAGATATACTGAATAAATACTTCTGTTCAGTATTCACGGAAGAGGAGGAGGAGGGACAGGGACCACAGTCCAGTATCAGATGCCAAGGGGTGAAAGAGGAGGACAACAGACAATTGACGGGGGAGAGATTCCTGCAGGAACTCGCTGAATTGAAAGTGGACAAAGCAATGGGACCAGAAGGCATACACCCAAGGATACTACAGGAGCTGCAAAGAGAGCTAGCAGAACCTCGGGCAGCATTGTTCATGGAGTCACTTAACACAGGAGTGGTGCCAGAGGATTGGAGGAGGGTACATGTCGTCCCTCTACATAGATCAGGCAATAAGGAGGAGGCGGGCAACTATGGGCCGATCAGCCTCACCTCGGTAGTGGGGAAGATCATGGAGGCACTGCTTAAGGAAAGGATAGTGGGACATCCAGAAGCCATCAGTGCCCAGGACCCTAGGCAACATGGGTTTACAGCGGGTAGGTCATGTCAGACAAATCTCCTAGACTTCTTTGACTAGGTGACGAAGGAAGTGAATCAGGGGGGTGCGGTTGATGTAGCCTACCTCTATTTCAGCATAGCCTTTGACACCATCCCACATAGGAGGCTGGTTAACAAGATGAGTAGTCTAGGCATGGGAGACAAGGTGGTAAACTGGGTTAGGAACTGGCTAACGGACAGGAAACCGAGGGTGGTAGTAAATGGAGTACAGTCTTGGGAGAGGAGGGTGACTAGCGGAGTACCTCAGGGATAAGTCCTTGGACCAGTTCTGTTCAATGTCTTCATCAGTGACCTTGCAGAAGGGCTAGAAGGAAAGGTCTGCCTGTTTGCAGATGGCACAAAGATCTGTAACAGGGTGGATACTCCTGAAGGGGTGGAGAAAATGAGGAGGGACCCAGGGAAGCTCGAGAAATGGTCTGCAGAGTGGCAACTGAGGTTTAATTTAAAAAAGTGCAAAATTATGCACCTGGGACAAAGTAACCCTGGGGAGATCTACAGGATTGTGAGTTACTATTTCAGATGACCAGAAAATGTCGAAGCAGAGCACAAAGGCAGCAGGGAGGGCCAGTGGCATGCTGGGGTGCATAGCAAGGGGTGTCACCAGATGAAGGTGTGAGGTAGTGATGCTGTTATATAAAACCCTGGTCAGACCTCACATGGCATACTGTGTGCAGTTCTGGAGGCTGCACCTTCGAAAGGACATTAACGGACTGGAGGCGGTCCACAGAAGGGCGACTAAGATGGTACAGGGTTTGCACCGCAAGACTTATGAGGAGAGATTAAGGGAGCTCAATATATACTGGCTGGAGGAGAGGACAGAGAGAGGGGACATGTTAGAAACATTCAAGTACCTCAGGGGCATAAACAGGGTGTGGGGGTAATCTTTCATTGCAGGAGGAGTACAAGAACTAGGGGGCATGACATGAAATTGGAAGGTAGCAGGTTAAGAGGGAATGCAAGGAAGTTTTTCTTCATGGAGAGGGTGGTGGATGCATGGAATGGTCTGCCGTAGGAGGTGGTGGGAGTGAGAACTTGGATTTAAGCATGCATGGGACAAGCATAAGGGAACCGTAGAGGTTAAGTGAGGGGGGTCAAAAGCTGTAATCAAGTACAGGACTTACTGGCAGACTGGATGGGCCTAGCAGCCCTTATCTAACATACTAAAATGCCAGCAGAATAGACCCAATGGTCTTTCAAGTCTGCTGTATTGTCATCACCTGCACTGGGGGCTGATTTCGCCATCTCCCCCTTGGCTTACACTATCCCCAGTCCCAGATGTTCCTCCTGTATTGGACCTCGTCAGTTTCACCCTCCCCCAATTCATGTCCCATCCTCTTAAACACCTCCACAATCTCCACCTCCACCAGTCCCCTGGGCGGTGTATTCCATGATTCCATCACCCTCTCAGTGAAATAATACCTCCTCCTCTCCCACTGAGTCTGTCCCCTTCCAGCTTACTCTTGTGTCCTCCTGTTAGCCCCACCTCCTTGTTTTGGAGCACCCCAGCTGGGCCCTCCGTATTAATCCCTTTTATGTACTTGAAGACCTCTATCATGTGTCAGTGTCAGTGGCTCAGTAGGTAGCACACTCGCCTCTGAGGCCAAGAGATCAGAGGGATGTGGGTTCAGTTCCCACATCTGGCACTTGGGTTAATATCCCAGTACTGACACTGTAGTGCAGTATGAGAGGGATGCTGCACTTCTGAGGTGCCTTCTTTCGGATGGGACGTTAAACTGAGGTCCCATCTGCCTGGATTGGTGGTAGTTCAGGTGGATGTTAAAGATCCTATGGCACTTATCGAAAAGAGTAGGGGAATTTTATTGAGAAGAATTGGACTTCATTACAAAAACAAATACAGGAAATGAATACAAAATACAGTACATAAATAAAAAGCAGAGATATACAAAAAGTAAACAAAAAAGAAATCCAGTCATTTCACCCCCAAATTCCATGATTCACAATTAAGCCATAAGTGTCTAAATAGAATACTAGATTTTTAGAAAAATCGGACATTTGTACTGCAAGAACAGCTTTCACAACATTGTGTACAACTTCTTGAAGTGATATCAATTTTTGTTGTAAAATCAACAAACATCTGGCCTGCCACAGAAAGTATCGTACTAAGGTTAAAACAATATACACTGTTTCAGCATGATATTTCTTGTTTAAGATAATATTAGTTCCAAACATAAGAAAAGTTGGAAAAAAGGGGTTCAGACCAGACAGTAGCAAGACGTTTCCAGAAATTGAAAGCAAATTGACATTCAAGAAATAAGTGTTGTTGGGTTTCAAGAAGTGTAACACAAGTCTCCCTAGAACAATACCTGTCAGTCAATATTTTGTGCTTATGGTTCCCCTTCACACTGAGCCTACCATAATTACCCAACCATACTGTATCCCATACATACGGAGGTATCCTGGGTTTGAAAGTTGTGGCAAAATCCAGGGTTGTCGACTTGGCAGACAAAAAGGGAATTCAATAGGGTCTTGAGCACCCTGCCTCCAAGTCCTTTCATATAAAACCTTCCTACCTAATATACAAAAATCATAAGGCCTAAAATTCCAGGAAATAGCGACTTTCACAACCTCAAAGCCGTATGATGGAAGTCCAGGGGTTCTGGCTAAAAAAGCCCCACTTCCCTTGTTCCCATGTGGAAAGACAAGGCAGAAGCCAAATTAAAATAAAAGGCTTCCATCCTTTCTCGCCTGGTTTCAAAGCAAGACCAAAATTGTAACTCAAAAAAAATGCTATAAAAAAAGCCACGGGATTCAACATCCCCACACACACACCCCCCCCTTTTAATAGGCCGATAGGTCAAACCTTGCCTAATAGGGTTCAACCGAGAGCCTGAAAAAAGATACTATATATTCTAGTAAATAATTTAATAGGTGGGGGAACGTAACAGAGGTACAAAAATATCGGTACCACCAAAGTCTTGAGCAGATAAACCTGTTTCCCTTTAACTATTTGATGTTGTTTCCACCCTGCCACAAGCCTATCTGTTTTCCCCAAGGCTGTGTTCCAGTTGAGGGATTGCATATCCCCTGCTCCGAACCATAGACCTAAGATCTTAATGGGATCAGGAGAGGCCTTGATCCCAGCAAAGGAGCCAGACACAGGGATAGAAAGGTTCCCAAGGGGAAATCCAGTGCTTTTCTCAAAGTTAATCTTAGAGCCTAAAACAGTGGAGTATTGTTGGAGGACATCCACCACGGTTGCTTCATCCGTATCGGCAGCCACAGTCAGGACTAAATCAACAGTGTAAGCCAAAATTTTGACAGGAGCAGGGAAATGCAGTCTATATAAGCCAAGCACCCTGGGGCATTGAAGGATGGCTCTGATCAACATGTCAGTACCAAAATTATACAGCAGGGGGCTCAAAGGGCATCCCTGTCGAACCCCCCGTTTCACTACTACCCTGTTTCCCAACCACCCATTAACACTGGGAATAAGAACAGCCTCAAAATAGAGAGTTTTAATCCATCCTATAAATCTAGAGGGGAGACCAAACGCTGCCAAAACAGAAAATAAAAACTGGTGGGAAACCTTATCAAATGCTTTTTCCTGATCTATCCCAATAACCCATCCCTGAATGTGGTTCATATCCCTGAAGGCTAACAAGTCACGCAACAAGATAAAGTTATCATTTTGGGATCTGCCTGGAATACTGCAAGTCTGAACCAGACTAATAAGACTTGTCACCTGAACGAGTCTAGCCAACAAAAACTTTAGCAATGATTTTGCTGTCCACATTTACAAGGCTCAAAGGCCTCCAATTATTAATGTCAGTCACTGATCCCTTTTTATGAATCAAAACCAAAATAGCTTCCTTCATTGATTTAGAAAATTCCGCTTTAGATAACATATCATTGAACAGAATAGCTAAAGCCGGAGCCAGCTTATCCATAAACGTAGTATAGAAACCAGCCGAGAGCCCATCAGACCCGGGAGCTGAGTTCAGCTGCAAACTCTTAATAGCCTGAACTACCTCTTCCTCAGAGATCTCTTTAGTCAACAGTCCTCAGATGAGAGATGGGGTAAGTTGAGAGATTCAAAAAATCCCTCTGCAGTAGGACAAATGGGTTCAGTCCCTAACATATTTAACACATGGGTCTCAACAACATCCACCAATAATTCTGGAGAACTCACAAGATCCCCAAAGGGAGATATCAGACCAGTAATTATCGTGGATTCAACCCTGCCCTTACATTCCTTAAAGCGATCCAACCCCCCTTTACACATCCTAGTCCCAAATCTTGCTTCTTGTCCCAGGGAACTAGCCCTATTATTTTGTAACTCCCTCATCTGACGACTAAGAACAGAGATTTGCAGACTATAATCCTGATGAGAACCGTCTGATAAGGAAATTAAATTCTGAAGCTGCTGACGTAATGCCAAATACTTTTTGTATTGACAAGAGTGGACATTAGCAGCTTTTTTCTGAAAAACCTGTCACCACCTAACCTTAGAGTAATCCCACCATTCCGATAAATCATAAAGATCGGCTACAAATAATCTAGCAGCCCATTCCCTCCTCCATAGTTTCTGGACCTTTGGGTCCTGTAATATAGATACATTCAGTCTCCACTTATTCTTTCTACAACAGGGAATGGCAGACCAAGAAATCTGAATCTGTAAGGCAGCATGGTCAGAGAATTCACTTCCAACAGTAGTACACTGAACTACATGAAGCATGCTAGAGAGAAAGATAAAATCTATCCTGGTACTACACTATCCCCAAAAATAAGTGGACCCACCCCTAGGATGAAGGGCCCGATAGGCATCTTGAAGACGAGCAGTGGAAACAATATTATTAAGGGCAACTGAATCACAAAAAAGTTTAGAAGTTTGAAGCCTCTTATCTGGCTGATGGAGGCCACAATTAAAGTCCCCAGCCCAAGTAACCAATCTGGAAGTGTGCAAAAAGTGCTGCACCAATTGAAAGAGGGACACCCTCTGTGCCTTAGTCTGGGGAGCATATAGTGCAATTAACTGAAACCTTTTAGAATGGAGAGAAATGTCAAGCAACAATGCCCTCCCTGGATAAATATCCACAAGTCTAGACACTTTAAGGGCTAAATTTGAAAACAAAATACCCACATCATCACATTTATCAGTACCAGAAGACCAAAAGGAGGGTCCCTGAGACCAAGCCCTTGAGGCCTAACTAAGTTCTTGATTGGTTTCTAACCTGGTATCTACCAGACATGTGATGTCACAATGCATCTCTTTTAGAGAGAGCATAAATCCCTCAAGCTTCCTGTCACCCTTGATACTGTTGACGTTTAGAGAAAAAATCAACAAGGAATCCATAAGGAGAAATTAGGATGATTTGCTACGTTGGCATTGCCTAGTCCTTTTAGCAATAGGGTCTGTGTCACCACCCCCTTCCGTGACCGTATTAGAAACAATAGAAGAGGTGTCAGTTTCCTCACCTGCAGAATCCCTGTCCATACCTTCAGTAGATAGTACTGCAAATTTGTTGCCAGATTTCCAAGTCTTAACCCCAGGTACTTTGCCCTGACTAAAAACCGCTGATCCCTTCCTGTTCCTCTTCAACTGTACTTTAGTAAAGGCCAAGGGGTCTGCTTCAGGTGAGGCCTGTTGTGGAGGAGAAGGAGGGGGAGGCATTTCACCAGGAATCTCTGGCACAGAGATGGTCTGATCAGGACCAACAACCACCCCAGCACCCATAGGGTCACTAACCATTGCCCCCATACCGTGGGGTAAACTCACACCTTTCATCTGCTGTGGCTGACGCAAGGTCTCCATACCAACCCGCAAATCATGTTCTGCGATCCTCCTGGCCTGCTGCTGCTGGGCTAGATTAGTCAAACCCTCATGAGAGGGGCAGTCATCCCTACTGTGGGATGCCCAAGGGTAGCGACCATATGCATGGCCGGTATTTTCACACAAATTACATTTAAATAAATTCAAACAAGAACTGGAGGCATGACCAAATTCCAAACTATGGCTGCATTTAACTGTGTCACAGGCCGAGTTCAAATGTGCCCTTGAGCCACACTTCAAACGAGATTTTGGTTGACCTGTGTAAAAAGTCATCCCTTTATCCCTCCCCAGATTAAAAAAAACTGGGTAAGTGATTGGGCTCTGAGTTTGTAGAGTACAATTTAACTCTAACCCTCCACCCCCATCCCAAATCTGCTCACTGTCTAAGGTAGGAGTAGGTCTATTTAAGACCTCACAATGCTGCTTCAGCCAGAATAAAATATCTTCTGTATTTACCCCTTCATTTTTAAACATAATGGTAATATTTTTTACAGCCGGTTTGGTCAAAGGAAGAACATGGAAAGGGGACCAGAGAGGAGAAGACTTACAGGTGGCATACTGGGCCCAGAAACGATCTAGGCTGGATACATTCTTAAAACTGACATCACAATTAGCATTTCCTAAACTTATCAAGGCAAAGATCTCAGAGGAAAAGAATCTCATCGAGCCTTTGAGTAAGTTTTTAGCAATATACACTCTGTCAGGGGGACATTCTATCCCACCTTTATAGAGGAGACGTACAGCATTACGTCTTGGGGCAGGTTCTCCCTTATTGTTAAATAAATCAGTGAGTTTAAAACCCGCAGGCCTACCAGAAGCCTCCTAAGGTTCATGCAAGCGCACAGGATCAGAGCCTAAACACTCAGGCACCACAGGAAGAGCATCCCCCACCTGACTAGATAAAACAGAAGTAAGATCTACCTCACTAGGTTTAATTTCAGACTGTGACAGAAACCTCAGTAACAGCTGCACATATCATGTCTGTAACAATAGAGTCCTTGCAAATAGCCGATGAATTACCCCGGGGTCGGTTGGAGCTCTGAAGGGCCGAAATGTCGGTGGCCACTGGTGCTGCAGCATGCTGTAACATCACGACATAAGAAGGGCCTGAGAATTAGGCGACCAAGACCCGCTGTCCAACAGTTCCCATCCAGCACCCTTTAATGCCGACTCAGGCGACCAGGGCGGTACAGTTGTAGGGTGTGGAGAACTTGAACCTAGACCTTCAGCATCCAGGACAGGGGATGGCAAGGCAGCCGGTAGCCTGCTTGGTTGTTTACTCCATCCAGGATGCTGAGACCATGAAGAAAAGGAAAAAAACAGTACCTTCAGGAGCGTGACCTGGTGCCAACTCCTCACTCCTTGATAATGTCCGTTGGAGGCTTTGCGGAGACACACCGCAACGTCTACACTGAAGACTGGGCTGGTTGGGTGGGGGCTTTGGGCACTGAGAGCTTGAACTGCCAGCCCCCCTCTCCAAAGACACAGCCACTGTGGGCAACGGAATGGCGGGATCCTGCAGCACACCATCCAATGCAGGTCCCGTCACAGGAACAGTCCGACTGGAAACAGGCAAAGGGGAACTCACAGGGACCGAATTAGAATCCACCGGGAGAGCTGCGATCGTTTCATCAAGTAGGTGCATCTGACGTAAGAGTTTTGAACGTTAATCCAGTAATCAAACCTTGTCAGCAGCAGACAAGAGAACGGGGCGAGTCCCCGCTGTGGACATAACCAAAGGAACATCTGCTTCCAAAATGCTGAAGTCTACAACCTCAGCAACAGTGCAGGCTTCCTCTGCGGCCTCTTGTGATGACAGTACAGGAGAGGAGGCCCACTCCCCTGCATCTTCTGCATCCATCCTCTCCGACGTCTCAGACGGACTGGCCATCGCAAAGCAGACGGCCAAGAGTCCCCCTACAGACAGAGTAGGGGAATTTTCCCGTTGTCCTGGCCAAATTTCCCTCATTCACTAAAAATACCACCAACATCTTAACCTGGTTCAAGGTCAGTTGGCATTCATCTGTATCCCCCTCCCCCGGGTCATGCCTGAAAATAGGCAGGCTTTGTCTAGTGCACTTACCCGGTCAACAGAAACTAACTTAACTAAATAAATAAATAAATGTCCCTCCTGTCCCTCCTCTCCTCCAGGGTGTACATGTTGAGCTCCTTGAGCCTCTCCTTGTAGGTCCTCTCCCCCAGGTCACAAAAGAATGTCAAGGGCAAATGCACCACCTACCGAACCACCACAAGCTTCAAACTTTTTGGAGACCAGGATTGGAACCCTGGCCTGCACTGTTGCCTGGCCAAGCTGCTCTGTGCCCCAGCCCTCCACGCCACAGGAGCAGCTGTCTGCTGACAATTTCTATATTTCTAAAACAGGTGTACTATAAAAATATAACTGATGTGCTAATTTTGGCAAATTCCAGCGACCACAACAGAAAAGAGCAGGAGCTTATTGTAATCCCTGCAGGATACGCCCTTAAACCAGCTAGTTAAGGAACCTACTGGGGGAGGCTACACTAGATGTCATCTTAACAAATGGAGACAGAATAGGGGAGGTTGAGGTTGGAAAAAACTTGGGGGACAGTGACCATTGGATGGTCACATTCTCCATCCAGGCAGGTGCTGAATTGGGAACATCATCCACCGGGGTGCTAGACTTCAGGAGGGCAAATTTCGAGAAAATAGGGGGCATCTTAAGAAGAGAGCTTGCAGGGATCCAGGAGCTGGAGGAGGTAGAGCAGCTGTGGGAAGTAATTAAGGGAAGAATTCTCAAGGCTACGGAGCAATGTATCCGGAAAATCAGCAAATGTGAAGGGGGAAGAAAACCACGGTGGTTCCCGGCAGGGGTTAGGGAAGCTGTCGAGGAGAAGAGAAAGGCCTTTAAGGCCTACAAAAAGTCACGGGATGACAGAAAAGAGGATCTACAAGGATAAACTCAGGGAAGTGGGAAGAACAATTAGGAAGGCAAAGGCAAGCACAGAGGAGAAAATAGCAGAGGAAGTGGCGAGGGGTGACGAGATTTTATAGGTATGTGAGTGATAAGGGGAAAAACATGCAAGGCATCCCAAAACTTATGGGGGAGCGAGGTAGAATAGTTGTAGGAAAAGAGGAGAAGGCAGCCCTCCTGAATGAATATTTCGTATCCGCTTTCACGACAGAGAAGGAAGGGAAAGGGCCTGAATTGAGTAGGAAGGGGAGGGAGAGCACGGAAGCAGACACAAGTCCCATCACAGTGAAGAAGGTGATGGAAGAGCTGGCAAAGCTAAAAACAGACAAGGCTCTGGGGCCTGACCAGGTACACCCAAGAGTGCTTTGGGAGCTAAGGGAGGCTCTAGCAGGGCCTCTGGCAAGGCTGTTTAATCTATCCCTGAAATCAGGGAGGGTCCCAGGAGACTGGAAAAGGGCCGAGGTGGTACCGATGTACAAGGGAGGGAGAAAGGAGCCTGGCAACTACCACCCAGTTAGTTTCACCTCAGTTGTGGGCAAGCTGATGGAGACTCTCATAAAGGAGAGGCAGTTGAGGTACCTAGAGGAGGAGGAGGAGGGTCTGATTGATGATAACAGACATGGGTTCACAGGTGGCAGGGCTTGCCAGACCAACCTGATTGAATTATTTGAGGGGGTTACAGAGGTATATGATCTAGGAGGGGTGGTGGATGTGACCTGTCTGGTTTTCCGGAAGGCGTTCAACTCTGTCCCAATAGAAGGTTGGCAAGCAGATTGAGCAGTCTGGGGGTGGGTGCTAGACTGGCAAAGTGGGTGGAAAATTGACTGGATGGGAAGACCCAGAGAGTTGTGGTCAATGGGAAGCATTCCGGGGAACTAAGGGTGATGAGCAGGATGCCACAGGGGCCCATACTATTTAATGTGTATGTGGGGGATTTAGCGGAGGTGGAAAGGCATGTTTATTCACAGATGACGCAAAGTTATATAACAGGGTGGATATTCTGGGTGGGTTGGGGAGGATGAAGCAGAATCTAGCCAGGCTGGAGGAGTGGGCAGAAAGGTGGAAGCTGCATTTTAATGCAGATAAGTGCAAAATAAGGCATATAGGTTGAAATAACCCAAGAGCCACTTACTACCTTGGGGGGGGTATCACTGCAGGCCATAGAGCAAGAAAAGGGCCTAGGGATACCGATCCCGGACACATTGAGGGCTGGGAGGCAGTGTGAATGGGCAGCTGGTAAATCAGCGAGGGTCCTGGCATGCATCGGGAGGGGCTTCATGAGTAGGAGGAGGGAGGTGATCATGCCATTATATAAAACACTGGTCCGGGCGCAGCTGGAGTACGAGTTCAATTCTGGAGGCCCTACCTGCAAGAGTCAAGGACGGCTGGAGAGAGTACAGAGAAGGGCAACCAAGATGGTTCAGGGGATGCAGGGAAGAACATATGAGGAAAGGCTGGAAGAACTCTGTCTATATACACTGGAAAGGGTGGGGGGGGCATGGTGGAAACCTTCACGTATATGAAGGAGATAAACAAAGTTAGGGGCAAAGCATCTTCAGGCTGAGTGAAAACAAAACCACCAAAGGACATGCTTATAAGCTGGAGGGGGCAGATTTAAGAGGAATGTGAGAGGGAGTTACTTCTTGGAGAGGGTTGTACAACCGTGGAACAGGTTGCTGGAGTGAGTGGTGGAGGTTGACACGGTGGAGAAATTGAGAAGAGCGTGGTATGTTGACACGGTGGAGAAATTGAGAAGAGCGTGGTACAACTATATGGGGTTAGGGAGAGGAGGGCAGAGGGGTTGGAAGTAAAAGGGAGGTTGAGGGGACCATCTTGGTCAGACTAGATGGGCCGAATGGTCTTTTTCTCCTGGCACAATTCTGATTCTATGATTCTATGAATGCAGATCCTTTTTCCTGAAGGAAACCCACATTTGGGCAAAACGTTGTGTGAGGTCTGGGGGATCTGGCTTGATGAAAATAAAAGGGAGATTGTTTGAAATTTATGGAACTGTGTTTGTGTGGCTGGTTTTCTTTATCTGTTTGCATTAACACAGTACTAGCCCCTAAACTAACAAATAGACATCATATGAAGAAAGGGACCCACCTGGCAAACATATTGAACTAGCCTTTTATTTATTTTTAATTAACAGCCAGCATTTTTTATTTATAGCTAACAATAGTTTTATTGCTGGTTACAACCTCACAGTTGATATTTTCAGTTTTAACGGGGAAGCTATAATCGGCACCTGTAAGTCTCGCTTGCTCTCACCTTAGCGTGAGCTAAGCAACCTGCTGTGAACTGCTTCAGTGGACTGCCAAGCCAGAAAACAGGACAAAACCTCAGAATACCCGTGAAATCTGTGCATAAAAAAATGCTGGCCGTTAATTAAATAAAATAACATATGGGTGGGTGTGTGTGAACCAGAATTTTACACACACCCTTGGTGCAGGATGCTTGTATAAACCCCAAGGGAAGCCTTGGGGGTTTATACAAGCATCCCACACCAAGGGTGTGTGTAAAATTCTAGTTCACATGCACCCACCCAAATGTTATTTTATATGTTATATATAGGTAGGTACAAATAATATGATATTGAAGTATATTAAAAATCCCGGTAATAGCACGCAACAGAACTGATAATACCATCGATTCAAAGTGATGATACTATTGTTCAGAGCCTGTAATACTATTGTTCAGAGCTCTGAACGATAGTATTATCACACAAACTGAAGAGTGCAAGCGCAAGAATGGCTCATGCAATGTGGGAGCCGGCTTTCACTGTAACCGTCACGTACAGTAAAAGCCAGCTCACCGAAAAGCAACAAAATTTTACCTACTGCCAACCGTCCGTCTTCTGCTCATTCTGCTTCCATAAAGAATCTTTTTTTTTAGTTTTACCAAGTCCAAGAAAAAGGCACACAAATAAAGCAGAAGCAGTTTCTCCTGTTTGTTTGTTTATTTTAATCTAGGATTACAAGTACCTTTGAGCCAAGGCTCTTTTACAAAGGTTCCACGTCGACAGTACAGACAATCATCAATAGGCAGGTTACAGAGAGACAGATCAGGATCATATTAATGTTAACACAATACATGGTATAAGAGAGTAACATTTAGCTGACAAAATTAAATGTATTGTGACAAATTCCTACAAGAGAGATGCGATGCGCAGGGAACAGTAGGAGGGAAGAGGCAGGAGGGGAAAAAAGGGCTGGGATTAGTGGGTGGGTGTAGCAGCGGAGGGGCAGTGTGGTGCAGCCAAGTGGCCTTGTCAGGACAGACACAGCCCTAGTGCTTGAGTGGTGGTTGTGGAGAAGTAAGTACTAGAAGAGTGGGAGAAAGACAGCCAGACACCTGTGGGGTCTGTAACAGAGTAGGTGACGGAGATGATTAAGTGTTGCAAACACAGGTGTTTTTGCCAGTTAGGGAGTGGTGGAGCTTTGTTTTGAAGGCTCCAAGAGATCCAGTGGAGGAGATGTCACTTGGAAGTTCGTTTAGCCAGCTTGGGGCCCTATAAGCAAAAGACCGCTGCCCTTGGGACGTGCGGCAGCATGGGATTTGCAGGATATGGGGGGTAGAACTCCTAGTGATGCGGTTATTGATTTTGAGATTTAGGAGGGTGCTGACTCCTGGCGGGGATTCTCCCAACATAATTTTCTTGGCTGTTATGCAGTTTGGTATTTGATTCGATTGTTTAGTTGCAGCCACCCTGATTTGGAGTAGAGGTCACAGGTGTGGGTGAGGCGGTGTAGACCAGTGACCAGTCTGCAAGCTTGGTTGAGGGAGGTAGATACCCGCCTGATGGAGAAGGTTGTGACAGATCCATAGATGATGAGACCGCAGTCAGTGATACTGATAACGGCGCTCTGGACAGCGCTCCGGGGGTTAGGTGTTTCCTATGCCGGAAGAGTAGGCCCATCCTGGAATTGGCCACTTTCGCCACATTGTTGATGTGTGGGACACAGGAGAGATTACTGTCAAGGGCGAGGCCAAGGTACTTGAAGGTATGAACTTGTTCAAGGGTGATACCTAGCTTTGATCTAATAAGGAGCTGATGGTGTTTGAATTTTCTGTGGGAGCTACAGAAGAGTAGGGTCTTTGTTTTATTCTGGTTAAGAATAAGTCTTTGTTTTTCAAACCAGTTTTCAACTGTGGAGAAGGCCTCCTGGAGGTTGCTTTGTAGGTGCACTGGATCAGTGTGCGAGGCTAGGATGACTGCATCATCAGCGTATAGAGGGATCTGTGCAGGGCAAGATTCAGGTAGTGAGTTCAAGAAAAGACTGAATAGGAGGGGGCCTAGGATTGAGCCCTGCGGGACACCAGACCTGACTGTTCTTGGATCCGAGAGTGTGCCCTCGATTTTCACTCTTTGGGAGCAGTTTTCTAGGTAGCTTTTAAACCAGTTAACAGAGTTTGGTGAGAGCCTTGCTAGTCGAAGCTGGGCAAGTAGGAGATGGTGGTTGATGGTGTCAAAGGTTTTGGTTAAGTCAATGAAGGTGGCTCCAGTGAGATGGCTGTTATCAAGTGAGTTATGGATTGCACCAGTAAATTCAAGTAGTGCCGTAGTGGTGCTATGGCCCTTTCTAAATCCATGCTGCTCCAAGCTCAGTATGTTGTGTTTGTCTAGGAAGTCAGTGAGTCGGTCGGACACAATCCGTTCTAGGGCTTTGGAGAGTGGAGGCACGATGGAAATAGGTCGGTAATTCTCAGCAGCTGTTTTGTCACCACTTTTATGGATTGGGGTTACCACGGCAGATTTCCAAATGTCAGGGAATTTGGCTGTGGCTGAGGGAGAGGTTAAAGACCTTTGTAAGAGGCAGGAGAACCTCTTCGAGGGTTAGTGATAACAGCTTGAGATCGATGGAGTCACTGCTGGATCTGGAGTTGCGAATTGCTTTGGTTGTGTAGCTACGGACTTGGTGTAGTTTTACTGCTTTAAAGTAGAAGGGGGGGTGGCCGGGGTGTCATTGTCGTCGAAAAAACCTTGAGGAAGAACAGCACTGAGGTCTGAGAAAGTGTCATTGAATGTGTTGGCAATGTGCTTCTGTTCAAGGGTGATTTCTCCATTAATGCTGAGTACTGACGGGGGTGATTTAGCTTGCTTCCCAGTGACGACTTTGTTGTTATTCCAGAAGTCCCTACCGTTACCCCAAGTGGTAGTAAGTGCATTGTGAAAATAGGTGGACTTCGTATCCCAAATGTATTTGGTGCAGTCATTTCGTGCCCGTTTATAGTTAGCTATGTCAGCTTGTTTCCCTGTGTTTCTGGCAATCTCTCGAAGGTTGGCACGAGATTTTAGGCACCGTAGTAGGTCATCTGTGAGCCATGGGTTACAAAGGGCTTTGGCCTTGCGCTTCTTGATTGGAGCAAAAATGTTGCATGCTTGGTTGAAAATCCGGATGAAGCGCTTCAGTGCAGTCTTCACATTGGTTGCAGTGAGGACTGGGGACCAGTCCAGATGACGAAGGTGGGTTGTGAGATGAGGTAGTTTGCCTCTTGGTAGAACTTGGCTAGTAATGGTTATGGGGGGGGGGGGCTTAATGAATTTGTTGGACCAGGAGCAGCGTATGGGGGAGTGGTCACTAAGGGCATCTGTGAGGACAGTGGAGTTTGTGATCCTCGAGGGGTGGCTTGTGAGGATCCAATCCAGAAGGGTGCTGGTACCTGTTTTATAATTTATTCTGGTAGGGGAGCTGACCATTTGGGTGAGGTTTGCTGTCGCTATCAAGTCCTTGTAGGTTCCTGCCTCTGTTGCATTCCAGTTTATATTAAAGCCACCGAGGAGGATGCATTCAGTGTCAGGTGCAAGTGATTTGGTAAAGTCGAGTACTGAGTTAAGCCCATTTTCTTGTTCTCGAGGTGGGATGTAGATTGTAACAACTGTGATGGCTTTGTTGTACACCCCAAGGAGGATCTTGACAAGAAGAATCTGTGCTGTGGAGGGTCGGGGTGTAAAGCTGATGAGGTGCCCACGGATCGTGTTTTTAAGGTACAGGGCGTAGCCTCCACCCCTTATTGATGTACGATCAAGGCGATAGATATTATATCCAGGGAGGGTGATGGCGTGGTCAGGGATTGAGGGTGATAGCCAGGTTTCCACGACTGCTAGTACGTCAGGTTAAATGTGAATCGAAGGTTACTGCCAAGTACCAGTAACTATCTACCATTTCCAATTTTATTTGATTATTTGTATAAATCTGTATTTGACTAGATTCATCATAATTTTTAGACGCAAAGTGCATCAGTGCACTATTTGGATGAGGTTTGCTGCCGGTGTCCTTGTCCTTTAAATACAATGTGTTAACCTTCCATCAGTCAAGTTTTTGAAAGGTTATTCAACAGTCATAGTCCTGCTGGAGTTCAGTGACTTGATAAACAGGTCCCTGAACTCCGGCTTGGAAACAGCTGTGGTTCTTGTAGACCTGTCAAAGGCCTTTGACCTGGTGAACCACCCTTTCTTGGTCATTAGACTGCAAGGTTTGGGCTTTTCTGAAGGCCCTGTAAATTGGTTAACATCTTAACTAACTAGTCATACCCAGCGGGTCGAAGTACAGGGTAGCATATCTGGGGAAATGTGAGATGACCAAAGGTGTGCCCCAGGGGTCCATATTGGGACCCCTGTTATTTCTAGTTTTCAATAATGAACTACCCCTAATCGCACAGCATACAGTCGTAAAGCTGTATGCAGATGATAAGCTATAGTTGCTACAGGGTGTAGTATTGCTGAACGTCAGACAAATCTGCAGTCGGATTTTGCAGAAATTGAGGGGGTGATTCACCAGGTCACGGCTTATCGTGAACACGAAGAAAACGAAACTGATGCACTTTGCGTCTAAAAATTATGATGAATCTAGTCAAATACAGATTTATACAAATAATCAAATACAATTGGAAATGGTAGATAGTTACTGCTACTTGGGAATAACCTTCGATTCACATTTAACCTTCAGAAACCACATAATAAACATTGTTGAGGAAAGTAAACAAAAAACTGGGAGCTTTAAGGAGAACCACTAAGTGCTTAAAATTACATGATAGGAAGAGGATCGCTGAACAGCTTATATTACCAACGTTAACTTATGGAGAACTAGTATATAGAATGACAAACCAACAACTATTAGATCGATTAGACAGAACTCCTTAAAAAATAGCAGGATATGTACTTCAGTGTAATTTTTGCACACATTATTGCCTATTGCTGAGTACATTGGACTGGCAGCCTCTAGAGATAGGCTGAAATTCGATAACATTGATACATAAACCTAACCTACCACCCAACCCTAGCCCATTGTGCACAATTCTGGCAGCACATTACTTGTGCGTGTTTACCCTGTACCTAAGCTCCTTGCCTTATTTTGCTCGTTCGTGCATTGTTATAAGTGTTGGTGTTCACTGTTACGTACACTGTTAGGCTCTAGTTTTGTTTATGTTGTAATAAGTTCTCATTTTTATGTAGTCCTCCGTGTCTCAAATCATGTTTTTATATGTATATATTTTATGTATGTATTGCACCCTTACCCCTGCCCCAGGTCGCACCTGGAAACGAGCCTTGGCTCAGTGTGCCTTTCCCGGTTATCAACTTTTAAATAAATAAATTGAAATAATTTTTTCAAACAGCATGAAGTCTTGCTGTATTCTGACAAGTGCAGTTAGCGCCAGCCTTTAAACTGCCCCAGAGAACAATGGGTTAAGTTTTCTATGCATGGCATAGAATGTTCATCTCGAGCTCGGTTGATGTCTCTGCCTGTTGTTATTCAAACTGCAACCGTCAGATTCTTTACTTCGCCTCACTGAACAGTCGCTCCGGAGATTTCTCCTGCTGCTTGGTTCAAAGTCGGTTGAAGTGTCAGTTTTCAGTCGGTTTCTACGGAAATATTGTTTCCGCATAGTCGGTTCAAGTCTCTGTCTGTGGCATATCTCTCAACCTCTTTCCTTGTAAATCAGGGACAAAGCTTAAAAAAATCAGGGACACATCTTAAAAATTGGTACTAGTCATTTAGAAAGGTGACAGAATAGGGGGATTAGTGTAAGATGCATTTTCTGAAGAAGAACAAGCCTGTACTTCTAATGTTTGACATTATTTTGTGCTTATAGTCCCCACTGTTCTGTCACAAAAACACACATTTTATGAGGGAAAGAGGAACATTCTGAGGCAAAATCAGGGACGTCCCTGAAAATCAGGGACAGTTGAGAGGTATGTGGTACCATGAGTACTAAATAGGTTTTGTTCTGTTTTCTGTGTGGAACTTGTAAAAAGTGTGGATCGGTTCGGCTGAACCGATCATTCAGGTAAATTTGGCCTGGAAGAATTTTATGAACTGGAGTTTGAGGAGGAAGGAGAGTTGGAAGATGATTATGGTGATGGTGAAAGTCTGGATGTGTCTATTGACCCGGACATCTCCCCAGACAGACCTTCAAGTGTTTCTCCTCCTAGGCTTTCTGAGTCCCCTTCGCACTTCATGTTTTCCAGGAAGGTGGCTGATACCCTCCAGCTTCCTGTGGAGGAGGCAGTGGAGGATCAGGAGGAGCCTGACTATGTAGAGATGATGTACATCCCAGAGTCCAGGAGACTGTCTATTCCCCTCCACAAATCTTTTGGGAAACAGACACAAAAAATTCTTAAGTCTCCCAATTCCATACCTCCTGTGGACAGAAGAATGGACAAGAGGTATACTCTTTCAGGCTCAGATACGGAGTTCCTTTATCAGCAATGCAGCCATGTTGGGGTTGTACAGGCTGCTGCCTGTGATAAGGCAAGCATTCCCTTGGCATCACACCCCCCAGACAAGGACTCCAGGAAGACTGATGCCATGGCAAAGAAGCAGTACATGGCATCTTCCTTGGGACTCGGGCAGGCGAATTATATGGCCTATGCAGCCAGGTACCAGAAGTCCAGGTGGGACACTGTACTGGCAGTGGCTAAACAGGCTCCCCCCCAGCTTGCCAGGGAGCTGGAGGAGGTGGCTGCAGATGGGATTGAGGCATCAAAAGTTCAGTTTCACGCTGCTGTGGACTCCAGTGATGTATCAAGAGTCATGGCTACATCTGTGGCTCTTCGGAGAATGGCTTGGCTCAGATGTACTAGCCTCTCACAGGATACCCAGGCTAAGGCCATGGATTTTCCTGTAGTGAGTAATTCTCTGTTTGGGGAGCAGACAGAGAATTACATGAAGAAAATGGACGAATACAGGACCATTTACAGGAGTGCTCAGACCAAGGAAAGGTAGGCAACTCCTCAAAGTCAGCAGTCCAGGGGCAGGGGCAGGCCTTTCCAAAGGCCTTTTTACTAAGCACAGGCCTCCTCTTCCTTTTCACAGAGGGGGCTCTTCAGAGGGAGAGGCAGAAGGGGGATGAGCAGGCCTGCATCCACCCCTCAGCCTAAAGCCCCTGCCAAGCAGACACCATGATGGGTCTGCCCGGGTCGACTATCCCAGTAGGGGGCAGGCTGGCTTACTTTGTCCAGGACTGGATGTCTATTACATCAGACAAGTGGGTCCTGGAAGTAGTAAACCAGGGAGTGGTTCTCAGCTTCAAAAAATTTCCCAAGATGAGAGCCAGATCTTTTCCACTTGCAAATCTCTGAGACCCTTGCCCTAGAGGCAGAGGTTTCTTCTCTCCTAGCTCTAAGAGCCATAGAGAGAGTACCTACCCTACACTGGGGCAAAGGACTGTACTCCAGGTACTTCCTAACCCCAAAAAAGACAGAAGAGTGGCGACCCATCCTGGACTTAAGATACCTGAACAAACATCTTTTAAAGCCAAAGTTCATGATGATAACTCTGGGAATTACCCTTCCCTCTCTAAGGCCAGGGGACTGGCTAGCCTCCCTGGACCTCAGAGATGCCTACTTTCACATTCCCATCAGGTGCTCCCACAGAAAGTACCTCAGGTTCAAGTTGCCCTCAGGCCACTATCAGTTTAGAGTAATGCCCTTTGGCCTAACCTCAGCCCCAAGGGTCTTCACAAAGTGCCTGGCAGTAGTTGTTGCCTTCCTAAGAAGACAAAAGATTTCCATTTTTCCATATTTGGTCGACTGGCTCATAGTGGGCCAGTCCCCAGACCAAGTCAAGTCACACCTGCAAGTGACCCAGCAAGTGCTCACTTCTTTAGGATTTCTTCTCAACCTACCAAAGTCAGTTCTCGAACCAGTGCAGCTCCTTACCTTCATAGGGGCAGAGCTGGATACGGTAAAAGCAAGAGCCTTCCTTCCCCTGGAAAGGGCAAGAGCTCTCATGGAACTGGCCTCTTCATTCAGCCTTCAGGTGTCTCGACCAGCAAGGCATTTCCTTCAGCTCTTGGGCCAAGGCGCAAGATTCCAGATGAGGGACATTCAGTTTCATTTAAGAGCTTTTTGGTCCCAAAGAAAGGATTCCCTTACCAAACTAATCCCAGTGACTCGAACCCTGATCCAAGCCCTGCAATGGTGGCAGGATCAGGACAATTTGAGGCAAGGAGTTCCATTTGCCGCTCAGTCTCATTCAGTGGTCCTTACCCAAGATGCTTCCCTGCTGAGCTGGGGAGCCCATTTGGGGGACCTTACCACTCAGGGACTGTGGTTGCCTCAGGAATCTCTTCTACACATCAGTCTCTTGGAACTCAGGGCAGTGTTTCTGGCACTGCAAGCTTTTTCCAAATCAGTACAGGACATGGTAGTTCAGGTCAGAACAGACACCACCACCACCATGTGGTACATCAAACAACCAAGGGGGCACTCGGTATACGGCCTTGTGCACAGAAACAATGAAGTTGTGGTCCCTGGCTTATTCCCTGCAAACCTCTCTGATAGCAGTTCACCTTCCTGGGAAGGACAATGTCCTAGCAGATGCACTGAGCAAAATATTTCAGGGCCATCACGAATGGGCCCTGGATCCTCTGGTGTTGAAGGTGATTTTCTTAAGGTGGGGCACTCCAGAGATGGATCTTTTTTGCAGCCCCAGACAATCACCAACTTCCTCACTTTTGTTGCAGACCCCCAGTCTTGGGCTCAGTCCCCCTGGATGCTCTGATTCTGAACTGGGAAGGGAAATTTCTGTATGCTTTTTCCCCCTTCCCTCTCCTGTTCAAAGTGTTAGTCAAGATAAGGTCACAACCTTGCAAAGCGATTCTGATTGCTCCAGACTGGGCCAGGCAGCCATGGTATCCCTTGTTGCTGTCCCTAGCAGTCCATCTTCCCCTGTCTCTTCCCAGGAATTACAACCTATTAACATCCTCTCGGGGAGGATTTGGTACCCCAATCTTCAGTCTCTCAATCTCAAGGCTTGGCTCTTGAAGAGTTAGAGTTTGCAGATCTGCATCTTTCCCAAGGGGTTCTGGATATCCTTAAGGCTTCTCGAAAGCCTTCCACCAGAAAGACTTACAACTCCAAATGGAAAAGATTCAGCATTTGGTGTTCTAAGAAGAATATTTCTCCAGACTCTGCTGAATTGCCTACGGTTCTGGATTATATGGTCCATCGCAATGGCCTAGGTCTCAGACCAGCTACTCTCAAGGTACACTTGGCAGCTGTTTCTGCTTTCCTGTCAGTAGGCAAGTCTTCCTCTCTGTCATCCCATCCTGTATTCTGTAAGTTTTTCAAGGGATCGCTTCACACCAATCCCCCCTTTAGGGATCCTGCTCCTGCTTGGGTTCTTAGTGTTTGCATTGCTCAGCTTATGCAATCCCCTTTTGAGCCTTTGTCCTCAGCAGAGCTTAAGTACTTGACTTGGAAAACTGTGTTTTTGGTAGACATTACTTCTGCTAGACGTATCAGTGAATTGCAAGCCCTGTCAGTGGAATCTGATTTCATTTCTTTTCACAGAGATAAAGTGGTCCTTAGAACTAACAGAAAGTTCTTGCCTAAAGTGGTTTCAGATTTCCACCTCAGTCAGTCTGTATCTCTCCCTGTTTTCTTCACTGATCATTCTTCCTTGGGAGAGAGGAGGCTATACAGTTTGGACGTTAAAAGAGCCCTTAGCTACTACATAGAGCGTACCAAGGGTCACAGGTTTGACTCCCTCCAGTTGTTCCTCATTTATGGAGAAGTTGGGAAAGGCAAACCCGCCACTAAGAGATCTATTGGCAGGTAGATTGTTTCTTGTATACAATTCTGCTATGAAAAACTGGGTAAAACTCCACCCTCAGGCCTGAGGGCTCATTCCACAAGAGGTACAGCTGTTTCCCTGGCTGCTGCCAGGGATATCCCTCTCTTAGAAATTTGTCAAGCAGCCACCTGGAAAACAGTCCATACTTTTACCAAGCATTACTCTCTGGATAGCCAGGCTAGGAGTGATGCTCGGTTTGGCACAGCAGTACTTCAGAGCCTATTTCCAAAGTAGGCTCTGTCCTTCCTCCATGCGGGTACTGCTTGGTAGTCTGCAATTGTCAGAATACAGCAAGACTTGACATTGTTTGAAGAAAAAATTACTCAGTAATTATGTTTCTTCTAGTGGAGTGTTGCTGTATTCTGACCTCCCCCCGCCTCCCCTCTCAGAACCTAGATTTTGGGGATGTGGGTGGACAGGCGCAGTGTTGGCACCCTAGAGGTGCCACCTTTTTACACCCTCTTTTTTCTTTGGGTGGAATGTTATTTCATTTGATTGGTTTTTGTTTTTGGGTTTCCTGACTTGAGTCTTCCTTTGAGGACCCAAAACATTATTTTTCTGCCAGTTGGCTAGTTAAAAATGTTACAGTTTCCACACAGAACACCTAGTGAGTTTTGCTCATAAAGATCTGATGGTTGCAGTTCGAATAACAACAGGCAAAGGCTTCAACCGAGCTCGAGATGAACATTCTATGCCATGCATAGAAAAGTTAACCCTTTGTCTCCGGGGCAGTTTAAAGGCTGGGGCTAACTGCAATTGTCAGAATACAGCAAGACTCCACTAGAAGAAACATAATTACTAAGGTGAGTAATTTTTTCTTCACTGCTCTGATGCACATAGGCATGTCACACATACACTACTGACATGATCTGTGCATTTCTTATACATAATATGATGTGGTACTGTGCGTAGGACACTTCATGGCCCCCCCCCCAAACACATTGCACATGCACCTCAGAGAACACAGGGAGCTGCTTACTGACAGGCACCACTGTGTGTGTGTGTGGGGGGGGGTGTTGTCCAGCCCTCTGAGAGAGAGAGAGAGAGACAGACAGACACATACTGTACAGAGAGAGAGAGAGAGAGAGAGGGGACACTGCAGCACTGTGCATTTAGTAGCAGGTCCCACTCCAGCGTTGTCCCTGTTACTGTTTTGCTCTCTCTGTCTCTCCATGGCTGACTGTTGGAGCTACCGCTGTGGAGGAGAAACCAGGGAACAGGGCACTTCTGTTTCCCGCTACTGTCTCTGTGCCTCCCTGAATTATAACACACTCTCTCTCTCTCTGCCTCCCTAGATGCCACAGAGGAGAAAGTCCAGGACAGTGACACAAGACAAAGTCTGCAATGGACAACTTAGAGAGAGGAGAGAGAGGGAGGAGAGAGAGAGAGAGAGAGGGAGAGGGAGAGGAGAGAACGGAGAGAGAGGGAGAGAGACACGGAGAGAGAGAGAGAGAGACACGGACTACAAACGCTTTCCCAAATGACACACACTCTGTCTCTCCCTCATGACACACACTCTGTCTCTCCCTCTCTCCTCTCCTTAGTGTGGAACACCGCTTTGGGATGAATTATCTGTTTGCAGCTGGAGGATGACAGTGGAACAGTTGTGCAAGGGTGTGGGGGACACCTGTGACAGAGCCACACTGCAACTGCACTTCGAAAAAAAAACAGCGAGAGCGAGCGGCACACGGACATCACTTTGTGTCTTGGGAACTACAGCACAGATGGCAGCAAGAAGACATTCTCTCTCTCTCCCAACTATGCAGCACTGTTCAACACTGACAGCGGGTCGGAACTCTCACTCTCTGTCTTGTACAATATAGCCATGGGCATATCTCCGGCCCACTGTTTCAAATGGCTGCTTTTAGACGAAGAGAGTGAAAACAGTGCACGACTCGCAAATGACATTATCGCTGACTCTCTCATTGACACACTCTCTCTCTCTCTCTCTCTCTCTTTCTCCACAGGCGGCACTCCACTCCCGCCACTACACATACTCAGGGAGGCATGTGCAACTGTTTTCTGACATTGACAGGATGGGCACAAACATAAAATACTGTTTTTTCCCCATGGGCACCAGACCTCTGCTATGTAACTGCCTGCTTCTGCAAGACTTCAAGACAGAATTAGAGCAAGCAGCACATTGTGCTTCAGGAGCACACATGGTACAGCAACACTGATTGCCACTACATTGTCCCGGATGCTGTGGGGGACTGTAGCTGTGGTGTGTCTCTGTTGGCAGCAGGAGATAGGTGGGAAAAAACACTAACAGACTCTGTCTCTCTCTCTCTCTCCACACTCCCGCTGGTGTCCAACTCACTTGAAGAGCTCCTATGGGTGGCTACAGGGTCAGGACGGGCTGCAAAACATATGAAAAGTGTCTCCTGAGACACACTTGCATTGCACCCCCTGCTCGGCATGTCAGCATATGGCACCTCACTGGCTCCTGTTGTGCCTCCAACCTTTAGGGTGCTGCACTGTGTTCTGCTCAGGCTGTCTCATGCTGTCTGAAACTCCCGTTGCTCACTTTTGTAAGGGAGGGGGTTGGAAGGGCAGTTATACTGGTGTACTGCATTTGGGGAGCTCACTGTGCCCTCGGTGCACAGAGATCCGTGGGGCGGGTGAGTGGGTATCCATACAGCGGTGCTGGGACAATAACAATAACATGCTGTTCCCTGTCCGGCTGCCATAACAGGAACTTGCACCACGGGAACTGGGAACACCTATGTTTGGAGGTGGACTTCTGGGACACAACGTGTGTCCTTGGGCCGCTACAGCCCACTGCAGCTCTGCCCACTTCAGGGACTGGACCTGGCCCCCCAACCCTTCAAAATGCCACTATGTGCTGTTCCTGTTCCATATCTTGCACAGATGGCGACAGGCTCAAGGTGTCTGCTGGGGGACACTATCACTCTGGGACATATTCCAATCAAGTTCCTGTTGCTTTGGGAGATTGAGATCTACACCTGCCGCCTCTTGCTCTCTCTGTGTCACCTGCAGTCCGCCACTGAGGGCCGCAGCTAAGGCTGTGCTGGGAACACGAACAACTGTGGGTCTCTCATTTCCTGACAATTACAAATGGCTGCCAAAAGATTTCAGACCCAAACAAGTCCCGACAGACTTGTTACTGAGTCTCTCCATGGAACTGTGCATTAAAAAGGGAATTTAATGCACGGCCATGTAGAGGGGCTCAACCAATGGCATTGTACGTTTTCTCTAACTTTCAGTAACCCATGTTATAAAACATATTAACATGTTCCTATGCTCATTGATCACTTTAGGTATTGAAGCGTGTTACTTTGCTTACCTGTGTTTTGGGCACTAAAAATGACAGCATTTTGGTCATTACATCATACATAAACAAGGCTCACAAATATACCCCAGAAATAAAGCTGGTTATGTTTGTAAGCTTCTGAATAAATTGGTAGTAGTCAGAATGGTGGGGGCTATCGGAAACCTGACCCTTTTCTATCTGTCACAGTAATGGAGTATGGTATTTCCTTGCTAATTCTGCCCACTATTTGCTGTTCTTTTTGTTTTCAGATCTTTGCTCAAAGAAACAAGGTTATGTGTGAACCGTGAACCTCTTGATTTCCGAAGCATGACAGTTCCATTATTAAACTTGAGTTATTCATTGGTTAATTTTAATTGTTGAGCTGTGTCCAACAACTACATAGCTGATACAAGCAAGTGGCTGTCACCTAAGGATATTCGAGCCTACTCCCTGGGCTGCTTTATCGACTCCCTGTCTATCTTACCAACCTCCTGACTCCTGCCTCACACACCCGTACCCTCAGGTCTTTCCTCTGTCCCCATGCTCTCCACTAGACCTTGCATGACAAAAATGGGTGAACAGGCATTTGCCCATTTTGCGCCCAAATTCTGGAACTCACTCCCCCTTATGGTGAAAACTTCAGCCTCCCATAGAGAATTCAAAAACTCGCAGTTCACCCACCTCCTAGCCTCTGGCCAATGCAAATGCTCTTAATTTGCTTTGTCCCACTGCAGGCTGTCGGGTCTGACCCTGAGTACTACACTAATGTTCTCCCATGCAATATGCTTGTCTAGGTGGCTATGTACCTTGATATCTTTACTGTCCTCAGCTGTCTTATGGTTACCCTAATTGTTTTATTTTACATCCTTATTATGATCTATGCCTAAAATGTACCCTTATGTAACTATTACTGTGCTACCCAATGTATATCTTGTTTTGCTCCTGTACACCTATATTATGTCTGTGCATTTCTGCATATTGTAACCAGTGTCCTGTGCTCTCCCGGGTCGTGCCTGAAAATAGGCAGGTCTGTTGCCTAGCGCACTTACCCGGTTACCAAAAGCTAATAAATAAATAAGTGAACATTTGGCGTTGGCCAGTGCTTGTTTACATGTTGCTTTCAGCAAAGTGTTGTGCTACATGGATGACATATTCTTTTTTCATTTACAGATGCTGGAGATTGTGGTGATAGGACGTACATGCTGGGTAACTCCATGGAGGTTATTTTAAGTGCTGTGAATAGAACAGCCTAGAAAGGAGTGTTCTGGACGTGCAGACACATTTGTAATGCATTTTATGAACAGAGCTGATGCACTGTGCCAAAGTCCGTCTACAGTTATCGGAGGAGATTCTGTACTCTTGACAGAAGAAGACTGATAACGCAGACCAACATTTCAAATTGTGATAAAAAAACCAAAAAAAACTTTTACTCAACTTGTTATTATGGGAGAACACGCTCAGCCCAACATTTTTTTATTCAGTGACCACTAGATTTGATGTTCCTCAATTTTCAACCTGTTTTGTCAAACTGAAAATGTAGTACAGTAGGCCAACACACCTGTGTGCTCCATGTGTTCAAGCTTACAGCATTGAGTGACCAAACCTCTTATAGTGTACATGTCTGTGAAAGCATCAGATAAAATCTGCTGTTTCGTTGTGTGTTATTGATCAGGCTCTACACTAATTTTTACAGCAAGATGCCAGTATGAGTTTAGAGCCATTCACATGTAATATGAGGTGACAAGAACAGAAAAGATATTGGCAGTCCTGCAGACCTGGCTACCTTTGGGTAGATCAAAATCACGAAGGGTTCAAAGTTGCAGGTGTCTGGATGGCCTAGTTGTGCAGCAGCAGTGAGTCTCACTTCTGTGTGAAAGACTCGAGTTCTAGTGAGAGCCCACGGAATCCCACAATAAGGGGAGCTGGGTGCTGATTGTAAAGCCCTCTTAGATGCTTGAATGAACGGTGCTATATAAATGCAAATATTACAGTTATGCTGTTACTGGTGCTGGCTGGGGGTGTGGCCTCTTGCGGAGGCAAGGCCCTCTGCTTTTGGGGAGGGGAGTAAGGGCATGGGCCATGCAGAGTTTGTATCAGCTGGGAAAGCAGTTGCTCACTCATCATCCTAGCTAGAAAAGGGTGCAGTCAGTTGTTGTGAGGGACAATAAGAACCATAGGAGGAAACGAGTATGCAGGCACCGTTATGTCTGTTCTTTTGAAGACTAATGCCTTGCTGACATTTACTTTTTCACTAAGAAGAAACCACTTTAGCATAGATCTGAAAGCTCTGCCCTAAATGGGGTGTTTCTGCTTCATGACTTGAGAAAATGGGATGCTGTCTCTTTTCAGCTGTGGAAGAAAATGATAGTGATACGGTAACTGCCTTTTTAACTCTCCATTTGAAAAAATATTATGTGGGCTCATTCTAGTTCATATACAGTGGTAGTCATAGAAAAGTTTCTCAGTACTGAGGTACACCAAGGTATACCGAGGCAGAATGAGGCAGAATCACATTACAGTCAATGCAAATTGCCTCAGTGGTACCTCAACGTAGGAAACTTTTAGATAACTACCACTGTAAATGGTTTGGTTACTATACTGGGCAAATCACTGCACTGAATAACTGTTGTGGATTTTTCCATAAAAAATTGACCTGTATGTAGCTCAAAATTAACATGGTTATTCTCAGTATAGTAAAATCAGTAAGTATTTATCTATGATGAAACATAGTAACTTGGAAATTGACAGCAGATAAGGACTGCTAGGTCCCTTTAGTCTGCCCGTGAGCTCTACACTTGTTTGTGTCCTCTGACCCTACCCAGTTAACAGCTTTTCACCACTTCACTCCTTCCCACCTCTAAGGTTCCCTTATGCCTGTCACAGGTATGTTTAAATCTCACCACTGTGCTCACTGCCACCACCTCCTGTGGCAGACTATTCCATGTGTCCACCACCCTCTCCATGAAGAAAAACTTATTTACATTTCCCCTCAGTCTGCCACCTTCTAATTTCATATCATGCCCCCTCATTCCTGTACTGGAAGATATCTACCCCCTGCACCTTGTTTATGCCCTTGAGGTACTTGAGTGTTTCTATCATGTGTCTCCGATCCCTCCTCTCGGGAGTACACATTGAGGTCCTTTAATCTCTCCTCATATGTTTTCTGGTGCAGTCCCTGTGTATCATCTTTGTCACCCTCCTCTGGACTGCCTTCACCCTGTTGATGTCCTTATGAAGGTGTGGCCTGCAGAACTGCACACAGTACTCCAGGTGTGGACTCACCAGTGTTTTATACAATGGCATCACTACCTTCCTCCCGCCTTCTGCTTGTGATCCCTCTGCTTGTGCACCCCAGCATGCCACTTGCCCTCCCTGCAGCCTTTGTACTCTGCTTAGACACCTTTAGGTCATTTGAAATGAAAACCCACCAGGTCCCTTTTTTCCTTAGTGATTGTCAGCAAACCCCCAATCCTGTAGCTCTCTCCAGGGTTCCCTTGTCTCAGGTGCATTATGTTTCACTTCCCCCAGGGCTCTCCTCATTCTGTCCACCCTGTTGCAGATCTTGGTGTTATCTGCAAGCAGACAGACCTTTCCCTCCAGCCCTTCTGCAGTGTCACTAATGAAGATATTGAACATTACTGGCCCAAGGACTGATCCCTGAGGTACCCTACTGGTTATCCCCCTCCCCAAAATGAACACACTGTGATTCATAATCTTGATTTATGGGAGGAACCGTGCAGTGCAGCAGAAGCTTAGTAGCACACCATCTGTTTGATGTGCTCATTGATCGTTGAGATGGTAACTCTTTATATAGTTTATATAGTTTGGGCAATATTAGAGGCCACCTGGTTTCAGTATTGTGTCTGTTGCACCCTTTCAAAAGAAAAAATGTTACTAAAGAAAAAAAAAAATAGTTTTAGTGAGTTTCATCTTTTATATAGTGCAAGTGTTTCAATTTGAAAGATATATAGAGGATAATGCCTGATGTACAGGTGATAACCAGGGTATAATCACCTCGAGTGATTGCTAGGGCATCAGTAAACCTCAAGAGCACAGCTCGAGAGGTTTACAATTGTCCTAGTAACCACAAGAGATGATTACACCATGGTTATCACCTGTACATCAGGCATTGTCATTTATAGTGTATGGACTTGACATGAGAAGTCCTCCGAACACAAGTAATTTAGCCTTACCTTATTAATGAATCTGCACTACAGGCACATGATTCTGTAGGAAAATAATTTATTAGGATACACAAACTGAATGACAGAGGGCCAAAATAGCACCAGAGTTAAAATCTCTATCAGACATAGAGATTGCTAGACTCAGTAACAGTAAATTGAGATGACTGGAATGTTATTTGAATACTGTACTGAGGCTACCAGTCACATTCTGGGTGTGTAGAATACTCATTATACAATGGGGTATGAAAATCCTGCAACCTCATTGGTCAAAACACATCACATGACCGTGGTAAATCCTCCAGTATACTCACTGTAAAAGTTTTATAGCACTATAAAAACAAAAAAACAAGTTGAACATTGTATAATAGCAATATACCATGACAGGGAGTGGGTATATGGGTGGATTTACCACTTCTGGTGTGGTCAAGTCACTTGGCTGCACCTTGTGACCAAACCACACCACGCGTGGTAAATCCACCAATATACCCACTCCCTGTCATGGTATATTGCTTAATTATACCATGGACATAAGTGAACAGCCAATGAAATCCTCAGACTGGCAGTTTACCACCGGTGTAAATCCTCTGATAATCAATGGCTGTTGATGAGACTATCCAATAAATCATCTGCAGCACAGGAATAAATACAAAAAATTAAAAAAACAAAGCAACCTCTTTAAAAGTTGTATTTTATTAGAATAAAACAATTAACCATGGTATAATCGCAATAAGCCACTCGGAGGATGTGGGTTATCGGGGGATTTACCACGGCTGGCAAGGATTTACCCACTCGGCTGCGCCTCATGGGCAAACCACTCCAGCTGTGGTAAATCGCCTGATAACCCAACCCCTTCCCCCCCGTGGCATATTGCTTAAATAACACTGGCATTCTGTTTTGTAAACCCACTGCTATGACATAGGTGAGATAGGTTTATAAGGTTCTGACATCACAACAGTGGGATTACAAGGTTGTAATGTACTTGATTTCAGTGGGTATTAAGGGCTACTCATACATTATAAAAGGAAAGCATACAGCATATGTAGTACTCACCCAAATTGTAATACATTGTCCGAGGGGAATTACAATCAGTAAGTAAACATTTTATAAGGAAAAAAAGCAGATTTTGTTGTATTATAAGTACAAGGGCCATGTGGAAGGGAATAAAGTCCTTGAGTCTCCGTCCCAAGAAGGGATAGAGGATCCATGCGTTCTTCCTTAAGAAATATAATTTTGTTAACCGATCGTAAAAATACTACACAATAATCATTAATCATAAAGGCCTCTGCTATCCTTGAATAGTGATGCATTTCATATAGGAGTGCAGTAAACCATATTCTTATGCCAAGCTAACAGTGGGAGTGATGTACATAGGATAAGGTAATGGTACCATTACAGCAAACGAAAGGCACTTTTTTAATCAAAGCATTCCGGACACAAGTAATGACTGATGAGTGTACTCATTTATTCAGAATGCCTCCATAATTAAATTTATTTGGCCAAACCCCTAATTAGTATGCCAGTTGAGAGTTAAGAAGCGACTGTTTCGGTCAATCAAATAAAAAAGTTAATGGAGAGCCTTAATTATGCATGCTGGGGATAATGTGATTATTTTTGTTGTTTTATCAGCGGTCATGTTTTCTGGGTTTTTTAATGTTTTTTCAGCTTCAGTAGTGGTTCTAATGTGCTCGAAAGTATGACTATAATACACTAGTTGATGTTTTTACAGTAAAGACAGTTTTGTTTCACCACCTACCTTCCACTGCTGTTATCTACTTTTATATTGTAAAATACACAGACATTTTACAGTGCGCTTGCTTTTTTACACTGTTGAGTACTATGTTCTGTAATGTTGAAGATGTCAGCATTTATTTTTTGAAGCACTGCGTATGGTGATTAATGTTCCATTTGACAGTTTTTTTTAAAGCCGCTTTTACCGTTACACTTGTTTTGTTGTGTTCCACATGTTGTAAAACGAAGCATCAAAATCTGTCTTTGTGTTCCCTGCAATAATGATACACAGTGTAGTTGTAAATACTCCTTACCATTCTGTCTTACGCCAAGCTTTATGGTAAAATGCTAGTCTGATGTTTGCTAGACATATTTATTTGCCAGACAAAGGTTTTATCTCTCATTCATGACTGATAATGTTACAAATATGATGCGAGTAGTTATTTTTCCACCAGTGAGTTTCCATTTTATTAGCTAGAAAGTCATGTCTTCTCTTAAGCAGTATTGATTATTATTGTTTTTTAAAGTTGGATACATGTAATTTTTGATAGACTGTACTGGGTAAGTAGCCATAATGGTCATGTTTTGTTCATAATTGAGGGGAATTGCTACTACGTATAATTGTATATAAATTGCTCTGCTTTTTTTTTTTAAATGCTGAGGCAGTTGAAACCTCTCTCTGTTGTTAAGCCATTAAATGAGACTTTTTTTAAGAATGGAATAGGTTTTTAGTTTTTCTTTCAGTATTTGTAACACTTTGTGCATCACCATGTTTATTTATTTGTTATATTTATTTGAAAATTGGTAACCAGGAAAGGCATACTGAGCCAAGGTTCATCTCCTGGTGCTGCCTAGGGAAAGGGTATACAATGAATGAAATACAGTAGTAAAGAAGCATTCCACAAATAACAAAGTGCAAACAGTGCAAGTACAACACGGTTCAAGTGCAGATAATAAAAGGGAGGCAGAAGTTGGAGCTATGAGCAGCAACACAGTCCAATGCAAATAATAAACAACAGGTTGAACAGTTGAAGCTAACAGTATTTGGGACCATAAACTGACCCCAGCAGGGGGGACCATAGCTGGGGAGGAAAGGTGACAAGAGGCAGGTCAGGTAGGGGGCTGGCGAGAACAAGAGGGGGAGCTCAGGTGTTTAAGCTGGTGTCTAAAGGAAGTGGCAGAAGGCGAGAGATGGAGAGAGGAGGGGAGCAGGTTCCAGAAGGAGGGAAGGCAATAGAAGAAGGTTAACTGGCCAGCAGAGGGGTGGGGGAGGGAGAAGCCACGAGGATTATTGAAGCTGAGGGAGTACAAGATAGAGGGAATGTGTCAGATCAGTGCGGCTAGGTAAGAGGGTAGTGACCCAAACCACTATTTGGAGATGAAGGTTGCGCAGTGTAACTGGTGATGGGAGAGAGTAGAGGGAGCAGGGATGAGTGTGTGTGGGGTGGGGGGGAGTTGGTAGCAAAAATGACAGCAGGCATTACAGAGGCTGTCCAGTCTGGCAAGGGAAGAGGAGGGAGTGGCACCGTAGTCCACATCTGCATAGTTGAAGACTGGGGGCACCATTTTGGTATTATACTCCCTGCAGAGACAGGCGGTCTTTGTTATGATACAGGGCAGCAAACATAGGATGAAGTTTGGCGTGGGTTGCATCGATGTATTCAGAGAAGTCGAGGGTACTGTCAAGCCACATACCGAGATACTTGAAGGAGGGGACCACTTCAAGAGGGGGACCATCCATGATGGAGAAGATAGTGAGTAGTGCGAGTTTGGCTGGTTTCTGGCTGGTGCCAAAGATCATGGACACTGTGGGTTTTTTTTTTGTTTGTTTGTTTTGTTTTGTTAGTGCTGACCCAGAGATGGTTGGACTGGAACCAGTGCAAGGCAGTTCAGGGCACTGTGAAAGTCTTGCTGGAGCAAGACTTCCACAGCTGCAGTCGAGGGGCCTGAGATGTAGAGAACTGTCATCTGCATACATGTCAGTATGGGAGTTGTCACAGACAGAGGTCATTGAGGAAAATGGAAAAATGGATTGAGCCCAGGATGGAGCCCTGTGGGATCCCAGCTTGGATTGGGAGTGGAAGAGACAGGATGCCACCTACCTGTACTGACAATGACTACTGATGACCCAAGAGGTGGGAACGGAATCAGTCAACAGCAGGGGCTGAGAGGCTAACCGAACTCAGCTTGTCCAGGAGGAGTGGATGGGTCACTGCAGCAAAGACTTTGGCCAGATCAATGAAAATGGCCACCGTGATGAGCCCCTGATCCATCCCTAAGAGCTAAGCAGAAAACCGCAGTACTGGCGCAAAGAGGGAGAGGTCTGGAGTCACAGTACAAAGCGGACGCCAAACATTAACAGAGCAAAACAATACTGCGCTGCAAACGTGACCACATCACTCAGTGTTTGCTTGCAAAAATACTAGGATCAATACTAGGTTTTTAGGAACAGTTAGAAACAATATGCTGATCTGGACTGTCCCCCCACTTAACAGTGGTTGTATCCGTTTATGTTATTGTCTGCTGTTACTGTCCACTAAGTATTTATTTGGCATGTTCTTACATGTTGCTTCATTCCCAGCCATGATGCCTCATGAGCCTCAGGTAGTGAATTCCATATTCTCACAACCACAACCCTGTACTAAAAAAAATAAAATAAAAAATCCTCCCAGTGATTTTATTAGCAGCTTGTTGTTCCAGCTGATAGCTATGCCTTTAGTGGTATCTGGGAGGGCTAGGGAATATATGACATAAGTAGACTCACTTGCAGAACTTCATATGTCATATATGCTCTGTGGTGTCCTTGTTCTAAGGTGTATATTGGATGTGCTATACGTCCTGTGGTGGAACAAGTCCAGGAGCACATACACTCCACTGTTAGTGGCAAATATGAGAAATTTTGTTAACCAAGTGGGCCCACTGAGACCACGAGTCCCTTTTTCAGGTGTGACCCGGAGTTATTATAAGGAATATACAATCACAATTATGTATACATACAATCACAATTTATAAGTTACAATAGGTTCAGTAACATAGACAGTTTGTACAAATGACAGTATCATATACGAATCGCTATGCAATTACAGAAATGAATAGCAACTATAAATGACAACGTTAAAATCCAAATTAAAGTGCATACCAGGAGAAAAGCTTACATTCTAATAGGCAAGTCTTCCAAAAACATTGAGACTTAAAGGGGGTAAACAGGCCAATTGATTCAGCGCAGCATACAATGTGGAGCCCATCAGCAATTACAGTTGCATAAGCTATATTCTAGCAAGCTGGTTTTTAATCCTTTCTTAAAGTCAAAGAGCATTCTTGTAGGTTACTAGGAAGGGCATTCCACAAGATCAGAGTAAAGGTGGCAAATGACCTCTAGCCTAGGAAAGTCCTGACTCTAGGGACATAGAGGAGCGATCGGTCAGAGGATCTGAGGGACTGCCTACTTGGTTTGGCTAGTAACAGGTCTTTTAGGCTAGGGGGAGCATTGCTGAGCATAAGTTTGAAAGCTAGGCACAGGGAGGAATATGCTAATCAACCTTTAAGTGATGGACTGTTTAGTGACTGAAGGATATTACAGTGGTGCTGCCTAGGGGAGGCCTCCACTGCAAAGCGTCCTATCCTATGATACAGAGTTTTCCATAATTCAGACCCAAAACAATACAATACATGGGCATCAACCATGTGAAACCCCATCCCAGAAGAGGAGATAGGCTTAGAGCCTTCCTAGAAAAAGAGAGTAGAGTTATCTACTTATTGAATGCATTATATCATAGGGGGCTCAGTGACAAGATTTTTTAATGTGGGGTTATTGCTGAAATTAACAATTTACCATGTTCTTGTTGTTTCAGGTTCTGTTGCAGATTGAATTCAGAATCTGGATTTGATGTTGCATATCCCCAAATTTGACTGCACAGGGGAATAATTGTTATTAAACAGTCAACAGGATCTAATACAGTACCTTAAGAAATATTTATACTGTTTACCAATTCATATTTATTATAGGCTGTTATATAATATTGAGCTTCTTAATTGTATTTTTTATCACTGTTATTCACACTTTGATCCACTATATTACTTAAATCACCTATTGTTTATAGTTCATATAGTTTTCTTTAGGACGCCAGGGTGTTTGTAGGCATTATTTCCTCCAACAACATATATCAGTAATTTTCCAGCCAACCCCCCACCCCATGCATGCGCACTGGCGTCCAGGTCATGCATGCGCACTAGTGACCAAACCTTACCCTTTCTCTCCCGCTACATACTAATGAATTTAGTTTGTTGCCCTTCTTAGGTTGCGGGACTCCAGTCCACAGCACACAGATCTGCCCAACACACTCAGGACCAGACAGTGGGAGCCTGTTAAAGGTAATTTGGCTCCCTTTCTGAGCACAGCCTTTGCTGGTGGGGTGTTAGCCCATCGACGCTATGCGTCGCCTGCCCCAGCCACCCTCCCACCCAGGTTCAGCTCCACCTTTTTAGAGGTTAACTGGTCACATGACCTATCACGTGACTCCTCAGGATTTTTTTCTAAGTCCCCACTTTCCCATTTGTTCGTTATACTTTGTGGCCACTAGGAGTTACTGTCTCTCCCTCCTACTCCTCATCCTGTCTACCTCACCTCTTTCCTCCTGTCTCCTCCACTTTTTTTTTTAACCCCTAGCCTCCCTTTTCTGCCTGACCTTAGTTACGGCCCAACCTAGATTCGAATGCTGAACCTTTGGCCCCTCAGGTGGTGACTCTACCACTGCATTATTCTGGCATCCCTTCCGGTTCATATCCTTCTAGCCACCTGTACCTCCAACTCTCTCCTCTCCTAGTACCTTCATCTTGCTGCTAGCTTATCTGCCAGTCTCCACACCCCTCGTCTCAACTCCCACGCTCACAATGTTCTGCCACTCTTACTTACCATGCCCCTCTCCCTCCCTTCTCCCATTTTTCTCCTCTGCCTCTTACACCCCCTGATGTCCCCCCACCCTTGGGTTTGGCCCCCCTCCCTCTTACATCTGGCTCACCCCACTCTCCCTTCTTCCTCCATTTTCACTCAACAGTCTTCCACCCCTCACACTAACTCCATCCCATCCAGGTCCAGCCTTTCCACACCCCCTCTATCCTGTCCCACCCCTCCCTTGCTGCACCCCTCATCCTTACCCTTCCAATTCCCACTGTTTCCCACAAATTCTCTTCCCCAAGATCACAGGTACATAGTCCTCGTAGAACACTCCTCCCTGCCCTCTCCAGGGTGCTCCTCCTGCTCCTGTCGGGCAATATTCACCCCAACCCCGGCCCCATCACATAAGCATCACACCTCCCCCCACCTCACATGGCATTCATATTGCATTTATGAACATATACAGCCTACCAAAAAAGCTTGACAGCCCACAAGTTTGAGTGGCCCAACAACGCCCTGATATCTTATCCCCTAGCAGAAACCTGGCTCTTCAACTCTACCCCTGACTCTGCAGTCGCTATTCCTGGGTTTACCCTCTTCCATACAGACAGAGTCAGCAAACGTGGGGGAGGCTGTGCCACCTAAATTAAAGACTCTCTTAAAGCAGAACCACCCCCCAGTTTGAGCATGGTGCCCAGGCCCTCACCATTAAAGCATCCACTGGGAACTCCTCTACCCCACTCTATCTCACCACTGCCTGTATTCTGCCTAGAAACCAAAAGCCTGCCTCCATCTCTTTCCTGAACTGCCCCTCTCTCACTGCTATCAAACACAAGAGCCTAGTCCTGGGAGACTTTAACATTAATTGGCTCTCAAAGGATGCAACCTCTTTTGCATGCCCTGGATCTAACACAGGTTGTCAGTACCCCCACCCACCAAACTCCAACCTCTGGAACCTCAACTGTCCTTGATCTTATTTTTACTAACCGCCCAAATAGGATCTCCGATATCACTATACTCCCCAGTGCCCTCAGTGACCATTCCCCTGTTCTGTGCACCTGGTCATGTAAAACTCCCAAACCCCTTCCTAGACTCATTCGTCTATGTAAACTGAAACCTGGCAAACTTGAGAACCTAAAGCTCTATCTCAGGTACTGAGACTGGTCACCCCTCTTTAATGCCCCTGACGTTGACACTGCCTTAGACCTCTTCATCTGTGTCTTCAGCGTCGCCTGTAACAAGTTTGCGCCGCGCACAAAATCCCCAATCAAAGGCAACCCTGCCCCTTGGATCTCTCACCAGCTTATGGACTTGATGCGCCATCAGGATGCCCTCTGGCAGACTACCCTTGACACAGGCAGGCCTGCAGACAGACGTTGTCGTGAAGCATGGAACAAGTGCACCTGGGCCATACATAAAGCCAAGGCATCCCACTACAAAATGTCCCTTACATCGTCCTGAGATGTTGGTCGTAAATTTTGGAATAATATCAGAGAACTTAGTGGTAAATCTAAGACCCCCCAATCGAATGTAATGGCACCCTCACCTCTGACCCCAAGCTTTTGCAGATGCCCTGAACCACTCATTCTGTGATCTGAGCCATATCCTTCCCCTAACTTTTTGCTCCCCTCCAACTTCCGCTTCACCCCTGCACCCCTTTTGCCTTAAGAACCACCCCAATGAAACCAAACCATACTTACTGAAAGCCCTCGGTAGCTCTAGGTTCAGTGGGGACTCTCTAGATCTAAAATTACTCAGACTTACCTCCATGAAGTGCTAGCCCCCCACTTATATTCTCAATCGCTCCCATGCCTTGGTGAATTTCCAACTCGCTGGAAAGCTGCCACTATTACCCCTGTCCATAAAAGTGGGGACCCCACCACCACTGGAAACTATCGGCCCATTTCCATTCTGCCCCCCCAAGGCCCTAGAGCACTTAGTATCGGATCAGCTCACGGACTGCCTTTTCAAACACAACCTCTTATGCAAAGAACAACACGGCTTCCAAAAAGGGCACAGTACCACTACAGCACTAATTAAGTACTCCTCTTACCTGCATACAGCTCTGGACAAAGGCCACCTTGCTGGAGCAGTATATGTTGACCGTCGAAGGTCTTCTACACGGTCAATCATGAGCTACTTCTAGCCACCCTCCCTACACTAGGCCTCTCTCAGGACACCATTTGCTGGTTCATAGATTACCTCAAGGGCAGATCACAGCAGGTGAAATTCGGCGAAGCCTTCCCCTCTAGTCTGCCAATTAGATCCTGGGTGCCCCAGGGATCCATCTCGGGCCCACTCCTTTTTAGCCTCTACCTCAATGCCCTCCCCGCTGCCTGCTCCGGCAACCTCCTGTTGTATGCAGACATGCTGTCCTCTACTTCTCACACCTTGACCCTGCCACTTTCCAACATTCCCTGCAATTATCCTTCACCGAAGTTGAACAATGGTTCACTAGCTGGAGGCTAGTCCTCAACTATAAAAAAACAAACGTTATGACCTCCTCTCACCACCAAAATCCTCACAAAAATGCTCACCCCATCATATTCAAGACTCATCAGGCACCGCTAGAACTGTTTGACACTTTCAGATACCTGGGCATCACACTTGACTCCTCCCTTTCATTCCACCAGCACATCCACCACCTTGCATCAACCATCAACACTAGAATCAGCCTACTACACTGCTACAAGCACTGTCTTACACCTGATGCCCTCAGGGTAGCAGTCTCCTCCTCTGTACTATCTCTGCTAGACTATGGGACCCTCATCTGTGGAGCTGCACACCACCTCCCTCAATAGACTTGAGAGTGTCCCTAAACAAAGCCTGCCGCCTCGCCCTTGGTTGTGCCCATACCGTCCACGCCTGCACCCTGTATAGCACAATTGACTGGCTGAACCTTGACAACAGATTAAAATTTCAGACCTGTCTCATGGCCAAGAAAATCATGCTAGGGCCTGCCCCCCTGGTCTTGCTGCTATCATAAGACCCTCTCCAGTCGTTAAAAATACACATAGCTCAACCAGGTCTCTCCTTCACATTCCTAGCTGCAGCACCACCCTCTACCAATGCTCCTTCATGTCCCATGCCCCGTCCTGTACCAACTTACTACCTAGCACCATTGTCTCATTAAATAAGATTGGCGCCTTCAAGGCTTCCCTAAGAGACTGCCTCCAATGCCTGTGATTGTTTCTAAACCTCCCACCCTTCCTTCCATTCTCTCCTGCCCCCGCCAAGGGACCCCAGTCCACCCCCACCCTGTCCCCTCCTTCTTTTTCATGGATTCCTCCATGGGACTATAATATACCTAGAGTTAGTTTAATACCATGTAACTGAAAACTCTTTGTAACCCTTGTTCTAGGGACATGGATATGTTGTTCATCCACACTCATTGGCAGTATCCTTGCCGCTTTAAATCTTGCCGAAGGTCTTCAAGCTTGCTCTCCCACCCACCGGGTGGTATAACTCGGCTCCGCCCATGTGAATCTTCCTTACCGCTTGGAGCTCAGGTTCCCTCCTTAGCTCTGCGTTTGTGACTGGTTCCTATTTCTCCGTTTGCGGTTTAAAATAATATTTTGCAAAGACTTCAGTCTTGATCCCTCGCGACACGATGGATAAATCGACTCCGGTTTGAGATGCCCATGCGGCAGAAGATGTCTCGGACGGATCCACACTCCACGTGTGTCTACTGCTTAGGCCTTGAGCACGACCCGCGGGCTTGCGACCTGTGCTCATCTTTCGACCTCGTCCCTCGAAGACCGTGCTGCCGATTGCAACTGGGCCGTCGAGGCGTTTCCCTCCGGTGAAGTCCAAGGAGGCCCGGTTGGCGGTGTCCGCGGCGGCGGGCTCGGCGGATCAGCTCGAGCGGATGGTCGCCCTCGAAGAGGAGGCGGCGCGGGCCGTATCTTCCTCGGCCGCGGCATTTATCCCGCTCTCTCTGGGTTCTTCCTACACGGCTTCCTTTAAGGAGCTTTGTCTGTCCCTCTCCACTAAAGGAGAAGGGCCTGCGTCTGCTGGACCTTTTTCTCGGTCCAAAAAGAGGGACAAAGGTAAGTCCCTCCGTCGACGCTCTTGGGAGCGGGAAAGGTCCCTCTCCCCGGGCCGTCGACCGTCGGCTTCGGTCGACCGCTCGGCTTCGGCCACTGGCCTCACGGTGTCCCCGTCAGGTCAGTTGACCGAGACTCCCACTGATGAAGTCGAGATTTTTCTCGACCCATTGGACGGGCTGTCGCCTTTAGCAGCCGAGATTCCCCTCTCCCCGGTTCCCCCGGGAGGAGTTGAGGATCCCGTGGGCTCGCCTGTGCCTCCGGTTCCGGAGCCCTCGGATGGACCTTCCGAGCCGAAGGGAGTGTCGGTTCCGGCCGACACCTCCTGCACCGACCCCGGAAATTCCGGGACTCTCGGTCAGTCTCGTCTGACCTCTTGGTCCAGCCGTTCCCACCGTCATAAGCGGTCTCCGGTCTCGGCACCGCGTGCAAGCGGGCGTCACTGTCCTCGTCCTCCTCCTCGGATGAGGGAGTGCTCGGCGTAATTGCGTGGACGGTACGAGGACTCATGTTGCAACAGCTCCTCCTGGCCGGGGATACACCTCGGCGCCTTCCCGGCCATTAAGTGGCTGTCACCGAGCGGCCGACACAACCTCGACTTGTCCGAGGAGTCTACCCAGGCGGTTGTTCGGCCCGAAACCAGCTGCTCCACCGATTGGGTGGAACCTCCGCCTCCACAGCCACCAATTGGGGCTCCGACCAAGATTCTCGGTCGGCTGAGGGTTTACCCCATCGGCTGTCAGTTACCCTCACTCCCGACCGACCTCGGCAGGTGAAGGGTGGCTCAGGCCAGAGGCAGCTCTTCGAGGACTCTTCCGAGTCCGAAGATGATTCCTCCTTCTTCTCCAAGCGACTGGACTTGGAGTCTTCAGGAGGTCAGCCAATGGACGATAGCCCGTCGTCCTTCCTAGGACTGCTTCGGCTCATCTCGGAGTCTACCGGGATGGAGCTGAACCCGTTTCAAACAGACCAGGTATCCCCTCACGGAGATTCTGGACCGAGGATTCTCAGCGGAGGCCTCTCGGTGGCGAGGCCATAGTGGGTCCAGCACTGGAACTTTGGCAGCGCCCTGCTTCCTGCCCTGCGCCTTGACCAGGATGGCCAGGGAAGTATCGGTCCTCCGGTTCCTTGTCCGGTTTGAACACCCTCTGCTGAGGTTGGTTACCGACAGCGTTCAGTAGCCTGCAACGCCAGGGATGGACAAACCTCCTGACAAGGAGTCCAGAAATTGGACTAGTCGGGCGAAAAAGTCTACGCTGCGTCCCTCTACAACGCCGTCGAAGGCCAGTTCGGCCGTCCTCATGGCACATTTTCTCATGCCCTGTTGGGCTCCTGGATGAGGTCATCCCTCATCTTCCGCCGATCTGCAGACTACGGTTAAGCAGGTGCGGGACCAGGGCAGGGAGTGGCCAAACAGCAGCTCCAGACTGCTTTGGATGTGGGGACTCATGTGCCAGATCGGTGGCGGCGCGCAGTGGCTATGCGTCGGGCTTGGCTGAGGATATCCACCTTTACTTGGATACCCAGCACAAGTTGGCGGATGTTCCTTTTGGGACTGACCTCTTGACCCTGGGGTGGAAGGTCACCTGCAGAGGATCGAGAGTCAATGCCACCTTGGACTCGGTCTCTTCCGCTCAGAAGGACAAAGGCCGTAAACCACAGCCTAAGCCCTTTGTTCCTCTTCCAGGCCTCGTGCCGCCCGGCCCAGTTAACGCTGGCCAGCAGGCCGGCCTGGCATCCCAAACCCAAGCCGCCGGCTTCTAACAGGAGGCAGGGAGGAAAGGGCCCAGGAGGTCCCTCGGCGGTCCCTCCTCCAAGCCTGCCCAGTGACGGGCTGAGGGGTGTCGCCCCCATCCCGTCACCTTACCCTGGGTCCCCGGTAGGGGCAGCTCCAGCACTCCGTTCCGCCTGGTCGCTGTTACCACGGACAGGTGGGTCTTAGGTGGTAGGGAAGAGGCCTGCCTCTGGAATTCGAGCAGGCACCACCTCTTCAGAGCCGGTCACTGGGGCCAGATCCCCAGTTCACTGGCGGCTCATGAGCCGACATCACTCTCCTCCTCCAGAAGGAGGTGGTGAGAGGTGGTGGACCCCTCCTTCAGACCCAGGGTTTGTGTCCAGGTACTTCCTGGTTCCGAACGGACGGGGGCTGGCGCCCATTTCATCCTACGACCTAAACAAGTTCCTAAGGTCTCGAACCTTCAGGATGGTCACTCTGGCTCAGATAATACCACTCCTTGGAGCGGCGTGTGGTTCTGCTCTCTGGACTTGCAGGACAGCGTTTTCCGCGTCCCTATCCGTCCGTCTACAGAGATTCCTTAAGCTTCGAGCGGAAGGATCTCTCTTCGGTTCAAGCCATGCCCTTGACACGTCTCCAGCTCAGGGTCTTCACCAAATGCATGGCAGTGGTGACAGCATTCCCTCGGCGCCCGGTCGGGTGTACCCTTACCTGGGCGACTGGCGATGCAGCTCCTCCAGGAAGGAGGCGGGGTGGTCCAGAGATCTGGCCTCCAGGTCTGCTCTCAACTGGGCCTCCTTGTCAACGAGGCCAGAGTCGGAATCTCGAGCCGAAGCAGGTGATTTTATTCATCGGGCGCGGCTCGACTCTCTTCGAGCCAGAGCGCGGCTCCCGGCGGACAGGGCCGAGGTTCTTTCCTCCTTTGCCCGATCATTTCTGGTTGGGCAATTGGCCCTGCCCGGGACTTCCTGCGCCTCCTGGGTCTCATGGCGGCCTGTACCAGCGTGGTCCGTTGGGCCCGCTGGAACATGCGTCCCCTTCAGTGGGGACTGGCCAGCCAGTGGTCACAACGCTGCGATCCCTTGACAGCTTCAGTCGGTGACAGGGGGATGTGGAATGCTCTCCAGTGGTGGACTGTTCCAGATCAATTGCAGGAGGGCATCCTGTTCGTCCCCCGAGCCGACGGTCTCTCTGTCGACCGATGCCTCTCTGATGGGTTGGGTGCCCATCTGGGGAACACCGGCTCATGGCCTCTGGTCCCCGCGGGAGTCCCACATCAACCTGCTGGAGCTCCCGGCGGTCCGCCTAGCTCTCACCGCCTTTGCTCCGTTCCTCCGGGGTCAAGTGGTCCGAGTCCAGACGGACAATACCACGACCTATGTACTATCTAAACCGCCAGGGCGGGACGGCTCCATGCTTCTATGCAAGGAAGCTCTCCGCATTTGGTCACTCAGTGCGCGGCCTGGAGGCGGATCTCCTAGCCTATTCACGTGGCAGGAGCCTCCAACACCCTGGCCGATGCCCTGAGCCGGATAGGGGCTGCATCCCACAGTGGTCTCTCCTGCGGAGGTAGTACAGCATCTGTTCTCCCTTTGGGGCACACCTCAGGTGGACCTGTTTGCCTCCACAGAGCAGCGAGCTGAGTCTGTTCCATGCCCGCCCTCAGCAGGGCTGCTGCAGGGGATGCCTTCTCGAGGCAATGGACCCGGGCCTCTTTTAGCCTTTCCCCATTTCCCTTGATCCACAAGGTGCTTCTCAAGGCGAGGAGGGACAGGCGCAGGTGATTCTGATAGCCCCAGACTGGCCTCGCCAGTTCTGGTACCCAGATCTCCTCAGTCTCAGCTCCAGGACTCGCGGCAGCTTCCAGCTCGCCCGGACCTGCTCTCAGTCAATCAGGGAAGGTGTTCCATCGGACCTTCAATCCCTGCACCTGACGGCCTGGTTCCTGGCGGCTAGAGTTCCAGGCTTTGGGTCTTTCGTGAGGTCCTCAGTAGTTGAGGCGTCCCGTGGAGTGGAGCCAGAAATGCTATGCCTTCAAATGGAAAAGGTTTTCCATTTGGTGTCAGAACAGAGGGCTTGGACCCTTCCTCCTGTTCCTTAGCAAGCATCTTGGACTATTTATGGTCCCTTTCTGAGTCAAGAGGCTTGGGTCGGCGACCTAAGGGTGCACTGGCAGCCATCTCTGCTTACAGGTAGCGGGCCGGAAGCAGTCGGTGGCCGCAGGAGAAGGTGGTCTGGCGCTTTTCAAGGCCTTGATCACATTTCCTCCAGTGCGGAACCCCACCTCCGTGGGATCTACTGCTGGTACTGGCAAAGCTCATGGGGCAAGCCATTCAACCTATGCACAGGTGTGCTCTCTCCTCACCTGTCGTGGAAGACCGCCTTCTTGGTGGCTATCACGTCCAGCCAGAAGGATGGGAGAGCTCCAGGCGCCCATCAGTCTCCTTACCTGGTCTTCCACAGGGACAAGGTTGTCCTGCGCCCACCCGAAATTCCTTCCGAAGGTGGTGTCGGAGTTTCACCTCAACCAGGTGTTGACTCTGCGGTGTTCTACCCCAATCACACCTCGGAGGCGAATAAAGGCTCCATACTCTGGATCTAGAAGAGGCGCCGCTTATTATAAGGAAGCGCCGCATGGCTGAAATTGGGAGAGGTTCGCTAGCTGTTTGTCACCTACGCTGAAGCCGCATCTGGCAGACCTGCAGCCAAGCGGACGATAAGCAGGTGGGTAACCTCCTGCATAGATCTCTGCTATAAGTTAGCGGGCATGGAGCCTCCCAGAGGATAAGAGCTCATTCTACCTGGCCATACTGTGCGTAACGGGTGGCTGCTTCCAGGGACGCCCCTATCCAGGAAATCTGCAGGGCTGCTACCTGAAGTCAGCAAACACCTTCATTACCCACTACCACATCGACCTTGAGTCACGCCCGGGATGCTGGTTTTGGGGCCTCGGTTCTCAGTCTCTCTTTCCCAAGTAAGTATATGGGGTGTCGGTCTGCCTCCCTCCTCCCGGAGAACTGCTAGGAGTCTGCCAATGGTGTGGATGAACAACATATCCATGTCCTAAGATACAGGTTACTCACCTGTAACAGGAGTTCTAGGAATGGTATATGTTGTTCATCCACACGACTCTCCGACCTCCCGGCTCGGCGCACAACCTGAGCTTCCAGCGGCCAGATCTGGCGTCATGGGCGGAGCCGAGTTATACCACCCGGTGGGTGGGAGGAGCAAGCTTGAAGACCTTCCGGCAAGATTTAAAGCGGCAAGGATACTGCCAATGAGTGTGGATGAACAACATATACCATTCCTAGAACTCCTGTTACAGGTGAGTAACCTGTATTTTTGTTTTCCCTTGTAGCTACGTCATGTTTATCTATCATGAATGTGTTTTTGACTGTCTTTGTATTTTTCTGACATGGAGTTTTTGTAAATGAGTCTCTGACTCAAAGGTTAATTCCGAAATTTCAATAAATAAATTAAAAAATCTTTAAATGTTTGCCTTAAAAGGAAATACTGTGCTTGTCTAACCTCTCCTCCTAAAGAAGAATCTTCAGAGATTCAAAGCACTGGGATTTTGCTGTTCTTTCTGTGCCAGTAAAGTCACTTTTGTAGACAAGCACTGCTGAGTGCTGTGGTCACTTTTGCAGCATGTTTTACTTTTTTTATTGCTGTGGGTGGAGCCTACAGCCATCCTGCTTTACCTTGAAAAAAGGGCTTTCCATGGAACACATTTTTAGTACTTTTCAGTGTATTCTTTCATAACTGCAAATCCCTATGGCAGTTATAAAATACTCCCTTCTTTCTTAGCTGCTTTTCTCTGAAGACAAATGTGCACACCTTCCAAACAAATCTAAATATCTTTAAAACTATGCAACGTGCACAAAAACAACCCGCTTGAAAGTTGTTCAGGACAAAAAGACATTTCACGTGAGGGTAGTCACTAATCTGAATTCTTTATATTTTGTAAAATATGGTTTTCTAAATAACTTCATTTTTTTTCTGCTCTGAGTGAACACAGTAGGACTTGTGCCAAACAAATGTAAATATCTCAGAAAGTATAGAAGTTACCAATATACAACCAACATGAAAATTGTTCAGCACAAAATAACCTTTCAAATAACTAATCTGAATTCATTAGATTTTTTTAAAATATAGCCAATTGAAAGGTGAAAATTGTGAAGAAAAATTAAAATGCAGGTAATCAGATGGCCATAATTTTAAAAACTGTAATTCTAACCCCAGGAAGCACTCATCATGATTAAACTGATGCAGTCAGCCTCCTATGTTGAACTGCCCGGAGAGATGGAATTATATGGAAATGATGGAACTCTCAATTGGCTCATGCCAATTTCAAACTGCTGCCCTAGCAACTGCTGCACTCTGAGTACTTCAGATTCTTTACTCCACCTGCCTAGTAAGGTCGTCCTGGAGAGCTCTCCTTGAACTGTCTTTGGACTAAAATTATCTGTTTGATAAGTACTCATTTTTAGTTTAAATTTAAATTGCTGCCTTAGAACTTTGTTTAGTGAAGTTTATTTAGTGTTGTAGTAGTTGTTTATACTTATTCGTGGTTCCCTCACGGTTCCTTGGAACCAAGGTTTCCGCATCTATTTGTGAGGTTTACCTCATATTTCTTTATAAATTATATATTTAGCAGTCAGTTTCTTGAACTGCTTTAGTTTTGTTTAAATTTAGTGTATTTTTCGGTTCCCTTTTCTTTCGGGAATTGAGTAACGCTCAGTTCCAGGAACCATTAGCGGTAGTTATTTAAAAAGAAACCTCCGGTTCTGAGGTATTTTGAATAACGGTTTTGAAAAGTGATCTTTTTGTCTAGCTTCAATGTCAGAGGTCCATTTGGATAAACCTAAAAAACACACTGGTTTTTAATGCTGTGAGTCTTGTGGGCAACTTATAGCAAAGGCAGATAGACATTCTCTGTGTATTTCTTGTTTGGGTACAAGTTATATCTTTTCCAGTTGTGATATTTGTAAAACCTTTTGTTCTAAAACATTAAAGAAAAGGGCTAAGATTTTAGAAGAGATGGCTTCTGCTTCTAGTGTGGACAATTCTGCTTCTTCCTCTTCCCATAAAAAGGATGGAGGTAAAGCCAAGGATCCTAACAGAAGTTCAGAAAAATCTGAACAAGGTAAAACAAGGGCTGTAGAAACAGGTTCTGAACCTGTTCCATTAAAGAAAAAATGTAAAGAAAATCATGTCGCTGTGCCTCCAGCCAAGAAGGCTAAGGAGCTCCCAGCAGACAAGCATAGTATGCCCTCGGCTGAGGACATTGCTAAAGCCTTACAGATTTTACAAGCCCTACAGGGTGCAATCCCAGTTCCTACACCGGCTGCCCCGGTTCCTCCTCCAACTCCAGCAAGGCAGGAATTGCTGGAAGTGTATGGTGAGGAGGATGAGGATGACGTCAAAGGGGAACCTATAGATTCAGAAGTCTCCCCAGAACAAGAGTTTGGGTCTCCTCTTAGGGGTCCTGAGGAATATTCTTCCCACTATGCCTTTGTTAAGAGCATGGTGGAGACCCTTAACCTTCCTCTTCAGGAAACAGAAGAGGATATGGAGGAGGCAGAGTTTTTGGATATGATGGGGCTAACCCCCATGAAAAGTCTGCTTTTGCCCATGCATAAGTCCTTAAAAAAGGCTGCATTACAGATTTTTAAAACTCCAACTTCTATCCCTGGTGTGGATAAAAAAGCCAACAAGAAACACCAGTCGGATAGAACTACAGCTGATTTCATGTTTACTCATCCTGACCCTGAAGGGGTAGTCCAGGCTACTGCCTGTGATAAGGCCAGGATCCCCTTGGCTACCCATCCACTAGACAAAGACTCAAGGAAAATGGATGCCATGGGAAAGAAAGGGTACATGGCTGCCTCTTTATTGGTTAGGGAGGCCAATTACATGGCATATGCAGTACAGTACCAGAAGGTTCTCTGGAACACTGTTCTAGCTCTGGCTGGTAAAGTGACAGGTGAAGTGGCTATAGATCTGCAGGATGCAGCAAGGGCTGCATTTGATGCTACCAAGTATCAATTTCATATGGCAGTGGATGCCAGTGATACTGCTTCCAGATTAATGGCTCTGTCTGTCTCGCTTAGGAGGTTTGCGTGGCTTAGAGCCACTAACCTGACCTTAGACACCCAGGCCAAAGCAGTGGATTTTCCCTTGAGAACAACTCCTTGTTTGGAGATGAGACTGAAGCATATATGAAGAAGGTGGAGGAATATAAATCCACCTATCGAAGCAATTCAAATAATGGGCCTTCCACCTCTTATAGATCCTAGAGTAGGGGAGGGAGGAGTAGGGGTTTTTACTCCAAACTATTCTTTCAAGCACAGGCCTCTCGGCCTCAACAGCAGGCCAGAGGTTACTTCAGAGGAAGGGGCAGGAGAGTCATGAGAAGAGCTGCTCCTGCATCACAAGTTCAGGCAAAGCCCACACAGAACCCCTGATGGGCTAGTGCAGGGCGCATCCCCCATTATAGAACCACCAGTGGGTGGTAGACTGGCTCACTACCTTCACGCTTGGCATTCTGTCACCACAGACAAGTGGGTATTGGAGGTAGTGAGCCAGGGACTGGTACTCTGCTTCAAATCATTCCCAAGGCTGAGGACAAGAACCTTTGCTCCAGTAACATCTGCAGACAGAATTCTGTCAGAAGCAGAGGTATAGCATCTGCTGGCAGTCAGAGCAGTGGAAACAGTGGGCAGGATTCACAAAGCTATCAGGACCCAAGTCCCACTCCGCAACTGCAGTTACAGACTGAAATCGCCTGGTGGCACCACCCTCAAGCAGCCGTAAATTGTGGAGCCGGTTGTAATCTGGCTGCACTTTTGTGAATGCCCTCCGCTGCGGGACTCCTGCAACTCCGCAAGTGGCCACCCTTTAGCACTGACATTTTGTTGCAGCTGCGGGAATTTCATGATCTTTATGAATCCTGCCCAGTGCCTCTACTACACAGGAGCAAAAGTTTTTATTCCAGGTGTTTCCTCATAAGGAAGAAAACCGGGGATTGGCGACCTAGTTTGGATCTCAGACACATTTTGAAACCAAGGTTCAAAATGGTCACTCTGGCAATAATAGAAACATAGAATTTGAGGGCAGATAAGGACCGCTTGGCCCATCTAGTCTGCCCATTTCCCTACCTGATGGATAAGCTGCAGATTCTAGTTAACAGCTTATTTCCTCCTTCCACCACTAGAATTGCCTTCTGTCTGTCCCATGCATTCTTGAATTCTCCCACTGTTCCCGACTCCACAACCTCCTCAGGAAGTCTGTTCCATGCATCCACAACCCTCACTGTGAACAAATACTTTCTAACATTACCTCTGAGCCGTCCCCCCTCTATCTTCAAATTGCGCCCTCTTGTTCCTGCACCTCTCTTTTTCTGAAAGATGCTACCATCTTGTACTTTAATTCTCTTGAGATACTTGAAAGTTTCTATCATGTCCCCCTCTCCCTCATTTCCTCAAGGGTATACATATTAAGCTGCTTTAGTCGCTCCTCGTATGTCTTCTGGTGCAGACCCTGCACCATTTTGTTGCCCTCCTCTGAATGGCCTCCATTCTGCCTATGTCTTTGTGGAGATGGGGTCTCCAGAATTGCACACAGCACCCCAGATGGGGTCTCACCAACTGTTTGTACAGAGGGATAACAACTTCCTGTTTTCTACTGTTGATGCCTCTCCCTATGCATCCCAGTATCCCCCTAGCCTTCCTTACTGCCTTCTCACATCGCTTGCCCATTTAGGTCAACTGATATAATTACTCCTAGGTCTCTTTCGATTTTTGTTGTTGTTATTAACTCACTCCCACTGTGTACTCTTCCCCTGGTTTTTTTTTTCCCAGATGCATTACCTTGCACTTCTTTTACTGAATCTGAGCTGCCACGTATTTGACCATTCCTCCAACCTTGCCAAGTCCCTTTTCATTTTTTCCACCCCACCTTGTGTATCAATCCTGTTGCAGATCTTTGTAACTCTGATGGCAACAGATTGTTATGACTTGAAGTAGGGAATATTGTTTTCCACAACTCTTTCTTCAAAATGTATATCTGTGGGATGTTCGACACAGTTTAAATATTTTCCACACATTTCCATTTCCAAAGTGTATATCTGTGGGATGTGCCACACACTTTAAAATCCTCCTGGTGCATGGTCTTTGCCCAAGGAACATTGATGCCCATCCATGAACCACTTAGCCCTGCCTGAAACTCCAGATGGCATTCCTCCCACCCTTTGCCCCAAACAGCCTCTGTCCCAAACCCACTCAGCAGGTCAGGCCCTCTACTCCCAAAATGCCAACCTCCGAGCGCAGTCTTATGAACAGTTTAACAGAACAAGGTAACCCTCTTATCTGTTTTGTAAGTTTGGATCAACCTTTGGTCTCAAGTCTTGGAGGGATTCAAACGTTAACCTCTTGCTAGTATACCCAATGTACAGGCACAGATATTTCTGTCCTCGGGGGGGGGGCAGATATTTTTGCCTACAAGCACCCAACCAGGTATACAGAGATGAACCCTTAAAAACTTTAATAAAGATCTCAGATACAAAAGGCTTCTCTTTCCAGTTTGGTATCACCATTCAAGTTTATGCCAGTGTCTGCTATAACCATGTATACTTTTCTTACAAATAAAAGAAATTCAAAGACAAACCAAGTATGCTCTAAAAAGAACTTTACTGAAATAGATAAACATATGTAAAACACAAAATACAGAACTCATATCATAAGACATACAAATCTTTTTAAAGAACAAGGTTTAAACAGTGCAAATTCCTACTTACAGTACTTAGATTTGACTCTCTACTTGTCTACAGTGCTCATCGATGTTTCTTGATCAGAGTCTAGATAAAAATGTGACAGAAGTAAAACAGAATATTCCTTTAAGCAAACTGTATTTGCCAACCCCTTTTTGTGTGAGGTCATCTAGCTCCTCCTCTGTCAGAATATACAAAAAAAATATATTTTATACAAAAACAGGATGTCTTTTCAAAGTATTAACTTCTGCAACTTCAGCATAATTCATGTCCTTCAAATGACACTACTTTGATTTCATAATAAGCTTTCCCCTTCCAGGACATGAAAGCATCTTTATGATTTCGCACTTCTGTGTGATAACCTGGGTTTTTCCTCCAGTGTCATAAAATGGATATGATATAGCAACTACAGCTGTAATTGACTCAGACAAACAGGATCCTTGATTAAGGCCTTCCATGTAACACCTAGTACCTAAAACTGCGTGTGATCTCACGTGCTGTTTTCAGCAGTTTCTCATGGCTTTCATCTTTCAGCTGAAACCTGGGGGGGATGAGTGAAGTCATTCTAAGAACACCAGATTTTCCAGCAGAGACAGTCAGTAATACATTTTATTTTAAATAAAAACATGATACAGCACTCAGACCTGGTTGTCCACGTCACAATTCCTTCCCACCTAGACTGAATTTGGAGGTTCTATCCCCTGCATGGGATGAGCTTCCCAAATCATTTCACTCCTCATAGACCCTAGACAACCCATCTGAGTTCTGGTTCTTTGCTCCAGCCCTATGTATGATTTTTGATCATACCCTTGTAAAGCAAGACTCCATCTTAGTAGTCTGCCATTGTTTTTCCCCATCTGCATCAGCCAAACTAGGGGGTTGTGGTCAGTCTGCACCACAAAATGCTGCCCATACAAGTATGGCTCTAATTTCTTTAGGGTCCACACTATGGCAAGACACTCCTTTTCCACCGTGGAGTACGCTTGCTCCCTGGGAAGTAGTTTCCTGCTCAGGTACACTACTGCGTAATCTGTCCCTTGGCTAGATGTCTGGCTCAGTACTGCCCCAATACCCATGTCTGAGGCATCCGTCTGAACTATAAAGGTTTTGCTGTATTCTGGACTTGTCAAAACAGGAGCACTGTACAGTACCTCCTTCAGTCTGGTAAAGGCTTCCTCACAAGCAGGGCCCCAGGTAATTTTCTTTGGCATCTTTTTCTTTGTCAGGTCAGATGGAGCAGCCAGGGCACTGTAATTGGGTACAAATTTTCTGTAGTACCCTGGTGTCCCTAGAAAGCTTCTGACCTGCTTCTGGGTTTCTGGTCTGGGCCACGCCTGGATCACCTCTATCTTTTTTGGTTAGGATGGAGCTGTCCCTGGCGTATCAAATGCCCAAGGTATGCCACTTCTCTCATGGCCACCTGGCACTTCTCGGCTTTGACAGTGAGCCTGGCCCTCTGTATCCTGCCCAGCACTTCCTTAAGGTAGGATAAGTGTTCCTCCCAGCTGGTACTAAAGATGGCAATGTCATCCAAGTATGCCACGGCGTACTCCTCAGCACCACTTAACACCTGGTTCACCAACCTTTGGAAAGTGGTCGGGGCATTCTTCATTCCGAAAGGCATTACTTTAAACTCAAATAAGCCTATTGGAGTGATGAAGGCCGACCTCTCCCTAGCTCTGTCAATTCTACCTGCCAATAACCCTTCGTCAGGTCAATGGTTGTAAGGTAGGTCACCCCCCCCAACTTGTCCAGGAGTTTGTCTGTCCGGGGCATTGGGTGGGCGTCTGACTTTGTGACTGCATTCAGTCCATGATAGTCCACACAGAAACAAATTGAGCCATCTGACTTGGGCACAAGGACTACGGGTGAGGCCTAGGGGATGTGGGATGTCTGGATTACCCCTAAATCCAGTATCTCCTCCACTTCCCTCCTAATGTCCTTTTGGACAGCCTCTGACACCCGATATGCTGTCCGCTGTATGGGCGTCTTGTGTCCCTGTCTCCACATCCTGTGTCGCAAAGGGGGTTAGTCCAGGCTTGGGGCAAAGTCTACTAAAACCGCCCTTACTTTCTGGACCTAGTCCGGGTTCAGCTGGGGAGGCAATTTTAATGCCTCCACAGAGGACTCCCGCTTACTTTCTTCCAGCAAATCCAGAAGGGGGTCTTCTTCGTCCGTCCCCTCACCATGACTACACACTGCAAACACCATGTCAGCCCTATTTGCATATGGCTTCATCATGTTGACATGGTACATCCTTTCAGTCTGTCTTTGGTCAGGTAACTCCACAATGTAGTTCATGTCATTTACCTTCCTAACATCTTTGTACAGTCCTGCCCACTCAGCTTGCAGCTTGGCTTTCCAGACCAGAATAAGGACCATGACTTCCTGACCCACCATGTATGAGCGAGCTCTGGCTCTGCGGTCATACCACACTTTTTGTTTCTGTTGGGAAGCTGCTAGGTTGCTCTGGGCTGTACCCATAAGCTCCTTCAGTCTTTCCCTAAACCTAAGGACGCAATCCACAATGGGAGTTCCCTGGGTGGCATGCTTGTCTTCCCAGTCCTCCCGGTTCAAGTCTAGGGGTCCACGTACCCAGTGTCCATATAAGAGTTTGAAGGGGGAAATTCCTGTCAGCTCTTGGGACACCTCCCTGTATGCAAACAGGTGGGGAAGGCATGTATCGCAGTCCCTCCCATGCTGTACAGCAAACGCCCAGATCATTGACTTTAGGGTACCATTGCATCGTTCCACAGGCCCATTGGCTTGTGGGTGATGTGGTGTCGTGTATCTCTGCACCACCCCACACTTCTCCCATAAACATTTCATCAGGTCTGACATGAAGGAACCCCCTTGATTGGTGATTACCTCCTGCAGAAACCCAACACGGGAGAAAATCTCAAGTAAGGCATCTGCCACTTTGTCTTCCCTCAGTGAGGATAGGGCAACTGCCTCTGGGTACCGGCTGGCATAGTCCACCACAGTCAGGGTGAATCTCTTCCCTGAAGAGCTGGGGGTATTTAAAGGCCCCACAATATCCATTCTCACCCTCTGGAATGGCTCCTCCACTATTGGCAAGGGGATCAGGGTTGCTTGGGTTTTCTTGCCTGCCTTCCCTACTTCTTGGCACCGATGACAAGACCTGCAGTACTCCTTCACCTGCTGGGTGAAGTTAGGGCAGTAGAAATTCTGGGCCAACCGCTGCATAGTGCGTGCGATTCCCAGATGACCAGAAAAGGGAATATCGTGTGCAATTTTGAGTAACTGTTCACGATACCCTTGGGGAATGACAAGCTGCCTGCCTAGCATCCCTTCCTCTGTCTGTATTGCCTGAGTATACATAAGTCAATTTTCCCAATAAACCTTATGTCATCCGTCACCTCCCTGTGCTCCGTCAGAGTCTGCCCAAGCCCTCAGCTTCTCTAAACTAAGGTCACTCCTCTGAGCAGCTGCAAACCCCTGACACATTCCCAAGGTATGGGACAGGTCCCCTTCAGTTGCTAAACTAGGGTCCATAGCACTAGCATCAGGGCACTCAGGATCACTGTCAGTCCCAACCCTCTGACAATGGGTCACCCCTCCCTCTTCAGAGTAACCTTCCGTAGCTGTGCGGTCACTTGCTACTGGGGAAATTTCTACCCCCTTTTTATCAGTCTCCATATCAGGATACACAGGCTGGGGAACCAGTCTCCCAGTAGTTTCCACAAGGGCCTCTGTGGGGTTCAGGGAACTACAATTTTCCCTTGCCGCTTGGCTACGGGTAACTGCACATACCATCCCCTGTTAGAGATTGTTACACAGGATCACATCCACTGCTAATGTTTTGGCTACAGCCACCTGTTACACAGTTCCCCCTGTTTCACCCCAGTCTAAGAGAATACTAGCGAGGGGTAATATTTTCTCTTCACCAGTGAACCCTTGGACAGTGACATATTTATCGGGTATAAGCTGACCAGACTGTACCAGATCCCTCTTTACTAATGTCAGGGATGCCTCGTGTCCCTTAACCCTTGCATCTGCACACCATTTACCATGACTGGGTGCATGTGTTCCCTCATGTTCACTGGCATGCTTCCAGGGACACACAAACAACCTACTTCTTTTCTAGCACCCGGTTGTGTATTATGGCTGGCCTTTTTGGGACACTGTCTGGCAAGATGACCAGTTTACTTACCCAACCAACATTCAGTTCTTCTCTCAGAGAAATCTTTTCTCTGAAACCTGGGACTAACTGGTTTTGGTGGTGGCGGTGAGGTTTTTAGCTTCCCTGAAGGCGCGCTTTTCCCTTTCTGCACTGTCATGCCCGCCCCATTTCCTCTCAGAGCAGGTCTGCTCTTGGCACAGCAGTCTGAGAGTTCAGCAGCCTCTTGCACTGTTTTGGGATCTCTGTCCTCTAGCCAGGTTTTTAGCTCTGCTTGGCAAGCCCAATAAAACTGTTCTAATAAAATCTCATTTTCAATTTTATCAGCAAGAGTTTGCCTCAATTCCTTCCCATCAACGTTTTAAAAACTGATGTCGTTTCGTGGCTAGCTCCTTGTAGCTCATATCAGGGCTTCACCTGAGCTTACAGAATTTAGCTCTATATGATTCAGCAGTTAATTCAAACTTTTTTAACAGTGCATCTTTTAGCTTGCTGTAGTCATTGCTGTCCTCATTGTCCATTTGACCCAGTGCATCCTGAACTTTCCCGGTAAGTAGCGGGGATAGTTGGAAGCTCCGGGACTCTCTAGAAATTTTAGCCTGAATACAAACTTTTTCAAAAGAATTTAAAAAGGCATCCATGTCCTCCCCCTCTTTAAACTTGGCTATTAATTTGGAGTTCAGTTTGTAACCCAGTCCTGCAGTCCCAGTTAAACCCAAGCCACTTACCTGCTCTGGTGCCGCTGGTCGGGTCATAGCTTCTCCAGTTCGTTTTGCCTCTGGCACTCCTCTCTCTTCTCCTCTGCAGCTTGCTGGCACTCACGCTCCTCACGGTCTGCCTCCCTCTGTTCTCGCTCTGCCTCCAGTTCCATCCTGCACAACTCAGTTTGCAGCCTGAGTACCTCTGGATTCAGGATACTGGTGACCTTCCCCTGCTGCTGTGTCCCTTCACTGACACTGGCCCTGCTGTCCTCCTCAATGGCTCTGGACCCTTCACTGGCCACTAGCCCTTTCACACTTGAGGTTTGGTCCTTTCCAGTCACGGTTGGTGACTCGCTGCTCTGGATTTACTACCATCAGGGCATCTATGAGGCTCTGTTTGCTTGCTTTCACTTCGAATGAACTCCTCTGTCCCCGCACAACTGCCTTAAGTAATCTACCATGTGCCTGCTGTAGTTGGAAGTCATCTTTCCTGACTACTGCTACTCTGACTGCACTTTAGGGAAAAAAATAAAACTGGTAGGAACCTGACAGTATGCCAAGTGATATATAGTTCTGTTTCCTTTTTAAAATAAAACTCTGTCTCTTTCTTTCTTTGTAAGAGAGCTTACGGTCTCAGCTGACACAGAACAATAAAGCTTGTGATACCAAAATTGTGCCACTGCTGCCAACCAGTCTGTCACAAACCCACTCAGCAGGTCAGGCCCTCTACTCCCAAAGTGCCAACCTCCGAGCGCAGTCTTGTGAACAGTTTAATAGAACAAGGTAACCCTCTTGTCTGTTTTGTGAGTTCAGATCAACCTTTGGTCTCAAGTCTTGGAGGGATTCAAACTGTTAACCTCTTGCTAGCATACCCAATGTACAGGCTAAGATATTTATGTCTTTGGGGGGCCAGATATCTTTGCCTATGGGCACCTAACCAGGTATACAGAGATGAACCCTTAAAAACATTAATAAAGACCTCAGATTTAAAACGCTTCTCTTTCCAGTTTGGTATCACCATTCAAGCTTATGCCAGTGTCTGCTATAACCATGTATACTTTTCTTACAAATAAAAGAAATTCAAAGACAGACCAAGTATGCTCTAAAAAGAACTTTACTGAAATAGATAAAAATATGTAAACCACAAAATACAGAACTCTTATATCACAAGACATACAAATCTTTTAAAAGAACAAGGTTTAAACTGTGCAAATTCCTACTTACGGTACTTAGATTTGACTCTCTTTCTAAATACTTGTTTAAAGTGCTCACAGATGTTTGTCAGAGTCTAGATAAAAATGTGACAGAAGTAAAACAGAATATTCCTTTAAGCAAACTGTATTTGCCAACCCCTTTTTGTGTGAGGTCATCTAGCTCCTCCTCTGTCAGAATATATAAAAAAAAATATTTTTTATACAAAAACAGGATGTCTTTTCAAAGTATTAACTTCTGCAACTTCAGCATAATTCATGTCCTTCAAATGACACTACTTTGATCTCATAATAAGCATTCCCCTTCCAGGACATGAAACCATCTTTATAATTTCGCACTTCTGTGTGATAACCTGGGTTTTTCCTCCAATGTCATAAAATGGATATGATATAGCAACTACAGCTGTAATTGACTCAGACAAACAGGATCCTTGATTGAGGCCTTCCATGTAACACCTAGTACCTAAAACTGTGCGTGTGATCTCACATGCTGTTTCTAGCAGTTTCTCATGGCTTTCATCTTTCAGCTGAAACCTGGGGGGGGGGATGAGTGAAGTCATTCTAAGAACACCAGATTTTCCAGCAGAGACGGTCAGAAACACATTTTATATTAAAAAAAAAATGATACAGCACTCAGAACTGGCTGTCCATGTCATAGCCTCTACCATTCCTTCAGGGTTACATCAAATGAGTCTCCAATCCCCAATGAATTGCTAAAGACTCCCAACTTTAACTTTAAAGTCAGCATAGCTGTGGTGAAAGGGGTTCTGACTGTTGTGATCTAGCCTTATCTAGGACACACACACACCTCAGACAACCGTCTCCATTTCTGTACTCACAGATTAGTTGTTCCTTCCTCCCAGTCATGGAAAGAACAAAAGGCACCTTTCTTCCTCTGGTAGTTGTCAAATTCTACTCATTGTTCTTCCTTAAGGCAGCTATGAACTTCTGGGGATTGACCCTTGGATGTAGAAGAACTGCATTTCCTCTCACTTCCCCTGGAGTGAAACTAAAGAGTCCTGCAGGCAAACTGAAGATTTTACCAAACTAGGGTGAGAAATAACAGGGCTCCCTTTGACACAGCCCCAATGGCAGACCTCCTGCCACTCTGACTGCCACATTTGAACGTACTGATGAACATTCTAAGCTCCCAGAGAGCAGCTGACTCTGAAATGGTTATGCTGCTGCGAGAGTTCTAAATGACATAATCATCCTTCTCTCAGGCTAGCTGAGTAAACAATGATGGCATTATGTAGAAAGCTCCTAAAGAGCTCCCCACCAGCTGCCTTTTCCTACCTGCCTAAGACTAGTATTAACGGGATTCTAGTAACCCGAGGGGACTGAGTTGTTACACGTAGTTATGTGAGCACCACCATGTTGCGCAAAGCTGACTCCAGGACAAACTGCACATGTGCAAGTATCATGCATGCGCAGTACTGTAATCACTGCAGTATTACGGCTGACTCCTGTGCAACGAGAGCACAACATATTCTGTTCACTGCTCTTGCCACTCCTAAATGCTCTCTGTAGCGGGGTTGGGATAGTCAGGATAACAAATCAAACAGACCCACAAATTTAGTGCATAAAAAGTGCTGGAAAGGCACTTATTTTATTTCTGTCAGGAAACGTTGACTTCAGGATTCACAGAAATCAGGAAAATAAAGTTAGTTCAGTCATTTTCAAAGTCTCAACAAAATAATGAGCAGATGAGCTATACTCGGGATGAGCCACTGCTTTGCCCAGCAGTGCCACCAGGCTATCTCCTTGCAAATGTATATACTTAAGAGGTCCAGCACCTCTGGCAGTCAGCTCCAACTGACATCCTCTATCTTAACTCCCTAGTGGTAATCTTTTATACATTTCTAGGGAGTGACATCATAATCAGATGATCCTCCTCCTTTTTGGAAAATCAAAATAACATACTACAGGTTCCTTTTTTACTTTACATTTTCATTCCTAAACATCAGATATGCAAGTGTATAACAGTATTTGTCCTAAATAATCCCATAACCTTACTTTGATGTCCTAAAACAATGTTCATAGAGTTAATTAGTCTCAATAAGGCTAAGTCCCTCCCTTGATAGTGACATCACTCATTACAGCTTCTATAAAAGCAGACAGACTGTGGGCTGCCAGCCCTATAGAACACCCATGCAGCTCAACAGGTAAACAAACAAGAATATATCGCTCACTGTAAATTTACTCCTTTGTCAAAGGGCACACCATGCAATATTTAGGGACTCCCTGGTCTCATTTCCTACATGTGTTTTGTTAGTGCAACTTCTTTATTCATTTAGAAGCTAGCATACTTTAAATAAAACACTGAGTTTTAGTTTATTGAAACGCTCAATACAGAGAGCTCTGTTTCAGAGGGGTTGCTAACAAAGGTTAACTTAGTTTTTATTTTATTCAGGTTCTCTCCCTTCTCTGCAACTATTAATTTGAAAAGTAAAACACTTTTCTTTCGGCTCATTAGAGGCCTGAACCGAGCTGCAAATGAAAATCTTTTCTTAAGGTTTTCTATGTCTGGGGAGAGATTTCAGAAACTGCAGAACCTCCTGCCTGAACTAAACAATAGTTTCCCCCTTCTACTAAAATAAAGTAGAGCAGATTGGTAATTCCTTCTTCTATTAACTAAACCAATGCAGCAAAAGGAAACAAAATGAAAAGGGAAAGGGAATGCTAAAATTTTGCTTGTTCTTTACATTTCTGTGTAACAGGCTATCTGCTCAACCAAGTCTAACAGATAATGCTAGACAAACTAAGGACCTAACAGACTATTTTAAAAGGGTCCTGCAAAGCTGTGAAACAGACAACTCAACATATTGTGTCTGCCCCACTGAGCACTTAAGGTACTTCCACTTTATGGAAGCAATACTCCTTTAATATATCCATGTGTATATACATTATACGTTTCTACATTTCACAATGCCTTCACTATTCAGCATCCAGCACGTTATACCTAAGCACTTTATGTCTTGGGGGGGTACTTAGAGGGAATTTTAGGGCCTGTACTCATCACAGGGAGCACCCTGTGACACTCTCCACAGCCATATTGGCTCTGACTAGAATTTGTTTGTTCTGTTTCCATACTACAGAGGATGGAGTCATTGACCCAAAGCAGGGAGGAGACAGCAGAGTGGTGCTTCCCTATGCCAGACTGGATGGGGAGAGGAATTTGGATAAGTGGAGGAAGTCAGTATGCCTATAGAAGACCAATTTATCTTGCAGCTTAGCAGGAGAGGGGAGGAGTAAGATAGGACCAGAGTTGTTAGGGGTGGAGGTATTGCCCCCTTTGTGGAGGGGGAGAGCTTTAGCAATCTTCCAAGACTGAGAGACAGCGCAGAGGGTGAAAGAGAGGATGAGGAGGGGAGTGAAGGAGGGCATGACAGGAGCTGAGAGATGGAGAAGTTTAGGGTCCAGGCCATCCGTGCTAGATTTGGGCAGGTTGAGCGAGGGAAATGCAAGCAAGGTTTCCTGAGTAGTGACAGAGTTAAATGAAACTCCAATGGGGGAGGGGGGCAGAAGGAGAGGAGAAGAACTGGGGTGAGGGTAGAGCACATGTAGTGAAAAATTCATTGAAGTGAGCGGAGGCAGGGTTGAAGACTGGTGAACCATTTACCTTGAGGACTGAAGGATGAAAAAGGGAGTGAATCACCTTCCAGAATTTGGGTGGGGAGTTAAGATTGGTCTGGAGGATGGCCTTAAAATTGAGGGATTTGGTGGTACAAAAGACATTTGTGCAAATGCTTCTAAGCACACTGTAAGAGGGCAGATGGAGTGGGATAATTTATACTGTGCCCAGGCTTGATCACAAGTCTTGCACAAATCAATGAGATCACATGTGAGCCAGGGGTGGTGTGGGAGAAGACTGTCAGTGTGTGGGGCAAAGAGAATTTGGGACCAATTTGTTGCAGCCAGGTCACTCAGTAGAGCATCTTTGTTCAGTGACCCTATGGGCCTAGACCATATGTACTTGAGGAAAGAGGGAGGGTGCCGGAATTTTCTGATACAAAATGTCATGCATTGGTTGCTGAAGGCATCTGGCAAAATACCTGTGCAACAGTTTGGGGGTGGGGGGAGTGAGAGACAGCTCAGTCCAGAAGGGTGTGGTTTGAGGAGTGTGGATTGAGCCGGGGGTCAGTAATGAGCTGTGAGAGATTTAGGACTCAATTCTGAGGGAGGTCTGCCTGGGGGCTGAGGAAAGCCAATTAATATTAAAGTCTCCAAGGAGGTAGTTTGCCAGAAGAGGAGTGTGAGGTGATGAGAGAGTGAGTCAACCAGAGAGGAGGGTGAGATTTTTAGAAAGGGATCTGGTGCGAAATCCTGACTCTGAAATGCCCAACATAAAAATACAGACTCCAAATTCCTGTCATGATCAGGTTCCCAAAACACATTATGCCGAGTTTCAAAATGCCATCATTGTAAAAACAAATAGAGTATTGTTGAAAAGCAAAGTCCAATATTTCTGCAGTACAGTCTACATTGTGCTGGGATCTTGAGAGCTGGCATAATATGAGTGAGTTACATATGCTAACAAAAAGAATAACACTGTTTCTGAAAGAGGTTAAAATTTATAGTTACCAAGATGCAGGTTGTGCTTTAGGTTAGGGCAAAAGCTGTGCCTCTGTTTAACAGCAGTATGATGGCTAAGTATAGCTTTTACACAATAATGCCATAGCTAAATTGATGCCTGGGGGAAAGAGTAAGTGGTTTTCAAAAACAAAATAAATTTTCTTTTAAATGCTAAAGTAAAAATTTAGATTAAAATTAGTGTCCAAAGCTCACCCTTTTTAACTTTCTGTCATGCAGCAAGGATCCACTCTTGTTGCCTATCCCATCTGGAGTACTGGCAAAAGACACAATGTAGTGAAGGGAGAGTTATATAAATGCGACGTGCACTCAGGGCGCTGACACAAGGAAACTTACGTCATAAGACTGATGCAAAGTCTCAGGTTTCCATCAAAGGCGCTGCTTCCCCAGCTGCGGTTTTGGCATCGGCGTCAAATCTCAATGCTAGGGCTGGCCTGTTGGCGCAATTGGATTTCCACTTCCGACACTGGTGACCCGGGTTCGGGAATGGACCCGGGACGCCAGAGGGCCAGCGGGAGAAGGCTTAAGCGTCCGAGGACAGCTCACCTTCTCCCGGGAGGAGGTAGGGGATGTGGGCCAGTGACTACTGACTCCTGGTGGCGGCCAGGAGAATAGCAGTGTTTTGGGTCAGGGTAAAGCCACACCCCCAGGGAGAGAAAAAAAGGAAAAAGCTCCCTGCTTGACTGGACGACGGCCATCCAGTCTTCTGCTGCCACAGAAGCCATGGCTGGCCACCAGAAGACCACTGCAGCAGCACCCAGGGGGCCAATGAAGGAGTGCACTGGCCGATCCCCAGTGGCACCTTTCCCCACTGAAGAGGGGGGCACACTCAGTGAAGGGTTACACCGGGTTACCCCCAGGGGTTGCTGCAATGTGCATTGGTGGCTAGAAGTGGAGGTGGGAAGTGAGCCACGGGTACATTGGCAGCCCAAAGGAGAGGCCAACGGGGAGAGGGTGGAGGGGAGAAAAAAAAAACTCATTGCTACGGCTCAACCAGAACACATAGGAAACTTACAAGTTATTGAAGATACAGTCCCCTATCTCCCCAAAATTCAAGACACACTCCCCCATTGGTCACTGGGAGTCAGGATCTAGAGAGTCAGCATAATATGAGTTGGGATCATGAATGTGTCAGTCTTTTCAGCATCGGGATTTCATACAGATCCCTTAGAAAGGCATTAAAAAAAACTCCAGTGAAGATGGGTGAGGTGGAAGGGAAAGAAAGTTTGGCAAGGAGAAACTTATGGTAGGAGAGTACAGCCTACCTAAGAGTGATGGTGCTGGAAAGGCTGTGGCAGACATAGAGGGCAACACCACCACCATGCTTGCCCCTGTCCTGTAGCCAGTGATCATTTCAGCCTCAGGGTTTGGGACAACTGACACACAGTTTTTAATTTTGACCCACCTTTTCTTCCACCTTGGGGACAACCTGCTGTTATTATGGTTTTAAACTGCTGTTTGTACTAATCTGGGCTCGGTTGAACAATATGACCCATTATTTTTTTTCATTTGACCCCTTCCCCCACTTCTTACACCTGGTGGGTCAGTGTCCCACATGGATAAATACCTGAAATGAACCCTGCCTGCCTGAAGAGGTGTCGTCAGGAATTGCCAGGCTAGAATCCAGAATTCTGGAGGATAGCCAAGATTCAGTGATACAGAGGATGTCAGGAGATTGCTGAGAGATCTATACAGCAAGGAGGTGCAATTTAGAGAGTAGGCTCCTAGCATTAAGGTGGAAAATGCTAAGACCACTAGGAATAGCTGAGGAGAAGGAGGGAGAGGGGCTAGGATTGGTTTCCATATTGCCAGCAAGGAGGAGAAGCAGTATAAGGAGGTAGAGGATACAGTAGGACTTGCGTTCCCTACAACAGGGAGGAATGATGGGGAAGGGACAGAATAGATCAGTGGAAGACCTCCAGGTTTAGGGAGGGAGAAGGAAGGCGACTAGCACGAATATGGAGGGGAAGCAAAGGAAGGGGTGAAGGAGAGAGTAGGGAGGAGGGTAGATGAAGGGAGGGATATGGGGAGGAGGAGGAGGAGGCAAAGGAGAAGGAGGGCTGGGAGCATGGCTGAGAGATACAAACTGTAAAACTGCTCTGAGTAACACTATTACTGAACCTGGCAACAAGGCAATACCTGAGTAGAGAATGACAGTTACCTGAAAATTGCCAGTCTGTGAACCAGAACAGTTGTAGCATGGTGGGACTGCCAGTTTCAAAACTTTTACGGAAACTAACAAAAGTCAAAACCCAGATAGGGTGTAAAATAGGTTCCCCTGAATATTAGCAGTAACTGAGAACAGACATACAGCAGTGTGGCACAGTGGTTAAGCCAAACAATGCAAAAGCTTGAAGGGTAGCTAGAAAACAGGGTGTACCCTGATAGGCTATTACTAGGATACACTAAAATTAGCAGATGACAAGGCACTTGAGCTTACAGTAATGTGAGCAGTTAAAACTATAGCAAACAGAATTTTAATAGAGAGCTAGAAAACCTGGCTGCTGGACCAAGCAGGGTGAGTTATGTCACCTGGATAGTAACAAATAGTACTGGCAGTAGGTATTCAATGGAGAATGCAGCTCAGTAAGAGAGCACCGCAGGTACCTTGGGTGGTAATTAGCAGCAGGACTAGACAAATGACTAAAACAACAAGCAAATGTCATTTAAGTGAATTAGAACTGAATTGATCTAATTAAACAAAGTAACACAGACACAAACTTAAAATGGGGCTATTCCTTGACAGGGTGAAGCTAGGATTCCAGTAAAAGGCTTAATAGCAAAACAGTCTTTTATTTATTTAAAAGTTGCATAAGATACAGGATGAGTTCTATGAGACTCAAGTCTCGTTTACAGAATGTCCCAAGTCATAATGGTAACAAAACAACAAACTGATGTACACAAACTGAACTAATGACAATTTCAAATGAATTGTTCCTACAACAACAATCCTTTTAAACCATGTTTAAAAATACCATGGGTAGGCAAAATTCTAAGCAGAGATGAATTAGTCCAAGAAAATGGAGCTACATATGAGAAACAGTCTTTCCCAAAGTGTGTCTGGAACTTGGGCAAGAAAAACAAAACAAAACACAGAGACACATCAATGAGGCTGTATTTGTGGGAGGAGCTTTTAGACTTTCAGATAAATACTGTAAGTAGGGGTCTGACTGAATTTTGTAAATAAAGGACGACCAATGAAAAGTGCACCTGGAAACATAGAAACATAGATTTTGACGGCAGATAAGGACCACTTGGCCCACCCAGTCTGCCCATTTCCCTACTTAATGGATAAGCTGCAGATCCTAGTTAACCAGCAGACTACTTCTTCCTACCCCCACCCCCTAGAATTGCCTTATGACTGTCCCATGCATGCTTGAATTCCACCACTGTTTTTGACTCCACAACCTCCTCCGGAAGGCCGTTCCATGCATCCACAACCCTCTCTGTGAAAAAATACTTCCTTAATTTACCTCTGAGCTGCCCCCCTTCTATCTTCAAATTGTGCCCCCTTGTTCTTGCACACCTCTTTTTTTGAAAGATGCTACCCTCTTGGACTTTGTTGATTCCCTTGAGGTACTTGAAAGTTTCTATCATGTCCCCCTCTCCCTCCCTCCCTCCTTTCCTCGAGGCTATACATATTTAGCTCCTTAAGTCTCTCTTCATATGTCTTCTGGTGCAGACCCTGCACCATTTTAGTTGCCTCCTCTGGACAGCTTCCATCCTGTCTATGTCTTTGTGGAGATTGGGTCTCCAGAACTGCACGTCAGACTCAGATGGGGTCTCACCAACTGTCTGTACAGAGGGATAATAACTTCCTGTTTTCTACTGGTGATGCCTCTCCTATGCATCCCAGTATCCCCAGCCCTCCTTGCTGCCCTCTCACATTGCTTGCCCACCTTTAGGTCATCTGATATGACTACCCCCAGGCCCCTTTCCATTTGTTGTTGTTAGTATCTCACCCCCCATTGTGTACTCTTCTCCTGGGTTTTTGTTTCCCAGGTGCATTACCTTGCACTTCTTAGCAGTGAATCTAAGCTGCCATACATTTGACCATTCCTCTAACCTTGCCAAGTCCCTTCTCATCCTTTCCACCCCACCTTGTGTATTACCTTTGGATAAGGGTGACAACCAGTTTAGTAGGACAGGAGACAGCAAGGGTCGCTGTAACAAGGTTGGTGCTTGCAAGTCTCAATCAGTAAATGACCACAGCAAGGACTCATCAAATAAATGTCCTTAGACGTGGTCATTCCAAAAGTTCCTTAGCTTTATTTTGAAAAGGACAAAAATAGGGTAGCTGGCATAGCCCAGGGAGGCTACCACAGACCGTTTCACACTCCTTTTGAGTGCTTTTTCAAGGTGTAGTGCACCCCTTAGTGTTCTACTTTTATATTATACACAATTCTAAAAAATTTGAAGAATGCCTACAGAAACAATTGATTTACTCCACAACACTTAACTTGATGCCCATCTAAGTAATTACAAGGCACGCTATTTTATTATCTTATCCAAACTAGCTAATTAGCTTTTGTTGGATTCTTTTAGTGTGCCCTGTATTAAACTTTAAAATATGTCCAGAAGTTCGGCCACTACCTGCATCAGTATTTTCAAAAGATAGAGATGCCGTTTCGAAAATACTGATGCAGGTAGTGGTCAAAGTTCTGGCCATATTTTAAAGTTTAATACAGGGCATCAAGTTAAGTGTTGTGGAGTAAATTAATTGTTTCTGTGGGCATTCTTCATGTTTTTAGAATTGATTAATTAATGTGTATAATATAAAAGTAGAACACTAGGAGGTGCACTGCACCTTGAAAAAGCACTCGAAAGGAGTGTTAAATGATGGTCTGTGGTAGCCTCCATGGGCTACACCGGCTACCCTGCCTAATTTTGTCCTTTTTCACAATAAAGCTAAGGAACTTATGGAACGACTGAGTCTAAGGACATTTATTTGATACTGAATGCTGAGCCCTTGTTGTGTTCAGTTTAATAAATGCAATAAAGTGCATTGGTACTCTTCCCACTTTGATTTTAGGATAGATCGAAGTAACTGATAAACACTAAAGGAAGGAGATGTGAAGCAGAGGCATGATGATAAAGTGTCACCATAACTCAGGATAGGGAGAATGGCTTGCCTAATAATATGTGTATGGTCTAAGCTTGACAGGCAGTGCCTGGCTTGGTTTAAGCAGCCCAGGCATTGACGAACGTTTGAGACAGTTTTGTCAATGTGTGTTTTAAAGGTCAAGGAGAAATTAAAAGTAAGACTTACGTATTTTAATTCACTTATTACTTCGAGCAGGTGGTTATTTAGGCAGATTGAAGAAGAAGAATTTGCTGTTGATGAAGCAGGTTGGGACCCAAACAACATTGCTTGAGTTTTTTTACTATTTAAAACAGAAAGATTTATCAGAAAACCAGTTCACAGTTACAGTATGTCAAAGTCACCCTGGAGAGTTGAGGAGAGGAGAAATGGACTTTTGTGAGTGTAGAAGAGAACTGTGTTATTAGTGTTGAGTCTGACTGAACAATGATCCAGAATAGGTGGGGGATCTACAAAAAGATTAAATAAAATAGGACCAAGTATAGACCCTTGAGGGACCCCAGTGGAAATGGAAAGAGAAGGGAAAAAACAGCCATTCCAGGAAATGGATTGAGATCTCACATGTAAATAAGATGAAAACTAAGTGATGACATTGTAGAAAAGCCATTAAAAAAGACGAGTTGGAAGCAATGAGTGATAATTACGTCAAAGGCTTTAAACAGATTAATAAAAACAGAACCTACAAAATGCCCTTTATCCTAGAAACAGAATCATAAAACTCGGTCAGTGCTGTTTGGGTGGAGTATGTTGGTCTGAAACTCAACTGAAAGTTAGAAAGGACCTTATAATATCTCAGATTACCAAATGTTTGGCCAGAACAATTTTCCTCATGAATTTAGAAATCATTGGAAGCAGAGAAATTGGGCAGTAATTCTCTACCGGGGTCTTATCCTCGCTTTTGTGTGGAGGGATAACTAGTGAGTGTTTCCAGGCTGAAGAAAAAGTTTTAGTGCTAAGAGATAGATTAAAAATGTGGGTTAAAAGAGAAGCCAAAATGTCAGCACTGCATTTAAGTAGAGAATTGTCTAGATTATCGATTCGCTTGGCAGTTTCCTCTCTGTGTGGTTAGCAATTTAAATATTTTATCAGTTTTAATACACCTGAAATATAATTTGGGTCTTAGGAGAAGGGGACCCTGTGAGGGGATTGTGAGATAATCCAGTCACCTTAGCAGATGTGGGGCCTGGAGTGCAGTATGGCTGGCTGACAGCTGACTCAAGGCAAACTCTTCACAGTTGATGTCCTTTGCACTGCAGTCCTTAGCGCTTTGAACTGCTAACAGGCAGCAGCAAAGAAGGAGATATTGGCTCCGCCCAATCCTTTGAGCCACTTAGTGATTGGCTGTCTGCCTCTGGCTCAGTACAGGGCTCAGGACAGTTTAGGATGGCTCAGAAGGAGGTTGTTGGAGGGGAGGGTGAGTATGAAACTGAAATTCACTCACCCTCTTGTCCCCTTGAAGCAGATGATCCGCAGATAAAATTGGGAGCCAGGTACAGTTATTTTATTTTTTTTATTTTAAAGAGCAGGCTTGATCTTGGTTCTGGCCACTCCTGCCAGCCATTTATCAATTGGTTGGCTGCTTCTGGCTCAGTAGGAAGGCTCAGGACAGCTCAGGAGATGGTCATTTGGGGGGTGAGTATGAAACTGAAATAACCCCCGGTCCCCTTTCACCAGACAGTCCATAGATGAAGTCAGGAGCCAGGTGCAGGTTTGTTTTTTTTTAAATGTGGGCTTGATCTTGGATGAATCACAGAGAGAACAAGTGGGAAATGAGAGTTGTCTGTATGAGTTTCTCAGAGCACAGATGAAAAGAAATGTACTTTTTTTTTTAGGCTATCTCCTCCATGGTGCCTCAAATATTGGACTGTAAGACATCGGCATTAAGACCCAATGGAGAATTACCAGTTGGACCATGGGATACTTTTACAGCTGAATCCATTCATGTTGTAGTGCATCTAATGTCATTTGTCTGCACTGCCTATGTAACATGAGCCAGTCCCTTCCACATAAGTTAATTTTTTGTAATAAATATATTTTTAAATACATTACAAATATTAAAGAATAACTATTCAAACAACAAAATGAGGAAACATTAAAAAAATACAGTATATCATTCTTATCTAAAAAATAGGAAAGTCTACATTTATACTCATTTATAAAATAAAGCAGGTGTAGATGGAGGTGGGGTGTCATCTGAGAGCTACATAAATGCAGATGGCTGTTTAATGGAGCAGATACACCCAAAATTCATGCTTTGTCTGTTGATGGCATAAACACTAGGGCAAAATAGTAGTTTGCACTGACACCTTGACAAATTTTGCAATTTTCAGCTCCACGTACTTAATGCAGATTCTTGGGCCATTACTTTGACAGTAAGTGAAATATACATTTAAGTGTGGTCTCAATGAATAGACGGGAGTTTGAGCTTTAAAGTGCATATCCATAGCTGGCCTGGTGGTGCTGAGGGTTGAGGTGCTGGATGCCACACTTCATGCCACACTGGCGACCCATGTTCGGGAGTGAGCAGGGGTTGTTGTGGGTTGGTGGTGGGGAGATAGATTGAGCATTTGATGGACTGCTCTCCATCTCTGGGGAAGGGGGAGAACCTCAGTTGCTATGCGCCTGACCTCTAGCGGAGGCTGCGGGTAGGCATCATGGTGCCACAGTTGTAGGGGGTGGATCATGGCAGAGGCTTGAGGTGGTGTGTACAGGAGCATGCATGTCCATATTGATGGCATCATTGCACGACGAGCACCACAGAGGTGAAAAATCGGGGAAAATTACGTCCTGGTTGCTGCAGCTTGATGGCCGTCCCACAGGTACCTCTGCTTCAGAGAGGGATCATTGGAACTGGATACGGTCCTGGCAGGTGAGTTGGGGGCTCCCCACTGCCCCACCATGGGGGGGTAATTCTTGGGGGAAGAAGGTGATGGCCTCTCAGGATGAAGCTGGGGACAGCCCATATGGTGGCTAGAGACTTGGAAGAAGCCTGGATGAGAGGTGCCGACAAGAAGCCAGAGAGAAAAGAAAGTAAGGAGAAAAATAAAGTGCATATCCATACATTACCTCAAAAGATTAATGTTAAAAGTTATAGGTTTAAATACCAACCACAAGCCCTTAATTTCTTGCAAGATTTCAAAATATTCTTATATTTAATCTTGTCAGACAGGATTTATTGTTCTTTATAGTGTAATTTTATGTTGTCTAAAAAGGTAAAGATTCTGCTTTGAAATGCATATGTGGTTGTGAAGTTTTAAGGTAATATAAGAGACTAAATTGATAAAAGGGAAGACGCCATTAATAGATGAAAGTTTAGCAAGTTTATACTTTTTGAGTTCTTCATGCCATATCTTCTATAGTTAGTATATGTTTTATATATACTAACACATCATTTCTTTTTATTTCAGACTCCTCTAGGGTGTCTTTAAACTTTTCTGTCAAGCAGAAATATGGAGAAGAAAGTCCTAGGATCCTGCAGTGTGTAGTGTATTATCTGCCCTGACAACAAGAGACTCTGAAGTAACTCCGACGAGTGACAAAAGTTACTGCACACTTACAGAGCGCAAAGATATTCAAACCCAATTAGGTAGTGAAAATCGTCATGATGAGCAGTGTGCATCAATTACAATGCCTAACTATGACTCTGCCAAGCATGTCTACCATAGACAATGCTATCAAAAGTTTGCAAATGCCAAAAGTATCAGAAAATCTGGAGAACATGCAGATGCTGGTGAACGTAGCTCACATCATCATCTCAGGGGTGGTGTTCCTTGAGCCTCATCATCTAGAGTGTTATTTCCTGATACATATGGAATCTGTAACAAATATGTAATCACAACGAAGGAGAAGAAGCAATATCCAACTGCTATTGTTACAAAAACAGTAGAAGCCACAATGAAAAGGGCGGTAGAGCTACGTGATGACCAAGATATGCTCACAAAAATTAAGACAGAGGACCTCATTGCAAGGGAGTTTCATAAACAAGTGCAACTTTAATTATACAGTAATCCCAAGGGACAGGACCCCAGATGATCAAAATAGAAGCAATGATGATGATGACAATGAGCAGTCAAAAGGAATTGGGTTTCAGGCCATTTGTCGTGTGATTTAAGACAGTGTGCTTCAAAGACATCAAGCCATTTCAATGAAGACGTTGAATGAAATCTCGGGCGTTGGAGTACGAGATCAATGATACCATTATAAACTTAGAAACCAGCTGAAAAATAAATATAGGGATTCACTTTTAATTTTAAGTTGATCCTCAAAAACCACTAGTTGTAATCAGTGCTGAATCATTAACTAATGGTGCATCAGTCACATAGCTTTTGAAAATGGATGACAATCAAGTCATCAAGCAAGCTGTTTCCTTGTGTGAACGTATCTTAAGATTTGTAGAGACAGCACCTTCACTACCATGGCCACCAATAGTGGATGCTTTTATGAGTAAAGAACGACAGCCCCCAGAGACAGTTCAGTCATTTTTCTCACATGTACTAAAATCCCCCAAACATATGGTGAGTGAACAAGTCTCCCAGTTGTCAAGGTCCTACTCAGAAGACCTAGTTCATGGTGTTACATGCATCACATTTCTCACTACAAATATGCACAAGTTGGAGTTGTGCCGCACAATATGACCGAACAGAAAATGCTCATGAACATCCTGTCACATTTAGGAAATAGTTGCAGTTATGACCAAGTGTGTGAAATTGAAATTGATTTATTGGAATGTTCTCAGCATTTTCAAGAGCAAGGTCTGTTACTGCCACTTAAGTCAAAATCAGAATCTTCTGTTGTCGTAACAGTTTTCTGGATGGACAACTTTGATCAGAATATTGAAACAGTAACTGGACGTGGAACAATACACAATACACATGGTGTTGTATACCAAGAAGAATCTGAAGGCTCCATTCTCCAAGAAGATTCTATTGAAATTCCTCACTCAAAAAGAACAACAGTTGTATCTAACAAAAAGAAATTAGAACATCGACAGGTGAATTCAAAGAAGAAGCCAACCACATTTGACAATATGCCCAAGTCTACTGTGCCAACATCAATGGTAAATATTGGCAAGGTAAAGCTAATGCTATGGAAACTTAGTCTGGAAGCCCAGAAGGAGGATGAGCTTGTCCCAAGATTTACTGGTTGGCTGATGCTAGTTTGTAACAATCATTCAAGTTCACCAAAGAAGACAGTTATCACATATCTTCCACCTATCCACAAACCCATCACTAATTATGCCACTGTAGTTGAATACCTCACACAAACACAAGAAATTGCGCAGCAAGTCATTTGGGAGATTTCCACCTATTCCTGGAAAACTGTTGCATTATAGGACAGTTAGTTGGAGGCAGTAGCTTTGAGGACATAGTATTTCAGGCTGGTCTTTGTGCCTCTGGCAGCATAAGGGGAGTTTTGCATGGGAAGCATTACAATCAGGCATGGACTGTACATGAGCATTTTGCAGATGCCTTAGAGTGATTGCTTCAGGTCAGATTTCTAGAGTTTTCAACAGAATTAAATGCCACCTCTGCAGTATTGCTTGACCTGATCAGATCATCACCTCAACCCACAGACTTCTATAAACTGCTTAAGGAAGATGAGACTGTCACTTTCCAGACTAAGTATGAGACCTTCAGGCAGTGGATTTGTTGTGGTGAGCTGGGGAAACCCTACAGCTCTGGATGACATATCTGGATATAGTGGATCGGCAGCATTTGCTCCACACAGCAATGAAAGAACTTTGATCTTAGACTACTGTATTGGAAATAATCACTGCCCTGTTCTTCGCCTTCAACAAGCAATATTATGCTCAGTATGAGGCTTACCATGTGCACACACTTGAAACTCTTGAAGCTTCTCATCCAGGGTCCAAGACATTAATTGAAAAACAAGGGCTTTCAGTTCAAAGGAACCATCACAAAGCTTCTAGAGAATCAGTTAACCAAGCTGGTGAGCAGACATACAATCGAAGTGCCAAAGTTCTAGGTGGAATCAAACACTTGGCTGCAAATCAAATGGCCTTTAATAAATGGGTGTTAAATTGGCCACATCTAGCAAAATTCAGAGAGGCACTTCTGGAGATAACTGGCCTTCACAGTTCAGCCATTACTTCACAAAAAGCATGCAGGCCATCTGAAATAATCAAGTCAGAACAACGTGTCAAAGTCATATTGACTCTTCTCGATTAAGAGTTTATCAACCCATTCAGTGCTACTTTAGATGCTGAAAGACTGTACAATTTGTCCTCAGGAGCATCTGTTGCACCTGATATTGAAGAGAACCTCACCAGTATTATTGAACGAGGTACAGAAATGTATGAACAGTTTGGCAAAGAAAGACTGGAAAGTGGTAAAAAGAAAAATGTTGATCCAATTTCAAAAGCCCCAGGGAAAACTATCAATGATGCAAACAAAACAAATGCAAGTAACTACCAAAGGAAAAGTTCTATTTATTTCAGTTACAGAACTTTAATTTGAAGGAGATATATTGGGAAAACTTTTGACCCTTTCAAACAAGCACAACTTTCCTGTAGATATAAACAAGTTATTAACATATTGCCTGGGCACAGTTCCACTGAGTCTAGCCAATGCAGATGGAACAAGATGGACAAAACCAAAGAGCAAGTTACTTGAGGTTCTAGCAGAATACTGTCCAATGTTAGACACTTCGGAGCTTCCCCCCAGGAAATGTGTCGCAACATACATAGTTTATCTAATGGCAACAGTGCAAGTTATAACAGGAATCCTTGAAATCTTTGGTGATCTGGCAATGAAACACCTGAATAGTCTTCCAAAGGGATTTGCAAGAGTGAATGTTATTGTTGATACATACAGAAAGCAGTCAATCAAAGAGGCTGAGAGATTTCAACTGAGATTTAGTGAGAAGCATATTATTAAAGGTCACAACACCAAAGTACCAAAGAATTTCAGTTACTTTCTTTCTAATGGATTGAACAAGGAGCGCCTAATTGATTTGATCGTGCAGGACTGGGGAGAAAATTGCATGAGTTTTCCAGAGGACCAAGTGAATTATTTTTGGAAGAGAGACACATGCTATGTGATCACCAAAGAAGGGACTGTAGTTGTGGATGATCTCTGTTCTGACCACGAAGAAGCAGACACAAAAATTGTCCTTCATGTGCAACATGCCATTACAATATGTCAAGGCTCTGACATCATCCGTTCACCATACAGGGATACTGATAACCAGTAATTTTACTGTCACTATTTTCAGAATATGAGCAAAGTATGTATATACCTGAACAATGGCCATGATAACAGTAGCAAAATTTTTGACATTAGCAAGTGTGAAATGACCACTGCAACAAAGAAAGCCTTAGTCGGTTTCCACACATTCAAAGACAATGACTATGTTTCTATGTTCTTCAAAAAGGGCAAGAGCATTTGCTGGAATGTCCTTCCAAAGTACCCCAAATTCCTGGATGCCTTTCAGAAACTTGGGAGTGATTGGCAAGTTGATCAGGGTGTTGTAGCTCTGTTGGAGGACTATGTAAACTGTATTGGAAGGAAGCAAGTTACTAGTGTAAATATAGTGAGTGCAGCAAATCTTCTGGGAGAAATATAACAAAGGCAGCAGGATAACTAAGCTATCTCTGTTACCCCCCTGCCAGGAAACCATGAAGATGTTCTTTGGGGGTATCTCAGTCATCAGGTTACACCATAGGAACCTTTGCTGTGGGAGAAGGTGAATCCACACAGAAAATTTTCAGCAGTACAACTGGGGCCGCCCATACCATTGTCAGTCAATGTCAGCAACCCTATATAGGCGTAGGTGGCTCCGCTCCATCCACAGTTCTTTCCTGCTGTTGACTTGCATGCACAGTCTCCATGGAAGCTTCATCACAATGTTTACGCTATTTCAGCCTGCAGCCATTTTTTCCTCTAACTTTTACCAGAATCTCATTCAGAGATTTCTTAGTTTTATTTATGTCGAGAGTTAGTCCTTCATCTTTTCTTTTCTGTCGCTGCTGCTGCAGAAAGAGGATTGCCTCTACAGACGAACACTCAGTTTGTGTCTGCTGTCTTAGGCTTCACCACGATGTCCCCGACTGTGAGCTCTGCCAGAAGTTTAACCAAACTACCCTCGGGCGATGCAAAAAGGCTCTCAAGAAATTCCTCATGGAACAACAAGTAGCCAGCTCTGGGCAGGGGTCCTCTGGGACCTGGCCACTCAGTTGCTGACCGGACCTGCTAGCTCCCAAACCTCCAAGGCCTGAGACAAGTCCTTGGGGGGGAAAAGTCAAAGAAAGACTGTGATCACAACTGCTCCCCCCAGCGGAGATCCCATTCCTTGTCGGATTCTCCTTCTTAGGGGGGGCATTCCATCAATGGCAGCTACCCAGATGAAGAGACCAGCTGTCCAGGTCTCCATTCCCTCTAAACCCACCCATACCTACAGCTCCTCTGCCCAACTCTCAGGGCACTCAGCCGTCGACCTCTGGGTTGTTGGCCCCTCTGGCCATCATCGACGACTCTGTCGAGGTTTGCCCCTTCTTCTTCCAGGGTACAGGCTCATCGGGCTCACAGAATGGTGGGTCATCAGTTCCAGTGCTGTTGAAAGGCCCTCCATCGACGATGACTATAGATCTGAACAGAGTTCTTAAGTTCACTAATGTACTCATTCAGCAGCTGGGTTCTTTCAATAGACCCTCGTCACCAGGACCATTGACTGCAGCTTCATCGTTAACCCCTGTTCGTTGACCCCAGGAGGCTCCCCGCACCTCTGATGCCAGACCCAGATGAGGAGGTCAGTGTTGAGGAGGAGTATCATCCTGATCTCATCCTCCCTGATGACATAGAGGATGAAGGGGAGGAGGAGGAAGAAATCCTCATTTCAGACAAGTCCACTGCCTCCTCTGTGAGAAGTCTATCGAGCATACTCCCAGGTACCCTCCTGAGGATGCTATCTTTTTCAATGTTATGAAGCAATTGTCTGCCACTATGGGTTTTCGGACCAAGGAGGAGAATGTCACCAGGAAAGACCTGGTAGACTTCATGGAGGTTCCTGAATCTCCACCCAAGATCATTCCTCCTGTGCTGCCAGCCCTGAAGAATACCACTATTTTAGCCTGACACAGATCAGACATGGTGCCAGCTATACCATGAAGGGCAGACACAAACTATAATGTCCCTCAGGGCCTTCCTTATTTTGCTGCCCAGGCCAAAACTGACTCAGTGGTCATTAAAGCAGCCCATGACAGATCTGAAGTGCCTAGGCACCTTAGTTCCCTTCCCCCAGACAAAGAATCCTGCAGGATTGACCTCTGGGGTAAAAGGGTTTATGCCTCCTCCACTTTGGGTCTGAGGATTGTAAACTGTCTGTTACACATGGTTAAATTCCAGAGTGCCAACTGGAGAAAGGGCAAATATGCTGCTCAAGCCCTTACGGATGGCTTCCAGAAGCAAGAATTACTCCAGTGCTTACAAACTGTGGAGTATGTCAGTAAACACCTCCTCAGGGCCCGATATGATATGGCCGATATAGTGGCCAGAGCTGCTTCCACTGGCATATGTCTTCAAAGGCACACCTGGCCTAGGGTCTCTGGATTTGCAGCCGATGTGCAAAAAAAGGTGCTTAGTGCCCCTTTCAATGGTACCAAGCTTTTCAGCCCTAATGTCCAGGACCTCATAAATGATTTGCAGGCCTCTGGCAGAGCCATTAAGTCTGTCCACTCTCTCTACCACAGTCAGCACCATGGTAGAGGATGAGCTACTTTTCATAGACAGGCCAATAGGCCAGGCTCGGCCCTGTGTACACAGTGTAAGCACAGAGCCCAGATTTCCTCACCCCCCCAGTGCTGGTCTGGCAGTGAAGCATCCTAAGCATGATGAACCAGCCTCCACAGCTGGCCCCAACTCAGCTTGACTCTTTGCCAGAGCCCCCCCTCCTACGGTTCAGACCCAGGAGGTGGTGGTCAGAGGTCAGTTCTCCTTCCATTTAAACCAATGAAGAGCCATAACTTCAAATGCATGGATCATGCAGATCATAGAGACAGGACATACTCTGGAACTGCTCCAGCAGCCTCCAGATACTCCTCCCCCATCTTCCAACTATCCCCAAGCCCATCTGTCTATTCTCCAGGAGGAAGTACAGTCTCTTCTGTGCAAGCAGGCAATAGAACTGGTGCCAGTGTGACAGATTAATCAGGGGTTTTATTCCAGGTTCTTCCTGGTGCCCAAATAGACCAGAGATCTGAGACCATTTTAGATCTAAAAGACCTCAATCTCTTTGTCCAGTACAAAAACTTTGCCAGGCCTGATGCCCCTCCTCAAAACAGGGAACTGACTGCTTGCTGGACATGCAGGATGCTTGCACATCTCAGTCTTTCCTCCTCACAGAAGGTTTCTTCATTTTGCCTTTCAGGGCAAGCACTACCAGTTCAAAGTGCTGCCCTTTGGTTTATCCTCTGTGCTACATGTCTTTACCAAATGTTTGGCAATGGTCACAGCAGCTCTCAGAAGAGAGGGACTATATGTCTTCCCTTACCTGGGTGATTGACTTCTCAAGGTCCTGTCCAGGGAACAGCTTTTGTGGACTCTGGTGCACACTCTTCAGCTCTTCTACTCTTTGGGCATTACGGTCAACCTGCCCAAGTCTGTTCTAGTACCGTCTCAAAGACTGCAGTACATCGGGGTGGTCCTGGACTCCAAGCAGGGGAAGGCCTTCCTGCCCCACAACAGGGTGGAATGCCTTATGGCCCAAGCTCAGGAAGTCGCTCAGTTGGTACATTCCTGCCAGGCTGTACCTCAGGCTACTGGGTCTAATGACTGCAGCCATTCCCACCATTTCACTGGCCAGACTTCACATGTGCACCCTTCAGTGGACCCTCAGAGTGCAATGGGACCAGCGCACAGATGAGTTAGACCAGCAAGTCCTGATCTCCTCTCCAGTTCACAAGGTGATGCAGTGGTGGATGGACACCTTGAATCTTTTTAAAGGGGTTCCCTTTCAAATTTCCTCACCACATCAGATTCAAACCACGGATGCTTCGGGTTTAGGCTGGGAAGCTCACCTGGGTCCCTTCCAAACACAGGGTTCCTGGTCCCAGTGGGAAAACAACCTACATATCAATGTCCTGGAGATGACAGTGGTGCTCTGTGCCTTGCAGGCATTTCAAGAACATCTGGCTCCGGGCCAGCTGCTAGTGCAGTCAGACAATTTGAGTGTTGTCTAGGACATCAACAAGCAGGGCTGGACTCACTCATACCACCTCTGCAGGAAGGCTATGAGAGTGTGGTATTGAGTACTGGAGCACAACCTGACGCACTCTGCAGTCCACGTGCCAGGCATCTTAAACACCTTGGTGGACAGTCTTGGCAGAACTCAGTCCAGCATGCACGAGTGGGAGCTTCTCTCATCCATAGCAGAAGATCTGTTCAACAGATGGGGTCATCCAGAGTGGACCTTTTTGCGTCCCCACTCAATGCAAAACTGCTCAATTCTAGGGACATGGATATGTTGTTCATCCACACTTATTGGCAGGTTCCTTGCCATTTTAAATCTTGCCGGAAGGTCTTCAATCTGGCTCCTCCCACCCACCCGGGTGGTAAAACTCTCGGCTCCGCCCCATGACGCCAGATCTTCCTTACCGCTTGGAAGCTCAGGTTCCCTCCTTAACGCTCTGCGATTAAGACTGGTTCCTAATTCTTCGAAAGTTCGAAATCAAAAAGTTTTTTGCTAAAAAGACTTCGGTCTTCTTCTCCTCGCGGCTGCGATGGACAAATCGACTCCCGGTTTCCGGAGGTGCCCTTGCGGGCAGAAGATGTCTAGGACGGATCCGCACTCCACGTGCGTCTACTGCCTGGGCCTTAAGCACGACCCGCAGGCCTGCGACTTGTGCTCTTCTTTTTCGGCCTACGTCCTTGAAGACCGTGTTGCCCGATTACAACTGGGGCGCCCCGAGAAAAGAATTCCACCGGTGAAATCTAAAGAGGCCCGGTTGGCGGTGTCCGCGGCGGCGGGCTCAGCGGATCAGCTCGAGCAGATGGTCACCCTCGAAGAGGAGGCGGCGCGGGCCGCTTCTACCTCGGCTGCGGCATTTGTCCCGCTCTCTCTCGGTGCCTCGTACTCGGCTTCTTTTAAGGAGCTTTGTCTGACCCTCTCGACGAAAGGTGAGGGTCCAACTTCTTCAGGACCTTTTTCCAGGTCCAAAAAGAGCAAAAGTAAGTCTCTCCGTCGACGCTCTTGGGAGCGGGAAAGATCCCCCTCCCCTTGTCGACAGTCGACTTCGGTCGACCCCTCAGCTTCGGCCACTGGCTTCACGGTGTCCCCGTCAGGCCAGTTGACCGAGACTCCCGACGACGCGGTCGAGATTTTTCTCGACCCGTTAGACGGGTTGTCGGCTGGAGAAGCTGAGAATCCCCTCTCCCCGGTTCCCCCGGTGGGAGTTGAGGATCCCATCGGCTCATCTGTGCCTCGGTTCCGGGAGCCTTGGTGGGATCGTCCGAGCCGAGGGGGTGCGATTCCGACACTTCTCCTCGCCTTCCTCAGCCTAGTCGAGACTCCGGTCTCGGTCTCGGACATCCTCGAGTCCAACCGATCCCGCCGCCATGGTGGTCTCGGTCTCGCACCACGCGCAAGCAGCGCCGCTTCTTCCTCTTCCTCGGACGAGGGGAGGCATCGGCGCAAGTTGCGTCGGAAGTACGAGGAACTCATGTGGCAACAGCTCCTTTTGACCGGGAATAGGCCGACCCAGTCGTCTTCCCCGCCCTTAAGTGGCTGTCACCGGAGCGGCCGAAACAACCCCTCACTGTAGCCGAGGAGCCTGTTCCCAGGCCGGTTGTTCGGCCAATTCCAGCTGCCCCACCGATTCTGTTGGAACCTCCGCCTCCACAGCCATTAGTTGGGGCTCCGACCAAAAATTCTCGGTCGGCCTTGGGTTTGTCCCATAGGCTGTCTGTCACCCTCACTCCCGATAAACCTCGGCAGGTGGAGGGTGGCTCAGGCCCGAGGCAGCTCTTTGAGGACTCTTCTGAGTCCACTGATGGTTCCTCCCTCTTCTCCAAGTGCTTGGACTTGGAGTCCTCGGGAGGGCAGTCAGTGGACGATAGCCCTTCGTCCTTCTTAGGGTTGCTTCGACTCATCTCGGAGTCCACCGGGATGAAGCTCAAACCCGTTTCTAAATGGGCCAGGTATCCCCTCACGGAGATTCTGGACCGAGGGGATTCTCCTACGGAGGACTTTCCGGTGGTCGAAGCCATAGTGGGTCCGGCCTTGGAACTTTGCCAGCCTCCTGCTTCCTGCCCTGCACCTTCAGCCAGGATGGCCAGGAAGTATGCGGTCCCTACCGGTTCCCTATCCGGTTTTTCAGAACACCCCTCAGCCGAGGGGTTGGTTACTGACAGCGTTTTCCGGCGTGCCGGGAACGCCAGAGATGTAGACAAACCTCCTGACAAGGAATCCAAGAAATTGGATTATGCCGGGCGAAAAGTCTATGCTGCATCCTCTCTTGGCCTTCGTCAGGCCAGTTCGGCCATCCTCATGGCACATTTTTCTCACGCCCTGTTGGGCTCCCTGGATGAGGTTGTCCCTCATCTTCCCGCAGATCTGCAGACTATGGTCAGGCAGGTGTGGGACCAGGGCAAGGCAGTGGCAAAACAGCAGCTCCAGACTGCGTTAGACATCGGGGACTCATGTGCCAGGTCTGTGGCGGCCGCAGTGCCCATGCGTCGTCGGGCTTGGCTGAGGATATCCACCTTTACCTCGGATACCCAGCACAAGTTGGCGGATGTTCCCTTTTGGGGACTGACCCTTCGGCCCTGGGGTGGAAGGTCACCTGCAGAGGATCGAGAAGTCCAATGCTACCTTGACTCGGTCTCTTCTGCTCAGAAGGACAAAGGCCAAGCCACAGCCTAAGCCCTTTCGTCCTTCTGCCCAGGGCGCCCCGCCCAGCAACGCCAGGGCCAGCAGGCTCGAGCTTGGCATCCCAAACCCAAGCCGTCGGCTTCCTCCAACAGGAAGCAGGGAGGAAAAGGCCCAGGTGGTCCCTCGGCCGGTCCTTCCTCCAAGCCTGCCCAGTGACGGGCTGAGGGGTGTCGCCCCCATCCCTGTCACCTCACCCCTGGTTCCCCCATGGGGGACGGCTCAGACACTTCCTTTCTGCCTGGTCCACTGTTACCACGGACAGGTGGGTACTGGAGGTGGTGGGAAAAGGCCTACCTCTGGAATTCGAGCAGGCTCCCACCTCAGAGCCGTCACGACTCGGGGCCTCGGGTCCGCAGTCTCACTGGCGGCTCACCGAGCCGACATCGCTCTCCTCATCCAAAAGGAGGTGATCACGGGTAGAGGACCCCTTCAGATCCGGGGTTCGTGTCCAGGTACTTCCTGGTTCCAACGACGGGGTTGACGCCCATTCTCGACCTACACAACCTGAACAAGTTCCTAAGGTCTCGAACCTTCAGGATGGTCACTCTGGCGCAGATAATACCATCTCTGGAACACGCGTGTGGTTCTGCTCTCTGGACCTACAGGACGCGTTTTTTCATCCCTATCCGTCATTACGACGTGGAGATTCCTCCGCCGAGGAGGGATCCCTCTCTCGAGTTCCAACCATGCCTCGGCTTATCTCCAGCTCCCAGGGTCTTCACCAAATGCATGGCAGTGGTGACAGCATTCTGCGGCGCTTGAGGGGTCCAGGTGTACCCTTACCTGGATGATTGGCTGATAGCAGCCCCCTCCAAGCAGGAGGTGGAGCGGTCCAGAGATCTGGCCCTCCAGGTTTGCTCTCAAGTCGGCCTTCTCATCAACGAGGCCAAGTCGGAACTCGAGCTGAAGCAGGTGATCCTGATCATCGGGGCAGAGCTCGACTCTCTTCGAGCCAGAGCATGGCTCCCGGCGGACAGGGCCGAGGTTCTTACCTCCTTTGCCCAATCATTTTTGGTTGGGCAATCGCGCCCTGCCCGGGACTTCCTGCACCTCCTGGGTCTCATGGCGGCCTGTACCAGCGTGGTCCATTGGGCACGCTGGCACATGCGCCCCCTTCAGTGGGGACTGGCCAGCCAGTGGTCACAATGCTGCGATCTTTTGGACCAGCTAGTGATAGTGACCCAGGAGATGTGGAACGCTCTCCAGTGGTGGACCGTTCCATCCCATCTGCAGGAGGGCATCCTGTTTGTCCGCCCCGAGCCGACAGTCTCTCTATCGACCGATGCCTCTCTGATGGGTTGGGGTGCCCATCTGGGGGAACACCGAGTGCACGGCCTCTGGTCCCCGCGGGAGTCCCGATGCCACATCAACCTGCTGGAGCTCCGAGCGGTCCGCCTAGCTCTCACCGCCTTTGCTCCGTTTATCCGGGGTCAAGTGGTCCGAGTCCAGACGGACAATACCACGACCATGTACTATCTAAACCGCCAGAGCGGGACGCGCTCCATGCTTCTATGCAAGGAAGCTCTCCGCATTTGGTCACTCGTGCGCAGCCTGGAGGCGGATCTCCTAGCCATTCATGTGGCAGGAGCCTCCAACACCCTGGCCGATGCCCTGAGCTGGATAGGGCTGCATCTCACGAGTGGTCTCTCCTGCCGGAGGTAGTACAAGATCTGTTCTCCCACTGGGGCACACCTCAGGTGGACCTGTTTGCCTCCAGGGAGAATGTGAAGCTGAGGCTGTTTCATGCCCGCCCCCCTCAGCAGGGCTCGCTGCAGGGGGATGCCTTCTCGAGGCTGTGGACCCCGGGCCTCTTTTACGCCTTTCCCCCATTTCCCTTGATTCACAAGGTGCTTCTCAAGACAAGGAGGGACAAGGTGCAGGTGATTCTGATAGCCCCAGACTGGCCCCGCCAGTTCTGGTACCCAGATCTCCTCAGCCTCAGCTCCAGGCTCCCGAGGCAGCTTCCAGCTCGCCCGGACCTGCTCTCAGTCAATCAGGGGAAGGTGTTCCATCCGGACCTTCAATCCCTGCACCTGACGGCCTGGTTCCTGAGCGGCTAGAGTTCCAGGCCTTGGGTCTTTCCGACGAGGTCCTCAATGTTGTTGAGGCGTCCCGTAAAGAGTCGACCAGAAAATGCTATGCCTTCAAATGGAAGAGATTCTCCATTTGGTGTCAGGGCAAGGGCTTGGACCCTTCCTCCTGTTCTGTGGCAAGCATTTTGGACTATTTATGGTCCCTTTCTAGTCAAGGGCTTAGGTCGACGACCCTAAAGGTGCACCTGGCAGCCATCTCTGTTTACCGGGCGCGGGCCGGAGAGCAGTCGGTGGCGCAGGAAAAGGTGGTCGGGCGCTTTTTCAAAGACCTTGATCACATTTCCCCTCCGGTGCGAGAACCTCCACCTCCATGGGATTTACTGCTGGTACTGGCAAAGCTCATGGGCAAGCCATTCGAACCAATGCACAGGTGTGATCTCTCTCACCTGTTGTGGAAGACCACTTCTTGGTGGCTATCATGTCAGCCAGAAGGATGGGAGAGCTCCAGGTGCTTTGCATCGAGTCTCCTTACCTGGTCTTCCACAGGGACAAGGTTGTCCTGCGCCCCCACCCGAAATTCCTTCCGAAGGTGGTATCAGAGTTTCACCTTAACCAGGTGCTGACTCTGCCGGTGTTCTACCCCAATCACACCTCAGAGGCTGAATACAGGCTCCATACTCTGGACCCTAGAAGGGCGCTCACTTATTATAAGGAGCGCACGGCTGAAATTCGGGGAGAGGTTCGCCAGCTGTTTGTCACCTACGCTGAAGCTGCACCTGGCAGACCTGCAGCCAAGCGGACGATAGGCAGGTGGGTCACCCCTGCATAGATCTCTGCATAAGTTGGCGGGCTTGAGCCTCCCAGAGGGATAAGAGCTCATTCTACCTGGCATACTGTTGCATCGGTGGCTGCTTCCAGGGACGTCCCTATGCAGGAAATCTGCAGGGCTGCTACCTGGAAGTCAGCACACACCTTTATTACCCATTACCACATCGACCTTGAGTCACGCCGGGATGCTGGTTTTGGAGTCTCGGTTCTCCAGTCTTTATTCCCTAAGTAGGGGGTGTGCGCCTTGCCTCCCTCCTCCCGAAGAACTGCTAGGAGTCTGCCAATAAGTGTGGATGAACAACATATCCATGTCCCTAGAAATACGATTCTCACCTGTAACGAGTTCTAGGAATGGTATGTTGTTCATCCTACGATCTCATTTCTCGACCCCGACAACCTGAGCTTCCAGCGTGCCAGATCTGGCGTCATGGGGCGGAGCCGAGAGTTTTACCACCCGGGTGGGTGGGAGGAGCCAGCTTGAAGACCTTCTGGCAAGATTTAAAGCGGCAAGGAACCTGCCAATAAGTGTGGATGAACAACATATACCATTCCTAGAACTCCTGTTACAGGTGAGTAACCTGTACTTTCTGCTCACTAGATACAGGGCCTGGAATTTTCTGGTGAGATGCATTGTCCCTCTCTTGGAGCGGGAGATTTCTGTACATATTCCCTCTATTTCCTCTGATCCAGAGGGTGCTGATCAAGCTGCAAATGGAAGGGGCCAGCATGATTCTGGTGGCTTCATTCTGGCCTCGCCAGATATGGCTCCCTCTGCTTCAGCAGCTGGCACAGGAATCTCCAGTCCCTCTGCCTCTTTACAGGAACCTGCTGACCCAGGATCAGGGGACCCTGGTCCATCCTAACCTCAAGCCCCTCCATCTGCACGCTTGACTCCTGAGAACGTAGCCATCACCAGGTTTGGGGTCTCTAACAGGGTAGCAGATGTTCTGGTGGCAGCACGAAAGCCTCCTACTCACACCACATATGCCATGAAATGGAAACAGTTTGCCATTTGGGCTGCCAAACACTCCCTGGACCCTTTAACCTGTCAGGTGAAAAATATCCTGGACTATCTGATTTCTTTGTCCAACTCAGGGCTCCAGTATTCCCCACTCAAGGTCCACCTTTCTGCTATTTCTACCTTTCATGTGCCTGTGGGTGACCGCACAGTTGCTCAGTTGGATGTCTCACATACTCTTCTTCGAAGCATCCTGCAGATTACTTAGGGCTGCTGCCCCTGAAATCACCCTCCCCATCACTATGCTTATAAACAGAGCCCTCATGAAAGGTTGTATCCCTCAAAAATAGAAGGTGGCTGTAGTGGTAGTTCCGGTGCATAAGACTGGGCCATGTGGAAACTTAGAGAACTATAGACCGAATTCCATTCTCTGCTCTCTAGCAAAGGTGCAAGAAAGACTGGTTTACAACCAGTTGCAAGAGTATCTAGAGTGCCACCACCTATAAGCAGATCACCAACATGGCTTTTGTAAGCGCTATGGCACTGACACTGCCCTGATCAAATTCACGATTGTTCCCTTGTGTGTACTGGACAGTGGCTTCCCCACTGGGGCAATATTCATAGACCTGTCAAAATCATTTGACTTTGTCAATCATGGGCTGCTCCTTAGCAAGCTACAACTGCTAAGTCTTGATGCACTTTCACACACCTGGTTCACAAGCTATCTACTGGTGGTGACATCACCATAATGTGAGCGGCTTACTCTATGAGCTCCACGGTCTCCCTGTTCAATCAGTTAAAATCCTCTCATCTAAAAGTGCATTTTGGCTGAAAAAACAGAATATTATGCAACCTCAATGCCTCCTAAACAGAACAAAGACCCAAGATATAAAATCGGGACCTCCCGCTACCAAAATGAAACAGCTGCTCTTGGGCATGGACAAAGAAGGCTGCATGGCCTGCTCGCAGAAACTTCCATCACCATCAGAATCATTCTCTGAATCACTGAATGAAGACAGTCCTCACAGCAGAAAGACGGGACGAACCCTCAAAAAAATCTTGTACTCAGTGCAGAAAATTGAATCGACAGTAGCAGATCTAAGGCAAGACATCCGAACATTAGACAAAAAAGTATCAGAGAACTCTACTAAGGTAACAAGAGTAGCTGAAGCTCAGGAATCTTCAGAAAGGATCCTATTATACCTACTGCACCAAGAAAGACAAACAAATATAAGGATGGAGGATTTAGAGAATAGAGCCCACCGCAACAATTTTTGGGTGCACAGGGTACCTGAAGGAGCAGAGGAAGGATTCCCCCTTGGTGGTGGACTTCATGCAGCAGTTCCTGTGGACCACACTATCCCTTCCATTCGACTTGCACATGGAAATGGATAGAGCACACTGCTCCCTGGGTCCAAGGCCAATGGCCAGACCATGATCGATAGTAGTAAGAATGGTCTACTATCAAGACCAAGTACTACAAGAGGCCTGGAGACATCAAAATTTAAAGTTTCAAGAAGTAACGATCTATTTTGACCATGACTTCTCCACAGCCCTACAGGTGGAGAGAATGAGAATTAGAGGAATTATCAGAGCTATTAAGGAGAAAAAAGGCATAAGAGCCCAATTGAACTTCCCCGCTAAGCTCAAGATACATCTAGATGAAGGCCCAAGGTTTTTTTTGTCGTTGATGGAAGCGGCGCCTCTGCTGTGAGACTGGCAAATCCAAGTACCAGACCTAGAGATGGAACGAGTGGAACAGAAACTGCTGCAAAATGTATGGTCTGTGGCAGGGAAAAGAATGGGGAGAGGCATACCAGGATCACTACCTAAGAACTTAGCCAAAGACTTGAATAAAGTACTAAAGAACTCAGATAGGTCCAATCCCTAGCTCCAAACAGAAGCCCCAGGCAGTGCGACGAACAAAAAGGTAGCTGCAACCCAGGAACCAGAGACACTTACAGAACTGGCAGACACAAGGGGTGAAGGTACTGTTCATCTCTTTTCATTCTGAATGGAAGGCAGGATGGAGGAAAACGTGTGGTAATTAACCACGAAAGGGGAAAAAGACTAATTTTCAAAGACTTTCTGATTTTTTCTATGGGGGTTCAGCCATTTAAAAAGGGCCAGACTGATTGAAAATGTGGATTGAAAGCTTATAAGGCCTTTTCATGCTAGTAATATATCAGGAGAGGGAGAAATAAATCATTTTAGTTAACAGTAGAGTTTTGCTTAGGAAGGAACAAATAACTAAAAGAGAGTAATAGACAGTATGGAGAAAATGTGCCAGAAAGGATGGAAATAACTATACAATTTCCACAGTTATATAAATCCCTGAATTTAGACACTTTTCAAATGGAGGATTATAGAGAGAGCACAAAATAATAGCGACAGCTCCAGAGGTGGTGGGGGGGGGTGGAAAGCACATTTTCTGGAGCTGGAAGGACACTACTTTCTTCAACTGCGAGCTGTGTGAGAAATTCTATATTGCACTTGATATCTGCAACAAACGTGCACTTTTGCTTTAATTCTGTGGGAGGTGGAACTAGCCACCCTTGGTAATTGCTTTTTATTCACATTTATTTAGTGTTTAACCAAGAAGGGCTTGTAAACTCTGTTTATCTTGTTAGTAACTTCGAAGGATTTAAATACTGCATTTGGTAGGTCCTTGGAGGTAGCTAGATTGTCTACTAGGATTTGCTGACAGTTAAACTATTTTTAAATGAATTACAGTTGGCTGAGGAGTTGAAAAAGAAACTTGCAAACTCTGCTTATCTTGGAAGTAACCTCATAAGTGTTTGAATACTGCATTCTGGTTGTCCCTTGGGGGTAGCTGGATTGACTACTAGGATTTTGGGACAGAAACTATTTTTAAATAATTTACTGGTGCGTAGGAGTTTGTGATAGTTAAACTCTTTTTAACAGAGTTACTGGGGTTAAGGAGTGGTCACAGAAAAACCTGCAGTGTGAAACAGAAAAAGACAGTCTTTCAAGCAACAGAGGGTGGTGGATCTAGGTTTATGTTTGTTTGTACAATTCTTAAGATTTTCAGTGCAGGAAGGGTTTAAAGCACAGCTGATTTATTTTGGGGCTGACAGCTCTCGGAGCACAAACCACCAGGCCTGTTTTGGGGCTGGGAAGGTTTACCTGTGTCTGACTTGGATGTGTGGATTTTTCTCTGTTTGATTAGCAGGGTATTTTCTATCAAATTGTTGTGTAGGGCATCTTGCTGACAGGAAGGCACTCATTGCAGCAGTGGGTCAAAGCTTTTAGCTGATTGTTTTTGAGGGCACAGTTTAGGCCCAACCCTTCCCACCCTCACCCCACCCACCCCTGGAAATAGTTCCTTTATACCTGGGGTTCCGACATCATTTCCTCAAGAATGCAAGGTGCATGTCACTGTCATATCCTCTCTAGCACACTGCACTGACAATATAAGCATACACATTGTATATTATAAATATATATTTCTATATTACAAACCAATCACACACACAAAAAAAAATGTGGGGAGTAGTGCAATATAATGGCTGTGGGGCAGCAGTCTTCCGGGAGTCTTTCTGGAGGTTGAGATGCTGCCCTATTTTCAGACAACTCTCTGCCCTGAGGGAGAAAGTTGCCCGTCTTCAGGCCACACTGGTCAGTAGTACGGGGACCTTCCCCCAGGCCACACTGGACAGTAGGAAGGGAACCTCCTCCATCCAGGGAGCACCACAGCCACCACCACTACCTCAGAGGTTGCGAAGAGAAAACAGCAGTTGGACCACAGTGGGCTCAGGAAGGGTGAGGATGGTGGAACGGAGGCACACCCAGTCAGTTGTTCCACTCCACAATCCATACACCATTCTGGGGGAGCATAGCTCCCCTATGGATGCACCCACAGAGGAGACTAAGGAGGCTGAGGACAGCTGTCACAAGGGAGGCCCACAGGAAGGAGGCAGAGAACACCACAAGGAAAGGAAGCAGCTCCTGGTGGGGACCCAATTATTAGGGATAGAACTGGGAGGAGCTGGGAAAACTGAAGTAAGGTGCCTGCCTGGTGCCATGGCTTGAGGGACAGGAAGCGATCCTCAGGATCACGACAACAGCTGCAAGGATTCTGAGCTGGACGTAATTGTCCACCTAGGGACAAATGACTTGGCTCATCATGAGGTTAGAGCAGTGCAGGAGGACATTGCAGAGTTGGGGAGGGGCCTAAGACAAGTAGCACACACAGTATCCTTCTCAGAGGTGCTGTCTGTCAAAGGCATGGGTGAGGAGAGGGTAATTGGCACCATGCAGTTTAATGAATGGTTGAAAAAATGGTGCGAAGCACAGGGGTTTGGCTTCATTGGGGACTGGGGTTCCACCTGGAGGGACACCAGCCTATACTGGCAGGATGGTCTGCATCTGTCCAGGAAGGGAACAAGTCTTTTGAGCAATCGGTTTAAATGCTTCATTGGCAAGCTTTTAAACTAGTCAAGGGGAGGCACTGACAAGCAGCAGAAAAATCCCAGCCTCTCCTACAAAACAGGGTACTAAATGAGAAAAGACCAAGGTAGAACGGTCAGTGGGGATGCTGCAACAGAAGGTAAAGCCATCAAAAATGGAGAGCAATGAGTACCAATGCCCATAGTCTAGGTAACAAGCTTCCTGAATTAGTGGCCTTGATGGAGGAGGAACATCTGGATATCGTGGCAGTCACAGAAACATGGTACACACAAAACCATGACTGGGACGTAAACATACCAGGATACACTATCTACAGGAGGGACAGGGAGGGTGAAAGAGGAGGAGGAGTAGTTCTTTACATAAGGGAAGGAATAAAAGCAACAGAACAAAAGGGTAAACAGGGAGGAGAAGAAGCACTGTGGGTAAATTTGGAGACAGGCAATGGCACCACAGTCCGCACAGGGGTTGTATACAGACCCCCTTCTCAGAGGGAGGAAATGGACAAGGAAATGATAGAAAGTATACTTAGAATGGCAGAAAAAGGGGATATATTGCTGATGGGTGATCTGAATATGCCAGATGTTAACTGGAGTGCAGTTGCAGCTGCCACTTCGAAGAGTGCAGTTATTCTAGATGCCCTACAGGGGGCATGCCTTAGACAACTAGTACTGGAGCCCACTCGAGAGGGAGCAATATTAGACTTGATACTCTCAAATGGAGATGGAGAGAGGATCACAGATGTAGAAGTGGGTAGCCATCTGGGAACTAGCGACCATCGAACAGTATGGTTCACAATAAACACAGCAATAGAGTCAAGCCATACAAAGACAAAAGTACTGGACTTTAGGAGGCTGACTTTTGCTAAAATGGGTAAGTGCCTAAGGAACGCACTAGCAAATGGGCAGGAAGGAGGGGTGGAAGAACAATGGGGAATAATAAAAACTGCCATCACAGAGGTAACGAGCCTTTGTGTGAAGCAAATAAACAAAACAAGATGATGTAAGAAACCACTATGGTTCTCAAAGGAAGTGGCAGTGAAGGTTCAAGAGAAAAAGAAAGCATTCAGGAAGTACAAGGAATCGCAGAAGGAGCAGGACAGAGAACTGTATCAGTTAAAGCAAAAGGAGGCTGGGAAGGCAGTCAGAACAGCAAAGGCCCAAACTGAGGAAAAGATAGCCAACTCAGTTAAGAAGGGGATAAAACCTTTTATAGGTACATCAGGGAGCGAAGGAAGACCAAGGGAGGGATAGTGAGGCTTAATAAAGGGAGGAGGGTGGGCAGAGGGAGACTGTGAAAAGGCAGAGATACTAAACAAATATTTTGCTCAGTATTTACAAAGGAAGAGGGAGGTACATAAAACAAACAGTAGTAACACTCTGGATACAGAAGTTGATACTGGCCCATTTACAGAAGAAAGGGTTCTGAAAGAACTCTTAAAACTGAAGGTGGACAAAGCAATGGGGCCTGATGGATTCATCCCAGAATTCTAAAGAACTAAGGGTAGAACTAGTGACACCACTGACTACCCTTTTAACAAATCATGGGAGGATAGGGTGGTACCCGAGGACTGGAGGAGGGCAGATGTGATTCCCTTCACAAAAGTGGGAGCAAGGCAGAAGCAGGAAACTATAGACCTGTTAGTTTAACCTCAGTGATAGGGAAATGATGGAATCACTTCTAAAGGAAAGAATTGTCGAGTATCTAGAGGCCAGAGGGGCACAGGACCCTAGGCAGCATGGATTCACAGCGGGAAGGTCATGCCAGACGAATCTGATAGATTTCTTTGACTGGGTGACCAAAGTAGTAGATCAGGGAGGGGCTGTGGACATGGCCTACCTAGACTTTAGCAAGGCATTTGACACAGTCCCACACAAAAGATTAATATACAAGTTAGCCAGCCTGGGAATGGGTCCCAAGATGACAGCCTGGGTAAAGAATTGGCTGGAGAATAGGACACAGAGAGTAATAGTAAATGGAGTCCACTCAGAAGAAAGGAGGGTTACTAGTGGGGTACCACAGGATTCAGTATTAGGACCGGTCCTCTTCAATGTCTTTATAAGCGACATTGCAGAAGGACTGGAAGGAAAAGTATGTCTCTTTGCAGATGACACTAAGATTTGCAACAGAGTTGATGCACAGGGTGGGGTGGAAAGGATGAGAAGGGACTTGGCAAGGTTAGAGGAATGGTCAAATGTAAGGCAGCTTAGATTCAGTGCTAAGAAGTGCAAGGTAATGCACCTGGGAAACAAAAACCCAGGGGAAGAGTACACAATGGGGGGTGAGATACTAACAACAACAAAAATGGAAAGGGACCTGGGGGGAGTCATATCAGATGACCTAAAGGTGGGCAAGCAATGTGAGAGGGCAGCAAGGAGGGCTGGGGGATACTGGGATGCATAGGGAGAGGCATCACCAGTAGAAAACAGGAAGTTATCCTCCCTCTGTACAGACAGCTGGTGAGACCCCATCTGGAGTACTGTGTGCAGTTCTGGAGACCCAATCTCCAAAAGACATAGACAGGATGGAAGCTGTCCAGAGGAGGGCACTAAAATGGTGCAGGGTCTGCACTGGAAGACATATGAAGAGAGACTTAAGGAGCTTAATATGTATAGCCTCGAGGAAAGGAGGAGAGGGGGAACATGATAGAAACTTTCAAGTACCTCAAGGGAATCAACAAAGTCCAAGAGGGTAGCATCTTTCAAAAAGAGATGTGCAGGAACAAGAGGGCACAATTTGAAGATAGAGGGGGGGCGGCTCAGAGGTAATTTAAGGAAGTATTTTTTCACAGAGAGGGTTGTGGATGCATGGAACAGCCTTCCAGAGGAGGTTGTGGAGTCAAAATCAGTGGTGGAATTCAAGCATGCATGGGATAGTCATAAGGCAATTCTGGGGGTTGGGGGTAGGAAGAAGTAGGCTGCTGGTTAACTAGGATCTGCAGCTTATCCAGTAGGTAGGGAAATGGGCAGACTGGATGGACCAAGCGGTCCTTATCTGCCGTCAAATTCTATGTTTCTATGTTTCCTGGGTGAGCTTGGTTGTCAGTATTATGGGAACTCCTATCTGTATAAGTATTAAGGGGGGAGACCACAGGGCTAAAATGACTGGGTAGCCCTACATACGAACGACTAACTCACACGATTGTTTAGCGAGTGACGACACCTAGTACTTGCTGAACCGTTTCAGCGGGTATAGAGAATGGAGAGAGGAGGGTGACGGTTCCATTTTAAATCAGGTACCACCTCCTTTGCTCTCTGCTGCTGTACTTAAACTTAGGAGGTTAATTCATTATAAAATTTCCAGGGGCAGCTGTTTTCCTATTCATAAATGATGTTTGATTTGTTCACAGTTGTATATTTTATTGTTTTTTCGTTCTTGTCGAAAATTGTTCAGAGGTGCTTAATATGGTATTTACAGTCTGAAAATGGGTTAATACCAGTGTTAGAATGTAAAAGGACTCATGGGGTCAGACATCCAGGGAAACAAAATAAAGCATTGCCAAAAAAGAAACCAAATTTTAATGTGAGTTTAAAATGAAATGCTATACTGTGGTATCATACAGTGTCAAGGGAATACATTCCCCAGCCAAATGGACAAAACTACTGGTGGAACTAAAGAAAATGGGGGGAGATGTCATATATTTGCAGGAAACACATCTAAATGATAAGGAGCATAATAAGCTTCACAGGGGATGGGTGGATAAAGTGGAAGCAGCAACCTCAGACTACCCAAGACGGGCAGGGGTAGCCATTTTAATAAAGAAGGGGTTTCCCTTAAACAGCATTACAGTGGATATGTGGTTGGAAGGCAGGTATATAACAGTGAAAGGGGAAATTGGAGGGCAACAAGTTCATTTTATCAATATATACGCCCCCCAACCAATGAACACATGAATTTATATAGGAAATAATGCATAAGACGGCTGAACTGACAGTGGGACAGGTCATTTTGGGAGGCAACTTTAATACAGTGGGAAGCCAAAGATTAGATAGATCATCGGGGTAACACCAACTAATATAAAAGCAACTAAGACATTGTCAATCTTATCCAAAGAACAAGGTCTTCAAAATATCTGGCGTAGCCAGCATAAAGGGGAAAGAGACAATACCTTTTTCTCAATGGCTCTCATGGCCTATTCAAAGTAGGTATGTTCTACACTCAGCAAAACCATATGTATAAAGTGTTAAAATCAACCATACATAACTTCACTTTATCAGATCACACACCCACATTGATAAAGTGGAAAGTGGCCAAATTGAACACCAGATAATATGGAGATTAAGTCATTCTCTACTGAATGATAAAAACCTGATTACAAAACTAAAAGAAGTGATAAATGAGGTTGTAATGGTGCACCGTCAGCAAAAATGCTCTAGTCTTTCAACTTGGGAAGACATGAAAGCGGTGGTAAGAGGTGAACTTATTAGTTATGCATCTTCAAGAAAAAAGCTTACATTAAATATGTATAATAAATTAATAAACAAATTAATGTTTGGGAGGAACAACATAAACAAAATCCACAATCCAACAAAATGTATAAGGAACTACTGTTAATCGGGGACAAATTGGGAAAAATAGAAAATGAGAGAGCAGAGGGAAAACTACGATTTCTGGGTTATAAATACCAAGAAGTGGGAGGGACAGCCTCCTGCCTGTTGGCATACAGACCGCAAAAAGCACAAGCCGAGAGGACAATCACACAAATTACCAACAGGCGGGATCCCAAACAACTATGGACCAAACCCAGAGATATTGCCCAACAATTTTTATATTATGATAAGTAACTATATTCCGAAGACAAAACCGGTTCAGAGGTGATATAACAGACTGAGGATTTTTTAAAGGACTTACATTTACCTAAACTAACACAAGATATGGTTGAGAAATTAAATGCCCTGATCTCTATGCAAGAGGTAAAAACAGTTAAGATACTCCCCACAGGAAAAACCACGGGAACTGATGGGTTCAGTTCAGAATTCTATAAGCAACTTAGCAATATACTAGTCCCAATACTGACTCAGGTCTTTAGTGATTGTCTGAAAGAGAGAAAACTACCACAGACATGGATGGAAGCCCTGATCTCAGTCATACTGAAACCAGATAAGGCAAGAGATCTTTGTGAGAATTATCGTCCCATATCTTTATTAACTCAGAACATGAAAATCTTCACCAAAATACTTTCCATCAGACTACAAAAATATATGGAATATCTGGTGCACTTGAACCAAAATGTTTTTTTTTTCCAAATGGGCAATTGTCAGACAATATCAGAAAGCTTTTAAATATCTTAACTTATGGGGGATCCACTAACTCTGCCCACCTGGCAATTTTTCTAGATGCCAAAAAGGCCTTTGATTGCCTCAACTGGACATACCTAACTGAGGTCCTGAAACATTTTGGGATGCGGGCTAAGTTTCTGAACTGGATCTCTCTTTGCTATAGTTAACCAAAGGCTAAAGTCAGAGTAAATGGTGCAATATCTGAAACCTTTTCCATAAAACGAGGTACCAGACAGGGGTGCCCCTTATCATAGAAACATAGAGGTTGACAGCAGATAAGGACCGCAAGGCCCATCCAGTCTGCCCATTTCTTTTTCAACCTTACAAATGTGCCATCGGCCTTTGCTCTGTCAGTGGCCTATCTATTCATACTCATCTGTATTGCTCCCTTATGCCTATCCCATGCCTGTTTGAAGCCCTGTACTGTATTCATAGCCACTACTTCCTGAGGTAGGCCATTCCAAGCATCCACCACTCTTTCTGTGAAAAAGAATTTCCTCACATTCCCCCTTAATCAGCCTCCCTCTAATCTCATGCTGTGTCCTCTTGTCCTGCTATTTTTCTTATATTTAAACATGTTAGACTCACCTTGTTAATGCCCTTAAGGTGTTTGAATGTTTTGGTCATATCACGTCTCTGCCTCCTTTGCTCAAGGGTATGCATATTGAGCTCCCTTAATATGTCCTCATATGTCTTCTGATACTGCACCATTTTGGTTGCCCTTCTCTGGACTGCCTCAATTTGGTTAATGTCCTTGTGAAGGTGTGGCCTCCAGTACTGCACGCAGTACTCCAGATGGAGCCTAACCAGTGTCTTGTAAAGAGGGATTATTACCTCCCTCTTACAACTTGTGATACCCCTACTAATACACCCAAACAGCCCCTAGCCTTACCTACTGCTTTAGAGGTCTGCTTGGATGATTTTGGTCATTGGTGATGATGATGCCCAAGTCTCTTTCTTCCTTTGTGACTGCCAGCAACTCCCCTCCCAGCCTGTAAGTGGCTTCAGGTTTTTCTCTTCCCTATGTGCATGATCTTGCACTTCTTTGCATTAAATCCCAGTTGCCACTCGTCTGACCATTTTGCTAGTTTATCCAGCTCTCTTCTCATTCTGCCCACTCCATCTGGATCATCTACTCTGTTGCAGATCTTGGTGTCATCTGCAAACAGACAAGCATTACCCTCTAGTCCATCTGCAACATCACTAATGAGGATATTGAAGAGGACTGGCCCCAGGACTGATCCCTGAGGTACCCCATTTGTGACTTGCATCTCTTCTGACTGTATACCATTTATCACCACTCTCTGTTTTCTGCCCATCAACTAGTTTGCCACCCAGTTGACCAACTTCTGACACACCCCGAGCCTCCCCAGCTTATTTATCAATCTTCTATGTGGAACAGTGTCGAAAGCTTTGCTGAAGTCAAGGTAGGCAACATCAACTGCTCCCCCTTGGTCTACCACTCTGGTTGCCCAGTCAAAGAAATCTATGATATTAGTTTGACAGGACCTTCCTTTTGTAAACCCATGCTGTCTTGAATCCTGTGCCCCTATGGATTCCAGGTGTTGCACTATCCTTTCCTTAAGAAATGCCTCCATAATCTTGCCCACTACTGAGGTAAGACTGACTGGTCTGTAGTTCCCTGCCTCCTCCCTGCTACCACTCTTGTGGGGCGGAATCACATGAGCCCTTCTCCAGTCTTCTGGGACCTCTCCTGTGCTCAGAGACTCACTAAACAGTTCTGCTAATGGCTCTGCTAGTTCCACCCTTAGCTCCTTAAGTACCCTGGGATGTATGCTATCAGGTCCCATTGCCTTATCCACCCTGAGCTTAGCAAGCTCTTGTGGGACCCTTTCTTTTGTGGAGGGAGTAGTGCTCACCTCCCTCCCCCCTGTGTCCATGGTGCTGAGCTGTGGGCCCTGCCCTACCTTCTCTTCAGTAAATACTGAGCAAAAGTATCCATTTAGGGTAGATGCTTTTACAGGATCCTCCTCCTCACATGCTCCCTTTTCTTCTTTGAGCTTAGCAATACCCACTCTGGACTTTCTCCTTTAACTAATGTATCTGTAGAAAGTCTTGTTACCTTCTTTTACTGTTCATGCTAGTGTTTCCTCAGTTTGGGACTTTGCCTGCCTTACTGCCTTCCTTGCTTCCCTTAGGGCAGTTTGGTATGCCTCCCTATCTTCATCCCGCTGTGTTCCCTTATATTTCCTGAAGGCCATCCTTTTGGCCCTGACCTTTTCTGCTACTGTATTTGAGAACCAAAGTGGTTTCCTTCTTCTTTTGCACTTCCTTTTCTGTCTAACACAATGGGATGTTGCTTCAAGTATTGCAACCTTAATGCTTGCCCACTTTGCCTGTACTCCCTCACCTGTGTTTCCTTTTGCCAGGGCTAGCTTAACTCTGTTAGCCATCTTATCAAAGTCAGCTCCTCTGAAGTCCCATATTTTTGCCTTCGAATGGGATGATTTAGATTTAGTGGCCAAATTGAACCATGCCATGTGATGGTCACTGGCCCCCCGGTGACCTTCTACCTGGAGATCTGTGATCCCTTCCCTGTTAGTCGGTACTAGATCTAGGATAGCCCTGTCTCTTGTGGGTCATTGTACCAGTTGTTTGAGGCCCTCTCCCTGCAGGGAATCCACCATGTGTCTAGTTCTGACAGATGTTCCTGCTGGTATTGACCAATCTGTATCCAGCATGTTGAAGTCTCCCATTATTAGAACTTCCCCTTTAGCTGTCATGTTTTGTATATCTTCTAACAGTAATGTGTCTATGTTCTCCCCTGGTCTGGGGCCTGTAGACAACCCCAGTTCTTATGGCTGTCCCATTTCGGTTTCTCAGGTGACCACAGTTCTTCTGGCTCTTTATGTGTATTCTGAATTTCTGTAGCTTTGATATTTTCATTGACATACAGGGCCACTTCTACCCCCTTTTGCACCTCGCTCTTCTTCTGAACAGTACATAGCCAGGTACTGAAGTCTCCCAAGTGTGGTTACTGGTAAACCACATCTCACTAATTGCTACTATGTCCAGTTTAGCCTCTGACATTATTGCCTGCAGGTCTGGGATCTTATTTCCCAGGCTGTGAGCATTTGTGTGCATGATTTTCCATTGGCCAGATTTCGGTGTGTTAGCTGTTGGGTGAGGTTTGGCATTTGCCCTGTGCGTCGTATGGGGAGACGGGCCTTTTTTCTTACCTGGTGATGCAAATGAACTGCAAACATGCTGAATCCCTGTGTGACCACTAGCTGAAGGGGGAGGGGTGTTCTTCCCATTCAACGTATGGGGTGCTGCACCCCTCTCCCCATTTGCTAGTTTAAATATCTGCAAAGAAGTCAAACTTCTGCCCCAATGCACTGACTCCCTCCTTAGTCAGATGCAGTCCATCAAATTTAAAGAACTTTCACTCCCAGAACTGTTGCCAGTTCCCTACAAATCTATGTTCTTTTTCCTGGCACCAGCCCTTGAGCCACATGTTTAGCTCCCGTATCTCCCCTTCTCTGACCTCCATCCATCTGCCCCTCTCCCAGACTGGCAGGATCTCAGAGAAGGAGATGTCGGATGAAATGGATGATAGTTTGTCACCCAGCCTGGTCAGGTGTTCCTTGGCCTCCACAACTGACCGGCTGGCGAGATCATTAGTCCCTATGTGTACCAGGACGTCAATGTTTTCTTCTGCTTTGTGAACAATTTTAGCAATGCGGTCAGTGTCTCTCCACGCTGATGTACCTGGGAGACATCTGACCATTACCCCTGGCTGGAGATGGGTATCAACTCCTTGAATCATGGAGTCTCCTATGATCAGAATTTTTTTTGGATTTCCTTTTTGCTTTTTTTGTTTTGGTTCCTGATTTGGGCGAGTGGTGTTGTGCTAGCTCCTGTGCTGCAGTGTCCTCTGCCTCTTTGTTTTATTTCAGAGATAGAGGCAGATACCTGTTTGTAGTGTTTATATGGTTTTTGGAGGTAATATGTTGGAGAGCACAGAGTGATGGGACACTCGATTTCCCCTCGTAACCATCTGCCAACCTCCTGGACCAACTACCCTCTGCGGTTGAGGTTCTTCTGTTGGATGTTGAGGGAAATGGCGGGGTGGTTCTTATAATGCATTTCCTCTTGAATATGAAATTTGAGGCACACAATCTCTGCCTATGCTGCCCGGAGCTGAGCCTTAAGATCTCCAATGGCCCAGCATGTAGGACAGTGTCCTAAATCCTGTAAGACTGTCCTTCTGAAAAGTGTTCCGCAGTACCTGCAGTTAATGATATCCATTCCAGATAAGTTGCTGGGTTTATAACCTGGTCAGAGTAATTAGAAGGAAGAAAATGCAAGTAATGGTTTGATTTTGTATTTTGTTTTCGTATAACTTGTTATAACAAGTTAAATTACAAGTGCCCCTGTAAATGAGCTTACCTTGTGGATGCCCCACTGATCCACCCCTTCCTGCTTTGCCACAGGAAATGTCACAACTGTGGTACCCTGCAAAAGGAGTGTAGTGTGGGGTGGTTGGGGATGGGGGTGGCTGGCTGGGCCCTTTCCTTGCCGAAAAAAGAACCATGGATGAAAGAACAAGGAGGTAAGAGCAGAAACAATCAGTCAACAACAAATGCAGTAACCCTGAAAGTTTATCCTAATGTTAGATAAAACTGTAAAACCTGTGAAGTACCACCTGTAATTATTTCAGAGAAGATGTACCCTGTAAGAAACACTTTGCTACAGAGAAAAATAAAGCAGTAACAGAAGATATACCTTGCAAAAGACAATTTAAATCAGAAGATTATAGCAGTAATCTGTTAGCACACACCTGTAGGCACACCTTGTAATAATGCAGAAGAAGGTATACCAGCAACAACAATTTGAATCAGAGAAAAATAAAGCAATGAAATGTTAGCAACAAACAGTAGCAATCCATGTGAGTACAAAATAAAAATAACAACACCCAGTAAATCTGCTTAGCCAAAAGAAGTCTTAATCCATTTCCCTTGCTTTGGTAAGGTTCTCTGCTCTGTCCTTTCAAGCAATCTTAGAAGAAAAGAGCTCAGGTGAAGCTAGATGCCTTGGCCAGCAAACCATGTCTTCTACCTCTACTGTTTGCTTTAAATTTAGAACTCTTAGCATTTGCCATTAGAAATTCAAACTCTATTCAAGGCATAGCAATGGGACAAACCATCTGTAAAATATCCCTGTATGCAGATGATGCACTTATTTATATGGATACTCCAGGCCATTCCCTTCCACTCTTTATGGGAATGTTAAGCTATTATGAAAAAAATCTCAGTATTTAAAATAAATAAAAAATGTGAAGTCATGCTTATAAAGGGCACAATTTCTCAGGGACTGAAAGAAAGTATTCCCTTCTGGTGGGTTACAGATAAGGTTGAGATATCTAGGGATATGGATTCCGAGACACCTTTCAGACATATACAAGTATAATTACACCCCAGTGTTCACACAAATGTTCTCAGACTTTAAAAGATGGTCTTGCCTCCCCCTGTGTTTATCCAACAGGATAGAAACATTGAAGATGAATGTTTTACCCCAATGTTTATTGTTATTCACTGCTTTGCCAATACCCATACTTCCCAAAGATTGGAAAAACCTAAAAAAGAAAATGTCTCAGTTTATATGGGCAGGTAAAAGACTAAGAATGAAGTAGCAAGCACTAATGGAAAATAGAAGATCTGGGGCTTGGGGTTTGCCAAACCTTTCCAATTACTACATAGCTACCCAGCTCCAATCATTGGTTAAAATCAGTGTCAGTGGCTCAGTTGGTAGCACACTCACCTCTGAGGCCGGGAGATCAGAGGGCTGTGGGTTCAGTTCCCACATCTGGCACTTGGGTTAATATCCCCGTACTGACACTGTAGTGCAGCATGAGAGGGGTGCTGCACTTCTGAGGTGCTGTCTTTTGGATGAGACGTTAAACAGAGGTCCCATCTGCCTGGATTGGTGGTAGTTCAGGTGGATGTTAACGATCCCATGGCACTTCTTGAAAAGAGTAGGGGAACTGTTTATTGCAAAAACCAAAAACCATCAATACAAATATTCAATGGAAACAAATTGAAAGTAAAACTGGAAATAAAGCATCACTATACAAATTTCAGATACAAAACAAAGCAATATAAATAAAGAAAAGAAAAAATAAGTACAACAAAACATTTCAAATCCAATAAACATGTTTCCAGTATTCAAAAAATAATGAACTTGGAATATGACAGTACTCAAAATATTTTTGTATCCGTAATGCCATCTCAATTTGACTGATCACTACCTTAGGTAAAATACAGATATGGTGTATAGAAAAAGAACATCATGCTTGCCAAAGATAAAGCTTGATACAGCCAAAAATTACATGAAGAGTGCTGGGATGAAAACGAGAAAAATATCCTGAATATTCTCCTAAAACCAAACATTCATATGTAATCTGGCGTGCTATTCCCAACCCCCATTTCTCAGACAAAGCAGATGAAAACTGTACTGTATGTGGACAATTGTGGAAAAAGTGAGTCTGGGTTTCTTCTATACCCACTCATTCAATGCAGATGCAGTTTCTTTTTGTTAAAGCTTTATGTTTTAAATTTCCCTTAACCCCAAGTTTCCCATGGCAACTTAACCATGTAATATCCCACATCCGTAAGAACTTTAAGTGCTAGTGGTACTTTCGAGGGGCTACACCTGGGAAAATCCACCTGAACAGAAAAATTCTGGGACATTATATATTGATAAAGACCTTTCCCAGTAAGCCGAAAAACCTCATCTTTAACCACCCCCCACGCACAAAGCTTAGTTGCCACTATTGGCAAAAAAGAGGGAACTTTATAATTAATTTTTACAATAGGTGCTAAAGTAGACCACTTTGAGAAGAAATCCTGGAGGAAAGCCATAGTCCAGGCATCCCATTGATGACAGGTTGCGGTTGACCGTTCTTGAAAAGTAGTTTTAATAAAAAAGAAAAATAAAAGACTACTGGGTTAATCATCCCTTGACCTCCCGCCTTAATTGGAAGATAGGTAAAATCCTGTTTGACTGGGTTCAATCTGCTACCCCACAACATTTGAAAAAAAAATACTATACAAATGGGTCTCCTGATTCCTAGGTAAAGGAAAAACTGAACTCAAATAAAGAAATAACGGAAGTAAAACATTTTTAATGATTAATACACGTTTCTGTTTAGAAAATGACCAGTTTTTCCACAATTGTACTTTCTTTTCTCCTATTTCAATACGTGATTACCAATTAATATCATTTAAATCTCCAGAACCAAAAAAAATCCTAGAATCTTGATGGGCCCCGAAGAAACAGTTATCTATCCAATCATGGAAACAGAAACCCCGTTGCCTAAAAAAAACCCAGCACTTTTCTCATAATTTATGGATGTTCCCAAAATCCAAACCAAAACATTCCACTATATGTAATGCGACTAGCCCTTCTGTTACATCCTTGAGCGTGAAACACATATCATCTGCATATACCGCTAAACACCGGGGTGGAACCTCTAGAGACAGAGTTAAGCCTCGAATGTGTGGATGATGAAGGATTTCCCGAACCAAAGGATCCAAAACAAAGGTACTGTATATAGTAAGGGACTGAGTGGACAACCCTGGAGCACTCCTGTACAAAAATCAATCGCTTCCCCCTCCAAATGATTTACAATTGGGAAGTTGTGAGCGTTGTTATATAAAAGTGCCACCCAGGTTCCTGTTTTAACAGAAAACCCATATCATCGGAGAACATCGAATAAAAACCCGTGTGCCACCTTATCAAAGGTTTTTGCCTGATCCAGAGAAAGTAAATACCCTGAAAGTTTTCCTAAGCGCCCAAACTCACACACGTTCCGTAATAGAGTCAAATTCTGCTGAACATGTCTCCCTGGGATAGAACATGTCTGCACCGGGTGTACTAAAAAGGGAGCAACCTGTTGAAGTCGATGACACAGGATGGCCAAAAACATTTTGTAATCTGTATTTAATAAACAGATCGGTCTCCACTTCTCAATAGGGTGCTTAACCCCTTTTTTAAATAAAAAAAACATCAAAGCATCCGAAAAAACGGCTGGTATCTATGAAGAATCCAGAATCTCATTAAAAACTGAAGTCAGGATGACACTGATGTCATCTGCCATGAGCATCTATAGTTCATTAATTAAACCATCTGGACCAGGTGATATTCCAGATTTTAAGTGAGCTATTTCTGATTTAACCTCGGCCAGTGTTATTGAAGCATCTAGAATAAAAGAGTCAGAGGTAGTTATGGTAGGTGGATGAAAAGTAAACAAATCCTCCCATAAAATGGTGGACTGAAAAACTGTACCATGTTGGGATCGCAAAAAGTTCCCTGCTATATGTACAGTAGCATGTTGGTGTCTGCAGTGCATAGAACCTCTTGAAAATCATAAAGACCCTCCATAAGTTTACTATCCAAAGCTTGTTTGCATGCTGAATAAGGATCTGAACTTGGTGAAGACTTAAGCCCAAAGGATAAGTCTTCATGAATTTTGCATGCCTTGCCATAATGGTAATTCCCCATACTTTGTCTAAGTATAGCCAATCGTTCCTTAACAAAATCATCAGAAACTGAAGACCGTGACAGTAGTTTATAGAACTGTGCTCTGAGTTTTAAGTAGTCAAGGTAATCTGCGGATTGGGTAGCGCAATGATGTGTCTTTGAGGCCCACCGAAATTCCATTTTAGTGTCCATCCACCAATCCCCCCAGGAACCACACATCTCAGCTACCGAACGCCGAGTATCAAAAACCTGAAATAAACATATCTGATAGCGCACAGTGGCAAGGATTGTCTGGTTTAGTTTCCACCTAGCCGGCAAGGCAGGAAAAGCCGGTGGAATCTTAGTTAAAGAAAATTTTGCTTGTAACAAGAAATGATCCGAGAATTCACATGGGGCCAAAAAAAAAGAATAAGGTAACAGAAATCTGGAAGAAAAAATAAAATCAATCCGTGTTGCAAGATTACCACGTTTATAAGTGAATCCTGGATTCGAATTTAATGTTCTATAAACATCTGTCAAGGATGCCGTTGACAATAATTTAAGCAAGGCATGAGAATCACAATATATCTTACGCTGTGTGTGATCTTTAAATTTAATATCCAATGCACAACTGAACCCCGCCCCCCCAGAATGACATGCCTAGGGGTAGACAAATATTGTTGTATGTTAGAAAATAAAGCAACCCTGGCTGATTTAACCTGAGGGCATAAACATTAATGACCCGGAGAAAAACCCTCGGCAAACACAGTCTAGGAGGAGTCTACTGGGATTATGTCAACCAAGCCAGTAACTTGAACGAAAGGATGACAAAATAATACCCTACTCCATCTGCAACGTCTGAGCCAAAGGACCAAAAGAGGTCCTGCATCCACAATTTTTTGTGTAATTAACATCAGTAAGGGTAGAAAAAACGTCTCCTGCAGAAAAATAATATCTGCAGGTAAGGTTTACTAAAAGTGCAAAAAGCCCTAGATGTTTTTGAATTCTTGAGGATACAAGAATTCAAGAAGCTATTGACAAAAAGCCAGTGCATTAACTAAGTTTTGTCTTTTTCGATTTCGCCTCGACTTCTTTTTAGATGCCAAGAATTCGGGTCCTCCCTCCTCATCACACTCCATCCCAGATAAGACCCCTGAGGCAACTGATAAATCAGATTCAGAGTCTCCTTCAACATACTGCAGAACCTGAAAAGTATTATGCGTAGTAGTAAGGGGTGGTAAAACAAGCTTTTTGGCATGGGATCATGTCACTCGTTTTGGATGAGGCGCCTGAAACTCCAGGGCAGATGGGGGGGCAGTTATGAGCACCAGAGGGTCAATGCACTCCTAATCTTCCTGTGGGTGGACAACAACAGGAGGTATACCAGAAGAATCATATGCGTCTCCCACAGAGGGAGGTGAACCCATGTGGTCTGGACCAGGAGGATTGGGGTCAGTGAAGGCCGCTTCCTCTGTAGTTGGTCTAAAGCAGCCTTGTGCATCCGAAATCAAGGTTTCTTTATCTAACCCACCAGAATTGTTCTGGCCAGCATATGGACATTGATGATATGCATGACCCTGGGTATCACACAAATTACAGTGAAAAACATTACGACATGTATAACTGTCATGATCTAGTTCCCCACATAAGGCACATTTGATTTTGTTACAAGCACTGCTAAGGTGACGTGGGATTCCACATTTGTAACATGCCTTGGGTTGACCAGGGTAAAAGCAGACACCTCGATCCCTATCCAGGAAAAAACTGTTTGGAATATGTTGTACCAAATCCCCCACAATATGCAATGTTATTTTAAACCTCCAACCACTTGTCCAAATGCCCTCCCCATCAATGACAGGTTCAGGAGTACCCAGGACAGTACATTTACTTTCAAGCCAATACAAAATATCCCCCACATTTACCCCTTCATTTCGAAACATAACATGAGCAGTTTTAAACAGTGGTTTTGTAATAGGAATTGCCCAAAACGGAGTCCACAAAGGGGTTGTTTTGAGAGAATCATATTTTTGTCAAAATTTATCAAGTCCTACAAAGGATTTGAAACTGATATCAAATGTTTCTTCCCCTCGAATGTTAATAAGGGCATAGATATCTGATGCTTGGAAATTCATCGATCCCTTGCGTAGCCTGTGGGCCACGAAGAAACGGTCAGGTGGTTCCGGAAGCCTTCCCCTGTACCTAAGGTGGACAGCATTCCATCTGGGGGCTTGTTCCAAATGATAGTTACAAAATAGGTCCGAAAAGTGAGGACCTTTATTAAATTGTTCCCTCCGAGGGGAGGAAGGGGAGGAACACCGATGACCCAGAAGCAGCACCAAAGTCTGTCCCAACGTGAAAAAAAAGGCTCACCACCAGCAGCACTACCTGCCTCCATCTGCACCTCGTCAGGTTGCACTGGCCCTGGAGACTCCTGAGCAGCCATGCCCTCCAGTGAAAAAGTGAGCCATTCAGCATCTGGAATCCATTTACCATCTTTTCTCATCCAGCCTGCATCGAGCAGGGCAGTCTCCTTGCTCCAGTCCCTGGGTGGAAAGCCTCCGATGTCTCCTTTAACTTCCGCGTAGCTCCACGTTCCTCCTCTGGTTGGAAAGGCATCCTAGCCGCACCAGAAACTAGCGAACCCTCCTCCTCCACAATTGGAGGTTCTATGCACCGCTCGCCATCCTGCAAATCATCCAGGCCACCAACTTCCTGATTCTGAACTGCAACAGCATCCGTAAGCTCCATGTTGTGTTTTGTTATGGCTTCTGCCTCTCCCATAGCACGGTATTCTCCGTGGCTTTCTTGAAAGTGCTCCCACGGTGTGCATACAGCAGAACTCTTCACCACTCCATTCTCAGTCTCCATATCAGTAAGGATAGCTCCCCTGCCTTCTGCAGAATTTCCACCACCTCCACCAGGATCTGGAACAGCAGCCATCTTGGAGTCACCAGCAAAAGGGTCCCCTCTGCTCACAGGAAGCAGAGTAGGGGAATTTCCCCAGTGTCCTGGCCAAATTTCCCTCATTTACTAAAAAAAATACCACCAACAGCTTAATCTGGTTCAAGGTCAGTTGGCATGCATCTGTATCCCCCTCCCCGGGGTTGTGCCTGAAAATAGGCAGGATTTGTCTAGTGCACTTACCCGGTCAACAAAAATAAAATAAATAAATAAAAATGATCAACCCCAGACAGAGGGGAGACAGGTACATCTTAGAAGAGAAAGCCCATCCTCGAGCCACCCTCTGTCTCCTTCCGTGGTTAATATTACCATAAGACCTGACCTGTGTTCAGAACCAATGGACCAAACACATGTTGTCAGTCTGGCTAACAGCTAGACAAATCTGGGAATTCCTTACCAGAGTATGGCACCTTATTCCCCTAAGATACTTGCCAAGCATCCCAGCAAAGGAGAGGGGTAGCTGCTTTATAAGATGGGAAAGAAGAGGACTGCAATTTTTATATCAGCTGGTAAAAGGGGACATCATTAAGGATTTTTTAACTTTACAAAAATAATTCAACACACCCAAGCGAGAGTTCTATCACTGCTTACAGTGTAGACATATTCAGAGGGGGCCTGTGGTTTTAGAAATGTTGGCTGAACCAGTACTGGAGGTAAAAGTGATACAGGAAACGGGAAAACAATCCAGCACCAAAAATTTGATCTCACAACTATATGCTCTCCTACAAGGAGGAGTGGGTACATTAGCCATACAAAAAATCCAAGACAGATGGGAATTAGAATCCAATCAGCCTTTGAGGGAAGAGGAATGGGAGAGCATATGGAGAGATGTACACAAAACTATGAGCCTGGCAAATTGGAGGGAATTCAGATGGAAAATCTGTGGTAGGCATTGTATTACACCCACAATATCTAAACATTATGGCTCCCACAATTTAGATAGCTGCTGGAGTAACTGTGGCCACAGGGGAACACATAATCACATTTTCTGGGAATGTCCAAAAGCTCACATTTTTTGGAAGCAGGTGGGCTGGACAGTACTGAAGATGCTGAAAATAGAGGAATCATTAGGTTTTTCAAACCTGGTGCTGGGACTGCCGCCTGTGGTTCTTTGCTCAGCAGCTGGCAAACTTTTTTTTTTACATTCTGATAGTGGCAGCCCTGAAAGTGGTAACACAAAACTGGTTAACAGCTAAGAAACTGAAGGTGAGCCAATGGAAAATTAATGTTACAAACATTAAAAATATGGAAGCAATTACTTCCCAGCTTAAATTACAAGTAACAAGGTTCATTTCTAGGTGGCTGCCTTACTACAACTATCTAGAGGAGATGGAAGGAAGGGCAGTTTTGGACCAATTGCTCGCCTGACCATACTAGATATGGGCAATATAAGGGCGGGGAGGCAGACATTGAGTAGAAAGACAAGCAACTAAGGTACATACCACTGAAAGAAGAGATTAGGCATTAGACTAGGGAGCAATTGGTTTCACAGATTAATAGAGTATCATAATTATAAATTTTAGTGATACTGTGAAAGGATGACCCCCACCCAAGTCCGTTTTCCCCTTGTCATTAAAGGTAGTGGAAATCCTGGGTTGGGAATGTCCTGTTACTTATGTTGCAATGTCCCATTTATGTTTGTTTGTCAAGTTTGTTGGGCTGGCCACCCACTTTGTTAGTTTGTCCTGTTTTGTTGCGTGTTTCTCAGCCCTGGCTTTGCCGCATTGAAAGAAGAGAACAACCTCTAAGACTTTAGTACAGAAATACAGGAATACGAGGTACATCTGTTCATATGTAGCTTTATGAGTTCACAATAGCTGGGCATTTATGCCTGAAATCAGATAGTGCCATGCCGAGAATCCCTAGGTCCCAGTATAATGTTCCTAGGTTAGACATAGCACCATAAAACGCATTTCTTGGTTTTTAAAATGTCGCCCGGTTGCACTTAAAAAAAAAAAAAAAACACTTCTTCCCCTTGCTTCAATAAGCAAAGCCAGTGTTTTCCAATAATGAATAGGTCTGTGAAAAGAAAGGAACTGAGAAAAGAATCTCTCAATTGAGAAACAGAGTGTAGATATGAGAAGCAGCAGGAAGCCGCCATCGGGAGAAAGCGAGTGCAGTTTTGCTTTCCTAATCAACGGTGCGGCTTACCGGGCTGCAGTTCTTGTTCTTGCACCTGTATCCATGACTGTGCACATATTTGTACAAGTCTTCACGTCTCACTTGTGAGTTGCAGTTTAGAATTAACAAGGAAGCTTCTACATTTAGTACAACCGATAGGCAGGATTCGGTTGATATTTTTTGAACATGTTTTGTGTTTTACTCACTAATAGGGCACATTGGGAATTCCTTGGCTCTTTGGCTTAAGTCTGCTACTCTCCTTGCACCTCTTCCACAGAAGACCACTATAGTGCCAGCGGGCCACTTTTACCCTTGTTTTATGTTGTACTTCTGTTGGGGGTGGCGCTTGGGAAGTCTGTGCTTACTGAAATGAACCAGGAGCCCAAATAAAATAGATGGAGTAACATGTACATGTTTATAAACTTATTCAATGCTTTTTCATCTGTTTGTACTGTATTAAATAAATTTCTGATCAGTATTTCTCAGATCTTAAAGCATGTGGGTGGAGCTAAGTTGATCACATGTGCTCCTACCTTTATAAAAGACTTGTGGTGTACAATTCAGGTAGATAGTGGTAGGGTGTTGATGCAAGAACACCTAAATCAAATAGCTTCTTCTAGTTGTGATATCATTACCATTCTGATCTTTGTTTTTGTTCCCGAATGGAAGTATATATGATTTATTTGTATTCCTCCTTTTTTTTGTTGCTGTAAGTTTGAACTTTTGTTCTGCTGTAAAGAAATAAAAGCTATTTTTGTTTCGCTTCATGCTGCCTCACTGCCTGTCAGTCCATCTTCATCACATGACTTGTGACAGATGTGACACATGAACAGCCAGTTGTGAGTACACTATGATTTTTTGTAATATAAAAATGTGTTATGAACTGTCTCTCATGAGAGATGCTGAGACAGCCTGTGAGATGACACACACACACACAAACACTGGTTTTAGATACAAGGTGTTATCTGGCAGGCCAGGAGCTAATTACAGACTAGAACAAGCCTTAATCAAGGATCGCCTATTTATCTAAGTTAAATATAGCCTTAACTGTTAAGGGGGAAATCAATATCCATTTTATGATGTTTAGAGGAGGAAACCAGGATATGGCACACTGGTGTGAAGTCATAAATGCTTTGATGTCTGTGAGAGAGAGGATACTGCTCACAGATGAAAGGGAATTTACAGACTTGATTTGGGATGTCACATGGGTAAAGTAGTTTCTGCTGATGTAACCTTAATTAACTTACCTTCTAATATGATAAAACATCCTGGGTGTATAATTATTGTGATAAAACATCCTGGGTGTATAATTTCTAATAAACAGAGGAGGAGCTAGGTGACCTCACACAAAGGGGTTCGCCAAAACAGTTTTTTAAACAGTATTCTGTTTTCTTTCAGACACACTTTTATCTACACTCTGACAAAGAAACATCTTTGAGCACTTTAAGCAGGTAGACAGAGACAAAATCTAAATACTGTAGTAGGAATTGCACTGCTAAAACCTTGTTCTTTTAAAAGATTGTATGGTTCTTGTGGTATGTGGGTCTATATTTTATGTTTTACATATTTTTATCTATTTTAGTAAAACTCTATTTTTAGAGCCTGCTTGGTCTGTCTTTGAATTTCTTTCTTTAACAAGTGAAGTATATATGGTTAAAGCAGACGCTGTGCATAAGCTTGAATGGTGATACCAAACTGGAAAAAGGTAGAGTTAAATTTGAGGTCTTTTATTAGAGTTTTTAAGGGTTCATTTTTGTACACCTGGTTAGGTGCCCGAGGCAATGATATCTGGCCCCCCGAAGACAGAATTATCTGAGCCTGTACATTGGGTACACTAACAAGAGGTTCACAGTTTGAATCCCTCCAAGACTTGAGACCAAAGGTTGATTTGAACCCACAAAAACAGACAGAAGGGTTACCCTGTTTCTGTTAACTCTTCACAAGACTGCGCTCGGAGGTTGGCACTTTGGGAGTAGAGGGCTGACCTGCTGAGTGGGTTTGTGACAACAGATACCCACAGTAAATAGGTATTGGCTGGCAGTATAGCTTAGAGGTTAGAGTAACGAGGTGTGAATGAGCTTGTTACATCCAGCAGACCAGACCTGGGTTTGATTCTCACAACCTCCACTTGCATACTGTGTGACTCTGAACAAGTCACTTAACCGCCCAGTGCTCCCAGGTCACCCCTGAAAACAGGCATTTGTGCCTAGTGGGCCTTTCCTGGTTACACAAGCTTAACAAAACACAAACAAAATAAATAAATAAATAAAATAAGCACCAAAAGTTGTTGTTAATTTGTTTATTTAATTGTTTAATTCTATATATAAATGTATATTTGTAAAAAGTTAATGCCTGCATAGCACTTATGACTAATCTCTGGGAATAATGGTCCTAAGAATATATAATCTTCACGGAAGAGGCAATTTTATTTTTTTTTTATTTAATAAATTCTCAGATTACAAATACCTTTGAGCAGAAACTGCTCGTTTACAAAGGTTCCACGTCAAAGGATGAGGGTCAACATACATACAGAGGTAGTAAAAGAATGCACAATAAATAACCAAAACAACTAAAAGAAAAAATAAAGATACTCAGTTATAGCATACTTTGAGATAATATTCATATAACGAGTAGCTTGAGTAGGCAGTTGGCTGCGGTAACAATAAGAGATAGAAGGCACCATAGGCAGTTAGTATTGCAGGCGTGTGACCGGGAGAGGAAGTTGGCAGGCTAATGGGCCACTGTCCGATGGTGGTGGAAAATGTCTTGTACCAGTGGAGATGTGAAGCAGGAAAGGAATCACAAGGAAGGCCCAGTGCCAGAGAGAATGAGACTGGGAAAGGGCGGGCTGTGAGACATGAGTGAGCTGGGAGGTGTTTAGAGAGATCTCTGTTCAGAGAAGCAGTCACATTGAATGGTAGAGGTGAGGTAAAGTTTGAGATTCCTTTTGAAGGGTCCAAGTGTAGTAGAGGAAAGTGCTTCTTTATTGAGAGAATGAGTGGCTCTATAGATAAAGGACCACTGACCCATGGAGGTACGACATCTGGGAACCTGAAAGGTTAGAGATTGGGCACCACGTGTTTGTTGAGTGCCACTGTAGGTAGTAAGCAGTGAGCTAACACCAGGTGGCATGAGACCAAGGAGAATCTTTTTGGTAAGTAAGCAGGTCTGGTATTGTATTCTGCTATGAAGGGGTAGCCAGCTGGCCTGTGCATAGAGGTCACAGGTGTGAGTTTGTCGGGCTGCACCCGTTAGTAGTCTACAGGCTTTGTTGAGAACAACTGAGATCCTGCAGAGGGCACTTGTTGAGGTAGAGCCTTAGATGGCAAGGCCGTAGTCAATGATAGAGGTGACAGAGCTGTAGATGGTTAGCTTAAGGGCATCCACAGGCATACAGTGCTTGTGTTTGTGTAGTAGTCCAATCCATATATTGGCGGTCTTAGCAATAGTGCCAATATGCCGAGTGTAGGAGAGGGTACTATCCAGGGTAATACCAAGGTACTTGAACTCCTTGACATGTTTGAGTGGGTTCCCAGCGTGGTTCTTGATGGTGAGGGACAGAAAGTTGTGCCTGCTGTGTTGGTTACAGAAGGACATGGCTTTAGTCTTGCTGTGGTTCAGGACAAGTTTATGAGAATTGAACCAATCTTCGATGTACTTTAAATCGAGCTGCAGCTGGGATTCAAGGACTGTAATGTCATGGGGGCTGGAAAACAGGACTGCATTGTCTACGTATAGTAATATTGTTTGGTGGCAGGCACTGGGGAGATTGTTGATGAAGAGGGAGAAGAGTAGAGGGCCCAGAATAGACCCTTGGGGGACTCTGGAGTGGACCGGTTTCTCATCCGAAGAGATCCCTGCAATCCTTACACGTTGGATCCGATTATCAAGGTAGCTGGTGAACCATGGAAGGTCATTGCTGGAGATCCCAATGGAGGACAGTTGCTTGAGCAGTAGGGGGTGGTTAACTGTGTTGAATGCCTTGGTAAGGTCTATAAATACTGCCCCTCCACAATTCCCTTTGTCAAGCGTGGCATGGATGAAAGTTGTAAATTCCAGTAATGCAGTGGTGGTGCTGTGCCCTTTTCTGAAGCCATGCTGCTCTGGGCACTGTACATTGTACTTATCCAGGAATTCAACTAGTTGGTCCAACACTATTTGCTCCAGCGCTTTAGATAGTGGGGGCAGGAGTGAGATAGGTCTGTAATTGGTGTGCAGTGTTCTATCTCCGCTTTTGTGAACCGGTGTGACAGTAGCTTTCTTCCAGAGAGAGGGGAAATGGCCCAATCTAAACGAGAGATTGAAGCTCTTTGTAAGTGGTTCTAAGATTTCATCGAGGACTTGTGCCAGCAGTTTCAGGTCAAGGGAGTCACCACTGTACCCTTGTTTGCTGATGGCCTTTTGAATGTATTTTCTAGCTACTTGTGGTGGGACCTCCTTAAAAAAAAACTTTGGGGTTGTACGTTCTAGTTGGGGGGTAACTTGGGAGGTCAAAAAAATTTGGTGGAAGGACACTGTCCAGGTTTGTAAATGCATTATTAAAAGTGCTGGTGATGGTACCTAGGTCGAGTGTAGGAGTGCCGTGAAGGTTGATCATAGTGGGTGGTGCTTTAGGATCTTTGCCTGTGAGTTCTTTCATGTTGTTCCAGAATTTGTTTCCCTGGCCCCAAGAGTTGGTCAGAGCTTCTTTGTAATAGCTGCGTTTAGCATTCTGTATTTTTCAAGTGCAATCATTTCTGGCTGCTTTGTATAATTGTATGTTTACTTGCGTCGGAGTTGCACGAGCACAATGCCAGAGGTGGTTTCTGTGCTTGAGCAGAGTTAAAAGGTCATTAGTAACCCAGGGGTTGGTTTGTCCTTTGACCTTCATCTTTTTCACTGCTGCATAGATGTCACAGGCTTCGTTGAAACGTTTGAAAAATAGATCCAGAGCTTTGTTGGTGTCATTGAGGGAGTCAAGCACTGCCCAGTTCAGCCTGGTTAGATGGGATTTTAACAGCTGGAGGTGCCCTTGTTTGATAACCCTGGCATAGATAAGCTTGGGAGGGGGCTTGTGGTATTTGTTTGACCAGGAACAGATGACAGGCGAGTGGACACTTATTGTATCTGGGAGTACAGAAACATTGGAGATGCATTCAGGGCGGTTAGATAGAATCCAGTCTAGAAGCGTAAGGGAGCCTGTCCTATAGTTACACCTAGTGGGGGCATTGACCAGTTGAGTGAGGTGATGCGCAGCTGCTGCATCCTTATAGGTAGCGAGCTCTCGCAGAGAGCCAGTTAATGTTAAAATCACCCATGATTATGGTTTCAGAATTATGTTGCTGGACCCTTAGATATTCCATGATGCTATGGAAGCCAGCAGCCTGGTTTCTTGGGGGTAGGTAAACTGAGATGACAGTGAGTTCCTTGTTATGTGCACCAAGGAGGATTTTGATTGTGAGGACCTGAGAGGAGTTGCTCAGGCTAGGGGATGGGATGATGTGACCCGTAAGGGTATCCTTAAGATAGATGGTGCAGCCCCGGCCCCGTTTAGCTTTCCTGTCTTGCCTGAAATTGCAGTAGCCAGGGATAGAGACTGAGGTATCAGGGATTTTAGGGTTTAGCCATGTTTCCACAACTGAGAGGACATCAGGGTTGTGCTGTAGGATCCATGTTTGGAGGGAATCAATTTGTTGAGGATGCTGCAGGCGTTGATGGATGCCGTGGTGAGTGTCCCTGTCCTTCTGCTTGGTGCTACTGCTGGCTGCCCAGGTGGTCCTGGGTTGGGGTGAACATTTTCTGAGAGCAGGAGCAGCATAAGGAGAATTTGTAGGAGAAAGGATTTCAGCATTTTGTAGATACCTGGTGGTTAAGTCATGAGCCAAAAGAAATTATCAACAGCTGAGGTCCAGAGTCACAAAATGTGTTAGAATTCCTGAAGGTGATGAACTGTGCCTGCGCTTATGCAGGATGTGCAATCCTTTTGTCTGCATGTTTCTTTGTCATTCAAAGAGGTTGTTGAAAAGCCCACATACAGACCATGGAGCAGGTCAGACGAAAATGTGGATTCAAGCAGACCTAGAGTCATTGAGTTTGTCAGACTTAATTGCTTAACTTATGTTTTGCTTGGGATAGCTTCCAAAAAGTTGATTTTTAAATGAAAAATGCAGATACCTGGTGATGATGTTTTGCAGAAATCAAAAAACAGAAATCCTGTTTTTCAGGAGACTTTCACGGATGTAGTGAGCAAGAATGGTGTAGTTACTCCAAGCAGAAAACCATGTAAATCCACAAAAACTAAGCTACAGACACAGACAAGCAGCCACTACAAACAAAGGAGGAACATCATGCCGCTGTAATAATTGAGAAAAGAAATATAACTGGAAAGTGATGACTTGAAATCTAAGTAAAACAGGGTGATGGTCAAGATTGCATCTACAGCTGAAGAGAAAAAAGTGGACATAGACTCTGAAATAGAAACAAAAAGAGAGACATTGAGCTAAACCTGAATAACTCTGAAGGCTTATTGATCTGATTATAAACTGTAAGAATTACCTACACTAATTATAGTTTCCTAAGATGATTTTATAGACTGTACTAATAACTATTAAGAATTCTGTGCAATGCTAGAAAGTGTATGGATGTTTAAACTTCTTAATAAAATACAAGTAAAAAAAAAAATCTATCTACTGAACAGGTCACAGAAGGTAAAATGGTGCGGGGTGCACTCCAGCTGCCATCCGGTAACTGATGGTGTGCCCCAGGGCTCTATTTTGGGCCCGCTACTGTTTCCCCTTTTAATCAATGACATTGGGCTAAACTGTGATGCTGGGAACATAATCCTATATGCGGATGACACAGTTTTATACTGGAGTGATTCCAAACCCAGTGTCATACCTGAAAGACTAGCCGCCAGTCTGAACTCCCTTGGAAGCTGGTTTGCTTCCAACCTGCTTGCCCTTAATGTCAAAAAGACTAAGACTGTTCAGTTTAGTTCTAATCACATGGGTGACCATAGACAACACCTGCTTCTGCTCTTCTCTGCATCAGGGTCGCAGATAGAAGTTGTAGACAGGGTTAAATACCTTGATGTCTACCTGGATCAGGACATGTCCTTTAAGTCCCATGTGGAGCACACAGCCAAGACCTTACATTGCAAACTTGGTCTTCTTTACAGGCTAGGTAACTCCTTAACTGAAGAATCTAGAGTTACAATAGCAAAGAGCACCCTACTTCCCACCCTCCTGTACAGTGTCCCACTCTTGCACTTCCTCAGGGAAAGTGAAAATCACAGCTTGTCCGTACTTTACAATAAAAGGGGTGGAGAAACAATGGGGAAACATCAAAACTGCCATCACAGAGGCAGCAGGCCTTTGTGTGAAGCAAATAAACAAATCAAAACAAAAGAAAAAAACACTATGGTTCTCAAAAGAGGTGGTGAGGAAGGGTAGAGAGAAAAAGATAGCATTCAGAAAGTATAAGGAAACACAGAAGGAGCAGGACAGAGAACTGTACCAGTTAAAGCAGAAGGAAGAGGGGAAGGCAGTCAGAACAGCAAAGTCCCAAACTGAGGAAAATATGTAGACCCTTGATGAAAGGAGGGAGAGGGGGGACTTAACAGAAACTTACAAGTACCTCAAGGGAATCAACAAAGTCCAAGAGGGTAGCATCTTACAGAAAAAGAGATGTGCAAGAACAAGGGGACACAATTTGAAGATAGAGAGGGGATGGCTCAAAGGTAATGTGAGGAAGTATTTTTTCATGGAGAGGGTGGTGAATGCATGGAACGGCCTTCCTGAGGAGGTCATGGAGTCAAAAACAGTAGGGGAGTTCGAGAATGCATGGGACAGACATAAGGCAATTCTAGTGGGGGGTGGGAGGAAGTAGGCTGTTGTTTAACTAGTATCTGCAGCTTATCCAATAGGTAGGGAAATGGGCAGACTAGGTGGGCCAAGTGGCCCTTATCTGCTGTCAAACTCTATGTTTCTATGGGAGGGTGCCACCCTCATGCCCATCATGCCTCCCCTAGGTCCTCCTGTGGGGGGCCGGTTCTGCCACTTCCTTTCTGCCTGGTCCACTGTCACCACGGACAGGTGAGTTCTGGAAGTGGTCCATCAGGGTCTGCCTCTGGAATTTGAGCAGTACCCTCCAAGCTGAGCCCATGTCCTAAGGGAAGACTTGGTATCTGCAGATACTTGGTCAGCTCTTCGAGACATCAGATTAGCGCATGCTCCTGATCACCTAGGGTTTGTCTCCAGGTACCTCCTGGTGCCAAAGCGGATGGGGGGCTAGTGCCCCATTCTAGATCTGCATGACCTGAACAAGTTCCTCAGGTCACACACCTTCAGGATGGTAACTCTATGTCAGGTCATACCATCTCTAGAGCGAGACATGTGGTTTTGCTCCCTGGAGTTTTCAGGACACATTCTTTCACGTCCTGATACGTCTGTCCCACTGACGGTTCCTCCACTTTCAAGCTGAAGGAACCCTCTACAAGTTCCAGGCCATGCCATTTGGCCTCTCCTCAGCCCCCAGGGTCTTCACCAAATGCATAGCAGTGGTGTCAGCTTACCTGTGGTACCGAGTTGTCCGGGTGTACCCATACCTGGATGACTGGCTGATTGCAGGTCCCTCCAGACAGGAGGTAGAGTGGTCCAGGGACCTGGCCCTCCAGACCTGCATCAGTCTTGGCCTCCTGGTCAATGAGGCCAAGTTAGAACTCATACCCTTGCAGGTGATCAGCTTCATCGGAGCAGAGCTCGACTCTTGCCGAGCCAGAGCCTGGCTCCCAGCAGACAGGGTGGAGGTTCTCCCCTCCTTCTTTGCCTGATCATTTCAGGTTGGGCAAGTGCACCCTGCCTGGGACTTCCTGCACCTTTTGGGTTACATGGTGGCCTGCAGCAGCCTGGTCTGTTGGGCCAGTTGGAATATGTGTTCCCTGCAATGGGAGCTGGCCAGTCAGTGGTCTCAGCGCAAGGGTCACTTAGACCAGCTGGTCACTGTGACCCAGAAGATGTGGGACACCCTCTAGTGGTGGCTAGTCTTAGAGCATCTGCAGGAAGGGATCCCATTTGTCCACCTCAAGTTAACGGTCATCCTAACGACCACCTCTCATGGGCTGGGGTGGCCATCTGGGGGAACACAGAGTCCAAGGGCTCTGGACCCCTTGAGGAGTCTCTATGGCACATCAACCTGCTGGAGCTCCTGGCAGTCTGCTGGCATTGGCTGCATTTGCTCCATATGTTTGGGGTCAAGTGGTCCAAGTCCAGATGGACAACACCATGACCATGTACTACCTCAACAAGCAGGGTGGGACAAGCTCTCTGCCTTTGTGCAAAGAAGTTGTCTGCATATGGACTCTCATGTGCCATCTGGAGGTGGATTTCCTAGCCATCCATGTGGCAGGAACCTCCAATCAGCTGGCAGACACCCTAAGCTGGGTAGGCGAGGCGTCTCACGAGTGGTCTCTCCATCCGGAAGTAGTTCACATTCTGTTCCTCCAGTGTAGCACCCCTCAGGTGGACCTGTTCCCCTCCAGGGAGATTGCAAAGCTGAGGCTGTTCTGTCCCCACCCCCCCTCAGCAGGGTTCACTGCAGAGGGATGCCTTCTCTAGGCCTTGGACCCCAGGACTCTTCTATGCCTAAC